>OX940925.1:4619978-5359983 GCA_954870645.1 Agrotis clavis
ACGGACTGCATCTAAATCTGTTCTATAGTTTTTGTGTCAAATAGAAAATTAAAACATCCATCTTCACAAATTTTGCCATGTAAGATTTTGAACCAGCATAAATAAACAAAGGTTTTATTTTATAAATACACTAGCTGACCCGTGCCCACTTCGGCTTCACTTCATTTCGGCTAATATGTATATCTTTATAATTTATAGCCTATAGCACTCACGGATAATGTAGCTTTCTACCAGTGAAACAATTTTTTAAATCGGTTCATTACTTCCGGAGATTACCCCCTACATACAAACTTACAAACATACAAACTTACAAACAAATGTTACCTCTTTATAATATTAGTATAGATGAAACAATTTTTTAAATCGGTTCATTACTTCCGGAGATTACCCCCTACATACAAACTTACAAACTTACAAACAAATGTTACCTCTTTATAATATTAGTATAGATTATAAAATTAAAACATAAAATAACCAAAGAAGCGCTGTTCACAAAGCCTCTTTCAAAGGAGTCTAAAAATAAAATCGTTATAATAAAATTGGTAAAATAGGTTCGTTGTACACTAGTCTAGAAATGGTATCGATCACTAATTGTCCCACTTACGGATGTAAGCCACTGGGTAGTGGGCCGTCCATTTGTCAAAGTTAGCCGTTGAACACTTTGCAATCTTATTTTCATAGACATAAGGGTGGAAATGTCGGTTCAGTCAGGGTTGTCTTATAAATAGATGACGGTCGGTCGTGTCTCTGGCGTGTAATAACGTCTAGGGCCGTAATTGTTTATTTATTTCTCCTGTCAAACCAAAAGAGTGAGTATTTATTTGTAGATCCTTTAGTTGGAGGGTTGTGGGGAGGCCATGAGGTGTACTTTCGAAAGAAATGTCTACGTTAAATGTTTGAAGATTTTGTTTGTAAATAAGATTTATTTGAAAGTAGCTTTAGCAAAACTGAACCCTAGAGTTGTAATACTGAAATATAAAGTATCTTATGTGCTATACAGGTTATGAACCATTTGTGTGCAAAATTTTATAAAATTCGTTCCAGCTGTTTTTGCGTTATTTAGTTACAAACATACTTACACAAAATTAAATAGAAGCTTTTAAAAGGGTGGTGAAGTAAATGCCGAAAGTGTATGAACAGCGAAACATTATCTAGTATTGATTGAAACACACTAAAAGTTATGAGATCTTTATTTTTCGGAATGTATGAACTAATTCAATGTTTGGTTAAATAACAACCATTAACTCTATGCTTGCATAACCTTGCCAGTCGCTTAGGTAAAAAGGTTTAATTTGACCATAAAACTATTATTTGTATCCAACCTTTTTTTAAATCAAGAACCGGAAAACGTATTCGCAAATTAAACTTTACGGTGTATCAAACCCATTTGTTTTGCTAAAACAAGACTGGCCGAAAAGAGCAAAGATTTAGCTGTCAAACTGTTTTTTTTTTCTCTATTATGAATATTGACGACATTCGGATTGTGCCAAAGAGGTCATATTCTTTGGCACATAGGAATTAGGACTTGCAGTACTTACTGTAGTTGTAGGGAATGTAGTACTCTTTAGAAATTAATGAGATGAGAATCCAAGATTGTCAGCCTATCATCATAAGTCTATGAATGTAACTGCTGAGATACAGGCCTCCTTTCAGTAAGAGGGAGTGGGCCATAATCCACCACGCGGGCCCAGTGTAACACACACTGGGCCCGCGTGGTGGATTATGGCCCACTCCCTCTGGTGGAAATCACATGTCTTCGAATTTTTGGTTCTAGGACATGCCGGTTTCCTCACGATGTTTTCAGTGATTCAGATCTCAGTGGTGATGAAAAAAAATTACACAAAGTAATGTGCCTGACTAGGTTCGAACCCACGACCCACAACTCGTAAGTCCAGATACCACTGGGCCACCACTGTCAGCCTATGAAGCAATTTCATTGCAGAGTGGCTACTAGAGGCATTCAGTTCAAATTGAAGGGACATTATGCTAGTTTGATGACGCACAATGGATTAGGTAGGAATCAAGTTAATCTCATTTAATATCTGAGGGAATCCATGTTAATAGTTTTGGATGGAAATTAATGTTTGTCTCGCACTAGGCGTTTCTCAAACAGTTTTGTGAGGGCATCGAACCTGTGACAAGCAGTGCAACAGTCCAACCGCTCTGCCAGCTTCTGAAACGTCAAACGTCGGGATAAAACAAATCCTATGTGTTCACCTTTGTGCCAAATATCGAAATTTGTTAAGTAGTTTTTGTCCGAAAGAGCAACAAACATTCATCCATCTATCCATTCATCCTCGCAATCGCATTTTGCGTTTTTTTTAATAACCTATTTTGTGTCCCACTGCTGGACAAAGGCCTCTCCTTTTTCCTTCCAAACCTCTCTATTTTGGGCAATTTCTGGCCATGTCTGCCCCGCGAACATGATCAGATATCTATTTTTTTTTAT
Source organism: Agrotis clavis (assembly GCA_954870645.1). Lineage (NCBI taxonomy): Eukaryota > Metazoa > Arthropoda > Insecta > Lepidoptera > Noctuidae > Agrotis > Agrotis clavis. Next base: position 4,622,428 of record OX940925.1, read on the forward strand.
AAATTAATATGATACGTATTAGTGGCATTCCTAGTAATTATTTAAACTTATAATAAGTTTTCGCCGAAATTGCGAAGTTACAATCGCCTAGTATTCTAGCGGAAGTAAACGAAGTTATCATTAACTTATCAATTCATGCCGATTGTACTCAATTAAACATAAGCACTCGTCAAATTGTTACACCTTGACTTACTAAACTTGCTGATAATATTGATGGATTAGATAAGTTCCCAGATAGCATTCGTGTTGTTATAAAAAGTACCTTTTGTTTTTGTAAAAGGCTAATCTGAATAAAAATGAGTTTATTTTGGGAGAATTGTGTCGATAGTGATAACATTTTATGGAGGCCGTAATCAGTGGCCGGAGGTAAACAACAAAATCGCGCCTATAATACCAAGATCTATTTATTTGGGCAACTCGCTGTCCGACCATGGACCATGCCCGGGTCGACGGCGCGTCGTGTTCCACGCGCGCCTCAAAGAGCGTCAGCAAAAATGACGGGGCCCCCTCTCAGAGGGCCAAAGCCTGCCGGGGTCGCGGGATTTATTTCCTCACCGTGACTCCGGAACATAAAGGGCTATTGAAGGACACCGTGGATTTTAGTCAGTACAAGTCTGACAGTCCCTCCCGCCCTGCCCGAGGTGACTGGTGACCGACTCATTTGATGATTTTACCACGCTAAAAAAAAAAATGATCTATTTATTTATGAAAAACTAGCTGCTATTGGTCATAGCATAATGTTATATAGCCTGTATATCCTTCCTCGATAAATGTACTATCAAATAACAAAATCAAAAAACCATTAGATTCGAACCAGTAGTTCCTGAGATTAGCGCGTTCAACCATCCAAACAAACAAACAAATACACTCTTCTGCTTTAAAATAACCCTTCCTGTCTGTCGTAGACGTTCCAAAGAAGAAACTTAGCTGCGTAAAGCAATGATAAAAACAGACACGTCAAAAATAGCCGTGAGCATAAAGTTTCATGCACCATGATACTAAACAAGGACTAATTCAGTTCGTATTGCGTAGGACAGTAAGTGCCTCTAGTTCTCTCGGTCGAAACGATTCGTACAATTACATTGCTGCGTATTTATTAAGCTGGCTTCCCACTGTGCGTGATTCTGCGGCCAATCGCGCTGCCGACGACTATTGTCAGACACGTACACATGGCTCTTTTTCTTTGACAGACGTGTCTGCTACCACAGACCTATGATACTATGACGGGGTCCCCTTAGAGGGTCAAAGCCTGCCGGGGTCACTGAACTAATGTGCTACTCCGGATCGTAAAGGGCTATTGAAGGACACCGTGGATTTTAATCAGTACAAGACTGACAGTCCCTCCTGCCCTGCCCTGGATGGGAGGACTCATTTGACGCTTTTACCATGCTAAAAAAAAAAGCACAGACAATACTCAATACACAATACTCAAATCTTTATTGCATTTCCATAGTGCGTTGATGCTGGCTAGCCCGTGGTCGACTGCAATATCGCGTATCGTGGGAATCCAGCTTTAAAGCTACGATCTTGATCGTTTTGCCAGCAACACCTACGTTAATTGATGAACATGTGATTCGGTCGCAAACATGGGCACATTAGCTAATTGTTTTGGTGACTCAGTGGCTTCTGCGAACTTTTATAACTTTAATGTTTTAATTTTTTTAGGGTAGTGGGTTATCCTCGCTGTAAACTGTGTGGGTGGTCCTGGCTCTGTCAGTATTTTTTTCACTAGCATAAAGCCCGTGATTCGTGCGTGTGCTATTAGCCGATGTAGTGACATGCCAAAACGCCGAGAAATCCATTTAATTAAAATTTTTGAAACAGCCATATTATTATAGACATGACAAACGACTAATTCGGATCGATAGTAACCTATAAGTAACATACAATTGTATGCTATTTATAGGTTACTCTCGATCCGAATTTTGAAATAAAATAAATTCTTATCTCACTCAGCAAAATTGTAGTATTCTACTGCAGAAAGAATTTTCAAAATCAGTTCAGTAGTTCCAGGCACAATAATTTCGAACTAACTCACAAAGTTTACATCTTTATTATAAACGAATGATTTATTGGTTTCGCTGTATTATTAATAACGAAAATGTGCAGCTGCTTGTTATACAGGCCACTTCTTGAGTGACAGAATTTGAATCCAAGTCAATTATATTATGATCTCTTCAAAGAGTGAATAGTTTTATTCTCGATAGACTCGCTCTATCGCCAACTTCATCTTTCTACGTTTAGACTAGAGTCAAGCATATCCAACTTACATAAAAAAAGTCTGATCTTTTGCGTCTTTCATTGAGGACCTCGTCTTTCATTGAAGACTTCTGGAATCTAAAAACATATTATATTTCCGAAGGTTTCTCAAACTTCACTCTTTTTATTGTAGCGAAGAAAAATAACGACGAGATACTCTCTTGAAAATCCAGTTATATTTCAAATTACTTTTTTAGCTCTCTCTTTAATAACATTGCAAAATTAAAAAATATTATTTTCTTAAGAGAGACAATTACCATTTGTACACATTCGGAGTTATTATGTGCATGAATTATGATTGGTATTTTCTTTTCTGTACTTTATTAGTGAGCTGTTCTCTTGTGACAACTTTGCATTTAACACAACTTACTGTTTGCTAGAGTTTCTTTCCTTTCAAGGTTTCTTCATTAATATGTAACCACGCCTGATATCCCCAAAGAGTTAGACAGAGGTGTATGCAATAGCTACACCCACATTTTGAGACCTGATGAAACCACACACCCTTTACGGCACTTTGAATCTTCAAGTCTTGTTTACCTTTTTCACAGCCACGTTGAGGTTGGCTTCCAGTCCAATTGGATGCCAGTAATACCAACTAAAAGTAAAATCAACTAACTATGCGACCTCCTGAATCCGGTCATGGGACATACGATACTCCTCCACAAGAATGCTTGTCAGGCTGTCGGATTTCTGCCCCGCTCTGGAAAAAAAAGGTTGCACTCCAGGAGTGCCGGTAGAAGTGAAAACTTTTTTGTTACTATGTTTTATTTTAAAACTGGAGTAGTACAGATATGAAATTAACTAATTTGAATGACGTCTTACTCATTTTCGATCAGGGTCACGTGACCCTGACGCGAGTTTTAAATTTTTTACCCATTACAGAAAAAGTGTACAACGCCGCTAAAGAAGTTTTCACTTCAAAAATCAATTTCGAATTGTGACATTGAATTGAATTGTCTCAAAACTCTCAAAGGTTACTAGTGAACTAGATTACATCGCCTACGAGCATTAGGGCAATTCGTTTCCCTCAATTTATTAGTCCAACAGGCGTGGGATGATAAACGCCCTTCATTTCGTTTGAGTCAAAACCCGGTCGCTCCCGCTTGTTAATTTGGTTCCTAAGCAATGAATGAACCCAATTCAATCTTACGAATCCTTTTAAATGCCCTATTAATCTTGACGAATGGTTGTTAGTTACTGACTGATAATGTCCCTTCTGTTGGCACGGCATAAAACCAAAGTACTGAACGGCCAGTTTCTTCATCGAAAGTAATAGTAAAAGTAGGAAGTTCCTCACGATTTAGGGGGGAAAATACGTTTGCGTTGTGGCAAATCTACTGGCTTTTAGTTGAGTTGTATGTTGAAGAATCACATTTGGTCGAAGAGCAATTTGTAAAAGTAGGGTCGAAGTGATCCCGAAGGCCCCGGGTGGGTTCTTTTTTTCTCTAATTGTGATAATTGTGGTAATGTAAGAGCTATCTGCCATTGAGGTTGCAAGAGTTCGGACCTAGCCTGGGCGAGCCCCTTTCCTACTTACCGCTTGCTGGCTTGATGCAAGTCAGGCCTGCGAGTTGCCCTCGCAAACGCCACCTCAGCTGAATAGCCAGTCTGATGCTTATGCTGAGTAAAAGTGTTAACTTTTATCATTATTTTGACTTAAACTTTTGACGAAGAAACTGGCTGTTCTAGCCCGCGTTTGGCCTTCTTTGGAGGTCTGATATGAACAATTTATTTGTTCTTATCATAGTTCACGAGGTTGTCAATACTCCGATTTTATCATACAAGGTGGCGTTTAGTATATAATAAAATCATAATGATATCTGCATAATTTTAAAGTCCTATTCAAACCTAGCTAAACGTGCTAACCTAACCTATTCTATACCCTATGTTAACCTAACCTATTCTATACCCTATGCTAACCTAACCTATTCTATACCCTATGCTAACCTAACCTATTCTATACCCTATGCTAACCTATTCTATCTTAGTTTCGGAGCCTTTAAACGTGACTTTTTGCCATCCCATACCCTTGAAAGTTTAAGTGGATTACGGTGCCACAAACAGAACTTTAAACTTGTAATAAATTATAATGCAGAAAACTAACCATAGTATTTATTTAAATAAAACCTTTTTCTTCACTTCAGGTGATAATAGAATCCCACAAGGAGCTACGATGTCCAGAATGCAGGGTCCTGGTAGAAGTGAAGGTGGAGGAGTTGCCTCCGAACGTTCTCCTCATGAGGATCCTCGAAGGCATGAAGAATTCCGCTCCAAGGAAGCTGGTCCCAGGTCAGCGGACCTCAAGGAGTGGTCATTCCCAGGTAAGAGTTTATAGGGCACCCTTAAGAAGGTTTAGGTGGTAATGATAAGCCACCACGCTTAGCATGACACCGTAGAAACAAGATTTATCGAAGGAAGAATTTACAAAATTATAGAATTCAGAAAATGTTTACTATCCATCCTGGCAATTTAGTAAATAGAAAAAAATATCGCATGTCGTGATGAAATGAAAATAACTTGGACATCTTTTAATTCTTAGTAGAATAGAGATAGAATTGGTCGTACTACGCCTGCTCGAAGATATAGTGAGAGAAGTGGGTCTGTTGCCTCTTGCTCGGAAAGGCACTAGATATCCATATCCTATATGTGGAAAGAGAACGGAGGTATTTGCCCTGCGTTGACAGATAGCTACGAATAATATAATAAGCTCATAATGCTCTGGCTGTCTGGGCAGATGACCTGCTTACTAAATAGATGATAACCGTCAACCAAAAATCGAAAGACGAAGAGTCAGATAATGCCGTAATAGACAAAATCGAAGAGAGAAAAGATGATTGAATTAAATACTAAATGTTTCTATTAGGTATCATTTTTGAAGCCACTTTTTTTTAAATAAGTTACTAAAATTATTTACACAATCGTATTATTTGTTCTGAAGGAACGAGGCACAATCTATCTGGGTTACAAGAATTTGAGAACTCACCTGTACTATTACTACTTTAATTATATCATAATCAAATTAAGAAAAACCATTTTTGTGTGGAAGATATATAGAAAGTAAATCAATTATATTATTAAAATTATTATGTTTTTCAGGCGTTACAAGGTGTTCAGGCAGGCGGTAAGCAGTTACCTCCGCACGCGAGGGCCCTACACGACTTCATATCGAAGGAACCGGGGTGAGTTGACCTCAATGTGATTATTGCACTTTTATTTTTAACTACATAATATAGCCAGAATCACGTCCGTGGTAACTAGGGCTTCGAGAAAGAATGAAAAAGAAAGCAAAAGGTTTTTATTAGGCTCAGAACAACAACATAAAACTATAAAAAAGGTAAGAAATACAAAAGTAAGGGCTGATTTTTCAATAGTCAGAAAAGTAAGGAATACAAAAGTAAGGGCTGATTTTTCAATCTTCAGATAACCTTTAACTGAGGAATTAAAATAACGATTTGACATATTATTTTCCATAGATAAGCTGTCAAACCGCCATTTTTATTCCTCAGATAAAAGTTATCTGACCATTGAAAAATCAGTCCTTAATAAAAAAAAAAACAATAAAAATAATTAAGAAAGTCAAATTTAGTTTATTCAAGAATATGTCTTTACTTTTACAAAATTGCTGAACATATCACGTGATGCTTAATCAGCGTGAGAGTATGCGTGTGAAATTAAACAATTAAGCTATTAACAACCGTTTTCCATTTCATTTAGCTTGCATTCATTTATTGTTAGTGTAGAAAATGAATAAAATGTAAAGCGATAGACATCATCCGTCTAGTCTTTTCTGAACTATGTTTTAGCTTTTATTTTCAGTTCATTCACAAAAACACAAGTTTTGAAAAATCACTCATATCCCAATACAGATAAATTGCATAGTTTGATAAAGAGGGACATATAAGGTGCTTTATTATTATCTGCCACGGCTGCAATGGGAGATAGTATTACGTTTATAGATTACAATAGTAAAGATAATTAATTGATTATTTGTAATTTTTTTTTCATACAAAAAAAAATACGTATAATAAAAATACAAATCTAGTCAGCTGATTTCAGTTTTCATTCTCAGAACAGATAGAAAGAGATAGCAGTTGTTTTCATTGACGAAGCGACACATCGCGCGTATTTTGTGAACCACGTTATGCAGAGTAGAGCCAATGTTAATTTAACTTGTTTACTGTCTCAAATTGAATTGACTGTTCCGGGGTACGAAATTTCTTCACTATTGTAATCTATAAACACAATACTACCCCCCATTAAAGCCCTGGCAGATATTAATAAAGCACCTTATATTTTAACAAGAGTAATACGAAATTATTATCTTTTTATGTTACTTCCCCCCTATGTTGCTTGGAACTTGCTGACAGTATAATGAAAGCTGAATGAGTGTTGCAAGTACCTCAACATCACAAACACGGAGACGCGACTGACGCAACAATACTGCAAATGTGTATCTTTTTGTGTAGTAGAGTTAGATTTTGTGTACCTCTATTGACTCGTCTCGGTGTGACTTTTTCGAGCATCCAGATTTCAAAAAAATCATTATTCCAAATTGAAATTAAAAAAAAAAAAAAACTAAAAATGTGTATTTTGGGGTCGGCTTCCAGTCGTACCGATATAGCTGAATATCAGTATTTTACATGGAGCGACTGCCTTCTGACCTCCACAGTCCAGTAGTCGGGTAATACGATACCCCATGGTAAGACTGGTCATACTTTAGAGCTTCTGATTAACAGTAATGACTGTCAAAGATCTACAAATCACAGCCGGGACCAATGGCTTTATTTCAATAAAAAGGTTCCGATAAGAGCCATGTCATTATCACATCGCACCGTATTAATGTACACAAACTATTTAAACGGGTTAGTACTCACAAACAAATACGTCTTGAACTCGACATTATCTGAACAAATATATCAATAATTATTTATTCCTATAATAAACAAAGTGACTCATTACTGCTCATGAATAAATTAACAAGAACACTTGTTTATGAGCACTTATGTACTATACAACGTGTAACGCCTTAAGCGCAAAATCTCTCGTGGGGTAACTCAGCCCATGTTACTGAACAAATTTTGTTCTAAGACTTGGAAATTCGTAAAAAAAAAAAAATGTTTTTCATACAGATGTGCCCGACCAATTTCTCATTTTGCATGAAAAGCCAATTTTTTTTGCGAATTTTCAAAAGTCTTGGAACAAAAGTTGTTCAGTAACATGGGCTGAGTTACCCAGCGAGAGGTTTTGCGTTTTTGGCGTTACACGTTGTATTATTGTATCTTATATAATAAAATTTCCGTGTCACAATGTTAGTTACCGTACTCCTCCGAAACGGCTCTACCGATTTTTACCAAATTTTATATGCGTATTCAGTAGGTCTGAGAATCGGCTACTATCTATTTTTTTTATTATTTATATGGCAAAACAACGTTTGCGGGGTCAGCTAGTATGTTATAAAATTGCTACGCCACGGACCTCCTCTCTGTGAGAAAGAGAATATTTAATTAAAAACAAAAGCAAACTAAGGAATTCAGATGCTCTACCACTTCTCCGTAGTTAATTGCTGAGGCACTGCGACAGCCGTGCTGCAATCTTTCTAATATTTATTACTGATGCGAAAGTACGCTTATGAACAGCTTATTTTATGTTCTCTTTGTACAGTGATAATGCAACACCAAGCAAAAAAATAAAATAATTAAAAAGTCGACGAAAAATTGCACTGTTCAAAAATCATTTCCTGGACCTATGATATCCGTTACTGCATCTTACAACCTGTCTTTTTATAAAAACTTACGTAAAAGAAAAAAAAAATACTTTTACTTATTTAATTTAACTTCTTGAGAGACATTAGTGGACTACTGAACGTCTTTCAATAAGACAGATGAGTAAATAACTGTCAAGCGTCAAGTATACTACTAGAATATTAAGTACGTACTTGCGAACTACCCGAACTGTATGACTCAATGGGAATATAAACTTTAAAGTTGATGCGATCGGCGTGGTGTGGACCACTTATTTTCAATTTGTAATCATTGTGCTTGATGCATTATTGTGGTGAGTCATGGGCTATCCGTTTAGTATGCGCTTAGTAATGTGCTAAGCGACATTTGAACATGTGCATTGTGCTATAAATTTAGGTATACAGTATGCTGAACACAGATGGTTGTTATCTTGAAGAGAATTAATGAGACGAATGTTAAAATTACGAAATATGACTTGTGAATAATTCTTTGAAATGGTCCATAAAGAATTGTTTGGCATACTGATACTAATTTGATAGAGTTTATTAACATGCAATGGCCTTGCTTTTTACGGGACTTCTATTGGCAGGTAGCATATTATGTAATAAGGAGTAACTTAGGCTACTTTTGTTTCCCAAAAATTCTTTGTTTAAAAAAAAAAAATTTTTGAGTTCCGACATCCACGCGAACGAAGTCGCGGGCACAGCTAGTTAATGAATAAATTCTGGTAATTATCCTATATTTCGACGCATGTGATGACCATTCGTAAAATTTTCTATTTCGTTTGGTCGCGGAACTGTCCAAAAGGGAAACCGTGACCCTGGAACTTGTTTTTTTTATAACTTTATATATTCTAAAAGTAATTTGAAGATAGATAAAATTTAACTGTACTGTATAGACGAGTTTCCGTACCTATATTATGCTTTTGCTTAGAGCTCCTTTCAATTGTTTACAGGGACCTGTCGTTCAAGAAGGGTGAAACGATACTAATACAGAAGAAATTGGACCCGTTCTGGTACCAAGGAGAATGTTCTGGAAGAACTGGCATGTTCCCCATCACATATGTCCAGGTTTGTATTATAATACATGCAATCTAAGAAAATAATAACTATTTTGTGTCAACCCTAATGGGGTTGCGGGACTAACGAGTCACCGTGGCCCCGGTACGTAAATTACTATTGTAGGACACCGTAGATTTTAGTCAGTACAAGTCTTACAGTCCCTCCAGCCCTGCCCTGGGTGGGAGGACTCATTCCCTAATCTCTTCAAAGTGCGAATGAACGGACTCTGTCTGTGTCACTTCTGATCTAGACTAAAGAAAGTAAAATCTCAAGTAAAAATAGTTAGTAAAAAAAGTAAAAATATTTATTAGTTATTTCAATTACTTTTTGAAACATGAAGAATGCTGTGCTTTTTTTACTTTTTTAAATTGTGTTTTTTTTTCTAATCATATATCTTTATTACCCGTTTTTCTATCAGAGATTACTTTGCTTCTCTTCAAGTTTTATGATTCCAAAATTCATTAATCCAATCGGTTCAACGATTTACGCCTTAAAGCGTAGCTACTACGTTATAACTTTAAAATATTAAAATAGTAATAAGGAAAAATGTGTTTGTTAGTATTTTATGAAAGTGCAGGGCCACACGTCAGCAAAAAAAGTTAAAGTATTCGTCACATGTGCACTTTACGCATATTTTGTCATTTGATTAATTCTTTTATTGTTTGTTATTATTCTCGCTCATTAATGCGTCTTGGCTCTTAACTGACATATTACACACATTATGTTAGCACTTACCATTTGGTTATAACAACGACGTATAATATTGTGTGCAGCGTTTTTAAAAAAACGCTACATTTTTGAGTAGCACCTTTTTTAATAGAAATTGTTATGCAACCTGTTTTTGGAAGCCTTGACTCAATTTTTTTTTAAGTTCTGAATCTTTTTAAATTTGGATTTGTTTCTGTTCTCGAAAAAAAGTGAAGATTTTTTTTGTTGGTTGTGGATTGTTGCCCGATACGTTTAATCGCTGAATTTTTTATTTTTTCGTTGTAAATCTGGGCTTTAAATCAGTGAAGTGAGTATATCAGTGCTGCAAAATAAATATATTGCTATTCTATTCGCCGGAATGGCGTAATCTGAAAATTTTCTCATGGTTCGGTAAGTTTTTTTTAATAGATTTTTTCTGCAAATTTGTCTTCTGTTCAGTCCGTATTTTTGGTCTCATGCCGCCTGTTTTTCTTTTCTACGTTGTGCAGGAAACGCTGAGTACGGCATCACCCATAAGTTTATAAGATAGCAGTCTGGAGCAACGCTCCGCCGCGACCCGGTGTGGTCGCGTACAGCCTTTTCCGGTTCCTGAATTTGCCAGGCTCTTAAGCCGGCAAATGTGATCCAGAGCCAGATTTTTTTGAAGACCTGTTTCTGTGTTGACCGAGGTTATCAACACGGTGCTCCGCAGCAGGCCGGCAGCGCGTCTTGTCATCCTGACAGGATCCAGCTGAGCATTTCCATTTTACTGTTTTATTTATTTCTTTTAATGTTAAAATTGATATTTTTATGTAAGGCTTAGCAATACAACCCCTACTCAGGGTATGTGTGAGGATTTAGGCATTTAAAAACCACTATCTTACACAATCTTTCTATTCTTACCGAGGCGCGTTAATTAGCATTGGCCAATTAGTTAATTACCGCAAGGTTCGCTTGATTATTTTACCTCTAAATTTCAAGATTTTGGTTTTCCCTTAATAAATTAAGTAACAATTAATTCATACTTTCGTTGGTTAATCTGACATAATCGCATAATAACTCAGTTTTAATTGTGTGCAACCAATTTGTTTTATAATTCAATACTAGATACTATCGATAACCTGGCACAATCGCAACCCAACTGATTTCTTTTATGTTTTTTTTACATTTTGAAAATATTTAAGAATTATACGTTTTTTAAATAGGGGAACGTTGTTTTTCTTGAAGTATCCCGCTATATATGGCGCCCGAACTAATAAAGTAAGTATTTTTCTTGTCCATACTACTTGTTATTTAACTCTACATCACATAATTTTTTTTTTTTGCAAATCGAGGGTGGTAGCTCACTCCAAGTGAGCTAATAATTTCTTCCACTGTGTGAGCTAATTTGTTCTCTGTTTATTCCTATTGTTTGTTTCAGGACTCTAACGTGATTACCCAAGTGGCCAGTTTAAGAGATTCCTAGAGCCTGGACTGTTCCCATGGTGATACATCACGAGCCCTGAACTACAGATACGATCACGAAGAACTGGCGGGGTATTGTGCTTTGTTTGCTTGTGTGAGTTGTAATTATTCATCATTTATATAAAATAATTTTGTGAACTATAAAACACACAACCCTCTTTTATTTCTCACCCATCAAATACATAATTTACCTAATTATTATCCCCTGTGTTTAATTTGTTTTCCTTTAGCTAGCGGTTGTTAGAACCCGTAGTGTATGAGTGTGTTGTATGAACTTATAGGCGTCGTGTTGCAAAGGTAAGCTCTGTATGCACGGTTGTTGTCTGTTCTTAGTTGTGTCTTTTGTTTCCTAGCTTGGCAATTCCGGTCACGGCTGGTCGCTGTGTGTCTAGTTTTTTTGTGTTTAGGTCCAGCTGTACTTGGGGTGCCTATTTTTTGCTTAGGATCAAATCGACTTTTTATTCACAGCCGTCGTACTTATTCTAGTTTTATGCTCGTGTTTTGCCTAGGGTTGTTTTAGTTTTATTTACATCATGTCTGAAGAAGGAAATTCCATTGGCGAGACTCCGCATCGTGATAGTCCTATCATCTCTCGACCGCCACCTCCTATTCCACCTAGAGTCTCTCGTAGTTCCAACCAGTCTATGCTGCCTTCACCAATCAAATCCGATGATGGTCCACCGTACGTCAAGCAGTTCTCTCTGTCAAAATGGAAAATTTCTTTTGATGGCAAGACATGTGTTCGCGATTTTTTTTCTAGTTTAGAAGAATGCAGGGAGGCTGACAATCTAACGGATAGTTATCTCGTTAGGCGTTTCCACGAGGTTTTGTCTGGTATCGCTTTACAATACTATAGGTCCATTCGTCGACCCGGTCTAACGTTTATAGAGATCAGACAGGCTTTCCTTAGAACATTCGGGTCAGCTGACTTTGAATTCAGGACTGGACAAGAGGTCCGTAATCTTAGGCAGAGACCTGAGCAGTCTGTGAGGGAGTTTGTTATCCGTGTGACGTACCTTAATGCCAAACTCGTCAAACCCATTGAGGAACCAGAGTTAGTTGATATTATTACACACAATATGTTACCTAAATACACCCCCTGTTTGTCTATACAGAGGTTTCCAGATTTAAATAGTCTGATTGAGGCCGCTTCCCATTTTGAATCTTTTATTAAAACTCCAAAAGCAGTCGCTAGTCTGGATAGTACCGTTTACCCGACACCTATTTCTGGACACGCTTCCCAGTTTCCAAAATCCCACCAAAGTGAAAGTAAGGTTCAGAGTTGTCCAACCTGCAGTCTGTCTCAACCACACTGCCTTAAGTGCAACAAACCCGGACACTCATACCGTTCTTGCCCGGAGGTCACCGGCATGTTATGTTTTAAGTGTCGCACTCCAGGTTTTATAACACGTGATTGTCCTAAGTGCAATCCAAAAAAATGCTTAAGCCACCGACGGCACGCTCTTTACCGTACAGTGTCGCCGGTTATATCTACTGATTCGACTGATAATCGACCTTTTATTGAAATTTTATTGTGTAACCAGGTTGTTAAGGCTTTACTTGACTCTGGAGCACAGATGTCGCTTATTAGTCATAGTTTAATACAGAAATTTGGTCTTTCTTTGAACGCGAGTGATGCTTGTCCTCGTGCAATCTCGGCTAATAATTCGCCTATCGATATTCTGGGTACTGTTTATCTCCCAGTTCAGTTTAACGGTACAACTTTTACGCATGAGTTTTTAGTGGCAAGTTCTATGTCGTCTTCCGTGATATTAGGTATCGAATTTTGGAATAAGTTTGGTTTAACGTCTGTTTTTAGTCAAGCTTTTGATAAAAATATTAGAGGTAATATGTACCTCCCGTCTGTTCAGCACTCACCTCCACAAATTTCCTCTGTTAGCGAGGTTCGATACGTTCATCCACGCAACGTTTTATCACTGGAACAAGAGATGAACCTTCAGCAAGTCATTAATGAGTTTGAAGATATCTCTTCTGAAAAAATAGGCCTGGGAAAAACATCTTGGCTGTCCCATAAAATCAATACAACAGGACCTCCTATCCGCCAAAGTTATTATCCTTTGTCTCCAGTTAAATTAAAAATTCTCAACGAGGAGATCGATAAAATGCTAGACTTGGGTGTTATTCGTCCCTCTCGTTCCCCATGGGCTAGTCCAGTGGTTATGGTTACAAAAAGTGATGGTTCGGTGCGTTTTTGTGTTGACAGTAGGAAGCTTAATAGTGTGACCATTAGAGATTCGTACCCACTCCCGCGCATTCATGATATTCTTGATAACCTTCGAGGCGCTAGATACATAAGCTCTCTTGATTTTAGGAGTGCTTTTTGGCAGATTCCGCTCGCAGATAAAGAGAGTTGTCAGAAAACCGCTTTTATTGTTCCACAACGAGGTCTTTTCGAATTTGTTAGAATGCCATTTGGCCTTACAAATGCCGCTTCTGAGATGCAACGTCTTACTGACATGATTGTCAATTATGAATTTACTTCTACCAGCGACGACTGCGTTTTCGGGTACGTCGACGATTTAATTTTAGTTTCCAAGGACTTTAATAGTCACCTGGCGCTTCTCAGGAAAGTTCTAGCTCGTCTTAAGAAGGCTGGTTTATCCATTAATCTAAAAAAGTGCGTGTTCTGTAAGAGCGAATTAAAATACTTAGGGTATATTGTAAATGAGAAGGGTCTTCAAACCGATCCCAGTAAACTCGAAGCTATTAGGGATTATCCCACTCCTACTACTGCTAAGTCTTTACGTGGTTTCATTGGTATGTGTTCCTATTACAGGCGTTTTGTGAATGGTTTTTCTACCATAATAGCTCCGCTCACTGCGTTAATTGGTAAGAGAAAAGGTCGTGATCCAATAAGTTGGGACGACGCGGCTCAACGGGCTTTTGTAAAATTAAAAGAAGCTCTGATCGATACCCCTGTTATGGCATGTCCAGATTTCTCGAAACCGTTCATCTTGCAGTGTGATGCGTCTGCTGTTGGTCTTGGTTCAGTTTTAACACAAAAAATTGATGATGTAGAGCATCCAATCGCTTATTATTCGCGCCTATTTTCCAAAGCTGAACGTAATTATAGCACTACAGAGCGCGAACTTTTGTCAGTTTTAGATTCTATTAAACATTTTCGGTGCTATTTGGATGGGTTCAAGTTCTCTGTCATAACTGACCATATGGCCCTTAAATGGCTTCTCACTTTGAACAACCCCTCAGGTCGTTTAGCTCGTTGGGCTACTATGATCTCCCAATATACGTTCGATATCATACACCGCAAGGGTACACAACATATAGTACCAGATGCTCTTTCCAGATTATATGCTAGTCCTGTGTCGTTTGATCAGGGTCCAGAACATACTAACGACCGTTGGTACAAAAAGGTATTTTTAGGTGCCCGTGATACACCACAAATGTTTCCAGCTTACGCGATACATAACGGTGTCTTACTAAGACGTATGCCTGTCACCAGTCCCTTGTCTTCCGACCCATGGCGTGTTGTTTTGCCAGCTGAAAAGGTTACTTCTGCGATTTGGGAAGTACATAATAGTTTTCCTTCAATACATCCAGGTGTATCCAAGTCGTACGTAAAACTTAAGGAAACCTTTTATTGGCCTAACATGTACCGTGACGTCGTTAGCACTTTAAGACAATGTGAGGTTTGTAAAGCGTATAAGATCGCGAACACGCAACCTCGCGGACTGATTTGCTACCCTAAGCAAGTGACCATGCCCATGCAGATGATTTCGATTGATGTGATTGGACCGTTGCCCCTCGCTTATTACGGATATAAGTACATTATCTCTATGGTCGATGTTTTTTCAAAGTACGTGTGGCTTGTTCCTCTTAAGAGAGTAGACGCTTTTGCTGTTATAAAAGCTTTAGAGTCCGAAATTTTCTTTAACTTCGGTGTACCTCGTTCTATTTTATGCGATAACGCCACTGTTTTTCGCAGTAGTCAGTTTCTAAATTTCCTCAGATCTTTCCATATTGAATCCCCTACATTTACACCTTATTATACACCCCAAGCGAATACTGTTGAGCGCTATAACCAAAGTGTAGTAACATGCTTAGGGATTTTAGTTGGTGAAAACCAAAGATGTTGGGCTAAGATGTTGCCTAGAGTAAAGCTCTATCTTAACTCATGTGTCAATCTAGCCACTGGCTTCACGCCTAACTTTCTCATGTTTGGTAGGGAAGTACTTATGGATTCTAGCCGTGCTAATAGTCAGACTCAAAGCTCTAATTTAGCGGACAGTCGGACTCGTCACGCTTCGAATTTGTCTTCTCTTCGTGAGGTATATGCGAAGGTGGCTGATAATCTTTCTATGGCTTTCCTCCGTAACTCCCAAGCTTATAATTCCAATCGGTCGGCTATTACTCTAAATGTTGGTGACACTGTATGGAGACGTAATTTCTCCAGGTCATCTGGAGAAGACTTTTTCTCTGGAAAGCTAGCTCCACGTTTTGTTAAGTGTCGTGTTTTGCAAGTTATTTCTAGGACTACTTATTTGCTACAGGACTGTGATTCCGTACATTCTGGTAGATATCATATTAAAGATATCCTAAAGTAACTTTTTTTCTCTATCTTTTTATTCAAGTATTTTGTACGGGACTCAAGCGATTCTATCGCGCTCAGTTTGACCCTTAGAAATTGTCTATTGGTTCAGTAACAACAAATAATTACAGATGGCAGTGGTCTAACTTTTGTGTTGGAACTTTTTTAGTCGAGTTTTTGCTAGCATTAAGTTCCAATAAACGTACATAGATGGCGTTTTTCTAAACTTTATGCCAGTACTTTGTCAAGTCGCGTCATAGCTAGTTCTATCATAGATGGCGTTATTCTAAATTTTGTATTAAAACTTCTTTGGTTGTTTCGATGCATCTAGTTAAACAATTGATTTATAGATGGCGTGTTTCACAACTTGGTAGGGCGTTGTGTTAATTAATTACTGTGCTTAACCTATCCGAAATGGTAGACTTGTCACTTTCTTAATCTTTGAACTCAGCCATACTGGTGCATTCTTTAGTGATGTGCAGGTGTCGATAAAATCTATTATCGAATTTTTTATCTTCGTTTTGAAACTTTTTCTTAAGTTCGAATGTTACTTGATTTGACTTTAGGCTCAAGTTATATCTTGAGTCCGGTTTATTCCAAAACCTCCCTTTGTCTCCCGTTCCTGGTTTGAACCGGAGTACTACTTGGTCGTTCAAGTTGTATCTTTGAACTTGAACGCTGATTTTTGGTATTCTCTAAGACTCACGTTCCTTTGTTCGAACTGAAGTTCATTTGTCTTATGTCCAAGCCTTATTTTTGACTTGAGATATTTTTGTTTTTTTTTTTGTCTTTTCTTTTCTGAAGTCTCCTTTATAGACTCATTGTGGATTTGTCTGGTGTCGATTTTTAGGCCATGGTGTTCTTTGTCCGAAGCTGTTAGATTATTTTCAATCGATCGCGTTTGTCAACTAGGTGTTATTTTTACCTTAGGTTTTATCTTTATTCTTTTGGCTCTTTCAGGTCACTTTGTTGACTTTGTCGTTCTAGTATGAAGTTAGTTGTATAATTAGGTAGCTGCTACTTGCACTACTGTTAAGTTAGCTTAGTTTTACTTAGACTTAATTTTTCCTTGTTATCTTCTTGACCGGACAATCTTAGGTTTAGTTTAGGTCAACTATTAGGGATAGTGTTTTAGGCTAGTCTAGGTTAATTTCCTCTGGTTTTTTCCCTTTTATCCTCCTGGGCTAGTTGTTCTTTTTTCTTGTATTGCTTATTGCCGGACTTTTTTTTCTTGGAAAGGGGGTACTGCAGCGTTTTTAAAAAAACGCTACATTTTTGAGTAGCACCTTTTTTAATAGAAATTGTTATGCAACCTGTTTTTGGAAGCCTTGACTCAATTTTTTTTTAAGTTCTGAATCTTTTTAAATTTGAATTTGTTTCTGTTCTCGAAAAAAAGTGAAGATTTTTTTTGTTGGTTGTGGATTGTTGCCCGATACGTTTAATCGCTGAATTTTTTATTTTTTCGTTGTAAATCTGGGCTTTAAATCAGTGAAGTGAGTATATCAGTGCTGCAAAATAAATATATTGCTCTTCTATTCGCCGGAATGGCGTAATCTGAAAATTTTCTCATGGTTCGGTAAGTTTTTTTTAATAGATTTTTTCTGCAAATTTGTCTTCTGTTCAGTCCGTATTTTTGGTCTCATGCCGCCTGTTTTTCTTTTCTACGTTGTGCAGGAAACGCTGAGTACGGCATCACCCATAAGTTTATAAGATAGCAGTCTGGAGCAACGCTCCGCCGCGACCCGGTGTGGTCGCGTACAGCCTTTTCCGGTTCCTGAATTTGCCAGGCTCTTAAGCCGGCAAATGTGATCCAGAGCCAGATTTTTTGAAGACCTGTTTCTGTGTTGACCGAGGTTATCAACACGGTGCTCCGCAGCAGGCCGGCAGCGCGTCTTGTCATCCTGACAGGATCCAGCTGAGCATTTCCATTTTACTGTTTTATTTATTTCTTTTAATGTTAAAATTGATATTTTTATGTAAGGCTTAGCAATACAACCCCTACTCAGGGTATGTGTGAGGATTTAGGCATTTAAAAACCACTATCTTACACAATCTTTCTATTCTTACCGAGGCGCGTTAATTAGCATTGGCCAATTAGTTAATTACCGCAAGGTTCGCTTGATTATTTTACCTCTAAATTTCAAGATTTTGGTTTTCCCTTAATAAATTAAGTAACAATTAATTCATACTTTCGTTGGTTAATCTGACATAATCGCATAATAACTCAGTTTTAATTGTGTGCAACCAATTTGTTTTATAATTCAATACTAGATACTATCGATAACCTGGCACAATCGCAACCCAACTGATTTCTTTTATGTTTTTTTTACATTTTGAAAATATTTAAGAATTATACGTTTTTTAAATAGGGGAACGTTGTTTTTCTTGAAGTATCCCGCTATATGTGTTAACAATAAACAATGCTGTCTACAGATGGATGTTACAGGTTCATTTTATAGTTTTATAAAAATCAACCTTCATGATATTTCTGCTTTGGTTTTACTAAAAGAAATTAGCTAAGCCAGGGGTTCTTAAACTTTAGACTCCAGGGTGCGACTCTATTGCAGGACTGTCTCATCAGAAGAACGGAACGTAAAGAGCTATAAAGTCCAAAAAAGGGTGCTACCCCTTAGACAGTTCCACAATCCGGTTTGGGAACCCCTGACATAGGCGTTTTGTAGGTATTTCGTGTAATAGCAGATGAAACGTTGAATAGCATGATGGAATAAATGGTTTATTTTGTTATTTGCAGGTCGTGGTCCCACTACCGGTAGCCACTGCGCTGTGCAAAGCGTTGTACGACTTCCGGATGTCCGCACCTGATGAAGAAGGCTGCCTGGCGTTTGACAAAGGTAAAATTATTAAAATAACTAGCTGACCTGGCAATCTTTGCAACACCTTTTTTTGTAATTGATTTCTAAATGACGGGACGAACATCAAATATTTGACAGGTAGGAATAGTTTCTAAGGGAAACATTGTTGCTTTTACTATATTCTTTTCTTTTTTGTCATATTTAAAACTCTTAAACCTTTCTTGGACTTCTAAAAACAATTCAATACCAAAATTATCCAAATCGGTCCAGCCGTCTTCGAGCTTTAGCGAGACTAACAAACAGACAACACGTAGACAATTTAACAGAGTAACATTCGTGCAAATGTTAAATTGTCCACATGGCATTATGTAAAAAAAGTCAAAAGTTTTGTTATAAAGATCAAGTGACAAAATGACCATAAGACATAAAGTGAAAATGATTTTATATCTACAAATTAAATTGTTTCACGACATAGGAACGTAAAGGGCTATTGAAAAAAAAAACTGTTCTATTACCTAAAATGCAGCTAGGTGTCGTTTTATACCAATACACTAGCATTTTGAGTCATGTACATGACAATCATTATTGTCATGTACATACACATCATATAACATCGCGGGACTTATCACAGTAATGAGATAAGTCCCGCGACCTGGCAGGCTTTGGCCCGCTAGAGGGGGTCCCGTCATTAAGCTGACGCTCTTTGAGGCGCGCGTGGAACACAATGCGCTGTCGACCCGGGCATGGTCCATGGTCGGACAGCGAGTTGCCCTTTACTCGCCGCCCGCATGCCCTAGAATTTCCACTTGTTCATAAAACTTCATTCTAACTAAATAGAAATACAGCATTCGGAAATTATGACATTGGACATTTTAACGTTTGGACGAATGTTACGATAAACCTATCAATCTACCCTTGGTTCCAGGAGCTATAATAACGGTACATCGTCGCGTGGACGACAACTGGGCGGAAGGTCGGTTGGACCAGCGTGTGGGCATCTTTCCCATCGCCTTCGTGGAACTGAACCAGGCCGCCAGGCAGCTCATGAACAGGTAACTGGTTTGCGTCTCTGAAACTACGGTTTTGTCTTTAGTCGATTTTCAACTTCATGTAGTACACGATAGAGTTGAAATTCTATCATAGTCCTCGTCAGATAAGTCTGGAATAACGGTCGTTGATCTGACTTGTACTAAAATAATGCATCGTTCGAATTTCACAATAAAATGTAAGGTCAGAGTCGCCTTTTACCACGATTCGTTTGTTTTGATTGTGTTACGATACTTTCATTTTTTGTATCGTTTTGAAATATTGGAATACATTAGTACACGGGTGTCAACGAAAACAAATTGTTTCCGTCCTCGTCGTTGAGACAGTTTGTCTTTAATGGATTTTCAGCTTTTTGATCTAGAGTATAAAGTTGAAAATTTTATCCAGTAAATTAATAGAATTCTATATATTTACAGTGTGCCGTTGAACCGTCCCGTACCGCCTTTGCCTGAACACTCGAGACCATCGCATTCTGATCACAGACACCATGCACAGGTAACACAGTCATTTAGAATACATAATTATGAAGCTTGCAGGATTTTTCAAAGAGTTTCCTCAGCCCTGCTACTGAAGCAACGTAAAGAGGAAAAAGAATAGTGTGGGTTTTAGTCAGTACGAATCTGACAGTCAAATCCGCTCTACAAAGAACGGGAGACGTAATTTGATGATTTTCTGCCGTCAATAGGTTAAAAAGGTTCATTAGAAGACGAAAAATTGACAAAAATTGAAATGTAGTATAGTTAGTCTTCTTAAAAGAAATTGTTAAAATGGAATTATACAGGGTGATTTTTCGATTTTTTTTCATCAAAAATGGGGTTAGTGATTGATACCTAATGCCTAGAAAAATTTTGGATGGTGGTAAAAAAGTCACCCTGTATAATATTTTTAATCAAGATTTAACCCTTTATAACATTTTTTTTATTACAGCAGCAACAGCAGCACACGCACCGTTACCAACAGATGTCGATGTCAACGCCCTCCACAGTGCAGAGCAACTACCAGAACATGGCCACCATGAGTCAGTCCCATCCCAACTACCACGCAGCACAGACGATGTTGGCCCAACAAGCGCAAATATTGGTCCCACAGCCCGTCAACCAACACGTCACAGCCATCTCACACGGCGGCCTCGTCACCACCACCGCCGTACCCAGAAATATAATGGAACCAACACAAACTAAACACTCTCTAGACCTCATACAATTCACCAACATGCACAACAAGTCTCACCAAGGCACCATGGGCATACAAAGCGTATCAAGAATCGGAGAAAACTACGACAGACTACGAACTGTCAAATATGACAGCTACAATTCTACCCCCGTTCACAAAGTCGATACAACCTACCAAAATGTACGGACCCACGAACATTTTCCTGTATCCGTCGCTAATTTTAACACTAGCAATGTCAGCTCCGATTCTAGTTCGAGTATGAACACCCCATCTGTTGGTGTTAGCTCCACAACTACTCCTAATACCAGTTCCAACACCAGTACGTGCGAAAGCGCTGAACCAAGCCTTCCAAGCTCACCTGATAACAATACCGAACGAAACGCGACCGTAATCGCTTCTAATACGAGTCAGAATCAAAACCAGATTAATCAAAATCCGCCTGAAGAAGAAACGAACAACGATGAGTCTCTTAACACTTCAATGGGAGTGTTGAGTTTGAACGAAAGTTCGACGGCAACGAATACCTCTCTGAATGTCAGTTTGCCACCGTCAGAGAGTCCAAAATTGAATGCATCTGGTGCGAGTAACGTGTCTCAAACTGAAGGAGAAAATCCGGAAGGTGCAACGAATAATGAGTCTTCGCGGCTTGAGGCGCCTTCGTCTAGTAAGATCGTTAGTCGTTCGTCTGGACCTGACTCCTTGTTGAACTTCGGTCTGGGCCTGCAGGCGGCGCTGTCTCCCTCGCACGGGAAGGACGGGAACTACATGCTGACCAGAGCTCATAGAGACTATCACCATAGAGAACGGGAGAAGAGACACAGCTTGACGCCTTCGTCGCATCTACAAGCGAACCATAACACGCAAAACAGGTGAGTTGTTGTTTTAAAATTGAAGATTACAAACTAATATTAATGATTAAACGAACTTACCTGTACGTGAAGTTCTATCATAATTATACGAGATGTTTCGCCCGAAGAGATTAGCGGTATTATAATTATTCGTAATTCTATTTACTTGTAGTATCGCGTTATTGACTTCCACTCGATCACTAAAGTTGAGAAAAAAGGTGTCGCCACTAGCGACACCAACCTCAATTAAATTAATTTTTTCCGTTTCCTGTCACCTGTCACTGTCACCCGCACTTGCGAGGTCTCAACAGTTTCGTCTTCATTACGTTGAGAGATTTATATTTCCGTAACGTCTTGGGCTACTTAGGGAGGGCGGGAAGCTCCCGCTAATCTCTTCGGGCGAAACATCTCGTATAATTATGATAGAACTTCACGTACAGGTAAGTTCGTTTAATCATTAATTATACTCCATGTTTCGCCCTTGAGATTAGCGGTATTATAATTATTCGTAATTCTATTTACTTGTAGATATTGAGAGCAAGTGGAGGAAATATCCATAACTCTAAAAATAATAAACTAAGCAATTTCATTTTTACTTAGTTAAATTAACCGTATAGCTAAATAGGTATCAAAAATAAACAGAATCGAATATTAGGTAACAAAATCAAAACTAAACCACTTATTGGATCTAAGTCACAATAATATTTATTACATCTATAATCAGACTGTTATCTACGTACGTAACTGGATATACGCAATCAAACGTATACCTATTCATAATCAATGAGAACAGATTGTTCATGCTAAAGTTGTACTATCTGCCGAAATAAAGATTGGCTTATAAAATTTTGCAAAGGTGGAAGAGTTGCCACTCCATCCAACCGTCATTTATCTTTATTATTATATCAGAGCTGATTCTTAGACTATGAGCTTTGGATGTTGCAGCGTGACGAGTAGGTACTATGCGAGGAAAAGATAGACGTCAATTTCACTCTTAACATGACCTAAACTCATCTACTGAGCGTTTGCGAAGAAACCGGTTTGCAAAGCTTACGAGCACTAATAAACAAGGTGCCAGTTTTTTTTTTTTTTTTTTTTTGTTTGAAGGACAAATCCCATCATCCCAAAAAAAAAGGCAGATATAAAGTTGGTTGTTTATTACCAACTCTAGATGTTTAATCAAATCGCTAATTTTAATTATAATCTGGTTATTTAGAAACATTATTTGGTCAGTCTTTAGTTTAGAAAGCATTTGTAATGTAATCTATAAGCCATCACAAGAGCTAGCAATGTCACACATTGTTTCGATAATCGTTCAAAGGTTAGAGTTTCATTGGGATGTAAAGTTCAGGGACTACCCTGACATCCCAAGTAGTGTTAAAACGGGGTTAGCGGTGGTCGCAACCTATAGGCACTCTTACAAAACCTAGATATCCAATCATCGCCTGATATGTTTCCTACGATTAAGAAAAGTGCGGAGCGATGGGAATTTATCGTACCGTATTGGCCAGCATCATTAAAAATGTAAGTGAGATATTTCAAAATTATTGAAATTGACGGCTCGTACATGTTCTCCTATTTTTAAGCAAACGTCATATTAGTCGAGTGTATTATCCGAAAAGGAAGCCATCATGATGTCTACTATCGATGGTGGGACCTTAACGTCTACGTTAAGGTAACGCCTTCCTTACAAAATCCCGGCTACCAGGGTGGTGCTGGCTTGTATGTTGCGGCTGCTGGAATCAGGTACAAAGAAATAGAGCAGTCTCATAAAAAATGGGTACCATGGCTGAGAGGTCCAGCAAGGAATAACCATGATACCCTGAGCTTTGTCGGATAATTTGTTCGCAAAGATTTAAGTATTACAGCCACAGGCGGAAGAGCATGAAACAAATGATTAGACCAATCCAAAGTAAAGGCGTCAATAGCAAAAGCCTCTGGGTCCTATGCCAAGATACGAATATATCGTATTTTTTTTTTTTTTTTTCTTTTTTTTTTTTTTTGCTTATACGTTTGGCAAAGAAATTTATCTCTGGGCTAAATAAATTTTGATTTTTTTTTTTTTTTTGAAGCCCCTGTTAGAAAGTTCCCGTTCCATATCAGGATGGGTTCGTCTAGATTCTCTGTCTGCAGTGAAATTATTCTGCGATTTTATGTATGAAGCTACTACTAAAATCTTTCGTGATTCACACCACTGCCATATGTTTTTCGTGACCCTAGTCAATGAGGGCATTGAACACCTCCCATTCAATTATATGTATAACTAACTGGGGTAGTGTTATCAATGTGTAAAAGTACCGGACAGTTAAAATAGTTTTTCGCAAAGATAAGCGAAAAAGTTCGCAATAAGTTCCAATTAATTTATGCAATATTTTTTCCAGTATGGGACTACCGACCACTAGCAGTTTGTTCCCCACAAAACAGCTCCCCACCCAGTCGTTGAGGCGTCAGAATATATTTCTAAAACCAAGTTATCATCTCGGATTCCATGAACAGAATTATCAATGGACCCTCACTACCAATTTATTTCTGGTAATAAATTAGACAGTAATGACATTTATCTACTTGTCGTAGTTGAAACTGTCAATCCAGTTTAAGAACTTATAACGTTCAAATTTTTAGGTGTATAGCAGCCCATATTCTATTGTGGGACATGCGGATACTAATAAACCTATCAATTGTGCGAATAGCTCGTCTCTATTACGATCTCTTTTTGTCTGCAGGTAAACTTAACTGCCACTTGTGGGTATCCACAATATACCCTAAGTACTCGCAAGATTGAGACGGTATCAACATGCTTTTTCTATAATTGATAATGAAACCTAAAGACTAGTTATTTTGAACAACGAACGGTTCCATAACTTTAGTAAATGTGAACGGAGATGTACAAAGACTAAATGGGACAACATTGAACTCGTACAGTTTACCATCAAAGAATCTCAAATATTTCCGGGATGGACTATAAAGTATGCATATTTTTAAGTCTAAAGTAGCTACATAGCAATCTTCAGATATTAACTTTAGAGAAGTTCGAATGTCTTCTAACTTATGATGAATATATTTAGTCCCTTTGAATTTAAAATAAATTTTGTCTTCCCATGTGGCTTAGGTACAGTAAACACTCGTGACACATATTTGATTAGGGCTAGATTCACATTCGGAAACAGCCCCAATGGACATAATATATGACCAGCTTCAGCTATGTTTTTTCTTTCAAAATTCAGAAAAACTGATTTAGGTAAGCAGGGCTGATTAACCGGGCAATCTAATCTGATTTGGTAGCCTTTTATCCATGACAAAATGAGTTTTTTCATCGATTATAAAAAGTGTAAGTCTGCCTGCATGACGTACCTTGTCTACTAGCGGCGGGTCTGCTTGGACCGCTGCGTGTAGCTCTGCGACGAGGTTTACTGCTGCCTCGCGTTCTGCTGTGCAGGCGGCTGGTAACGTTGCAGGGGGCCGTCCTCTGCTAAGTTGTCTCAAAAAAGAAATTTGACAATTTTGGTTAGTGCCAGCTGATCTTAAAGATCCTTCTTGACTTTGCCAAGCACCAGGTGGCGTCTCGCTTCAGACTAAGAATTTTGGATGTCACAAAACAACCGACCTATTTCCATCAAGTTTTATATTAGGTCACCATCTTTATCTGTTTTACTTAAGCTGGTTGTAAATTATTTTTGCCAAGAATGTAATGCCGGCTGCTGTTTGTTTTTGCCTAGGCTCCATAACCTTGTCCCTTTTAACCTCGTATTCAGGCAAGGCAGCCTTGATTGGACCAAATGTTTGTTCATGAGTTCTTTTCGAACCTCTTTGTCCGGATGTTGTGAAGTGCGCAAATCTGGATGCCACTTTCTCGTTGATGTCCGGTCCTTAGTCCTGATTCCTCAAAACTGCTGAGGTTTCGTATGTCACCCGGAGAATCCGATGATTATTATCGGGGTGGTCTCCTGCTCTGGTGACGCAAGCGGTTCTGTGATCACCGCAGTATTTACGACCGGGTTTGGTGTATTATCGTGAGCTGTAATAATAAACCGTAACACTGCATTCTTCCGCTCTAGATTATTGTTAATCAGAGGGTAGTACTGTACTGAACCACAAATTCTTATGAATCTTGGTCTTTCCAAAATTAAGAGTAAAACTGCAATAAATCAGCTTACATGCAAAACCTAGGTCCCTGGGACTAGGATGTGGAGAAATCCTTGTCATCTGTGATCAGATGCAACAATGCAACAATATGACCACCCTAGGTAGTCTTGGTGAACTGTGTTAGACCCTAGGTCTAAGTTTCGGATCGACCCTAGGTCATCCTGGTGCAACGAATGCTATCCATTTGGTATAGAGAGACCCTAGGTTATCCTGGCTTATCGATTTAGACCCTAGGTCTAAGTTTCGGATCGACCCTAGGTCATCCTAGTGCAACGAATGCTAGCCATTTGGTGTAGAGGGACCCTAGGTTATCCTGGCTTATCGATTTAGACCCTAGGTCTAAGTTTCGGATCGACCCTAGGTCATCCTAGTGCAAAGAATGCTAGCCATTTGGTGTAGAGGGACCCTAGGTTATCCTGGCTTATCGATTTAGACCCTAGGTCTAAGTTTCGGATCGACCCTAGGTCATCCTAGTGCAACGAATGCTAGCCATTTGGTGTAGAGGGACCCTAGGTTATCCTGGCTTATCGATTTAGACCCTAGGTCTAAGTTTCGGATCGACCCTAGGTCATCCTAGTGCAACGAATGCTAGCCGTTTGGTGTATACGGACCCTAGGTCATCCTGGCGCATCGATTTAGACCCTAGGTCTAAGTTTCGGATCGGCCCCGGGCCATCCTTTGTAACTTACACAAAATTGCAAAAAAAATATAAAAAATGAGGGTAGGTACGCACTTACTTGTGAGATTTTCAGCAGGAATTGGTGAGGGATCTCTGGAAGATCCCGTAAATGATCCTGACGAAGACAGGCTTAACGGCCTCGTTCGAGATAAAAAACACTTTCGACACTGCAATTTTTTAACTTGTTTTTTCTAATTTTCGGATTTAACAAATCAAATAGTTCAAATCATTATCATGGCGGCGCACCGGCATGATTTTTTATTCTTTGTGCGAAGTAGTGAACCGAAGTGGATGAGCACTAAAACACGAATGAAGACGAAACTGTTGAGACCTCGCAAGTGCGGGTGACAGTGACAGGTGACAGGAAACGGAAAAAATTAATTTAATTGAGGTTGGTGTCGCTAGTGGCGACACCTTTTTTCTCAACTTTAGTGATCGAGTGGAAGTCAATAACGCGATACTACAAGTAAATAGAATTACGAATAATTATAATACCGCTAATCTCAAGGGCGAAACATGGAGTATAATTCATAGAAATTGAATTTCTTAAAAATTAGGCTTTGCTCATAATAATCTTACTAGCACACTCTCACCCACTACATCTCTAAAATTATCCTACAGGAAGATAAAATCGGGATAAAAACTATCCTATGTTTTAATCCAGGTTATAAATTATCTGAGTATACCAAATTTTATCCAAATCCGTTCAGTGGTTTTTGCGTGAAAGAGTAGCAAACATCCATCCATCCAAACTATCATGTTTATAATATTAATAGGATAGTTATTTTTTACAACAATTTGTAAAATTACTTATCAAATACTACAAGTAGCTTATGCTCATTTACGAAGAAACCCAGAATTGCATAATTTGTTTCAGTAAACAATCTCTTAATCAAAATATGGCATTGAGCAATTTTTGTAGTTTTGATATGACTGCTTCCCCTTCAGACACTCAGCGGAGATCCTAGCAACAAGTCTGCTAGACGCAGGCACGGAAGTCCGCTCGGAGCGTTCAGAGCGGACTGAGCGGAGCGAGCGCTCGGAGCGCACCGAGCGGAGCGAGCGCTCGGAGCGCACCGAGCGGCGCCGCCGTCGCTCGCGCAGCAACGAGCGCCCGCTGCCGGCCGCGTACGTCGCCATATATCCCTACAAACCGCAGAAACCGGATGAGCTCGAACTTAAGAAAGGAGGTAAGTATCTAAGATTAACTAAACCACATGGGGTGCCAACTGGGGTGTATTGACTAGGTGGTGTGGTAAAACTGGTAAAAGTTATAAAACATATAGTGCGATCCAACTAAGAAGGTCACCTTCTACTGACGTCACATCTGTCAAATCAGAACAGTTGTCTAATATTATCCGTGCTTTTGAAGTGTTAATTGACAATCTGTGTTGGTCAATCCTGGCTCTGAATATACCTCTTTCATACCACCTACCATGATAGCTAGACGAACTTCGCTTCGCGGGGCTCCTATTTCTGCATGGAAGGTTTAAAGTAACCTAATACGAAGGTGACGGCGGGGTCTTTTAGACCCTGTCGTCCTGAGCTCGCTTCGCTCGCTCTTGTATGCTAAAATAAATTACTGACTATCTCTTAACAAGTTAGCTCGAGGGAGCCCCGTTTTATTACATTTACCAAAGGTAATCAATCATTTTCAAGTACATAATCACACTTACTGCAAAGGCGCTCCCTCACCGCGAGCATTCACCTGTGATGTAACATAAAAGTGCGCAATTTGATGCTCTATTGTCTTCGAATCTTTGAATCTGTAACTCTACATTACAGTCATGTAAATGCTTGCGGTGAGGGAGCGCCCTAACAAATACACTTTTACCCTTGAGAGATTCAAGTTGTGTTCAATGTTCGTGCAGGTATCTACACAGTGACGGAGCGCTGTCGCGACGGCTGGTACAAGGGCTGCTCAGAGCGCTCGCAGCGCTGCGGAGTGTTCCCCGGGAACTACGTGGCGCCGGCCGGGAACATACGACCCAAACATACCGACAAGGTAGACACATCTATGTGTAGTTGTTGATGTTTGTCCGTCTTTGAGCCTATGCACATCACGTTTTTAAACGCGCCGGTGCAGCGCGTTTTAGAAACGCGCGCTCAGAGCAGTTTGTTGTCGTTTGTTTTAGGCTGCGTCTGACTTGCGTGCGTATTGCGTCTTTATCGCGTCAAACGCCCTGCACCGGCGCATTTAAAACACGCGGTGTGCATAGGCTCTTTCTGTTACCTGCGGAATGTCGGTTAGAGTACCAACTGACTTCAGATCATCATCAGCCTTTAATGTTCCCACTGTTGGGACACAGGCCTCCTCTCTGTGAGAGGGGTGGGTCATAATCCACCACGCAGGCCCATTGCGGGTTGGTAGATGTCACATGTCTACGAATTTTTCTAGGACATGACGATTTCCTCACGATGTTTTCCTTCACCGTTTTGAGAGCAGTGGTGATGAAATAAATTACATAATGTGCCTGGTGGGGTTCGATATCACTGGGCCACTACTGCTCTGCTACTTCAGATTGATTGGATTTATTAGCTGTGTTCGTAATTTTCAAATAAAGGAAAATAAATGGAGGAGTTCACAAATTTTGGTGGTATTTTGTGATGAGGTCAGAAACTGGAAAGTCTGACAATCAGTCTTACCATGAGGTATCGTATTACCCAGTCACTGGGTTGTGAAGGTCCGGTAAGCTGCCGCTCCAAGTAAAATACTGATATTCGGCTGGAAGCCGGCCACAATATAGTTGAGAAAAGGCAAGGCAGGCACAAATGTTAGAGTCTTACTAAATAGTGGATACTGATCCAGTCCGTGGTCCCCCAGTCGTCCCCGCAGTCCCCGGCCCCGGCCCCGGGCGGCGCCCCGGCCGCGCCCGACGCGCCGCCGCGAGCGAGGGAACCCGCCGTCATCATGGGTAACTGATCTACTTACTATTCTATTTTTATTTTTCTATATTCCTGAGTATGGGTGAATTCTTCAACTGAGTGTGGATGGCTATATCCGTAACTACACACATCAAAAGTGTCTAGGGATCAAGCATTTTTATGCGGATTTCTTGGGATTGAGATGTGGCTTTGTAATAAATTTATGATTTTATAAATTTATATGGATCCTTTTTGGTGCATTTCATAATTTGAATCAGGAACTGTAAATCAAATTCGAGTAAAAGATGAAAATCAGCTGTCAATATTTTCCCTATAAAAACATACAACGCATTGAAGACATTATTAGTGCTACTGTTTCCCTACTACTGATTAAAACCAACGTTATTATGGAGCGGCGACGTCATTTAAGCAGGGAAGAAATGCTCAGAGCCGTGGGAATGATAGAAGCTGGTTCCCGGCAACGTACTGTGGCTTTAGCTCTGAATACAAGTCAGAGTGTTATCAGTCGACTTTGGACACGTTACCGAAGCACTGGTACCGTGGCTGAGCGCCATGGAGGACGGTATCGCTGCACCACACGGAGACAAGACCGATACATTCAAATCTTAACTCGAAGAGCTCCAACAATAACCGCCATGATGTTAGCCGTGAGGCTTCATCACTCTTCAGGGAACTTAATTAGCGACCAAACAGTCAGAAACCGCTTGCATGAAGTGAACCTTCATTCCCGAAGACCGCTACGGGTACCACCTATAGCAATGCACAATCGTAGGATTCGATATCAATGGGCTCTTGAACACAGAAATTGGGCAGAAGAACAATGGCGTTTCGTGTGCTTTTCTGATGAGTCTCGTTTTGGTATGAGAAATCATGGTATGAGAATCAAATTTATGCTGAGACGATTGTATCAGACGTCATCGTTCCTCTACAAGTGCAAATCGGTCCCTTATTTCAGTTAATGCATGATAATGCACGACCGCACACCGCAAGAGTTGTAAGACAGACTCTCGCCGCAGCTAACATCAATGTCCTGCCCTGGCCTGCTCAGTCGCCAGACTTGAACCCGATTGAGCATGCATGGGATATGCTACAGAGAAGAGCTCTGCCGAATATGGAGGGTATCCAGTCGCAAGAAGACCTTTTTTTGTTGTTGCAACGAACATGGGCGGCCATTCCACAGCGTGATTTGGATGAACTCATTTTGAGTATGCCAAACCGATGTTCTTGTGTTGTTAGTGTTCGCGGTAGAAACACGGATTATTAATTGTTTAAGTTACCCAATAAAATTTTAAAGAAAACTGTTATTTCAGTCTTTTTTTCGAACTTTAATGTTAGTGGTTCAAATGTCAAAAATCCCTTTATTAGGAAAATGGCAAATTTCTTTATGAATGCAAAGGTGACTTGGTTTATCGTTACTGTGACAAACGATAACACTTTATTTGATGAATCCTTAAAGAACATTTTAATTAATATCAATCAGGAGAAAAGTTATTGCAAAAATATATATTATGTTGATCCCTAGACACTTTTGATGTGTGTATAAGGAATATCGAAAAACATTGAAAGGAATCTCGAGACCGATTTTAACGAAAATTAAAACTGCATCATTGGATTTTAGAAAATTCTATAATCCTGGCCAGAAAATAAACCGGCTGTTTTTTGAAAAATAATCGCACCCAATGTATTATTACACTTTTCGAAAATGTGGCTAATATAGACCAAATTCTGGGAAGTAATCATTTATACGGCAAACTGAAGAAAAAGGTCTAATTATAAGATACATTCCTATCACAAATATTAGCCTTGCTATCATCATTTTTGTTTAGCTATCTAACAAATCGGAAAAAGTAATACCGCAAGCGGGCTACACGAACAGAAGCTTGTGTCTCATACAAATAACTAGAACTTTTTTATAAGGAGTTTTAGCATTGCAAGTGGTGAATTTATTGCTAAATTATATATTTTGTATCTAGTGATTATTCAATCACAAATTTATAATTATACTGACGGCACGATTAGCGCAGTGGCTGAGCGATTCGACTGCCGCGCTGCGTGTCGCGGGTTCGATCCCCGCACGGGACAAATATTTGTATGACCTACAAATAGTTGTTCCGGGTCTGGGTGTTTGTTTATATGAGTTTACTAGCTGTGCCCGCGACTTCGTTCGCGTGGATATCGGAACATAACAATGTATTTTTTATAAAATTAACATAGTTTCATACAAATTTCATCCCCTATTTTATCCCCTTGGGGGTAGAATTGATCAAAATCCTTTCTTAGCGGATGCCTACGTCATAACATCTACCTGCATGCCAAATTTCAGCCCGATCCGTCCAGTAGTTTGGGCTGTGCGTTGATAGATCACTATGTCAGTCAGTCACCTTTGAGTTAGGTTAGGTTATATATATTTAGATGTTTGTAAACGCATCCACGATACACGAAAATTTCCTAGTCACGCAACTTTTATAAAAAAGAAAAGAAAAAAAAAAAACAGTTATTTTGACATTTCTATAATGTTTTGTAAATATTTCCAGCTCAACCGCTAACCTATCCGTGGTGTTCACCAGCGAGCCAGAGTCAACAAAACACGCCTAGATCTGAAAAGGTAAGATTTTCATTCATTTTACTCAATCCGCATAAGCAACCTAAAGGGGAAGCCTTTCAAAAGACATAGCCATCTCCGTGACCTATAACGTTGACAAAGGTCAAATAAACCTTTAAATTAAGTGGTTTTTTCGTCTTTCCACTGCTCCCGATGTCCACCCCCAATTTGCCCAACAGTGGAGGAACTTTTCTTAATTTTTTTTCCCACCCCGTTGTAGACAGGTGGCTAAAGATAATATTTAATAAAGGGGATAGAAGATTTTAGTATGGAGGGTGGCCCTATCGGTAACAAACTCGCAGTGCACAACCAAAGTTATAGATTTAAATAGAGGACAAATAGATAAACAAATATTGATGGACATAATATCCTAAAGCGTCAGGTTTTAAAGTTATTCGCCGAAATATAAGTCGAAAACTGAAATTGAACCCGCATTTCAGCGAATAACTCTTTTATATTTATTGTTCGTCTTTGTGTCCTCTATCTAAATATACAACGTGTAATGTTAATAGCGCAAAACCTCTCGTGGAGTAACTCAGCCCACGTTACTGAACAATGTTTGTTCCAAGATATTTGGAAATTTGCAAAAACAAAATTGCTTTTCCATACAAAATGAGAAATTGATCGGGCCCATCAGTATGAAAAACCATTTTTTTTGCGAATTTCCAATAGTCTTGGAACAAACATTGTTCATAACATGGGCTGAGCTACCCCACGAGAGGTTTTGCGCTAATAACGTTACACGTTGTATAACTTTCGTTGTACACCGCGGTTCTGTAAAAAAATATAATATAGATACGGCCAAAACCTTCAAAGCGCTTTGTTTTACTTTTAAAAAGGGGAGGTTCCTAATTTATGACCGCAGTGCTCGAAAATCTTACACATTTAAAAAAAACAACATGCCTACTCAACAGCCAAAAGAAAAAGCGAAAGCGGAAAAATCTTCGATATCAACGGGCGTGAGTTTGATGAAGCGGCTGGCTGCGATGAAGAAGTGCAAGTCCCCGCCGCCGGCCGGCTACAGCATGGACAACCCGGTGTTCGAGGACGGGCCCGGCACCTCGCTCATGCTCACCTTCAACACGCAGCAACATCACCCCGTACATGTCAGGTCAGTACTGGGGGCCTACCATAACGTCTCAAAAAGCGCTTAAAGGTCTATCCGCACACAACAGTGCCGACACGTGCCGATCAGTACCGTATCGATCAGTGTCAGTGAAATATGGTATTATACCGTACATTTTGTACGACGCTATCCGTACTGATCAGTGACAGTGCCGTTCAGTGATGTTCGTTCACTCATATGAATAGCACGTCACAGAACGGCACGGTACGGAACGTGTCGGCACTGTTGTGTGCGGATAGGCCTTTATTCTGAAAGTTGGCAACGTCGCAAATGGCTGTCAAATATTTACAAGATTTAATTAATTTTACAAATTTACTGTATGAAAATAAGAAATATGGCTCTGTAGTGCACTAAAAATTGATTACGGAATGCAATAATTAATATCGTAATACCGAATAAATAGTTTTAGACGTAAAAAAAAGCATTTAGTAACTTTCCAAATGTCTTTTATACACTTGAAACGGTTACAACATCAAATTCAGTGTTTTAATTGCATTCCTATATCAATTTTCTAGTGCACTACAGAGCCATATTTCTTATTTCCATACAGTAACATTGCCAAATTAATTAAAACTTGTAAATATTTGACAGCTATTAGCGACGTTGCCAACTTTCTGGTTATGCGCCCTTAAATCGAAAGTAATACTAGTGTGGGAAAGAGACAGAGATATACAAGCCGTCTAGCGCCACCTTGTTCTGACACTGAAATTGGTCTCGCTTGGTGGCACACCTTACTACGCTCGAGAAAATAGCCATGGGCGTGGGTGGCACGAGGCAGCGATTTATGTAAATATTATTCACAATTAGAAAGTTTTTTGATCAATAGTTAAAATAACTATTGTCAAAGTTAAGAAAAAAAAAACATCTTTATGCATAGTATGTGTGATTCTAATATGTCCTTTGTTTACAAGCAAACAGTACTTGGTTGTTATAGCATTTCATGTCTCAGAAAGTTATAAACTATAACTTGAATGAGCATTGTCTCACAGGGATGCAGCACATTTGTTCAGAATAATTCAATTTTTTGACTCGCACTTGTTTTTACAATTCTTTGTTTTTACAATTCTTTGTTTTTACAATTCTTTGTTTTTACAATTCTTTGTTTTTACAATTCTTTGTTTTTACGATTCTTTGTTTTACAATTCTTTGTTATTACAATTCTTTGTTTTTACAATTCTTTGTTTTTACAAAACTTGTGACATCTGCCAACCTGCACTAGGTCCGCGTTGTGAATTATGGCCCACTCCCCTCTCTGTGAGAGGAGGCCTGTGTCCCAGCTGTGGGAACATTATAGGCTGATGATGCCCTCAAATTGATTGGTGGTGTGGCCTACCTATTACAATTGTTATAAATAAATGGGGATTTAGTCAATTTTCTACTTACGAAATGATGTCGACTCGAAAAAAATATGTGTAGCAGTGCTCACAGAATATACATCTATTGGCCAATTTACACTGAGTAACTCAAAATGTAACTTTATTTATTACACGAAAAGATACACATTTGCGTGACGTATTGGTTGTGAACTGCCCCTATGACATACATATTTATATGCTAAATAAACTTCCAGGTACTGTATATAGGTATGTAATGTTGTGTGTGCTTGAATGTTAAATTTGTTCTAACAGCACTCATTGTCCCTGCATTTTGTGTTTCACGTGTGTATTAAATGCTGCGAGCCAATATCAAAATGCATTATTACATTAATTGACTTAAAAAAAAAACGGGATTGTGCATTTATTGACCTATTTAAAAAGAAGTGAAATATAGTACTTACAGCGCTTGAATTACTGTCAGGGATTTGACAAACGGCCTTGCAAGTAATGAATAGCTTGCCGTCCGATCAAGGACCTGGCTGTGTTTGACGGCGCGTAATTTTCCATATACCCCTCAAGCAATGACAACCGGGGGTCGTGGAACTGTTTTAAAAGGGCACCGTTGTCCTGGAACGTAAAAGATAACTTAAACAAGGTGGATTTTTTTGTTAGTAAGAGTCTGACAGTGATATCCACTCCACATAGAATTTTAGAAGAAGAAATGAAAAAAATTGGCAAATGTGATATTTGTGAAATTGTCTGAGGAAGTTTTATTAAAAAAAGGTCGCGTTTATTTCAACTACAGATTCGCCAAAAGAACCATTCATTATTATACATGGTTAATTTTAGTTGTTTTAATCCTCTTTTTCTAAATAAATGTATCTCTTTCATTGCATTCATAATAAACAACTTTTACTGTGGGATGAAACCTGAAATCGCGAAAAAGTCAACTTCTCAGTACATTTATTTTCGTCAAACTCGTTAAAATTTACTTAGCAGCTGATTTCTTTTGTGATTCAAGGATCATCCCTAATAAAAGTTGTTCGCTATGATGAGTACAATGACTAAAGAAGTAATTTTTAATACTGGTCAGTAAAACACAATCATAAAATACAACGTGTAACGTCAATAGCGCAAAACCTCTCGTGGGGTAACTCTGCCCATGTTACTGAACAATGTTTGTTCAAAAAAATTTGCTTTTTTATACAAAATGAGAAATTGATCGGGCCTATCAATATGAAAAATCATTTTTTTTTGTGAATTTCCAAAAGTCTTAGAACAAACATTGTTCAGTAACATGGGTTGTGTTACCCAACGAGACGTTTTGCGCTATTGACGTTACACGTTGTATAGTCGTCAAATCTCAACTATTGGTTTCTTAATAACTCTTTAAAATAATGTGTATCGATATTGGTTCGTGTCATACTAACGGTGTGGGCACAGGTCGGGCTCTTGTCCGTCGCAGCTGCTGCGCGCGCTGCCGGCCGCGCGCGCGCACAAGGATCGGCCCGCGCCCGCGCACAACGAACATCATCATCTGCACAGGTTGTATGCACATACACACACACACACACATATACACATAATTCACTAGTAGATGGAATATAGAGAGCATTATCTGCACAAAAAAGAAACTCAAATACAATTCGTTCGGTTTCGATCTAAACAAACTTACGAGTCTATGCACACCACGTTTTTTAAACGCGCTCGTGCAGCGCGTTTGACGCGATACGCACACAAGTCAGACGCAGCCTAAAACGAACGACAACAAACTGCTCTGATGAAAACGCGCCGTCGACTCGCGTTTCTAAGACGCGCTACAATGGCGCGTTTAAAAAACGTGGTGTGCAAAGGCTCTTAAAGGGAAGTAACTTGCTCAATAGGCTATTTTACTCAAAAAAATAAAAATATTTTCAGTTCTAATAATAATCTGTTTAATCCGTAAACAGATTTTCAATTTATTCATGCAGTAAACTACCCTATTCTGTCAATATAATTAAATTATTATGGGGTCGGAAACCAACCCCTCCTGAATAGCCGTTTTTGTTTTTTGGTGCCTTTGACATTTACAGCAGAAGAAAACTTAGCAACTGAAAATAATAAACAGTAGGTCAGTTAAAGTTGGTTCAGATCGAAATCAGACATATTGTACGATAAGCTTCAGAGAAACGTCACACCTTTTGTTAGACATCACTACCAATGGGGATTGTCTTAATTTTTCAAACATTCGATTTTATTTTATTTTCTGCAAATATAGAGCATTTTGAGAAACTAATTTGAATATTTTTATGATTGGCTCAATAGTTTTTTTATTTTTAATATTTTAATTTTTGAGGTAGCTGACGTCACCATTGACCAAAAAGTTGTGCCGTTGCCTCACCAGTGAATAATTTAAAAAACTGCCTGACAACACAACGTCACTTTCTCCTGATAGTAGACGTCAGTTAACATCCTTAGTCGGGGAGCCCAGGGAGGGAATTTTAATGTGACTCCAGCGTATCAGATTATCATAAAGGAGAAATCTTGTACCTGTACCAAGTATCAACCCTTCATATGGTCCCCACCATTGGTTGTGTGGGAGAACCCGCCAGATTAGTAAAAAAAATCGATCCACAGAAATACTTGAGCGAGTCAGATTACGAAAAGGTAGATTAATTACGTTCAAAAAATTGTATATGATTATGTACATTGAAGATGGCGGACATTAAATCACGACCGATACTTGCGAACTAACAGGTAGTTCACCTTTTCTCCGCGAGTCTACCGACATCGCCCCATGGAAAACGTCAGATTATTAGTGAGTATGATTTTTACAGTGTTAGTTTCAATTAAAAAAAAATGGAACGCCCTCGAGTATTTCAAGATTACGGTTTTTTACCAATAGAAATATGAATTATTACTTTGTGCCACATCCAAATCGTCAGACATTTTAATACGACACTTTTTAAGGTCTACTTTACATACACTTTGAATATCTGACGCGCTTGATTAACTTTTTTTTTTGGATTTTCAACCGCTTGCCACGGACAGCCCCCTCGAGTTAATCGTCCGATTAATATGTATTGGTTATCAGAAATAGAAAAGCGCGTTTACACTGTAAATAGCTGACGCGCTCGAGTACTTCTGTGCAACTGTTTTTTTTACAGTTTTAAAACTGTTTACACCCCCTCCCCCCCACTAAAATAGAAAACTTGTCAGAAACTTTTTTCTTTTTAGAACATATTCTTTCAAATCCAATAGGTCGCCATGATGCTCGAGTAACTGCAAATTAGAATCCTCGCCTCCCCTACTATAAAAATACAATAAATTTTTGAAATCGGTTTTTATTTTTGTTTTTTAAAACGGAAAGTCGTCGACGAGGTGACATTATTGTTCGTTTTCCTGAGCAATACTTTAGCATTAACTTAATGAATATACAAAGGTATCTAAAGCTTTGATATCTTACTTACATCAAAATGATCTTCGCAACAGTAGGTACATTTTATAAACCTTGCAATATTACACGCCTACATCACGGCATCACTTTTCTCGCAAATCTTATAAAGAGATTATGAGGCATGTTGCAGAAATAATCATAAAATATATAAAAAACTAAACATTATTATTTGTTTACATTTTTAATTTGACACTTGACAGATTGTTGAAAATACTTGCCACTTACTTTTTATTGTCTGAGGCAACGATACTAAACGGTACAGCCAATAATAACGTCACTTGAAGGGCAAGGAAGGTCAAGCGTATTTTATCAAAAATATCAATCAAATATGAACATTTTTCATTTTTGATTGGTTACTAATGATTAGTAACGCTATTCCTAGAAATGGTTTTTCAATTACAACATATTGAAAAAAAATGAACAATGCCCACTTCTCTGAAACTGCACGAACATAATAGCATCTGCACAAGTTGTATGCACAGACACACGTATATTCATTCATACACTAAAATAGACACGTATAAGGCCAGCGACAAACATTGCATAATGACTTTTCAGGAAAAATAAACCGGCTAGTTTTAGCAATTGATTTTTATATTATAGAAGATGTGACGTTTGTCGTTCGCTGTGGTTAGTTAGCACTTCACGTGACAGAGACAACGCACTATGAAGCCGAAACTAGCCGGTTATCTCTTTCTAAAAGTTGATGTGCAATATTTATCGCGGGGTACCTATAATCAGAGTATTGACTAAATGTTGAATGACTAGCCTTATGTGTTCATTTCATATAAATTCATGATGCCTTGAGCATGGTGCTTTACGTTTGTTGTTGCTTTATTTCACGCTTGCTCCTGCCTGCGACTTTGTCTGCATTGAACTTGATTTATCTTTTTGAAAAGCGATCGCTGATTCATGACTTAAGTTAATTCCAAGTTTATTTACTTTCCTTAAGATGTTTTTTGTTAGCAGACCATGTAGATGTCGAGCATAGCAAATTAAGCCAAGATTTCTTTTTTTAAACGTAAATTAATCTCTTAACTATCCCCTAAAAATGCATTTTTTCCAGAATAGCATAACAATCAGCTTTAGGCTGAGGCTATATTTGGCCGCGATGCGAACTGCGACACATGAGCGATTAAAAGAAATAAATAACTCACGTACATTACTACACCGTACGTCAATATCCATACCATGAGTTGTCATTACGATACTCGATCATCGATATCGACCGCGTTTGGCACTCTCATTGGCCCGCTCCAAGGTTGTATGAACTCTCAACCAAAGAGAACGCCAAACGCGGTCGATGCGTATGATCGAGTATCGTAATGACAATTCATGGTATGGGTACTGGACTGTTTGTAAGGCCGCTGCCTCGAATCTTGCGGGCAGCGGGGCGGCGGCGGCGGCGGCGACGGTGCGGGCGCGGCAGGATGTTATGCGTATAATCAAATGGACTGATTCTCGAAAACAGCGGCGCGGTAGCGGGGCGGGAGCGGGCAGCGAGCGGTGTACTCGACAAACAGTCACCGCCCGCGCGCCTGCGCTCTAGTGTTTTCACCACAATAAATCGAGCGTTAGGAATAAATTTGAATAAAAAAGATGTTGCCGTCATTGTTCAGACATTTCGTTCGCGAATAAAAAAAAAATATCTCGACGACTAAATCATGAACACAATACTACGCGGCTATAGTGACGCGCGATCTGCCCGCTAGTTTCGTGAACGGGTCTACGATGGCCGCGCCGCTGCCCGCAAGATTCGAGGCAGCGGCCTAACTCCTTTCGCTCTTCCAGTCGCATCGCAATCGCTGCCTAATGTAACCTTAGCTAAAGCCTTCTTCAATCGGAACTACACTAGCGAGCAAATGTATGGAATCACTTACTTGGAATTGAACCAAGATAGCTCCTTAAAAATAGTGTGATTTGAATGAATTTGATATCAATTGAAAGTTACAACACTTTAAAATGATACCATTTTTCTTATTCTTAACTAGTTATAAAGTACTCAATATCGCACGGAATCAGAGTGCAAGTGATTCCGTATGTTTGCTCGTGAGTGTATTTTAGAATAACGTGTTGATAAATTTACAGAGCGGGCACAGAAAACCCGTGGCAGTCTCAACATCGGAAATCACAGTCGTTAGATGTGACCGCTTCCAGGCGAGACAGGCATCACGTACAACCAAATAAAGAAAGGTAAATATAAAATATCCTAAATTTGCCCTTTTCCTTATGTTAAAAAAAAAATAAAGGACGTAAATTTTCCAAGTTTGAGGACTTGGTCGCGGGACTTATCTCATTACCGTGACCCCGGAACATAAAGGGCTATTGAAGGACACCGTGGATTTTAGTCAGTACGAGTCTGACAGTCCTTCCCGCCCTGCCCGGGGTGGGAGGACTCATTTGACGATTTTACCACATAAAAAAATGTATGAAGACTTCAGGCGCGTTTGAAGAGATGACGCTTCTAGCTCATTCAAGAGTGTAATTTGCCATACCAAATTGTAATTGCGAATAGGTGTAGAATTCATTTTTAATTTATTTATTTAATAAAACTCTGGCAACATTTAAACACGGACATGTGGACGGTGAGTAATGGGTAACTCGCCGTTTGATGTTGGACCATGTCCAGGTCGACGGCGCGTTGTTTCAAATGAAAATCATCCTTACCATTACGACATAATCATCATCATCAGCCGGAAGACGTCCACTGCTGAACATAGGCCTCCGCCTTAGACCGCCACGCCGAACGACAATTCGCCACTTGCATCCATCCGTTGCCCGCGACCCTCACGATGTCGTCGGTCCACCTAGTGGGAGGCCTGCCTACGCTGCGCCTTCCGGTCCGTGGTCGCCACTCGAGAACATTTCTTCCCCATCGGTTGTCAGTTCTACGAGCGATGTGGCCTACCCATTGCCACTTCAACTTGCAAATTTTATGAGCTATGTCGGTGACTGGTTCTTCGCCGAATATCCATGTTCCGGATTTTATCCCGCAAAGAAACTCCGAGCATAGCTCTTTCCATTGCGACATAATTACGACATAATATATGACATAAAAAAAATTAACCGACTTCAAAAACAACCACAAAAAAGGGTAAAATAACCTACAAAATAACTTTTCTTTCGGAAGTCGGTGGCTTTGTTTTTTTATTTCGTTGTCTTTTTGCCACTGACTTCCGAAAGAAAAGTTATTTTGTAGGTTATTTTACCCTTTTTTGTGGTTGTTTTTGAAGTCGGTTAATTTTTTTTTGAAAAAAGTTTTTATTTTACTCTTTTTAGTTTAAACATTCAACCCAAATTCTTGTCAAATACATCATTTTCTTACAAGTGCACTAGAATTTTGTAATCCGTGGCACCGGTATTAAAATCGCTCATGTACACATGCTAATAAAATTCCCTATCTCAAAAACTGCTCAACAGATTTTGATGAAACTTGCAGTATTCCCTAAGGTGAACGATCCCTAGTACAAAAAAAAAAGAATTTTGAAAATCGGTCCACAATTGGCGGAGTAATCGCGTAAGAAACACGCAAAAAGTAATGTCATCCAAGTAGCCGAAATCAATAAAAATGCTCACAAAATAAAAAGTACTGAACCATATTGGATGAAATTTTTATGGGACCACACTGCAAGTACATTGCATCGAACGAAAAAAGAATCACACTAATCGGACTAGAAACCTGGGAGTAATCGATGTACATACATAAAAAAAATAAATAAAAAAAAACATACCGACCGAATTGAGAACCTCCTCCTTTTTTTGAAGTCGGTTAAAAACGTACGGCTATCTATGGGTACATG
Source organism: Agrotis clavis (assembly GCA_954870645.1). Taxonomy (NCBI): domain Eukaryota; kingdom Metazoa; phylum Arthropoda; class Insecta; order Lepidoptera; family Noctuidae; genus Agrotis; species Agrotis clavis. The sequence goes on from OX940925.1 coordinate 4,664,076, forward strand.
AAAAACAAAACACGATCCCCACGACGACGTAAGTCAGTCGAATTGCTTCAATATATCGTAGTAGCAAGGACGATTTTCAATTTTAGTTCTAGAAGCTCGCTGACAGTACTGTTAATTGATTCCAGATTCCGCTGCATAGTTCCCTACCCGCCTAACTCAGAATACGAGTTAGAACTGAAAGTGGATGACATAGTGATAGTATCGAAGAAGAGAGGCGACGGTTGGTACAAGGGCACCCTACAACGTACTGGGCGAACGGGCCTCTTCCCGGCCTCCTTTGTCCAAAGCTGCCCCCCTGAATGACCTAGGCCTACGCCCTCGAGGTTTGGGACTTTATTCTAGTACATAAAATTGTGATGGGAACAGGTGTTATTATAGGCCCAATATTTATATAGCTGTGTTACTTTATTCCGAAGTAAAAGCGGCAGTTTTCTGAATTTTTTGTGTATTTTTCTTTAATCAGGAACTACTTAAGTTTTTGTTCGTTATTACACATTATTTTACAAGCATCGATACGCTTTTTAATTACGAACACAAAAATCGGGCAATGTTCGGAATTTTCAGACAATGTTCGGAATTTATGGGCAATGTTGAATTTTATTCTGAATATCTCAGTCGCAACCACGGAGTTTCGCACGTAAGATGGCAATAGACTCTTCCTATATAACAAGAGCCTATATCGTAAATAGCGAATCGATGCTGAAAAGTGTATTCAAGTCTTACACTGAAACTTTGAACTGAACTGATTGGCGCTTTTTAAATATCACAAAATAATATTTGGGCGACAGACCTAAGATTGTAAGCATGTTCTAAAGGCAAATTTTAATAATAGCTTCTGCCCGCGAATTCGTTTGCGTGAAGTTTTAGCACTCGACCCACCGCGTCGCATCTCATCGCCCGCTCCGGGTTTTAGTTTTTCATATAAATACCTTGAATACAACCTCTTAAGGATCGAATTTCGCCAAATCCTGTCTTAGTGAGCACCTTTGTCCTAAAAAAAGATTGCGAAAAACACCCCATGCAAAATTGAAACTCCTAATACTTGTAGTTCCGCACGCAAAATACGCGCATGTGACGTGGAGTTGCGGATACCAGCCCGTTATACAATACAATACTTGTAGTTTCTGAGATTTCGTTATTTATTATGCCGAACATTATTTTTTAGGCTTTAGAAAGTACGAGTATTAACTAGGTTTAAAGTTAAATTAAAAAAAAACCTGAGCGTTGTTCTAATCTAGCCGGCTGATGATAGGCTGTCACAACTCCACAAATATGAAGTAAAACTAAATTTAAAAATGCCTTTAGAAAATGCTTGAAAAACTTGATTGTTCGCCCCCTACTATATGTGAATGCTCATAGAACAACAGTTAAAATATACGACATACTCATGAACAATAGAAAAATGTTCAACTTAAAGAATGTTTGGTCAAACCAGTACTGACCAGAGCCTCTACCATGATTTGTCATTACGATACTCGATCATACGCATCGACCCCGTTTGGAGCTCTCATTGGTTGAGAGTTCATACAACCTTGGAGCGGGCCAATGAGAGCGCCAAACACGGTTGATATCGATGATCGAGTATCGTAATGACAACTCATGGTATGGGTACAGTGAGACGTATTGTTGCCATACTCGGGCAGAAATGACTGCACAGACATGTCATGTTTGCTAATTCTTTGAATAAAAACTTTAACAATATTTAGAAACTTTATCCATAATGCCCGTTGTTTTCTAATATTCTCAGGTAAATTACAGGAGATACAAAAATAAAAGAAACTTTATTTCTGAAGCGGACGATGTCTCTCACATTGAGTTAAGCATGCTGTCATAATAAAATTATTGTCCATACGAGATCCACTATTGGTCTTTATTGGTTTGACCAAATCTTATTTCTGAATTATTATTGATAAATCAATTTATTTTATGTATATCTAAATCTAAAAATTATCGGTAAATACTCACAATAGCGATAAAAAAGTGTTTTTACAATATTTGGACTTTTTTTTTTTCATTTTACGTTATTTTTTCTATAGTTCTAGTTTTCTTAAAATTTTATCGTGACTGAATCTTACTGCCGATTACTGTAAATATTTTTCCTTTTTCATTTGGAATAGAAATTATTTTTGAATCAAACAATGTGGGCCAAATTAAAGAGTCCATTATAAAAATGAAGTATTTTTGTAGTATTAAAATTAAATCGATGATGATAATTACCGCTCATTGTGGCTTGTATATTTTGATCTTAATTTAGTTGTATAGTTGTTACTAGAAATAAGTGTTTGGCAATTAGAGACATGACGAAGCAAATATAGTCAAAAGTGAACAGGTTACATCTAGGTAAGCGCGCTTCTCCGTCGACCACATCATTGCTTACCATCAGGCAAGATAATGTTCAAACGAGTGAATAAAGGGCTTTGTGCTTTTTGTACCAGTTCCTTATCCGCCATTTTGTTTTTTTTTTTTTTCAAAACGGTGTAGTACACGAATGAATCATTGATATATCGATAGATCACATCAATACAAACATAAAATGTACGCGGCAAAACCTCGTAAACCGTCACGTTTCCGAGTTATGAGCTGTCAAAAATGTGCAATTAGCGACACATTTTTTCTTTTTTTTTAATATTTTGATGTTTATTGATCAAAAAGGTTATTTCCACAATAAAAGTAATTGAATATTAGTTTTTCATTCGTGTACGCCGTTTTGAAAAAAAAACAAAATGGCGGATGGCACCTGGTACACGGCCCATACAAAAAAGTTCAAACCCCTTTGAATAAAAAAGTTTCTTTTTTAAATTACGATATATTATAAACACTGTGAAAAGTACACTCAGTCGCAATAACTTCAGTTGAGTCGTGATCATGTTGCTTGGTTGAAGCTGATTTAGCTTTTACTAATACAAGGTATAATTAACACGATGATGATAAAAATGTCCTTTGAAACAGTGCAGCAATATATCAGAAACTGTTAAAGAATACTAAGCATGGCAAATATCCCGCTATGAATTCTAATGATAGGTAGCAAAATATATTCCGTGGTGCCACAAAAACTTTTAAATGTCTGTTGAACAATTGTCTAAAAAAATGTCAGATTATGACTTGACGTTGAAATAAGGTCCGTATTACAGTCACACTTTTTTAGACAAGTGTTCAACAGACGTTTAAGTTTTTGTTGTAAGGCTGATTATGTTTTATTAAAATTAAAATACTTATTATTATTTCGATATTTTAACAAAATTATTTTTATTGTGAAATATAATTTCGGCCTAATGCTATCTGTTAATTCTCCAGGAGTAATGTTATCTTGCCTAAACCCAATAGCATGTGTGTCAGAGTAAATTAAGCCGCCTCTGGAAACCCCGCAGGCCTCTGACATGACTTACATTGACTGTTATATAAGTTAAGGGTTCCATACAATGTTTTCCTTCACTGATATCGATGATAATCTTGTAAAGTACATAAATGTATTGAAAAAGGAACATAGGTTCATTCCCAGGTTTGAACTCGTAACCTCGTGCATGTAAAGCAAGATATTAACCTCGAAGCCATCACGAATTGTATCATCAATGGTAATTATTTGTTTTTTAAATGTCTCTAATTATAAAACACTGTTAGCTTAAAATACACTCGCGTGTATGTAAACTGCATATAATAGTTTTACAAAAATATTTCAATTAGCCATAATAATTTTGAATGAAATATTAAAATATTAAATACCAGTATGATTGCAAATAGATGATATTTTCAATATTTTGCGCTTAAACCTAACTTATCCATAAATGAATTACAATAATTATTATTTTAACTATAATTTTACAATTAAAAGTTAGGATTCAATATACGCTTACTATTTTTTAACATCATTATATTATTTTTGTTTTAGGACACTGCCATATTATCGTTTTCTATACCTTTTATTTTCTTTCAATGATATTAGTTATAAGTACTATACATGACTTCAAGGATTAGGGTAGGTATATTTTAGCTAAGTAAAATGGTTGATTAAACTATTTATATAGTGAATAGTAATTTATATAAAAAGTTTTAACATAAACATTTGGTTTTAAATAAAATTTTGATGAAATTAAGACTGTATGATACCTTAGTTTTTAGATTGTAATGTTAATAGGTATCATCTGGTAATAATATAAGTGTATTTAACAATTTTCATATGGATTACTTGTTTTCGTAATAAGTTATAAGATAAAATATTTGAAAATGTTCATTGTTGTACCCATTTTTGTGGTCTGATGTGTGTTAACTTATTCATATGAATTTTTCACTGAATTTATATTTGTTCGAAATTTTTGCGATATTTGGTGTTATCAAAGGAAATCAATATATTTATCTTCAATACATGTTTTACTGCAATTTACTCGTAGCTAATGAAATTTTTGAGGCAGTAACTGTTTTAATCTATTTTGTCTTTAAGTAGACCAAAATACTCAAAATTTTGAAAAAAAAAGTAACAAAATTTTCTAATGATTTTATTTTTGCTATAAATTTTAGTGTCAGACTTTCATATTATTTATAATAAAAAAACATAATTTGTGTTTTGGACTAAAAAACAAAATTTGAAAATTTGTAACAGGCAACATCGGTCCACATCAGAAATGGTGTATACAAAAATGGTGTTATTTTATCTTTGAAACAACAGCTCAAGAACCCACTGGGTTTAGTACTAGTAATATTTAATATAGGAATAATTGTACATTCAATGTCTTCTATGTACTTGTACAAACAGAAGTTCATACAAGCAGGTATTTAACATTTTACTGGCAACTTCACTCGGTGTTTCGGTCAAAATTTTCGCATAATTTGATAAATACGAAATGTTTTTTAAATTAATAGCCATTAAGTTCACTTCGTATTTATGGTTATTAGCGGATATTTACCCAGATCTACCAAGTTTTGGGTCAAAATTAGACAAACCATTCGGTTTGGTTTGATGGAAATTGCAGTTATGTTTTGCTGGTGAAATTCTGGTAGGATTTAGATTATGACACAATTTTTTGTTATTATGTATTTGCATTTTGAGCAATATATTTCGACGATTATAAAATAATGGCTGATTTTCGACCTTAAGGTCGAAAATCAGCCAACCTTAACAGTAGAATAAAAACGGCAGCTTTTGAAATGGCAAAGTTCAAATGATTGAAAATAAGTTCTAATAAAAATTGTGATAAATTATTGTGTCATGACCAGGCCACCTGGGGGGGTATAACAACTTCTTAAAACCAGGCTTGTTCCAGTAAGTGAACGAGATGGCGCTAGACGACTTGTATAGCTCTGTCACTTTCACTCGCCGCAATAAGCCTGGTCTTAAGACGTTGTAATACCCCCCCTGATGACAATAAAAACTAGTGTTGTAGTACAAATCCTACTTGAGCTCTCTTATCACGAGTTTTCACTACTTTACAGCGTCTTTCCAGTATTTACAGCGTTTCTTGTATGGAAAAATGGAACAGCGTCTCTGGTGTGCGAAGAAGGAACTAATTTTTTCCTTGTTTGTCAATTTGACCATGTCAAAGTTCCAGTTTACGTCAGAATAACTGAAAACTCATGATAATGCCTCAGAAAAGTGAAATACACTCTTCCTAAAAATAGTGAACATTGATTGTTTACGAAACTTTGTTGTGAACTGATTTTTTTAACGTATTTATTTTATTTGTAAAATTGTACTTTTAGATTATAAGTACCTTTGTGACAACGAAATTTGTTTAAAGCTCTTCTCTGGAACTGGGACACAAATGTTGTTTCTCTAGAAAATAAAAACAACTTAATAAATGATTCTGATTCTGATTCTGAACTTTTCGAAAATGTTTTAACAAAATATCAGTTTATGGTTATTCTTATTCAATATTTTGCAAGTTTGCAAATAGTTTTATTAATCCGTCGACTGTCCTAGGCCCAGTAGTTTGATCAGTAGTTAAGTATTTTATAACCATTCGTTAAAGCATTTTAACTAATAGTTTACTTAACTATTGGCTAAAAAACTGGCGCTTCAACAGTTAAAGGTCTTTTGAATGGAATTTCTGAATATCATTTGCAACAACAATATATGAACGTAACTGTAAAGATAAGGCGACATGCCAAGTAATACGCGATGTACCCACCAAGTGAATAATGCAAACGGAGCAAATTTGTGTCCAATTTGTTTTGTAATGTGCGCTTCTATTGTAAATTTTAAGTGAATCATATCGAAGTTATAATTAGGTGATTTCGAAAAGAATTAAAATTTCTTCGTAACAATATTTTTGTTTTATTTGCTAACTTATTAAGAGGATTGTATAGCGGCTGCCTTTTCAAAAAATAGGTATTTAGAAAAACTCGTGCTGTCCCTCTCGCTCGTTAAAAAACCCCCGATCGTGCGATAGAGAGCGTTGCAGCTCGCGACTGACTGTGAGTATTTTTTATATGAAATTTGTCTCTCGGGAGAAAACGTTTTTCACATACTAAATCACGTCCAATCTCTTATGGAGCAGCCACACACTCGTCGAGTGGTATGGGAAGTAACGAGGAAAGGAGGCAGAGACATAGTGTGGCAACGTTACTCGTCATGCTCCTCGTCCTGCCCCTTTTGTCGGTTTTTGCGCGCGAGTCAAAGGACCGGCAATACGAGTGCGAGTGGCTGGCCACATAATCGCGCGGCCGCAGTCCGCATCGAGCGGTCGCGCAAGACGCACGCGTTTGTAAAATTGGAAATTATGTCGTCGCCAAGCGTGGAATGGTCAAATGAAAAAGCGTTAATGTTTATTGATTTTTACTACATATTTCTTTTTATTAAATTAATATAATTAGCTATATACTAAAAATGCATAGCGCGCACGCTGCCACCGTTTCAACGTCCATTGTCTCACCAAGGCAAATGACAAGTGAGGAGCGTCGCGATTAATTGCGCGAGTAGAGCAGTGTGTGGGCAGAGGGGGCAACATCGCGGCAAATCACGGCAGCGCGAGGAGCAGAGCGATGAGCAGCGCGAGGAGCATAGTCTGGCCGCAGCATTAGATTCTAGTGTCAATCGTTTTAGCATATTATATTCTAGGTTTGTAGGTTTTGCTTTTTTTCTAAAACTTCTTTGCTTTTAAAATACAAAGGTTTTACTTCAATGAAGATTTTGTCATAAAAATAGTAACTTTTAGGCGCCTGTTACTTTCACACTATTATAAATTTTGAAAAAAAGAAAACCTATAAACCTAGTTTTTTACAGTGTCAGAAGCATTCTAAAAAATCATTGAGATAGAATAACATTTAGGGGTAGGAAAACGATTTCTCTTTTAGTATGGACGAGCGCTCGGTAGACGATAGTCTTAACACTTACTTATTAAACAACCATTACACAAATTGTTTTAATGTTGATTAAAAAAGTGCTAATGTGTTAGTTTAAACTCACAAGACGAACACATACTGACTGTAAAACATTTTTTTTCTTAAACACACTTGCTTAACACTAGAAGTGCCGAAAATCCAGACATATTCTATGCTAATTCTAGTAACAAATTAAATAATATTGGGTCGAAATCTTGTCTAAACAAGTACAGTAAAATATTATAATAGCGCTTGTTCAATGGGTCAAACTTCGAACAAGCGCTCAGTAACATGCATTATTTTAGAGGCCATATTGAGAACATAATTATTAGGTAAATCAATGACAAAATCCCATTTATTGTTCCGATTCACCGTTATTCAGCTCATTTTACGTTATTCAGATTTAAAAAAAAGTCATTTAAAAAATAGGTACACATAGTAACAAACCAACTATGTTTAGAAGAAAAACCAAATGGTTCAAATGTGGGCCGCGCCTTTAGTGTTACTAATAAACAAAATCTTTGAAACTAAAGTTCATCCTTCACCAGTTTCATGATCTCATCTTCAGTGTCACCCCACTGATCAGGATCTGCCGTCATCTTCGAAATAGCTTCCATACGCCGCTCCATCATCACCTGATCCAAGATATGCTCCATTTTAATATGCATGCAATCGTTGAATACTGAAGCAAACTCACAGATCTCGAAAATTCCTTCGATTGCCTTAGTACATTCTCCTATGGCCATCTTCAAACGCGCCATCACCTCGCTATCTTCACCGTAAACAGCTCTGTTGGCTTCCAATAAATCATCCTTACTGATCTTATTGTCTTTAATAATTGAGTTACGTTTTAGAATGCAGGCGACAAAGCATTTGCCCTGCATATTTGCTTGCGGGATCCGTTTCAAGAAGTTTTCGACATCCGCCATTGAGGCTTTTACTTGGCGCGCGCATTCTGTCAAGTTCTTCCTGAACGGTTCCACGTCCTCTGTCATCTTATTGTATCTCTTCATTTGCTCTTCTTTAGACAACGGCTCGAAAGAGATGGTAAGGTAGAAAGCAAATGCGAATAGTAAGAAGAGAATGTTTGTGAATTGATTTTGCATTTTTCTGGCCGCCTGCTGTCGCGTGCGTTTTGTTTTATTCTTCATTTTAAAGTAAATGGGTGTTTTCTTAATTGGTCGTTAGCGACAAGCTGATGATTGTGTCGCACAGACCTAAGTGCTTGTTTGTTTGTTTGTTTGAATGTTGAATATTCTTTTGTATGCACCTAGTTTGTTATTTTAATATTGAAAACCTACACTACACTCGTGAGCTAAAGTTTGGTATCTCTTACTCCGATTCCGCGACATCTTAACTAGTTAGGAATAATAAAAATGGTACAATCATTCTAAAGGTTAGCTGTTAACTTTAAATTGAATCAAATTTATTCAACTCAAGCCATTATTGAAGGAGCTACCTATCCCGGATAAATTCTGAACTTTCCTCGCTAATTTCCTGACCTCAACGTTTTAATTCTCTTAATCTTTCCAGGGAGAGCAGTGGTGGCACAGTGGTATCGGCCCCGACTTACGAGTTGTAGGTTGTGGGTTCGAACCCCGCCAGGCGCATTACTTTGTGTAATTTATTTCATCACCACTGCTCTCATAACGGTGAAGGAAAACATCGTGAGGAAACCGGCATGTCCTAGAACCAAAAATTCGAAGACATGTGACATCTGCCAACCCGCATTGGGCCGGCGTGGTGGATTATGGCCCACTCCCTCTCACAAGAGAGGAGGCCTGTGTCCCAGCAGTGGGAACATTATAGGCTGATGATGATGATGATGAATCTTTCCAGAGTTATTCTGCTGCCTGGGTTCCGGCCTGCAACAAGGTATAAAGAAACTGCCACCGGCAAATTAAGCTGAACCCCATAGAAAGGATGCACTCCATAATTATGAAGGCTCCTTTATTTAGTTTCCAACATCAAGAGAATCCGACCGACAAAACTAGTTTTAAAGTAACATTGACGTGGTCTGTTTTCCACAATTTGCAGGCAGTTAGTATTTTAGTAATCTTGATATGGATTGAGGCTACGTAGTTATTACGTATTCGCGATAACTCAAATGAAGTAAGTTACGAATATATGACTGTGGAAACTAAAGATATATAGGCATGTAGACTGCATTAAATAAATTGCAAATCTAATTAGCCCGTCCATCAACTAGAGTTTTCAAAAATAATGGACCTGTATTTTTTTCTTTTGCTATCTCAATACATAAATAATAAAAATATACAGAATGAATTTTTCAACTGGGCGTTGATGGATATATCCGAAACATGAGGAATATCAAAAAACGTTAAATGGAGTCTGGAGGTCGATTTTAACGAAAACTAAAACTGCATCATTGGTTTTCAAAAAAATCAATAATCCTGGCCAGGAAACGAACCCGCTGATTTTGGAAAAAAATCACACCTGTATTATTGCACCATTCGATAGTGTTGCTTACAGGGTTGGCATGATTAAAACAAGTTGTTAAAACACCTGTTTAAAACAGTGTTTAAAACAGTTTGAAATTAAACAGTGTTTTTTATTACACGTTTCAACTACTTTTCAAGGTGGATGAATGCATATAAAATGAAAATAAATTAATATGCAGGAGTCTGAATAGTTTGACATAAAACCTTTTGAGTCTAATGCCATTGTTATGTCATATTTTTAACTTTTATTGGCATTGTAATGAAACAATGCATAAAATTATTAGAAAAAAAAACATTACATGTTTTTTTTCACATTGACCATTTTTCGTAAAAAATTCATGACAAAGGGCGAATTTGAAAAGATGTAGTCTAGAAATGAAACATAATTGATTTATACGTTTAGACATCAACAAACAAGGTGGAAATAATTTAGAAAAAAACCAGAAACTAAAAAAAAACACTTGTTTTAAACATTTTGAACTGTTTGTTTTATAAATTTGAAAAAAAACTGTTTTTTTCCTACCCTGGTTGCTATTGCTAATAAGGATCAAATTCTGGGAAATAATCAGCAACTGGCATAAACCCTATGGCGAAGGGAATAAGGCTGTACCTACTAAAAAAATCAGACGTAAATGAGTCCTTACAGTTATTTTACTTCTAATAGCAGCACCTTAGTGTAACTGAAATAAATAACACAATATTTTTTACAAACTTATCGTGTGTGGGAACAGCCCAAATTCAACTTTATGAAGACAAGCATATAGATCACTTTGATTAGAAGCGAGTAAAGAAAATATTGGAAGTTTACAAACGCAATAAACTTTTCCATTACTCGGGCTGAAGACGAGAGAGCTTAAATTTAACTTAGGAAGTGCTTTAGACTTTCTAAAGTTCTACAATTCACTTTTAAAAGTTAAGTTTTAAATACAGAACAGGTGAAAGTACCTGTCAATATCTTATGAAAGCGTACATGCTTATAGCGAATAAGTTTGTAGGCAGTGGCGTATGTAGGCGGGGGTGAAACGGACCATAGCCCCGGCCTCGCACCTGAATGGGCCAAAAACTCAGACAAAAAAGAAAAAATCTTGACAACGGCGATAACCAGTTAGAAAAGCAGTGCGACTACTACTAAGAAATAAAAAAAATGCGAGGCGTCATATTGCACAATAATTTGGCCTAACGTTTTTTTGTTACTGGGAACTGAAAGGGAGCAGGAGGCCTCGCAAATCTGAACTCGCTGTCACATCACAATCACATTTGACTTCGAGGAACCAAGTCGTCTTACAACAAGGGGGCCTCGCGCGACCAGCGGAGGCAGGTTACATTTTTCGTCCGCACAAAAAGGGCCCTGAATTCGATCTCGCTACGCCACTATTTGCAGTACCCATACCATGAGTTGTCATTACGATACTTGATCATCGATATCGAAGGCGTTTGATGCTCTCATTGGCCCGCTCGTAGTTTGTATGAACTCTCAACCAATGAGAGCGCTAAACGCTGTCGATGCGTATGATCGAGTATCGTAATGACAACTCATGGTATGGGTACTGGTACATTACACTACACTCTATTGTCATTGTAGCTTTCAGTAACTAGAGTCCACACAAGTTATAATATGTTAAAGAAAAAGGGTATTTCTACACAAAATCAAAGTTCAAAGTACCTAATAGATACTTTAGTATCGAACGGCACGTTTGACGTACCTACTTTACTGGTTGAGTGATTGGACTGCTGAGCTGTGTGTCGTGGGTTCGATTCCCACACGTAACAAATATTTGTATGATCTGCAAATTGTTCAGTGTCTGGGTGTCTGCGTATGTGAGATGAAATGTATCTACGATACAACAGAATCTAATGTAAAAAAAAAACTATTGTAAATAAATGAAAGATTTTCCCAACTATATCCCACCATCCCACGATAGGGTTTATATTTGGACAGACTTGTGACCGCTTGTGAGTCATAACAATAACTTGAGCCAATACATAATGACTCATAACTGTCTGGTCACAATATGAGCAAGCGTTGCTTTAACTGACCGACACGAAAAAAACACCTGTTGTAGGAACTACGGTTTCGAGCGTCTTGGCAAATAGCTCAAGTTTTAAACACAAGGCCGACGGACATAGTCATGAAATATTCATTAGTTTTTTGGTCAAGCAAAATAGCCGTGGCTAAATAATAACGGCTGATGGGGCCGTAAGGTTCTCGAATGGAGATTCAAGCGACGGCAACCGTAGCGTCTTTTATGCGGACGTCAGCCCCGGATCTACGATTTTTTCGAACCGGGGCAAAAACTTGATAGTGGCGCCCCCCCTTAGATCCGGGGCTGGCGGACGTCTTTAGTCCACATTAAAGATGGACTAACGAACTGATGAAGGTCACAGGATCGCGCTGGATGCAAGCCGCTTCCAACCAGTCCTATTGGAAATCTATAGGGGAGGTCTATGTTTAGCAGTGACTGCCATACGACTGATATAATGATGATTCTACAGAGGTATCACCCGTATATAGGACGACCTAGCATAGGCCTATGTTCATCAATGGACGTCCTACGGGTGATATTGTGATGATGATGAAATAATAACAGCTACATCCGTCGATCTGTAACAGTTAAACCTTAATAGACCCTGATTATAAAGCTAAACAGAAGCTTGCTTTTAGAGGGTTTAAAAAGGCCACTTAAGCAGAATTTTAATAATATAAATTGCTATGAAATCCGTAAAATGATCTTTTCAATTTTTATGGCCAGCAATACAATAGAATTGACAATTTTAGGAATTGTATTGCATTTCTTATTAATTTATGCTCCTGCTAAAGTGGCCCTTTTAGGCAGTATTACGAGTATTTAAACCTAGTATAGAAGACTTTTACTCGTAATTATATTTTCATCGAACCGATGCGGTGCCGTTACAGCTCCAGATAAAACTACAACAGAGTTACAAAGTGGCCAGTCGAGTTTATAAGATTATAAAACGAAGTGCATAGCGTGTTTTACAAAAACTAGGCCGTTCCGCATGACTCCCATAAGCACGTTGCAATTGTAAAATAAAATTACAATTTTAACTGTTTTGCACACCGCTTTGCTCTTTCAGCATTATGTTACTGTAACCACAATGGTAACTAATTATTGTTAAAATTACCGTAACGTTATTCTCATAATAATAATGTTTATTTAAAACTTAGAACTCTAGAGAATTATGTCTGAAATAAAGGAAATAGGGACAGCGGGTCTAAAACGGCCACTTAGCAATATTCCTAATGATTCTATAAATAATAGAAGAATAACCAATAATATTGCAAGAAATTTACGAAGTAAATCATTAGGAATATTGCTCGAAGTGGCCGTTTTAGACCCTCTTTAGAATAATGAGGACAAATTCAATCAAAAAGATTGATAAAAAAAAACGAAACCTAGATAACAATATGTCATCTTCTTACAGCAATTTCTTCTTAATTTTCCTCATCTATGAATATATTTATATGGAGTACTTACCACGCAATCGTGAATGCGTCTGTTGCCCACCAAATGTTGGGTAGCCCAAAAGGCGGGAAAATTCTTTCACTAGTACCTATATCAGTCTGTTTTTTTAAATTGAGGTATCACAGTCAACCAAAGTTTTACACTTATACTTGTTAATAATATGGTTGAAAATTGGCCATTGGAATTTGTCCGTTATGCTAAATGGGATCTGACTCAAATTGCCGTAGCCATACCAGTTACCACAGCTCATATTTAATTTATGTAAGTTCGTTAGTCTGTGGCAAGGTCTAAAGTTGAGTAACACATTAATTTTAACGATAAAAACTAAAAACCATGACGGACTTTAGAGTTAAAAAACTTATTTTTTTGGTATGTTTCTCGAATTCGTTGGAAAACTTTAGCGAGAGCAAAAAAGGCTCAAGGCCTCAAGGCACACAGTTTAATAACCCTTATCTACTTGCTGTTATAAAAAATGAAGAAATAGAAATAGGACAAAGAACTTTACGCGTAGTTGGAATTTTAAAAGTCTTCTTTATTTATTTAGACATTCATTTAAAAAAAAAACAGGTGTTTCATATAAAATTGAATATTTTCCCGTTAACGATGTATGAAACACCTGATTTTTTTTATCTTTCAGTATTGGTTTTATAGTGAAAAAAAAAATTGTAATCTTATGTACTTACTTTCAGCTTTCAGCCCATACAAATAACCTTGTAGTATCTAGTAGGTACCTACAGGGTGCCTATAGTTCTCTTGTAGCTTTTGATCTTACATGAGCATGGGCCCATAGTCCTAAAGTAAGTGATCGCAGTGACGTTTTAGGCTTCATGCCAAGAGTGATAAATTGAAAAGCCGCCCTTAACTACTAAACTACAACTCATTTTTTTTTATAAATATTATGCACGTTAACGCATGCGTCGCGAATCGCAAATATTATTTTTGGAAAGAAAAATTCGAACCGCGACCAGGATTTGAACATGCGACCATGTATGCATGTTGGAAATGTGTTGAAGATCTCGACGCAGTAGGCACCAACCTCGATAGCTCGGTTGGAAATGTGAATGTGAGTGTCGGATGTGCTGAATTCGGAGGACGCAGGCTCAAAACCTGCTCGCGGTTCGAATTTTTCTTATCTAAGAAAAGATTTGAAACTACAACTTTCTATAACAGATTTTTCACAGAGTCCGTTCGTCGTTTGTGCAGTCCTCCTCAAATGACGTATTCAAACAAATCTCTTAATAAGAGATCTTAGGGGTCATTCAAGTACATAAAACGTATTACCACAGATTAGTATCACCACAAGTTAGGGTTGCCATCCATCCGGCTTTCCTTGGATTTGTCCTAGTTGAGAGGGCATCCGGGGGGTGTTTCATTTGTAGTCCGGGTTTAAACATTTTAAGTCCCGCGACACACGCACAATTCACCACCCCCTACCCTTCCCGACTCAGTTGCCACGGTGCGCACTTCTACCGTGTCCGGGTTCTGGACTCTAAAATCTGGGGCTTTCACGCGTCTTGTCCTGTTTTCCAAATTTTAGAGATGGCAACCCTACCTTAAGTGGGTGGAGGAGTTTTTGCTTCACTTAGTTTGAATAATAGGGGCGGGTATTTATTGTTTTTATTTTATTTTTGTAGGTTTATTTTTTTTGCTCTTGACCTTAGTCTAGTTGGCTGACAAAGACAAGTTGACGAATGGAGCGAGCTTACCCGGAAGAAGCCTGTTCACTCTAACTTTGAAGAGATTAGGGTTGTATGCGTTCGGAAACACAGACGTAGGCAGAGAGTTCCATTATTTATTAATTATTTTAGTATGTTCAAATAATTAGAGTTTTATTTTATTTAATTTCGCTGACAAGGAGGTGCGAGGAAATATCTACTAAAACTTAGCTTATGTTCTTGAATCAATGAAACAATTTGTTGGGTTGTCATAATATATCTTTTTAATTAGTTTTACAGTTCAAGGGTACCTATAACATTTTTTAAAATATTCTTTCAACTATTTTTCATAGGGAACATTTTCTTGGTTACAAAAAATTCTACATCTAATTAATCTAAAAGGTTATATTCATATCAGTCACAATTATAATATATCTCTAGCAGGATTATCCTCAATTTGGCAATACAATACTGGTAAAGTTCTTTCAAAGTTAGTTAACTACTGATACAAATAACAATGATCTTTATGAGTATCACAATAAAGTTACTTTCCGGTAAGCTAACTGAGATGGATAGTTCGCCGTGTCTTAATAATTCATCATCATCATCAGCCTATAATGTTCCCACTGCTGGGACACAGGCCTCCTCTCTGTGAGAGGGAGTGGGCCATAATCCACCACGCGGGCCCAGTGCGGATTGGTGGATGTCAAATGTCTTCGAATTTTTGGTTCTAGGACATGCCGGTTTCCTCACGATGTTTTCCTTCACCGTTTTTATACCCGTTTTTATAACCGTCTTAATGATTAGATTGACAAAATAAACAAAAATACAGTCAAGAAAATTAATAGTTTCACATCGTACAGTGTCAATTTGATGTGTGGTACAGATGCTAGCAGCTAGGTCAACCTACCCCAATCAGTAAAAATTACCAAAATTCCACTAATTATTAAGTATGATAAGGTTGAAACTTGAAAAACTATTAAAGATTTTGACAGATTGAGGTATGTCGATGTGATGGCGTCTGATTATCAGTACTTTCACAGAAATTTTACCTACCCAATAGTAACCCTACCTAGTTCTTTTAAAATAATAGTCACAGTGGTCACTTTTGCTCGATGCACTTGTTAGTGCAACATAATAACAACCTCGTAGGAACGAAAATAAAGATCAGTGTGATTTAAATAGCGTTGCTGATGATGGTAAAATAAGTGTGAAGGCACTGCATTCATTTTGGTAAGTTCATATAAAATATACGTGTATAATTCCTGACTGTACAATCAAAATCATTTAAATTTTAAGTGTTCTGTTCCACTTTAGACTGTTGATTAATTTCATCCTTTACATAGTCACGTATTTATAACAGTTGTAAATCAAAATAATAATAAAAATCATAGCAAAACTGCGATAAAAATCGTAAAATCATAATAATATCTACATTCTGTCCTACACTATAGCTTGCATAAAAATCAGAATTGAATAGCTCCTTTTACGAAATTCATTACAATTCATATTATGATTCTGCTAAAGTGGCCTTTTTAGATCCCGGGACTCGATGCCCCTCGTAAAAATAGTAATTATAAATCGGAAGAATTTTATTTCTCAAAAAACCTGTTTTTTTTACTTCCCTGGATGATGGTATTCACCCAGGTGAACAAATTGGAATAAACCGAAATATCATAGGTAGAAATACCGTAAAATCGGTAGGCTCGCGGCAAAATAGAACATCACATTTTGCGACAAATTGTCTATCATTAAGACACTAATAGATTATGGGTAGGTAACACAATTTACAACGGCTAAATTCTACAATTATCTACATTTATATTGTATATAGGTATATTATAATATACAAATACAGACAAAATCAGTTCATCAACCTCCTTTAGCCTTTACATTTCAATATTGGTTACATTTAAGCTCATTTTATTAAATTTCCAATTGCTCTTTATCCATTTGTCTTATTTCTGATACACGGTAACTAACAAAATTAGCAAATTAAAATACCTAAAGATTTTGAAGAACTACTAATGTTTTGATATCAAGTTCAGTTTGCGCCTTAACTTTGTCAATGGTTTAAGTTAAATTGCTGTGCAAAGACCATTAGTAAACTACAAAGATGGAGTGTGGGAGTAACGGACCAATATCCGACACGAAAAATATAAGTAAACAAGCTTCAATGTGTAGAGAAGTTAACGGTAAAAATAATATACCGAACCAGTCAAATCTTTGTACCGCGAAAGTGGCAATCCCAAAAAAAAATATGTAGGTATCTACTGCTATTTGGAACATGAGTACAGCGTCACTAATTGGGTTAAAATACCGAAAAACCTGACCGTTATACAACGTGTAATGTTAAATGCGCAAAACCTCTCGTGGGGTAAAAAGTTTTAGAACAAACATTGTTTAGTAACATGGGCTGAGTTACCCCACGAGAGGTTTTGCGCATTTAACGTTACATGTTGTATAAAAATATTATAACGGTCATTACGGACTAGGTAGAAGCCATAATCTATCAAGCACCTTAAATCACAAAATAAAATATTCTTCTCTAATACCTACTCAAGTCATAGAAAAGATAATAGACATGAATCGTTTTATCGCAATTCGTATCAAGATACTGCTTCAGTGGCCTTTTTAAACCCACTGAGGATCAAACTAAATTGTAACGATGCGCAACGATTACTGTTGTTGGGAAATTACTTTTTGTGTGAATGTGTAGAAGCGTTATATGATACGGGGATCACTGAATTACCTATACACTGAATTACCTGTACATATTTTAAGTCATATACATTTAAAATTAGTATATTTTTAGAGACGTGTAGAATGTTGGAACTTTATCATTCAATAACTTCTAACTAAAAGCTTCCTAGATTTGATCGCCAACAAAAACAAGGTTCGCAAAGGCGAGAAGAATATTACGAACCGTGCATTACAACATTTAATTAATAACTATTGCAACTTAGCCACGCACTCCAAACTAAACACTTATTCAAGTCAAAGTTGTTTTACATGCAGAAATGACGAGGCTTGATTTTTGTCTATTCCTTCGACATCAGTACCAGCCACCCCGGTAAGTACAAAAAAGGAAATGATTCGCTCATATCATTTAGAAAGTACTGTTTCATAAATCTTTCCCACAAAGAATATTACATTGCGGTTTAAAAGTTAATTGATCGAATATAAAATATTTAATGCAAGATGGAGACAAGTGCTCCTGTAGCTGACCGTATTTTCCAACGTTTTTTTAATACATTAGACGACCGCATTAAAATGCTGCAATATGATCGTATTTTATTTACACGAAACTTCCGTATTTTTTAGCTAGCTATCTAATGCCAAAAAGTAATAACAACGTAGTGTTGCAAAAACCCTGACTATGGAAAATTATTTTGGAGATTCATACAGTTGATTCATCAGATGCACCGCGCGTGTATCGAAACTAAAACAAACGCGCAAGGTGAACAACCCCGCAAAATATTCTTTCCATATTCGACGTAACTGTTTCAATACAATCGCATTTCTCATTTGCAAAGCAGAATACCGCGGCTTCTAAGACCCAGACAATAACATGGTGTAACCTAGATGAGTCACGACGAACACTGTAGCACACTGTAGGTAGCACTTGTTTTTAATAAGCTCCGCAGCCGAGACACTTTCGAGCGTTTGCAAAAAACGCGACTTTCACTTTCGCATCCCATTGCAAAACAAACATAACCTCGTTTTGACGTGACGCGTCAAAATTAGGAAGATAACCCAGACCAATTAGCGGCTAGATCACTTTTTATTTGCTTAGCTCTCCTCAGTCTCTTCCAGGACCGGGAGACTGGTATGCACGCAGTGCGGCGAAGATCTCGACGCGAACGCAGACATCCAAGATTCAACATCGCGCTCAGAGCACACAAACTTCGCGGAAATTGTGTTGTCGTAGCCTTTTTGTCGCACAATGAAGCCGCTGTTTGATTCCACTTGTTCAACAGCTGTATTCCTCAAGTTCACCACGCCGATGGGCTTCGTAACTCTCTTTCTGGGATAAATCACCGCGAAATGCTCCAAAGAGGTTCTGTACACGACGACTCTCACGTCCTGCCGCATCCCACCAGGACCCAAAAGCACCAAGAAACCAGACTTTAATTCACTTTCAATACTTTTTTTACTGAAACTTTTTCCGAAATTCTCACCACGACATGTGCCCGACATTATGTCCGTAGGCATTTTACTGTTTTGATAACAATACGGTGTTCACATAACAATGTGCACTAAGTGCAATGTTATTGTTGGCGGGCGAACTGGCCGCGCGGAAAGCGTGCTCCCTTGCCGCAGTCACAATAATACTGAAGCACAGAACATATATACAGTGTTGCCGTTAGGACAATCTAGTTTGTGGCTACATGTAAGTAAAAAGTAGCCAGTTTTGCAAAAAAATCTCTTTCAAAATTCGGCTAGAAGTGGCTAAAGTGCTTTTGGCCAGATACTGTTAGGTATCCAATTACTATTGATAAGTATTACAATTTCGGCATGGTGATAAAAAGGTTAAATAAAACAATTTTAATACTAATTAGTATTTAATATTATTAAAAGCTAATAAACGTTCAGCTAGTGAAAAATATTCTCAATTATTTGGTTTAAAATTAAAAATCAATTCCAAAGTCTACAGTGACATCTGGAGATTCATTAATCTCTTCGTCAATGGGTGATGATGTGGGTGGTATTTCAATTTGTTTGACCGATTTGACCGTTTTTGTGACTTTGTTTAAAACTTCAGCAGGCAAAACATAATTGTGGCAAGCTTTTTTTAATATTTTTAATTGTTT
Organism: Agrotis clavis; assembly: GCA_954870645.1. Taxonomy (NCBI): domain Eukaryota; kingdom Metazoa; phylum Arthropoda; class Insecta; order Lepidoptera; family Noctuidae; genus Agrotis; species Agrotis clavis. The sequence continues at coordinate 4,683,800 of OX940925.1, forward strand.
TTTTGTAGTTTGGTTTAATTAATTGGTAGACTTCTAATAGTAATTTAGTAAAAGTTCAACAATCGAAAAATCAGCCAGAAGTGGCTAGATTTATTTTGGTGGCTAAAATGGTTTTCTGTTTGGCTAGAACCGTTGAAAATCCGCTAGATCTAGCCACAAAGTGGCTAAAACGGCAACACTGCATATATACCCCTAAAGGGGAAGAATGACGACTCCGTACTAATTTTGTGAGGAAAATTTTCCTTACCGACCAGCGCCATCTATGTTTAGCCCACGAAAACATGGCAGTAGAATCCAGGGCGGGAATTTCAAATACTACAAGTACTTTACAGGTTCTTTGTATTGCATTTTATGCACAAGTACATTGCGCTTCTCGATAGTTTCTTTCAAATTACTATCGAGAAACACAATGTACTTGTGCATAAAATGCTGAAAGATAATAAGTAAGGAGCAGTTTAGTAAAACAAACGATTTCATTTGACTTCTTTATTCATATAAGCTACAATGACTTATTTTACTAAGGTTCGGAAACCGATGTAAAGTGATACTAGGATCTTTAGAAGGTGAAGTTCCACACATAGCACAGATTCTAGTGTTTTCTTCCTACGAAGTCATCGGGAATGAGGCACAAAATCAAACAAGAGTCACTGTCTCAACACCGGGTCTATATCTCACAAATACGCACTTAATTTCACCAAAACACAGACACAGAGGAGCAAGCTCGACTCACATTAACAATATTGTATGTAGAATTAAATGCAACTGTTTTATTTATTACAAATAAACACAAGAACAAGATATAAATAATGGTGCGCAAGCGATGGCAGACATTTTTTCCTATGACGTCAAATAGCCAATAGACAATATGGCGTTCCAGTGTTGTCACGTTGTCTTATTATTATCTTCTTTTTGTTTTGTGTATTCATCAATTTAAATGTTAAAAAATTCATAACAAACATTTTCTCGCATCAGAATAAAAGCTAAAATAAATTTTAAGGATAACATACTTTTAAATCAATTAATAAGCCTATTATTAGATTGAATGTGATTGAATGTGAAATAGTATTTTTGTTGGCAACATTATGTAATTCATCTCTTTTACTCTAATGTTGATGTCTCTTTCTTGTTTTCTAGCCCACCTACATCTTGTTCGTAGAACAAAGTCGACACCCCCTGTACTGAAGAGTCATTTTCCAAGCAGGGTCTATTTATAACCTCTGGGGCCCGAAGTGGTTCGGTTGAATTCGGCGGTGATCGTTACTTTGCATTCACTTTGGAGGCAGTGGAGGCTCGACAGACAGTTGCAATCCGGCTAAACCTGGCGGAGTGTCTGGTCCAAATGATGTTGTACTTAGACAGACGTTTCTGATATGGTCGAGTTATAGAAGAGCAGTGCCGTATTATCCATAAGGCACTTTAGGCCAGTGCCTAGGGGCCCACTATGACCAGGGGCCCAGCACTCCCAATAAAAAAATGAAAAAAGGGGACTGTGTCGTTTTATGTATGTATGTTTTATGAAACCACGGTAAAAGTGAAACTTTTTTTCACATTATAAGGTAAAATTATTGACACTATAAGAGTGACGGTGAATGTCTGAATTTTTTAATTGAATTGAAATTGATCTATTTATTACCTAGACACTTTCAATAATTTATTGATCTGTACAATTTATTTTTTAATGTTTATGTTAGTTTTATAAAAATATGCAAGATTTTCCTATTCTTTGTTTCATTTTTAAATGACTCTGATACTTCGTCCTGTAGATTGTGGTGAAAGTCTTTTCACTTGAAGGAAGGCGTATACCTTTGCAATGTGATAACTGAAATCTGTTTCGTGATGTAGACAGTAAAAATTTCCAAATTGCGTTGTTGTCGGGCACGCCGCAATCGCGGCGGTAAGACCCCTCTTTGAGGAGTGGCTGGCGAAAGACGTCACGGCGTCCTGACCTACCGCCTCACCAGACACGGAAAATTCGGGAGGTACCTGCGTCGGATAGGGAGGGAAGAAACGCCTGGGTGTCACCACTGCGAAGATCACCGGGAGGATACAGTGGAGCATACGGTGCAGGACTGCCCCGCTTGGGCAGAGCACTGCCGTGTCCTCAAGACGGCGATAGGCGGAGACCTCTTGCGCCCGGCATTAATGGTCGAGGCCATGCTGCGGGGCGAGACGGAGTGGGAAGTGGTCGGTCGCCACCTTCTGCGAAGCAGTTATGCTCGCGAAGGAGGAGGCGGGCCGGCCGTGAGAGAGAGTGGACAGTGTCCTCCCTCCTCCGCCCCAGCCGCAGTGGTAGACGCCCACTGCGTCGGACGTCGCAAGACGATCTCCGGCGGCCGTAGGCGCGGGCATGCGGGCGGCGAGTAATGGGCAACTCGTCGCCTGACCATGGACCATGCCCGGGTCGACGGTTCGTTGTGTTCCACGCGCGCCTCAAAGAGCGTCAGCAAGATGACGGGGCCCCCCTCTAGAGGGCCAAAGCCTGCCGGGGTCGCGGGACTTATTCCATTACCGTGACCCTGAAACGTAAAGGGCTAATGAAGGACACTGCGGATTTTAGTCAGTTCAAGTCTGACAGTCCCTCCCGCCCTGCCCTGGGTGGGAGGACTCATTTGACGATTTCACCACGTAAAAAAAATAATTGCGTAGTTGTGGTATGAAAAAGGGAGGGCCCGAAACGAGCTGTGCCTAGGGGCCCCGAGATGGTTAATCCGGCCCTGTAGAAGAGGTCGGATATTATCGGTCTCGGACGAGATGTGAACGTGAACCTTTATGACTGCATTGTTCTGTATGCATAGCACTTACATTTCATTCATTTCTCAATCGTATATTTGTTATTATAACGGAAGCGAGTGTTTTTAATTGTGTCCCATTTTCTAATCATAAAAAAACATGGTCTCATACTTTTGTGATCATCGGAGTGCTCATTCCTATGGAAATTTTCACAATCACTGTCTTCGCTAAAACTGTACTCATTTACGTTCAATGTAGGTACAGACGCCAGCAGGTCAACCTACCCGAATCTGTCAGATTTTACCAGTCAAACATTAACCTTCTACTCTTGTGATAAGGTTGAAATTCTATTAAAGAAATCTGACAGATTGTGGTAGCTTGATGTGCTGGCGTCTGTACTTACTCAACAGAACTTTATTCTATAATGTTTCGCCTTTTAATTACAGATCTCAAGATGAAGTTTTTGAAACTGTTTCTATGTCTACTCCTCTTCATCAAAACTGTAAAGTACGTAAAAACAAGATGTCATTTTGAAAATAATTCAACCAGTTTGAACGAATTGAGAGCGTTTCACCTTGAGTCTGCTAGCTAAGGCTAAGGGCCAAATGACCTTATCCAACTCCTGTCTAGAGTACTTGCTTGCTTAGTTTATTGTTCTTATAAACTTATATTTAGGGACTTTACTCACGGCGCGATGCGACGCGACGCGATTCGTGCGATATCGAGTCGATTGCCGATTTAGGTCGCACGTATTTAGATACTAAAAGTGATGCAATGCAATTCGACCGTGCACTTCAAAAATCCACCTTACCACTACGACATAAAAGCGCAGCAAACCAACGACAAAATATGTCGCACGAGACGAGTAGTTGCGCAATCGAATTTCAAACACAGAATCACGTGCATTGTCATTAGGACGTACGAATTGCATTCGATATCTCGAGAAGATCTGTGAGCGATATCGTCAATCCGTGCGGCTCCATTAGCAAACACTAGCGATCGTCCATACATTTTCTTCGGCCGGACGCTTGTGTGATATCTGACCGATATCGTCAATCGATGCAATTCGATATCACATCGCGCCATGAGTAAAGTCCCTTACGCTTTTGTGATTCCGATAATGCTTCATGTGGTTTGGACTGTAACTTGGTCCTTTGGGCGCTATGGTACCTATTAGTTCCGTAGTTCCGGATCTGGGCGTTTGTGTATGTATGTGAGTTTATATATTTGTAAACGCGACCATGATGAAGGAGAAATTCAAACCTAGTGTGGAGAAAAGCTTTTAAAAAATTGGGAAGCATGGTCCTACCACGCACTATACTATCATCATCTTCCTCCCCTTATCCCATTTTACTTGTGGTCGGCGCAACACGTTTTTTTCTTCCATTCTCCCCTATCAGACGTCATAGTATCATTTACTCCTTTTTCTTTCATATCATTCCTTAGACAATCCATCCATCTCTTCTTTGGCCTTCCTCTTCCTTTCGATCCATCAACATTCATACTCATCACTCTCTTAGTCACATGATTGTCATCCCTCCTCATCACATGTCCATACCACGCACTATACTTTAAGAGTCCAAAATGTTCCCGGGTCAATATTCAATGTTGAGGCATCCATTGAGGATAATGACGCCCGATACTTTTACTCCTAGTGCAACCATCCACTGACAAAAAATATAAATTATTTTAATTTAATTTAGGTTATGGGCTGATTTTTCAATAGTCAGGTAACTTTTAATCTGAGGAATAAAAATGGCGGTTTGACAGCTTATCTACAGAAAATATGTCAAACCGCTATTTTTATTCCTCAGATAAAAGTTATCTGACTATTGAAAAATCAGCCCATAATGTAATTAAATAATTTATATTTTTGTTTTTTGTCAATGGATGGTTGCACTAGTAATAAAAGTATCTCTCAACGGATGCCTCAACATTGAAGATTGACCCTCCCCGTGATATCACCTCTGCAGCCTCTGCTACAAGGCGCCTATTGGTCATAGGGTGATGTTTTGCAGCCTATAGCCTTCCTACATTGAATAATCTATTTTCAAGTAGTTTCTGAAATTAGCGCGTTTAACCAACGAACAAACTCTCCAGCTTTGATTGACTATCCAACACTGTGACAACACAAAAATAATTTTAATTCATTCGATTCAAATCAATACTTCCAGAGGTTAGCTCGTTCAAACAAACAAAACTAAGAGCTTTAAAAATTAAAATATTAGTATAGATTTAAGAGATAACACATTTTCCGTCGTAGGTAGGCACAAAAACTGTCAAACGTCTGTTGAACACTTGTCTAAAAATGTCAGATTATGACTTTGAAATAAGGTCCGTTTTTCAGTCACACTTTTTTTTAGACAAGTGTTCAACAGATGTTTAAGTTTTTGTAGTAAGGCTGTTAATCTCGATTAAAATGTTCACGTGGGATAATTTTCGACTTTCGATTTGCGGCGGGCGACGTCACTGACAATAGCTAGTATGAAGAGAATCTCGTAGCTGCTATAAACTGTCTAAGGCGGAAGGGTGGCGCCCGGCGTCCTATTTCACCCTCTTGAGGATAAAATTACATGTCAATAGCACTTAGCCCCTTTCTCTAACCCCGTAAATAGATGTTACTGTCTCACAATTATCAGAGCCACTAGCTTGACGTTTTCTTGTGGTAAAGTAAACTGGAACTTTGACCCTAGAATATAATATGCTTTGACGAATATTTGATGTAAACAAAAATATCTCCACACTTGGAATTTCTCTTGTATCTTGGGTGCGTTTACATAGGTACACAACATTATAAACTTACATACATATACAAACGCCCAGACCCGGAACAATTACTCGAACATCGTACAAATATTTTTGCTCCGTGCGGGCATCGAACCCGCGACACGCAGCACAGTAGTCTAATCGCTCAACCACCGCCAATCGTGTCGTCATTGAATGTTCAAGGCCACCAGTATCTCGCTTATCTAGTCCCGCGACCCTGGAAAACAGACCCATAATGAAACATTACAGATGTTATGCGGGTTTTCATAAAAGAAATAGGTTTAAATAAATAAAAAGGTTTTTAAAAAAAAAACCGCCTTTTTTAAACCAAGGTATCTCGGAAGTCGCGGCTTTGTTTTTTTTATAATTTACTTTTGTATCGACTTCCCAAACTCTTGTAAAATACGTAATCCGTAGACCAGTAAAACATCGTCCAAGTACACGTATAGCGATTTATAATGCTCATGAAATTAAAACTACCGAACCAGACTGAAATAAATTTTCATGGAACCAAATCACAGATAAATACTGCATCGAAAGAAAGAATCATCCAGTTGTAAGTTGAGGCAACAAATATAAAAAACCGTCGAATTGTAAACCTCTTCCTTTTTTGAAGTCGGTTAAAAAGACAGGTGTATTCTACAGGTTTAGCACGCGAGTCCCCTAGCGCTCGCTTTCCTAACGGAGTTATTAACGTAAAAACTGGTTATTTATTTAAGTACGTTTAACCGACTTTCTGCCATAAATAGACTTATTGGCTTGTTTATCCGTTTAGTAGTAGTATATTACTACGAGTATTATTAATGTGAATGTGTGTTTCTTTGCCACGCATTAAGTCTTAACAGCTGGTTTTTTTTTATTTGGGACAAACGCACCACACTATTCCAAAACCACTGCAACTCCTGAAAGCCAGAATCAACAGTGACAACCACCAGAAAAGCGCCGAGAGAATGAAGCTCGACGTGTCCCAGAGAATGAATTTACCTGTCTTGGATCCTGCAACGAAATCAATCAGAAAATAATAGAGGAGGAGTAGGAAAAAAAATATGTTTCCACGCTTTGTTTTTTTCTGTCTCCTGGATCCCTCCATGCAAGCAGGAGACAGAAAAAAACATGGCCAATAGGAACAAAGGGACATCACAACTGGGAAAATCCAAGTTGCCTAGCACCACGGGTAAAAATGATTAATGGGCCCTAAATTGTGGGCTGCTATATATTCCTTAACGGCTGGATGGTTTTTTAACGACTTCAAAAAAAGGAGGAGGTTCTCATTCGATTGTATTTTTTTTTATGTTTGTTGCCTCAACTTACAACTGGATGATTCTTTCTTTCAATGCAGTATAATTATCTGTGATTTGGTCCCATGAAAATTTATTTCAGTTTGTTTCAGTAGTTTTCATTTCATGAGCATTTTTCGCTTTATGTGTGCTTTGACGATGTTACTGGTCTACGGATTACGTATTTTACAAGAGTTTGGAAAGTCGGTGGCAAAAATGTATTATTAAAAAAAAACAAATCCACCGATTTCCAAGAGGTAGGTAAGTTATTTTACACTTTTTGTTATGTTTTTGATGGCAGTTATATAGTTTTTTTTGTAATAAGTTTTTTTTTATTTAAACCTATTTCTTTTATGATAAAGCGCATACCAAGTTTTTCACTAGGGGTCTGTTTTCCAGGGGACGGGACTGGGTAAGCGGGACACCATGGCCCTGGAACTCAAAGGGAATGTGAAGGAACAAGGCACTTTTTACTCAGTGAGAGTGTGACTGGCCATTCCACTACACCAAGGACTGATTTGATGACATGACCCGCCAAAAAAGGGTGATCTTAAAAGGTCTCCTTTTTTTTTTTTTAGCGTGGTAAAATCATCAAATGGTCGGGCAGCGAGTTGCCCTTTACTCGCTGCCCGCATGCCCGCGCCTGCGGTGGCCGGAGATCATCAAGCGACGTCCGTCGCCGTGGGCGCCTACCACTGCGGCTGGGGCGGAGGGAGGACGCTGTCCTCTCTCGCTCGCGGCCTGCCTCCTCCTTCACGAGCATTACTGCCTCGCAGAAGGAGCTGACCGCTTCCCACTCCGTCTCGCCCCGCAGCATGGCCGCAACCAATGCCGGGCGCGAGAGGTCTCCGCCTATCGCAGCCGTGAGGACACGTCGGTGCTCCGCCCAAGCTGGGCAGTCTTGCACCGTATGCTCCACCGTGTCCTCCGGGCGATCTTCGCAGTGGTGACACCCAGGCGTCTCCTCCTTTAAAAGGTCACCTTAGCAGAATCAAAATTCATATTATGATTTTGTTAGTGGCTTTTTTACATCTCTTGATACGAATCTGAACAGACATGAGTTTATGTTTGAATTAACAAATAATTTGACGGACGGTTGGCGCAGCAGCTGAACGAACGACTGCGCTTTGTGTCGCCGGCCCTTTCGATTCCCGCACGGAACAAATATTTGTATGATCAACAATTTGTTAAAAATCCGTTGCGAACTTTGAAAGATTTAAGCATACATATGGACCGACATTGTGATAAACAGTTTCATATTCTTATATGCCATTATAACTGGCAATACGGCACTACGGCAGTACATGTTGGCGTATGCCAAGTATGTAGTTTGGCAAACGCCCGCTCAACGTACATTTGGCAACACAGTGTCTACTGAATATTATATTGCCAATTATACAGGTAGATTAATATATTATAATTGATTACATTATTCTGACTAAAATTCACGGTTTTCCTTCAATAGTCCTTTACGTTCCAGGGTCACGGTTACTACTTCCGCGAGTTATGAGATCTTGGACTCATTTGAAGATTTTACAAACTTAAAAAAGGGACAACTTTTAAATAAAAAATAAGCATCTTCAAATGTGTCCCCATTTACCAAGCTGGGTGGATTGTCGGACTTAAACCGACTCGTATGAAAATTCATTTATCATGTCGTGTCTCATGGGACCACCTCGAAAGTAAACCCTTTCAAACAAAACAAGAATTTTCCGAATCGGTCCAGATGTCTCTCAGAAATCAAGTAGGTAACTAACATCGATAATAACGTCTGAACTTCGCCAGAGAGCACTTAGAGTTTGATTGGTCTAATACAGTGTTTTGTGATGAAAAAACGTTTAAATCCAGTCAGCATGGACGTCTTCACCTTTGGCGATATAATTCAACACGGTATAAAGATGATCATGTAATTCCAAATAGAGAGTCAGGTCGAATTTCCGTAAATATTTGGGGCTGGATGAGTGCGGATGGTGTAGGAGAATTGTGTTCTCTACCTCCTCGAGCGACGGCTGTAAATTATATCGCGGTGCTTCAGAATGCAATGCTACCGACAGTCCGTAATGTTTACCCGGAGAACGAAGTGCCACAATTTGATTTTGTTCAAGATAATTGTTCAATTCATAATGCGAGGATCGTAAGAGCCTGGTTTCGTTCACACACTGACGTAAGGGTAATTCAGTGGCCCTCAAGATCGCCGGACCTCAACCCGATAGAAAATCTTTGGGGCCTTATGGTCCAACGATGGTCGCATCAAAATGAAAGAACCAAACAAGCTCTTATTAGTCACTGTAATTATATTTGGGAGGAAATGCGGGGAACCGATATTTGCTCACGGCTTGTTGGTTCAATGAGGTCTCGTCTTTTAGAGGTTATAGAGGCCAACGGCGGTTACACCCGTTTCTAATTTTTAAAAATTTTCAATATCTTCTAAATATTACTATATATGCTATGTTTTTGTTTGTTATAAGTATTTTAAAATTGATTGTAGAAATTTAATAAAAGGAGAAATCTATTTTTAGCTTGTTTTTTATTGATATTGTAATTACAAGTTTACAGAAATTGTAGGTTTGTGGATTCGCCTTGTGCCTTTACAATTTTATGTAACTTGTTGATTACAATTCTGAATTTGTAGATACAATTTTGTCATCAAAATCTACAGCCCCCCGCCGTTGATTTTACGACGTCATTGGTTCCATCAAGTTCAAACTGAGGCCTGACGCTGCGTTAAACGGGCGCCCGCGACGGGCAACCGTCGCGGGTCCACGTCCGTGGTCCCGCGCGTGGCCCCGTGCGTGGTACCGCGCGGGGACACGCGCGTGGATACGCGTCTGGGCTCCGTGGGTATGCGACGGTCGCCGTCGCCGAGACCGATTTACGCAGTGTCGCTAGTTCAATTTGAAAATTTTTATTTCAATTTCAAGTTAAAGCGCGATATGTAAAAAGTTGATTTGGAGTGACACTGAAATCGAACATTTGTTGGATGTTTATACTTTCCTATTCTAACTTATACTTTTATTTTTCCTATTATTTCATTTAAACAAATACCTACAAAAAGAATTTGAGACTAATTAACAAAGACATTAAACTATAATTTGCTTATTAATTTTTCGCAGAGAACAGAACTTCTCGGCTAAAAAAATGTTGGATTATTGTGCATCTATAATCTGTATCACCTACTCTCACCATATTCCAAATTTCAGCACCGGAGGAATTTTTCGAAAGTCTTCATACAAAAAAAAATTGCTCTCTGTTTGCTCCAACATGCACCGTGTATAAGCACCCTTATTGACTGAACAAGCCCGTGCGTGTTACCGCTGGCAGGCGCCGCGCGTAGAACCGCGCGTGGCTCCGCGCGGGCCCCGTTGCGTGGGTGCGGGGTGCAGCGACCCGCGACGGAGCACTTTTGTATAGAACCGCGCGGGCATCCGCTTAACGCAGCGTCGGGCCTAAGAACAGCTGTCACGTTACAAACAGTAATAGTCGTTATCAATAATCAGATAAAGACAGCAATAGAAGTTGTCAGATCGATCTGCAAGCGAAACTATTCTTTATCACCTATGAATCTGCAAGCGATATTCAACCTTAGGGTGGTACACCACTTTCTTGGCCGACTGTACTTTAGGGTTATTGTTGTATTGCTTTTATGTCATAGAAAAGTGTACCTACGTCACAGTTACTCACGTGGACCGGCCCCGTAGGCTACTGACGTCAACTCACAGCAGCTGTCAGTACAACTCTTTCACGGTTAAATTAATATTTCATTTAAATCCTAAGAAAACAGATATAACCAGACGTATTTTCGCCCGCTTGTTGCTTAACAGCTTAAAAAAATTAAAAGTTTTTCATTGATCCAGCTGGATCCAGCGTCACTGGATCGAAAAATGGGAACTTGTTTTTTCCCGTAATAACTTTAATAAAATAATCAAAACATTCGCTCCATCAGCTCTCACATAGAAAAGGTGTAAATTGTTAAAATCTCTGAAATCTAACTTACAATGCACCTTTCTATGAGAGAGCTGATTTAGCGAATGTTTTGATCATTCTTCTGTTTTAAATTATACTTGTTATTGCCGCGAATCATATTTTGATAAAGTTACAACATGTCACTGGCCTGCAAATTGCAAAAAACGTGAGAAAATTTGTATTTCGCGGGCTGGCTGGAGCGTTCACCTAAGTTATTGAGATCTAATGCAGTCATTATCGTACGTATCTTATTGTAATGTGTGTTTTTAGTTCCAATAAAATTTAATTTAATTTTTTAATCTTTTTAAACCTACACAGTCTGTTCTTCCCGATATTTTTGACGTTGACTGTACGTTGTCTTATGCGTCGGATAAGTTGGGAAAGAGACAAAATAGAGCACAAGACGAGTTAATAAAAATGACCAGATGCACAAGGTGACGTATTAGTGAATGTGACGTAATGGGGAAGGCCGGTCAAAGCTAATTGTAGATGGCGCCACCATAGCTAGGTCCAAATCCGACCAATGAGGTAGTATGTACTATTTTGAAGTACCTATATGATTTGAACCAATGACGTTGCTGGGAACTAGCTATGCTAGCGCCATTAGTTCCCCAGTTGCCATCCTCATATGGAAAGAGACGAAATAGCTAATGAGACGAGTTGTCATTGCAACCAATAAAAATGACCAGATGCACAAGTTGATGTATCAGTGAATGTGGCTTAATATGGATTGAGACTAAATACAGCTTGGCCAGAACGGATTGAAACGGGACTAAAATTTTTATTTCTGACTGCGTTTTAAAATCTTTGATATTTAACCGCAGGTTTGTGAGATTTATTATTGTGCCATAAAACTAACGTAATAAGTGAAAAAATAAAAATAAAATCAAAGTGCTGGTAGCGCGAAGACAGTGGCGACTTCCGGTTTTCTACATTTTTATGTCAAGCTGTAGCTAAATATGTGACGAATATATTTTGTGGACGAAAAGTCATCGCAACCGCTGAGTCCATGTTCTATATCTATGATTAATGGCACTGAGGCCGAGGTACAGCTTGACATAAAAATGTAGAAAACCGGAAGTCGCCACTGTCTTCGCGCTACCAGCACTTTGAATGATGTTATTTTTTTTTTTTTCGCTTATTACGTCAGTTTTATGGCACAATAATAAATCTAACAAACCTGCGGTCTTTGTTTACATCAAATATCAAAGATTTTAAAACGCTGTCAGAAATAAAAATTTTAGTTTCGTTTCAATCCGTTCTGGCCAAGCTGTAAGTAATATATTTTGGGGGATACTAGGGATGCCGATTATTTCTGACAAATCGATTCATAATAATTTTATTCATGCCTTAAAATTTTTTTTTAAGGACAACCAACAGAACCCATTTCTGGCATTTTTTGAATTTTTGTCTGTTTGTCTGTATGTCTGTTTGTATGTTTATTTGTGCGGGCATTGGAGTTTTAACACTTGACTTGTGATTGTAAATTTAAAGCCAATCTTTCTGCTTGTAACACTTAGTGTAACACTTAGTGTTACAAGCAAAGATATTGGCGAGTAATATTTTCACACACAGACAGCTAATCTTTTTGTTTGCTGACAACGTTAAAAATCTTTGATATTTGATGTAAACAAAGAACTCAGGTTTGTTAGATTTATTACTGTGCCATAAAATTAACGTAATAAGTGAAAAAAAAAACATTCAAAGTGCTGGTAGCGAGAGCACAGTGGCGACTTCCGCTTTTCTACTCTAATTTGCCAAGCTGTACAACATAAATTATTAACCGGCTTCAAAAAGAAGGAGGTTATCAATTCGTTGGTATGTTTTTATTTTTGTGTGTTTGTTACCCGATTACTCCGCCAATTGTGGACCGATTTTCAAAATTATTTTTTTGTTCGAAAGGAGATACTTCAGGAGTGGTCCCATTGTCACCATGTCAGGATCTGATGATTGGATCCTGGAGAAATCGAGGGCAACCCTCAAATTTTATAGGCCCACACATCGTTTTTCGCAAATTTTATGAAGTACCTAATTAAAGTATTTGCGTATGGTAATCATCATCTCATGTAGCTGAGCTGATGATGGAAGGTACAACTCCTCTAGTAAGGACTTGGCATCGACTGATTTAGTAAATTATGTTTGTGTTCGCATATCTCCGGAACTACAAGTCCAATTTAAGTAATTCTTTTTTTGTTGTACTAGGTATCGTTCAACTTACAGCTTGGCCAGAACGGATTGAAACGGAACTAATCTTTTTATTTCTGACAACGTTTTAAAATCTTTGATATTTGATGTAAACAAAGACCGCAGGTTTGTTAGATTTATTATTGTGCCATAAAACTAACGTAATAAGTGAAAAAAAAAATTAAAATAAAATCATTCAAAGTCCTGGCAGCGCGAAGACAGTGGCGACTTCCGGTTTTCTACATTTTTATGTCAAGCTGTAGGGAATACTGCAAGTTTCATCAAAATCGGTTCAGTAGTTTTCAAGATATGGAATGAATGTAAGAGATTTTAACGATGTTATTACCGGTGTTACGGATAACAAAATTCTAGTGCTCATGTAAGAAAATGATGTATTCGTATTTGAAAAGAATTTTGGTTGAATATTTAAACTAAAAAGAGTAAAATAAAAACTTAAAAAAAAAATGGTTCCGCCTTCAAAAACAACCACAAAAAAGGGTAAAATAACCTTCAAAACTTTTCTTTCGGAAGTCGGTGGTAAAAAGACAATGAAATTAATAAAAAAAGTAACCGACTTCCGAAAGAAAAGTTTTGAAGGTTATTTTACCCTTTTTTGTGGTTGTTTTTGAAGGCGGTTACATTTTTTTTTGAAGCCAGTTTATATTGGTCATCCTACAAAAGGGTCAATCTTCAATTTTTGAACTTCCGTTTAGGATAATGACGCCCGATACTTTTCCTGTTAGTGCAACCATCCATTGACAAAAAACAAAAATGTAAATTATTTTAATTACGTTTAACTAAAATGAAATTAAAATAATATATATTTTCGTTTTTTGTCAATGGATGGTTGCACCAGCAGTAAAAGTATCGGGCGTCATTATCCAAAACGGAAGTCCAAAAATTGAAGATTGGCCCAAAAGTCAACATCATAGGGTTGCCATTTTAAACGTAAACACCTCCTAATTTTTCGGGACACATCATTGGAGTTTTGTGATATTTTATTTCATTTTACTTAAAAATATGTGTAACTAAAATACATTACAGAATATAAAAACTATTACAAGCTATAAAAAATGTAATGTAATTGAACAAGTATGCATTTAAAAAATCTTTAACTCATTATCTATGTAAATGTTGGTAATGTTTTTATTTTGTGTAGACACTTATCAATGCCAGAAGGAGAAAAATCCCAAGCTGTGTGCCTCTCTTTCTTAAAAAAAAAAAGGTTGCACTCCAGGAGTGCCGGTAGAAGTGAAAACTTTTTTGTTACTATGTTTTATTTTTAATTTGAATGACGTCTTACTCATTTTCGATCAGGGTCACGTGACCCTGACGGTCACGTGACCCTGACGGTCACGTGACCCTGACGCGAGTTTTAAATTTTTTACCCATTACAGAAAAAGTGTACAACGCCGCTAAAGAAGTTTTCACTTCAAAAAAAAAGGTTGCACTCCAGGAGTGCCGGTAGAAGTGAAAACTTTTTTGTTACTATGTTTTATTTTAAAACTGGAGTAGTACAGATATGAAATTAACTAATTTGAATGACGTCTTACTCATTTTCGATCAGGGTCACGTGACCCTGACGCGAGTTTTAAATTTTTTACCCATTACAGAAAAAGTGTACAACGCCGCTAAAGAAGTTTTCACTTCAAAAAAAAAGGTTGCACTCCAGGAGTGCCGGTAGAAGTGAAAACTTTTTTGTTACTATGTTTTATTTTAAAACTGGAGTAGTACAGATATGAAATTAACTAATTTGAATGACGTCTTACTCATTTTCGATCAGGGTCACGTGACCCTGACGCGAGTTTTAAATTTTTTACCCATTACAGAAAAAGTGTACAACGCCGCTAAAGAAGTTTTCACTTCAAAAGTTTTCACTTCAATAAGGCTCGGTTTTAGTGTTACAAGCCTTCCATCCCTTAATATATATAAATCCATGGTGTGGACCATAGAAAGAGAAAAAGTGGACTGATTAAGGTGAACGCAGACCTAGCCGCACCGCAGTCTCCGCAGTCCCCGCATTACGAATTCTTTGTATGAAGTTCTATGAAACCTCGCACACTCACCCGCATCGCAGTAGCCGCAGAAGCGGTAAGAAAGCGATGACTGAGGGGACTGCGGAGACTGCGTTGCGGCTAGGTCTGCGTTCACCTTTAGCTTGAAATTCACCATTCACTTGCATTGCAACTTTCACACTAGGGATGTCGATTCTTTCCGAAAAAGATCGATTTCTAAATCGATTTGAATCGTGACCTAATGAATCGATCCACAAAAAAATCGAGGCCAAAAAGATCGATCTCTGAAAAATCGATCTTATTTCAAGTTTTTGTTTCATAAAAATCTATTTTATAATTAATAATGTACAGACGCCAGCAGGTCAACCTACCCGAATCTGTCAGATTTTACCAGTCAAACATTAACCTTCTACTTTTGTGATAAGGTTGAAATTCTATTGAAGAAATCTGACAGATTGTGGTAGCTTGATGTGCTGGCGTCTGTACCTATTATAAATCTATTTGATTAATCCAAACTAATATTATAAATGCGAAAGTAACTCTGTCTGTCTGTCTGTCTGTCTGTCTGTTACGCTTTCCCGCTTAAACCTCTCAACCGATTTTGATGAAATTTGGCACAGACAATCTTTAGACCCTGAAAAAGAACATAGGCTATCAAAACACCACGCGGGCGAAGCCGCGGGCGGAAGCTAGTAAGAAGATAAATATTTTAATTTAACGATCTTTTTTCAGTAAAATCAGGTAACTAATTCAATGATAAAAGATATTTTTCTTATAACCATAACGAAACATCAGATCGTAATTACTATAAAACAAGACAGTAATTTTTAAATGTGTTCGTTTACAAAGTTAAGAAAATAGATAATATAGCTTATAGTTCCCAATGCTTCTTATCTAAACTTTTTAAAAACAACAGTCTGTCAAGTCTACAGGGATTCAACAGGAGGTATTGCTCATCGCTTGCGATGTTTTTGAAGCACTCTTAATACAGGTACATTCAATTAACTGTAAATACTATTTTGGTATATACCAAAAATAAAATAAAATCGAATGTCGATTTTCAGGGGTGAAGTATCGATTCACTGAATAGATTCAGTACTACAAATCGATTTAAAAAATCGATATTTTTGGCTCTAAAATCGATTCTTTAATTGATCTCAGATAGACATCCCTATTTCACACTTGACACAAATTCATTCCCAAAAACCACAGACCACAGCACAGCACGTTGAGCACGCTCTCGCTCAGTCAGGATTTCAGGAAAGCTTGGCTTTGGCTTGTTTTGTAGATCCAGTTGTTAAATTTTTGTCACTTTGAAAAATGGAAGATGTGGGAATTCGTTGTGCTTATTAAAAAGAAATACATAAAAGTAAATTGGTAAACGGTGAAAACTAGATCACATTGTTGATAGGTAGTTTCTTGTCGTAACCCTGGTTTTTATGTCTTTTGTTGTGACAGTGGTGCATTTTTATGTCGTACTTACGAAGAATCAAGTTGAGTCTTCATGGATTTTTGTTTCCCGGTGATTTTCGTAATTACAGTGAACAACAATTGTTAAGCCAGAGCAGTCGTAACCTGCAAAAATGTTCCTTTAAGTCCAAAATTCGTTAGCATGTTTCGTTGGTTCCACGTATCATTTTTCAAATTCGATCTCTTTTCTGTGTTCATCACTAACCTCAAATTTTTAATGACCTAACAGTGTTGCAAAAATGTGATAGAACTATATGAACTTTTAAATAGGTAGTCGGTAGTCGTAAAAAAGTGTTTAGAAAAGTGTCGCCAAAAAATTGTCCATGGCGTTTATTTAAAATGTTTCGTTTCTTTGTTTTAAACTGGTTTGGTAGTCCTTGGTCAAAGTACTGTGTGCTAGTAAAACACTTCAAACAAGTCTTAGTTCTTTCAGAACTCCAATGCAGCTTTTGACTGTGAGTCACTTTGTAGCTAAAAAAAAATGTGTTTATTCCACAAGCGCAGTGTGTGTTGAGTTTTGGATAAGATCTATAATTTGTTAACAATGAGTATAAATTTTTGTACACATGTAGGTATTGTACATAGACTTTACAATGGAGTTTTAACAAATAATAATAGTTTTATTAATTGTTGTGATGGTGCATCATCTACCATCCCTTACCTTTTTGCTTGAGATATTGAGTGAGTTTCGTTTCAAATGTACAATACAGATGCATGGAACAACGAATGGTTTATATGAGTCATTTAACTCCACATGCAATACTTTTTATAACTTGTCTGCATTGGGCATTAGTAGGTTTTGATAAAAGAAACAACAAAACAATTTTTCATTTATTATAACTAAAATTATTTACATTAATTAATTCCTCGTACTGATCACATTTAGGTTTTTTTTCTATTTGTATTGTCCACAAATATTCATAAACCATAATAATATCATTCATATTTGTCCGGTTATTAAAGTACATTTATAAAAAAATCTTTTGATGACACTTCACTGAGATTCTATTCTTTGTGTGTGGCTGCTATCGCTAGCCACAAATGCTGTGTCACATTCACTTTTTTCTGGATGTATCCATGGTCACCCAAACAATCATAGGCCCACTAATAATCTGTATATGTGGTAGTGCTCTCAGCTCATGTATTTTAAGGGCACCAAAGTGTCAGCGTGCCGAACATTGTCTGGGCAGACTTCCAGGAGAAGGTCGTTACTTCCATCCTGAATCATCCCAAGGATCCAGTGACCACTTGTCGACATTTATTTTTTCCAAACTTGGGTTTGAGTGTACGTAACGGGGCACTGAGGAAAAAACAGAAAAATTTTGATGAATTTTTCAAACGTAGTAATATTTACTTACTTTTAATGGTTTTATCGTATGGAGGACATCAAAAGAAACAACTTTTTTTTTGTGAGGTCAATGACCGCTGAGCTAGGAGGCAAAATTTAACTCTCATTGTGAAGGCGTCTGGGACTTAAAAAATTTTGAGGAAAAAGCAATGAAAAAGACTTAGAAAAATATCACCCAAAAACAACGCCTAATCAAGCTTTCGGGATCCGGTGGGATGTGGGAGTACTAGGGTGGGGAAACACCGGGGGACATTCTTAAGGTCAATGACCTTGACCCCAAGGTCAAGGTCAAATTAAAAAAGACGCAGACACGGGGTACGCTTTGAGGTCAGTGACCTTGACCCCAAGGTCAAATTAACAAAGACGCAGACACGGGGTACGCTCGCAGTCAGTGACCTTGACCTCAAGGTCAGATTCATAGAATGACTGGCCTGTTGGTCTAGTGGTTAGTGACCCTGACTGCTATGCCGGAGGTCGTGGGTTCGATTCCCACCCAGGACAAATGTTTGTGTGATGAGCACGATCATTTGTTCTGTGTCTGGGTGTAATTTATCTATAATATGTATGTATTTAGAAATATATAAGTATGTTTATCAGTTGTCTAGTACCCATAACACAAGCTCTGCTTAGCTTGGGACTAGATGGCGTTGTGTGATAGTTGTGGAATATTATTATTATTATTATAGAAACACCCCTTTTAACCTAATCTGTCCAAGTCGGGGTGCCCCAAGTCTCGAGCTCGCAAAATTTAACTCTCAATAAGAAGTCTGGGACTTAAAAAAATTGAGGAAATAGCACTTAAATTTTTTTTATGAAATCAAACTTAATAATACTTTCTTTTTTTGGTTTAATCGTATGGAGAACATCAAAAGAAACAACTTTTTCCCGGTAATTTTTTTTGTGAGGCCTTCTTTATGACGGCGGTTAGGACTTCGAAAAATTTTCATGAAAGAACAAGGTTCAAAAATGTATGGACACCGTCCCCACCCTTGTAGCACCTTAAAACCTATGTCAATCGAAGGATCATAACCGTCTTATCATTTTATTGTTCTACGGTGAAACTGAAATGTGCATCCGAAAAAAGTTATATCGACATGAAGGAACTGGATTCAGTCACAATACTATGTTCCCGATCTCGATGGTTTTCTCTTTAATTATTACCGTGGAATGATTTCGTTCATTCGTGGCTAGTTGAGAAGCTCGCGGCTAAATAATTACAGCCGCACAGGCCGATCATTCGGGTTAAGCCGCGCTTACCGAGGTCGGTCTGTGGATGGGTAACAATCTGTCATTGTAGTTTCCTCGTGCCTCGGAAAGCACGTAAAGCCGTTGGTTCCGGCCATCATTGTAGATCTTTGACAGTCTTTACAATCAGAATCTTTAAAGTCTGACCACCAGTCTTACCATGGGGTATCGTATTACCCAGTTACTGGGTTTTGGAGGTCCGATAGGCAGTCGCTCTATGTAAAATACTGATATTCAGCTGCATCTGGTTCAACTGGAAGCCGACCCCAATATGGTTGGGAAAAGGCTAGGAAGGTGGTGGATGATTTTGTTCGGAATTTTCAAACAACTCTTTGGAACTAAATGGTGACCTCTGCACGGAAGCAACTCACGGAGCAAAAAAAAATACAATGAAGAATTCTAATGAATATCGTTATTGTGAAGTAACCATTGACCGTTTTTTAAGAGTATTCAAATAAAAATATCTTTTTAAATACAAATAAAATCGTTAACTTTTTATCGCCACAAATACATTTTTCGGTTGTGAGATCGAGCTGTCCTGTCCGTCACGGCGCCTGCCTCCTCCTTCGCTAGCATGTCTACCGCCGTCGTGAGGACACGGTGATGTTCTGCCCAAGCGGGGTAGACCTGCACCGTATCCTCCGAGCGAACCTCGTAGTGATGACACCCAGTCAATTGTTTCTTCCCTATCAGACACAGGAACCTCTCGAAACTTATTTAAATTCCCCACAATTCTTCAGTTCATGAAACGCCTTTCCAAGCGTTTCTTTGAATTCTGCTGCAAACCCCTAATCGCATCGGTCGCCCGATACGACCACAGACTAAGTAGGATACGACCCATCGCGTATTAGTTCAAGTCGCTGGCCCAGGCATACCCTCATCACTCCGGGCACGCCGTAAGCGCGGCGGTAAGACCCTTTTTAAGGAATGGCTGGAGAGGCACCACGGGCGGCGGCCTCACCTTTCGCTTGACGCAGGTCTTCACCGGAAGGTCTCCCGACTTTCTTGACTAACCGGTTTTCGACAGTCAGTCAGTCAGTTTCGTTTGGTACTGTAGGGTTGGAAGGCATTAAGAGTATTTCGTTGGGCTAGCCAGTGCCTGGGACAATATTGCAATAGACACTGAAAACACCGAATTATGTATTTGTTGCGATAAAAAGTTAACGATTTTATTTGTATTTAAAAAGATATTTTTATTTGAATACTCTTAAAAAACGGTCAATGGTTACTTCACAATAACGATATTCATTAGAATTCTTCATTGAACTTTTTTCTACTCCGTGAGTTGTTTCCGTGCGGAAGTCACCATTTAGTTCCAAAGAGTTATTTGAAAACTCCGAACAAAATCATCCACCACCATCCTAGCCTTTTCCCAACTATATTGGGGTCGACTTCCAGTTGAACCAGATGCAGCTAAATATCAGTATTTTACATAGAGCGACTGCCTATCGGACCTCCAAAACCCAGTAACTGGGTAATACGATACCCCATGGTAAGACTGGTGGTCAGACTTTAAAGATTCTGATTGTAAAGACTGTCAAAGATCTACAATGATGGCCGGAACCAACGGCTTTACGTGCTTTCCGAGGCACGAGGAAACTACAATGACAGATTGTTACCCATCCACAGACCAACCTCGGTAAGCGCGGCTTAACCCGAATGATCGGCCTGTACGGCTGTAATTATTTAGCTGCGAGCTTCTCAATTAGCCACGAATGAACGAAATCATTCCACGGTAATAATTAAAGAGAAAACCATCGTGTTCGGTAACATAATAATGTGACTGAATCCAGTTCCTTCATGTCGATATAACTTTTTTCGGATGCACATTTCAGTTTCACCGTAGAACAATAAAATGATGAGACGGTTATGATCCTTCGATTGATATAGGTTTTAAGGTGCTACAAGGGTGGGGACGTTTTGGGCATTGTTCTTTACGAACAAAAAAATGGCGGGCAGCTAACGGCATGACCTGCATCTACAATTAGTCGCTCTGATACCCCGTCTCCCTATGCCCCGGTATAAGCGGCAAATATCTTTAAAAAGACGCCTAAATCGGGCGGTCTCTGATGGCAATTCTTTAAAAATATT
This sequence comes from Agrotis clavis, assembly GCA_954870645.1. Classification (NCBI taxonomy): domain Eukaryota; kingdom Metazoa; phylum Arthropoda; class Insecta; order Lepidoptera; family Noctuidae; genus Agrotis; species Agrotis clavis. Next base: position 4,704,889 of record OX940925.1, read on the forward strand.
GTGACGGTACATGTACTCGCCCATGTACCACTTGAATTTGTTCTGGCTCCTGCAGGTGCGGCAATGGCGTTTTAATTCTAGCCATTGCCGCTCTATTTTGTTAGTATGAATTTTTACCCTGACGTTACCTGTTCCATCGGAGACCGGGGTACCTAAATTTCTAAGCACCGGGATATCGACAGTGCCTGCGACAAAATTTAAACTATGGTTTACAGTATAGTGTCCCCCCATATTAAGACGTAAATCTACTCCATGATATGCTCGGTGCATATCGGACATAATGTATGACCCTTGTCGTACATTAGCCGCCATTTTAGGGTCAAGTGTCTGCCGTGATTTGTTAGGAATAAGTTCGACGACTATCTTTTTTGATAGGCGACTCATACATCCAAATGACCATATCTGACGTTGCAGAAGTCGTCCCCTGTGGTATTTATTTGTGTACATATGTGTTTCATCGACTTCCACAATGTCATCAGGACCCCCTATCATTTGATGGTCATGGGCCTCCGCCACTTCACACACCTCACGCAGGTAGTGATATATTTGAATGGGCGTTTTCTTTGTCACTCCCACATCCCTTGCTGCTTGTGTAACCTTATCATTTCTAAAAAAATGATAAAGAAGTCGAAGGGTCGATAAAATTGACACCTTCGACTTTTCAAAGAAAGTCGAAGGTGACTGACGAAATTATTTCGTTTACAGCCACGACGCCGACATCTCCAGCGGAAGCCAAACTTATAATCAGGGCGCCGCTCCGCTGACATATTCTGCCTACAATTAGGGCAGCGCGCCACCCTGCTTGGCATTAAAAGCCAAGCACGAGCAGCTTCTATTGCTTGCTCTTCGTTATTGATGCTAGCAGCGTAATTCCTTATGTTAAAATTACGTGCTAAAATTAAATTTCTAGGATTCATGACTAAAACTAGAACCACTTTTTTACAGGTTTTCCAATTTTCCTGTTTAGAAGTTTGTTTTCGGTACACTACGACCGCCTCACAACAATAATTGTACCAGTCGGTTACAGTTGCTGTAGAGGCGCTGCCCACCTTCAGTATTTTTTTACGGCTCTCTCATAACTGACTTTGTTGGCAAAAGCATGCATTAAATAAAACACCTGCATATTCTTCTGTGTATTTTAACATTTTCAAACCAAGTGCCGTTTCCTCGGCATATTATTACAACGGGTTGCAGTCTGCAACCCGTTGTTCCAGTAAACGCCTTAATGCCACTAGTGTCGAGTCCCAGCGTGTAGTTATGTCCTGAATAAGGACATGATTGGGAATATTATGTGCATCCTGCATTTCTTTTAAAATCTTATTGTGCTTGTGGAATGACTGAAATGTCCAATGATAGACCTTGCTTTCGTAATCATTTCATTCACCTTATCATCTTTAAAGAGGCTTGCTTTGATTACCAGTTGCAATGAGTGAGCCAAACATTTGACAGGTAAAAACATCATAGGTTTTTTGAATCTCTCTAATAGCGAGACTCATATTTGGAGCGTTTTCTGTAACTACTGCTACTGCTAAGCCGTGTTAAGATTACTTGCTATGTTGATACCTGAATGCTGAGCTGCATCAAATGGCATAACCTCAAGGCAATAATTGTTTATATTTATGGTCGGGGACAGCACCGAAAAGTTCAGCCATCTCATATGAGAATATAGCTGCAGAAGATACTCGTACATATCCCGTGTACTTCATTGTCTTATGCACCCTTTACTGGTGGATTATTTGTCTCGATTAGGCAGTGTCCTTGCGTGAGCGACAAATACGACGAGACACTTGCCGCACTCGTGATTCAATTTTAGAATCATTCGCTTGCACGGTCATCAAAATAGCAAAAAGCAACTTTGTACTCTTGTGTAACAAATAACTATTATCTGCGGGTGTGACTCCAACACACAACTCATGATACCAAACGCCACAAGCAAGACATCGTTGCATTTTATCAACGAGATCTTTATAAGCTGGACAGTACCAAGAAGTTTTATTTTCGTTACGTTTTGGCAAGCGTGCCTGCTGCTACCGAGTGACTTAGCACTTGAGCAGCTTGTCAGACTCGGCCCGTGTAGCGAGCTGATATTGAACAAGACTGATGTTGAAATTTAGTCTCGAAAGTTATAGCTACACCTAACCGTGTAACAGTAAAATTTATTGGGTATATAAGGGAAAGGTCCAATGAAACGAACACCTGGTAACAAATAACAAAATATGTATTATTGACATAACTTTTCTCACCAAGAATAAAAAAATAACACCAAGTTTACAGGTGGAAAGCCACCAAATAATAGACCTTCCTTGGTTAACCCTGTTCCTTCCCTGACTCCCCTGTTAACGTGACGTGAGTCAGAGGAGGAGCATGAGATAATTAAAACACAAATGTGGAAAAAACTCAAGGTCGTTCGTGAGGATTCGCGTGGGAACTATTAATGACCTCCTAGCTCAGTGTCACGGCTTTCAGTTGTGCAAACTCCACCTGCCGTAAGAATTGCGCACCTATCAACGTATTTCTCTCTCAAAAAGACCTCTCAAATAGTGCCCCCCTCAATTGTTGGGATAAGGTCCCTTGGCATGGGACAAGGGTCGCCCCAGTTGTCCCCACGATTAACGCGGCCTACGGGAGAAATCCTGGAGCAGAACAATGGCGCCTCGTTACCTGGCTCAGTTTGATTCTTCGGCACGTGGACCCCGGTGAGGTATGACCCCCTTATAAGGCAGGAAACCACACTGCCGGCACCCTCGCCGAACCAAACCTGCAGTCCCGGTGGACTACCCACGTTGGAGAGGTGCCTACTGCCGCCTTACGACGGTTCGTAAGGTGGCAGTAGGCACCTCTCCAACGTGGGTAAGCGACGACACGTCGCTGTCTCCCGCGGTGAACCTTCCCACGAGGTTGCGGGTGTCTGGGACCTTATGGAGCAGTCGGTCACAACGCCTACACACTCATGTGCACCTCGCAATCGGCAAGGCGTTCATGGTCGACACGACTACGGATACGTAGTAGCTTTAACTTAAGCTGGGTAAAACAGCCAAACAGGATTCAGCCTCTCAGGTCACACACTATGATTTAGGAATCCATAAGGATTCGATGGGTTCGGTCCAATATCAAAACTGTTCCTTTATTAGGAAATTGGTGTGGACCCTCCAAGCTCCCCCAAGTGAAAAAACTAACCATTGACAACCGGCTTGGTTCCCGGCTTCCTTCGAGAACAATCCGACCATAGACAACTGTACTCTGTAGTCGAGTCCCATGAGGCAATACTATTGAATACATATTATATTAATGAACATACCTTGTGACTATCATTTTATTGTTTATTGTAGTATTTGTTTTTCTTTTTTTTTCAATATGAAAATTAGACTAACAATCTACCAAATTTAATCGATTTATGTAACGCCATCTATCCCATTTATCCGGAACTAAACTGTGCAGTTCAACTTTACGTGTTACCGTTGTTTACCCTAGATGTCGCTACTTGTTACACAAATCTATATTTTGCAACGTCACAAGCTAGATTTACTTTCATTTTTTGTTTAGTGTTTGGGTTTAAATGTTTGTTTCTCAACAGTGGTGTAAACACGAAATTTGGGTTCATGTTGTCGAGGTTATAAAAGTCTTGAATATGACTCCCATTTCGTAATGCCTGTAAATATTTTTTTTATACACAGTTTCTGAAACATCACGTAAATGTTTCCAGGGAGAATGTTTCGGAAACTGCAGTCCACACAGTTGCTTAAGTCATTTAGTAATACCAATTAAAAAACACCATCAGAATAAGAATGTCACCATTAACGATAATCATGGCTTTGATCTTAATACTAAGACAAAAGTTTTTGTAGAAAAAGTATGAACTATAACTAATTTTTCCCAAGAAACAGTCTGTTCCTACCTTCAATTCTGATGTCTACTTTCAACCACCCGGTCCCTAACTCTAAAGACGCCATATCCCTCCTTTGTGTTGTCCCCATTTCTATCTTTCCATTGTCTTTTTTGACTTTATCATGAATCTCATCTAAGGTACTTGTTAGTATATTTATTATTTGTGCAAGGGTCTTTCCAGTATTACTTATCACTCTCTTCTTTTCAATGTGTTCGAAGAAGGTTGAGTCGAACACTACTTGATTGTATACTCCCGATAACATCCCAGTCTGATTGGCGCACGACATCTTGGAGTAGTATTTCATGACAGGAAGTATAACTCGTGTGTTGCAATTCCCCTTTCCTGATTGCCTAAAGCAACTTCCGATGTCCTCCCTTGTTAACCAATTTGCTACGTTGGTAATTTGGGCTAGAATGAACAGATCTTCTTTGTACGTTCCAAAGATCCCATGAAACACTATCTGCGACGCCATCTCCTTCCATTTCGCCGCAGATAATACAACGGAATCTCTTTTGCGTAGCTTATACAGGGTTACAGGAAAAGTCGTGCTAGATCCGTTAAGGGCGTGGAGTACCCATCATTTCTGACTTATTTCACTATGAAACACCCTACCCTAAACTTAACCCTTTTCGAGATATTCGACTTTTAATTTTCTTATTGAAAATTGCCGATTTTTATTCTACTAAATTTAATTTTGTTTATTTTGTGTGTCTTATTATTATTGCATTTTTACATGTGTAATAACATGCTTTAGGACGTCAATCATTAAAATAGCACATAAGTTAATTGAATACGCCGTAGTAGACAAGTGAAAGTTAAGAAATAAAAAAAAGAATTAGATAGTTTGTTTTTCTCTAAAGGATATCTAAAAAAAATTCTACGGCAGTTGTTCGGCAGATGTGTTTTAAAATATCTACGTTTTATCAGCTATGTAACAAGGTATAACAGTCTAGGGTTTTATTTAAATGCGTTGAAAAAAACTTAGGTTCATAGGCGACAGTGAAGAAGAAAATTAATACTTAGCCCTAAAAAGTAAAATAAAACAATAGGTAAGTAGTAAAATAATGCAATGTCATTTATTATATCAGGTTTTCACACAACTTTTTGTTTCTCTCTACAGTTCATGTTCAACATGGCCGCCTCTGTTTCGAATACATTGTCGCATCCTTCTACGGAGACCAGTCTTCACTACTCCAGTGGTCAACGTTGTTCTCATTTGATTAGCTGCATCTACAATCCTTTCTCTTAACTCTTCCACGGACGAAATTGGATTTGGCTCGCTGTAGACAAGACTTTTCATGCGCCCCCACACATGAAAATCCATGGGGGTTAAGTCCGGACTTCTTGCTGACCATGGCAACGGCCCACCTCGTCCTATCCATTGGTTAGGATAATTTGTTTCCAGCCAGTCTCTGACACTTCTCCTGAAATGGGCAGGGCAGCCATCATGTTGGAACCACATGTCCCTGATCAAGTTGAGTGGCAGATCATCCAGCAAATCACTCAAGTCTCCTCTCAAAAAGTTTTCGTAACTTTCCCCATTTAGATTGTCCGGGAGAAAGTAAGGTTCAATTGATTGAAAATGATTGGAGATAATACCCATCCACACATTCACGCTGAATCTTCGTTGGGAACCCTTCACTCTTTTCTTATTGGGATTCCTTAGTTCTTTTGGGGCCCAGTAATAGGCGTTGTGATAATTAGTTATGCCATCTTTATCAAATTTGGATTCATCTGTCCACAAGACATTTCTTAGAAAATCTGGGTCTTCTACGTCAGCATTTAACATAAACCTACAGAAGTCCAACCTTCTCGCGGGGTCTCCTTCTTCAATAGTGTGTACCGGCGTGTAATGGTACGGGTATAGGCCAGCAGTATGCACTGTAAACCACACTCTCCATTGCGAAAGTCCCAGATCACGGGCAACAATATTAGTGGAAGTAGTCGGATCCGCACGAAAGCGTTGCACTATCTCATTGTCCTGTTCTTCGTCGTCATCTAGTCGTGGTCTTCCCATGTCTGTATTTCGTCTCAAAACAAAAAAAAAATTAAAAGTCGAATATCTCGAAAAGGGTTAAGTTTAGGGTAGGGTGTTTCATAGTGAAATAAGTCAGAAATGATGGGTACTCCACGCCCTTATCGGATCTAGCACGACTTTTCCTGTAACCCTGTATATGTATACCAGCCTCCAGATCCAGTTGTAGAGTTGCTTGCCTTGAAGTAGTAATTAAAATTATCTCTGCCACCAAAGTGGTTAATGTAGCTATCTCCGAAGCTTGCTTCGTATTTTTAGTAAATTCAATAATGTCATCAATGCAAGGTACATGTGACATGGCGCGCGTTACTGCTGTTGCGTATTTTTTACGATAAACTCCTTCGCTCCTCAGCATACACAACCATGCGGTCATCGGTCCCAAACTTTGCACTATGGATGACCTACGCTCTGGTGGGAATGACGCTCCTTCAAGAAGTACATGGTGTGCCCCAGACAGGCCGTATTTGACGACTGGAAAGCTTTTGTGTACGCCGTCTTGTTTCGTTATAAGCATATTATTATGACCAAGACGAAGTTCATTAACTCTTAAGGCGTAGGCGGAAAACATGTCCAGATAGGGTCCCATCGTACCATACCAGTTATCTGTGTCCCCAGCATCAAAATCTTTGTAAACCAGTCCATTGCGCTTCAGGATGTCAAGCCATGCAGTTTTTACGGCTTCATTTGCAATAGAGTAGTCATCTCCCTTATAATGGATCTTAAAGGAAGTCTTCTGTTTTCTTTATCATGTTTGTATCTGTACGTTTTGTGGCCTGCCTACATACGTTGTGTATGGTGAAGATTATGCTTGTTATATGGTTTCCTACTGTTATGTTGTTTATCGGGGATAAATTCATGGGTGCAGAGTCGTCGGTTTCCATTCTCAAAGCATCAGTAGCTGCTTTGTTACCAAAGGCAATATTTATTATGTGTTCTTGCGTTAAAACAATTGAATTAAGACACGCATGTTTCTTGTCCAGGCTCAGATCAATTTTGGGTTTCTTAGTGTCTTCAGTAGGTCTTAGCGTGTCTGGATCAACTAGAGTGTCCTCAGCCTTTCTCTTTAAGCTTGTCTCACCAGAAGTAGTAGCCATGTTTACAGAACGAGGTTTTTATTTTTCAAAAATAGAATGTGTCAAAATAAAGGATCTGTTCATGTCGCCCGAGGAAGTAGTGTGGTTATGTGGTGCCTACATTGTTTTGCACAAGGCCATTTCTAGTAAAAAGAAAAGAAAAACGTGGTGGGTCAGGAATTACTTGCTAAGTGATTTACGCACGAGTCAAAATATGTAGTTCGATCTGTGATTGTTTTAAAAAAAAAGTTTATTTAAATCACCATTTAATTAATTTCCACAAAATAGATTTAAACTTAGCGAGTGTACGAGTATGTCCGAAACGGAACGAGTGTTCTTATATACTAGCCTGCTCACTCTTGGTGGTCCAAGGGGTCAGGGGTAACGACTTTAATGTTGATAGCTTCATTGTCTCCATTTCATTGGAACTTCCTGTGTTTCCCGTCAAAACACTCATTATTTTAATAGTCCCATTGTCTTGATCTATTTGACTTATGTTTGATGGATCATTCATAAACTTTCTACCAATGTCAAAATCAGATTTTGAATCATCATCATCATCACCAGCCTATAATGTTCCCACTGCTGGGACACAGGCCTCCTCTCTTGTGAGAGGGAGTGGGCCATAATCCACCACGCGGGCCCAGTGCGGGTTGGCAGATGTCACATGTCTTCGAATTTTTGGTTCTAGGACATGCCGGTTTCCTCACGATGTTTTCCTTCACCGTTTTGAGAGCAGCGGTGATGAAACAAATTACACAAAGTAATGCGCCTGGCGGGGTTCGAACCCACGACCTACAACTCGTAAGTCGGGACCGATACCACTGGGCCACCACTGCTCTTTTCAACAGATTTTGAATATCTTTTGCGAAATGTTGGATCATTTATAGAGAAACATGATACAAATGTTATGTTATGTTGGTGAATAAAAGATACCTTTAGGTTCATCATCATCATCATCTCAGCCATAGGACGTCCACTGCTGAACATAGGCCTCCCCTTTTGATCTCCACAGATACCGGTTGGAAGCGACCTGCATCCAGCGTCTTCCGGCGACCTTTATAAGATCGTCTGTCCACCTTGCTGGTGGACGTCCTACGCTGCGCTTGCTAGTCCGTGGTCTCCACTCTAGTACTTTTCGACCCCATCGGCCATCTGCTCTGCGAGCAATATGGCCTGCCCATTGCCACTTCAGCTTGCTAATCCGGTGGGCTATATCGGTGACTTTAGTTCGTCTACGGATCTCCTCATTTCGGATTCGATCACGTAGAGAAACACCGAGCATAGCCCTCTCCATAGCTCGTTGAGCGACTTTGAGCTTTGAGATGAGGCCGATAGTGAAAGACCACGTTTCGGTGCCGTAACTCATCACTGGTAACACACATTGGTTGAAGACTTTCGTCTTGAGGCACTGAGGTATGTCGGACGAAAAGACATTGCGTAGTTTCCCGAACGCTGCCCAACCGAGTTGGATTCGGCGGTTGACCTCTTTCTCGAAGTTGGACCTACCTAACTGGACTACTTGTCCTAAGTAGATATATGAGTCAACAACTTCGAGTACCGAGTTTCCAACAGAGACTGGGGTGGGCACAACATTGGCATTTGACATAATTTTCGTCTTGTCCATGTTCATTTTCAAGCCCACCCGTTGTGAAACTCGGTCGAGGCCATCGAGCATCATGCTGAGTTCCTCCATCGACTTTGCCATGACTACGATGTCGTCGGCAAACCGAAGGTGAGTGATGTATTCGCCGTTGATGTTGATGCCAAGTCCTTGCCATTCCAGGAGCTTGAAGGCGTCTTCCATTGCGGCAGTAAACAGTTTCGGGGAGATAACGTCCCCCTGTCTTACGCCTCTTCTCAATGGAATCGCCTTCGTGCTCTGCTCCTGTACTCGGACCGACATGGTGGCGTTATTATACAAGCACTTCAACACCTCGATGTACCGATAGTCAATACGGCATCGCTGGAGTGACTCAAGTACCGCCCATGTTTCCACCGAATCGAAGGCTTTCTCATAGTCCACAAACGCTAAGCACAATGGCAAGTTATACTCTTCGGTCTTCTGTATAACTTGCCGCAGCGTATGGATGTGGTCTATGGTACTGTAGCCTCTTCGGAAACCGGCTTGTTCGGGAGGCTGGAAGTCATCAAGTCTGTGCTCGAGACGGTTCGTGATAACCCTTGAAAACAGCTTATAAACATGACTTAGAAGCGTGATGGGTCTGTAGTTCTTCAATAGGCTGTTATCACCTTTTTTGAAGAACAGCACCACCTCACCTCTACTCCATGTTTCAGGCGTTTTGCCCTCGAAGAGGACGGAATTAAAGAGTTTCTGGAGGACCTTAAGTACCGGTGTTCCACCCGCTCTCAGAAGCTCTGAAGTGATTCCGTCCTCGCCCGGCGCCTTGTTGTTCTTAAGCTGCTTCAGGGCCATCCTAATCTCGTACAGACTGATGTCCGGGATATCTTCGGTATAATGTCGGGACAGCTTGGCTCTTGGATCTCCTACCAAGCTGTCAACGGGCTTTGCGACCGAAGTGTATAACTGTCCATAGAACCTCTCGATCTCGCCTAAAACCTCTGCTTTGGTCGACGCTATGCTGCCATCCTCCCGTTTCAGCTTTGTCATCTGGCTTTGCCCAATAGACTTGTCCTTTGCGAACACTTTAGAGCCTTGGTTTCGCTGTATGGTCTCTTTAACACGATTCGTATTAAAGAGACGCAGATCGTGTCGCAAGGACTTAGATATACGTCTATTGAGCTGCCTATATGACTTCGCGTCATCGGAAGACTGCAACTGTAGCAAACGTCGTTCAGCCATGAGGTTTAAGGTTTGCTCGGTCAATTTCTGAGGTCTATCTTTACGACAGGGTCTAAAAAACTTAGACCCTACCGTGCGGACAGTTTCCACTAGCCCGTCGTTGATCTCGTCCACTGACACTAAGTTCTCAAGGCAAGCAAAGCGATTAGAGAGCTCGAGTTGAAAGCTTTCGGGGTTTTGAATATGGGACCGAGTAGGTCGGAGCGTAGACTTCATCAGGCTGGACCTTTCAAGTTTAACATTGATATTCAGCGAGCCTCTTACGATTCGGTGATCGCTACCGGTTTTTACCCTGTTGATCACAGAGACATCGCTGAATATCCGTTTCTTGTCGGTCATGAAGAAGTCTATCTCGTTTCTCGTGAAACCATCGGGACTCAGCCAGGTCCATTTCCTGTGAGGCGGCTTCTGGAAGAAAGAGTTCATCATAAAGAGTTCCTCTTTCTCCAGAAAGTCGGCCAGCCTCTGTCCCCTAGGGTTCCGTTGCCCATACCCAAATTGCCCCACTCTCAACTCATCACCGCTTTTCTTACCCAACTTTGCGTTAAAGTCCCCCATAACAACAGTGAAGTGGGTTTTGGAGCTATGTATGGCCCTACTTACGTCCTCATACATAGTCTCCACTTCATCATCGGAGTGTGACGAGGTCGGTGCGTATACCTGAATGACCTTCAGCGAATATCTTTTGGATATTCTGAGTATTAGGTATACCACCCTGCTCGACACACTGTCGATGGTTATTATGTTGTTTACGAGGGACTTGTGAACGAGAAACCCGACACCACCTTGGGACTGTTGGTCGCCCTCCCGGTAGTAGAGCAAGTTACCAGACTTCAGGGTTACGGTGTCCTCCCCCTCTCTACGGACTTCGCATAACCCCATAATGTCCCAGTGTAACTTGCTCAGCTCCTCTTCCAGCTCGCAGATCTTTTCGTCAGTCCTCAATGTGCGTATGTTGTGTGTTACCAGGGCCAGTCGTCGTGGGGGTGGGTAGCCGGATCTCTTCCGGAGATTCTTAGCACCCCCTGCTCCGCCGTTACCTTGACCGCTACCCGCGCCAGGGATAGCGGAGCTGCCGGGGACTGGGGGCCTGGTTTCTGTGGTTTTCATTGTAGGGGGTTATTTGCCTTAATCGCCACGCTTGGCAGGCGGGTTGGCGATCGCAGTGAGGATGTGCAGTACACGGAGGACGCTGCTGCCCGACCTCCGGTTTGTCCCTTAGTCGCCTCTTACGACACCCACGGGAGGATTTGGGGAAGCGCAATTCTAAGCCGGCGCCCCACGGCACAACCTTTAGGTTGATTTGTTTAATATAAGCCAGACATTATAGAAAAAGGCAGTGCTTGGTAAGAGTACACAGACTGGTTCCGATATAGCGAGAGTGAATGATCTACCGGAAGCATAGACTTAGTTCACATAGACAAACAATTAAAAAGATATAATATGACAACATGCTTAAAAATACTTATAGTTACAATTTAGACAACATTCTCAAATACATATTTACTTAGTTATATTTAATCTATTTCATCTATTAACCTTCTAGTAGGTTTTACTATAACTTCATTTTTCTCCATGCGATCCAACTCTTCACGAAGTTTATTTTATTTTATTTTTATTTTATTTATTTGGGAAAACAAACGGTTAAACATTACAATATTGATTAGTTTAAGTAAGGCAAATGGATCCTTCCTGGGCGGATCCACACATGGTACTGCATCAGGCTTGAATTTAAGATCTACCCAAGACCCTGAAAAACATAATTATATTGTGTAAGAATTTATTTACAAAATTTTTGTTTTGATTCTGAAAAGACGATTATATTTTATCTAAATTTTCACAAGTTGGTAGACCAAGAACATTTGGACAATCAAAATTAGCTACTATAAACATGATTGACTCGACGACATTGTTATTGTTTATGCACAAATTACAATTTATATTGACTTTGCCTAAAATCGGAATGGATTTTCCACCAAATCCTGTGACATTATTTTGACAAGTGACAGTTTGTTTTGACGTTTGACATAATGAAATGTTTGTTTTGACATTATGTTAACATCCGCACCAGAGGCTATGATGCATGTTATTTGTTTTATTTCCTAACGACAAGTTAATTTCTCGTGACTGTTTTGAATACTTATTTTGTGTGAAAAGTGTCGACTTTATTTACTTCTGAGTGACTGACTAATGATTCGTTGTGTGACTGTATGTATAACTATCAGCTGCTTTGAACCTCCCAGGTCCATGATGCAACCAGATTATCATCACAAAGGAGAAATAAACAAATTAATTTTATTTAATTTATTTTATATTGTCAGATTACATGATCCGTAGAGTTAGTACAAGGAGCTTAAAATCTATGTTAATGGGTACACAAATTGAATATAAATAACAATTACATTATAGAATACAATACATTGATTACTATTAAAACATTAAAATATAAATAATAAAGACATACATTGAGATAGTATTAATGCCTTGCCGAAGACGTCGAAGGACCTGGAGACGAATGCTGCAGTGAGGCTCGTGATGTGCTCGGCGACAATGATACCAACTCAAACTCCGTAGAGACCATGAGGTTCTCGTCTGCCTCATGGCCTTCACCCACCAATATAACCCCCGTGGACGGGGTTAATATTAGTGGCTGAACTTCCCTGTGAAATAAAAAATATATTAAGTCGGTTTCCTTTGAAGAATGTTTCAAATTCATCAAGAGATTTGTTCAAACTTACTGCGGGAGAGGCGTCAGCTCCACGTCCTCAGCAGCCGGCAGCTCCTCTTCAACCCTCGAGGGCCCAGTGTCATCCAGTGCTGTATAGAAAAGTACTAAAATAATATGTTAGGTTGGAAAAGTATTAAAATAAGTAGGCAGACAATTTACAGACTTGATTTCTGCAGCTTTTGCAGGATTCGCGGGGGCGGGACGTCTGGCGTGCCCGGTACTAGAGGGCACTGCACCACACGCTCAGGCGACAGTTTTCTGGAAACATAAATTATTTAAACATTTGTGACTGTGAAAAGCATAATTATTATTTTTCTAAATATTTTTCTTACCTTCGGGACTTGGGAGTGTCGGGACAGGCAAATCTACCTATCTCCCGCTGCCTCCTCGCTGCGTAGAGCTTGCTCCTCTGTGCCGGGCTCAGCTTTGCCTCCCACTTCTTCTCCTGCGCCGCTTTTTTTTTAATGCTTTATGATATTCCGGCGAGCACCTTGAAAATAAAAAAAATTCAACAATTAAAAGAAACACATAGTATTGTCTTGTAATAATTATTAAATTTCAAATAAATGTTTACTTACACAAGTGAGGTACCCGCCAGTTGTGAGGGTCCCGCTTGCGTATCGCCGGAAATATCAAACCACCTAGAAGTAGAAAAATATTTAATGAAGAAAAAACATAGGTGATTAAATTTCAAATTAATGTTTACATACGGCGTCGGTTCTGCCTCTGCAGCAGCAGCAGCTACCTCGAGAGGCGGAACCACAGCAAAAAGCCTAGAAGGAGAAACATATTGAATGAAAAAAAAAACACATATAATTAATTATTAAACAGCTAGCGACAAGTTAATTTCCCGTGACTGTTTTGAATAATTATTTTGCAAAGTGTCGACATTATTTGCTTCTGAGTGACTGACTAATGATCCGTTGTGTAACTGTATATATAACTATCAGCTGCTGGTCCATGATGCAACCAGATTATCATCACAAAGGAGAAATAAACTGTTAGATATTCAGTACGGAGGTAGGAAGGACAACCATCAAACACGCTAGTCAATGACACACTAACTTTAATTACGTACAAGCGAGTTATTAGCCGGGACGCAGCCGCGGTACGTTACGACATACATATACATATATAACATCCCCTTCCCTTTAATTAACAACAACCCCAATGAAACAATATAATAACACTAAAATACTACACTACATTACGGAGTAAAGTTATCAGGTGACAACTCAAGACGTCGTGGATTGATCGCTGGTCTCTGTGCATCAGCATCGGAGCAATCTGACTCGGACATTGGCGTACCGAAGACCACGTTTCGCTCAACCCCGCTTTCACCTTCTCCCTGTCCATGGACCGGTGAACCGGTGACTGACGACGAAACGGATAGTTGTTCTGGTGGTGGTGTTCCCAGAACCTCTAGGTCTGCGGAGGTGCTGCTGCTGGCTCGTTCGTCGTTATCAACTCTTGATTGATGTTGATCATCGTCATCACGTGTCGTCTGGTTTGAGTTGGTTACGTCGCGCTGAACATCCTCGATGATATCTGGATCCCAGCTGGAGCGGCGATCTGACATTGGAGTATGTCCGTGTGGTCGTATTTGATCCACGTGCCTCTTTACCAACCGGTCTATTTCAGGAACATAAACTTCGTACATCACATTTCCGATTTTACTCTTAATAATTCCTTCGATCCATACAATTTTCTTATTATTTAAATTTTTCGTAATCCATACAAAATCATTTTCTTCGAACGGTTTACGTGTTTTCCCCTTGTAGTATTTACGCTGTAAGCACTGGTTTTTCTGCACCGTTTGAGTGAGGCAAGTGGAAGAGGAGGTCGACATTGTGGATGTCGCCGATGCCGATATCGGTGACAATAAATCGAGCCGCGAGCGCAGCGGCCGGCCGTACACGAGCTCAGCGGGTGATTTTCCGGTAGTACTATGTCTGGAGTTCCGGTAGTCAAACAAAAACTTTGATATACGTTCCTTTAATGGTTTCCCTTTACTATTGAGAATTATGCTTTTGAGACCCCTTTTGACAATTTTCACAAAGCTTTCAGCTTGTCCGTTACTCGAAGGATGATATACCGGAGCAAGTGTATGAGTAATACCATTCTTCGAACAAAAATCTTTAAAATCTTGTGATACGAACGAAGTACCGTTATCCGTTACGATAGTATTTGGAATTCCGACTCGTGACATTAAATCTATTAATTTCTCAATTACTGCTTTAGACCCATACGATGATGTCATAATATATACTTCAATCCATTTACTATAAGCGTCAACAGCTATTAGAAACATTTGGTTATTGAAGGGCCCAAGAAAATCTAAATGTATTCTATAAAAGGCGTGGGGAGGATGAGGCCAGGGCGTGAGCGGGGCGCGGGGCGGCGCGGGCCGCAGCGCGCTGCATACAGCGCACGCGCCGGCCAACCGCTCCAGCGCACCGTCCACGCCAGGGAACCACAACCGCTTGCGCGCCTCTGCCTTCATTTTTACCACTCCAAAGTGTGAACTGTGTAGTTCATTACAAATTTTTATCCTTAACACTTCTGGTATGATAACCTTGTGGCCACGCATCAAGCATCCGTTTTCAACCGACAGTTGGGTACGGCAATAAAAGTAAGGTTTTAGTTTGTCGTCGTACACTTTTCTCGGCCAACCTACGTGAACATAATCTATTACTTTACGCAAAGTTTTATCTAGCTCGGTTTCGCGTTGTAAGTCTGTAAGCGTAACAGGTAGTCCTCCGTCGACGACGAAGTAAACATATGACGCGCGGTCATCAGGGGCGCGCGATCGGTCTCGCTCCTGCCCTGCCCCCGCCGTCGTACCGCCCGCACCGCTGCCTGATGACGGTGACTCATAAGCTACCGGAGCGCGGGACAGATAGTCAGCACTGTTATTTTTACTACTTACATATTCGATGATATAATTGTATGCCGATAAAAATATTGCATACCGCTGTAATCGGTTGGCCGACACCTCCGGTATACCGCGGTGTGGACCGAAGATGGTTAACAACGGCCTATGGTCCGTTCGTAAGGTAAACGGCACCGCTCGGGCATATAAATACTGGTGGAAACGCCTCACCCCGAACACTATAGCGGTTGCCTCTTTTTGTATTTGAGCATATTTTTTCTCAGCTGCTGTCAACGTTCTAGACGCATAGCTGATTGGTCGTTCGCACCCATCGCATCCTATCTGTGATAGAACAGCGCCCAGTCCGTATGGAGAAGCGTCTACCGTCAAGATTAATTTTGCCGCGGGGTCAAAATGTGCCAATACCTTATCCGATGCCAACTGTTGTTTTATTTTATTAAAAGAATTTTCATGTTCTTGTGACCATTCCCATTTTGTCGTTTTATTCAATAAATTATATAACGGCGCTAGTATGGTTGATGCGTTAGGGACAAAATTGCGGTAATAATTAGTTAACCCCAGAAATGACTGCAGTTGTAGCACGTTCTGAGGTCTTGGTGCTTGTGATACTGCTACTATTTTATCTGGCGACTTTTTAATACCCCTTTTGTCAATAACATGACCTAGATAGGTCACTTCATTTTTGAAAAACTCACATTTACTAGGTTGTATTGTGAGACCTGCGTCCGCCAGCCTTCCTAGTACTGTGACTAACCTGCTCATGTGTTGTTTTTTATCGACACCTGTTATCAAAATATCATCGAGAAAAAACACTACTCCGTCTAACCCCGACAATATACATTCCATGGCACGTTGAAATATTGCTGGTGCGCTTGATAAGCCAAATACTAACCTTGTATACTTGAATAGCCCACGATGAGTGTTGATACAGGTCATACCCTGTGATTGCTCTTTTAAACAAAATTGATTATATGCCATAGAAAGATCTAATTTGCTGAATTGTTCGCCACCATGCAACTTTACGAACAAATCATTAACCGTTGGCAAAGGGTACTTATCGATGATGAGTTGTTTATTAATTGTCACGGAAAAATCCGCACAAATTCTCACTCCACCGTCTTTTTTCAAAGCGGGCACAATTGGTGACGCGTACTCTGAGTATTGAACCGGTTCTAATACTCCTAAGTTAATAAGTCGATCTAATTCGCTGTCAATTTTTTCTTTTAAGGCATAAGGTACAGAACGGGCTTTAAAAAATATTGGTTTCGAGTGTGGTTTTAAATGTAACTCCACAGAGTATTTATTAAATTTTCCTAATTTACCAGAGAAAACGGTTGGAAATTTTGAAATTAAGTAGTCCAATGTTGAGTTGTTATCCGATCCGCCAATAGATTTAACTGTAGTTGCAAATTCCAAATTAAAAGTGCTTATAAAATCTCGGCCTAACAATGGCGGACCACCATCACGTACAACAAACACGTGTAGGTTACGCTTTATTTTGGAATATTCGACATCTAAATCAATAACCCCAACTGTTTCGAGACGTTCCCCAGTATAACTGAATAATTTTCTATCGCTAACTGATAACGGTACCTTGCTGAAATGCTGTTTGTATAGCTGATGCGATATAATACTAACCGCGGAACCACTATCTATCTCGAACTCCAAACCTAGTCCCCCGATGTTAACACTCGCCAGCATCGGTCGACCCTTATCACAACGTATATTTAAACACAGTCTACCGTCGTCGCCCTCATCATCCACTTTGCCTTCCCCGACGTGCTTCACTTTCGCGTCACTTGAGCACATTCGCCTTAGGTGGCCCTTATTATTACATTTTTTGCACTTATAGTTTTTAAACCGGCACTGATTGGATTTGTGATTGGTATAGCCGCACACACTGCACTTTTCTTTAACCGCGAACACGGAACCTTCGTCGACGCTGCCGGCGCCCGCGCTCCCGCCGCCGCCGCCGCCGCTTGCTGCTGGCGCGGCATGGGAGGCGCGCCGAGCACATCGCACGCTCTCCGCTAACTCCACCGCCTTGGCTAACGTTAAGTCCGTCTGGTCCTGGGCAAAGAGCTTGTCTCGCTCGGGTCCTGGCATCATGCCCATGATAAATTTATCAAGAAGAGCTTCCTCCAAGTTCTTAAACCCGCAGTGTGCTGCCAATCCCCTAATTCTGGCCGCCCATTGAGTGTGGCTTTCGTCTGGTCGCTGCACCGCCACGTAGAAAATAGACTTTTCTGCGAACCCGAGCCGCTTCGGCTCAAAGTGACGGTCTAGAAGATTTAAGATTTCTTCAAAATTTGTTTCTTCTAACTTCTTAGGCAGCGCCAGGTCCCTCGCTAGCATGTAGGTAGGTCCGGTGAGGGCGCTTATAAGTATTGCCCTCCGTTTGACCTTCAATTTGTCCGATTCTTCCGTAATATCGTTAGCAATGAACCATTGTTGTAAACGGGACTTATAACTTGTCCAGTCCTGGGATAAATGGTCAAAGTTGGTTAAAATCCCGAAGGATACGCCAAAAGAAGACATTTTCGCACTCGTGAATTCGTTCTCGTCGCCACTGTTAGATATTCAGTACGGAGGTAGGAAGGACAACCATCAAACACGCTAGTCAATGACACACTAACTTTAATTACGTACAAGCGAGTTATTAGCCGGGACGCAGCCGCGGTACGTTACGACATACATATACATAAATAAATACCTCGCCTTGCCGAAGACGTCGAAGGACCTGGAGACGAATGCTGCAGTGAGGCACCAGAACGCACTGCAGAGGATGATGTGCTCGGCGACAATGATACCAACTCGAACTCCGTAGAGACCATGAGGTTCTCGTCTGCCTCATGGCCTTCACCCACCAATATAACCCCCGTGGACGGGGTTAATATCAGTGGCTGAACTTCCCTGTGAAATAAAAAATATATTAAGTCGCTTTCCTTTGAAGAATGTTTCAAATTCTTCAATAGAGATTAAGTTCAAACTTACTGCGCGGGAGGCGGCATGACCTCACGAGGCGGCAGCTCCACGTCTTCAGCAGCCGGCAGCTCCTCTTCAACCCTCGAGGGCCCAGTGTCATCCAGTGCTGTATAGAAAAGTATTAAAATATGTTAGGTTGGAAAAGTATTAAAATATGTAGGCAGACAATTTACACACTTGATTTCTGCAGCTCCCACTTTTGCAGAATTCGCAGGGGCGGGACGCCTGGCGTGCCCGGTACTAGAGGGCACTGCACCACACGCTCAGGCGACAGTTTTCTGGAAACAAATTATTTAAACATTTGTTACTGTGAAAAGCATAATTATTATTTTTCTAAATATTTTTCTTACCTTCGGGACTTGGGAGTGTCGGGACAGGCAAATCTACCTATCTCCCGCTGCCTCCTTGCTGCGTAGAGCTTGCTCGTCTGTGCCGAGCTCAGCTTTGCCTCCCACTTCTTCTTCTGCGCCGCTTTTTTTTTAACGCCTTATGATATTCCGGCGAGTACCTTGAAAATAAAAAAATCAACGATTTAAAAAAACACATGGTATTGTCTTCAAATAATTATTAAATTTCAAATAAATGTTTAGTTACACAAGTGAGGTACCCGCCAGTTGTGAGGGTCCCGCTTGCGTATCGCCGGAAATACACTCGGCGTCACAAAAATCGCACCACTTTAAGAATTCCCTTCAAAGTCATTTTAAACCTATTAATCAATGGTAGACATATGACTATAAGGTATCATTGGAAAGGCAATTTATTTAAATTTCAGTATAAATCAATGGATTTGGTTTTTTGTTTACCAGGGAATAAAAAAAAGCAAGCTAATGCAAATGATTAAAAAGTTAAATTTTATTTTATCAGCAAAAATTACAACAAAGTCCTTAAAAACAACTTAAAACCTAGTGTTACCCCCCCTAGCCCTGATGACTGCTTCCATGCGTTCTCTCATGGACCTAATTAATGTGACAACAGTCTCTTGAGGAATGTTGTCCCATTCTGCAACGACGGCATCTTGGAGGTCTTGGAGAGTGGTAGGGGCAGGATCACGTGCCCGTACTCGCCGTTTCAGTTCATCCCAAAGGTGCTCAATAGGGTTTAGGTCTGGACTTCGCGCCGGCCAGCGCATAACAGGGATTCCAACTTCTTGCAGGTAGTCTCTTACAATTAAAGCGGTGTGACAGCGGGCGTGCATTAACGTGAACCCACTGCCAACAAAACCCGCATAAGGGACAACCTGCTCCTCTAAGATCTCTGTTATGTACCGAGCAGCAGTCAGCGACCCTTGCCCGCGAGCACTTCCAGTCCGAGAAACACACACAAGGTTCGTTTTACCGTCGATTGACATGCCGCCCCAGAACATGCACGAGCCACCCCCGTATTCCACTGTCTCTTGAATACAGGCTTGTGCGAATCGTTCACCTTGCCTCCTATACACTCTTCGACGCCTGTCGTTGCAGAAAAGACACACCCTCGTCTCATCCGAGAAGAGCACAGCCCTCCATTGGTCTATTGTCCAATCCACATGGTCACGGGCAAATTGCAACCGGTCTCTCCTATGCTGTGCAGTCAATTTTGGCCCTGTAGCAGCCCTATGAGCTGCAATTTTCTTCTCCCGCATTCTTCTTCTAATCGTGGAGACGCTTACAGAAGTTCTGCGAGCTGATAGCAGTTGTTGTTGCAGCTCAACAGCATTGGAGAACCGATTACGTAAAGACGTCGAAACAATGAAGCGATCGTCTCTTTCCGATGTGCACCGTTGTCTTCCAGATCCACGTCTTCGGATATAGCCACCAGTCTCTTGGAAGCGTTGGAACACTCGTCGAACGGCAAAACGACTCAAGTTCAGTTGCCGAGCAACATCACATTGCCGCATCCCTGATTGCAGTAGTGCAATGACTTGAGCGGCTTCATCTGCAGTGGTATCCATCTTCTGGGGTATTTTTCTTGCTGTAGCTGTTCACGTGTGTTCACTTCAAAGGTTGAATAGCGAATGACCCACATTTAACCCGGGTCGCCCGTTTTATACCCTTGTAGGGAGGTGCAATTAGTGGCCCTTGCAATGCGTATTTTGACAACATTTTTTTTAACGTTACGTGCTAATGAAACCTGTTGTGTTTAGGGATTCTAACTGTTGTTAATTTAAAGGTCGTTAAGCATACTTTCAATTGATACCAATATTAATTGGGTTTAATGTATTCGTTACTGGCGGGACATGTTTTAAACTTATTTTCGAAGAGGTGCGATTTTTGTGACGCCGAGTGTATTAAACCACCTAGAAGTAGAAAAATATTTAATGAAGAAAAAACCTACGTGATTAAATTTCAAATTAATGTTTACATACGGCGTCGGTTCTGCCTCTGCAGCAGCAGCTGCCTCGGGAGGCGGAACCACAGCAAAAAGCCTAGAAGAAGGAAAATATTTAATGAAAAAAAAAACACATAATATGTATAATTAATTATTAAATTTCAAATAAATGTTTACTTACACAGGTGGCTGAGAGGGCCCCGCTTCAGCAGCTCCTGCTGCTGGTGTGGTGACCACACCAAGAAGCCTAGAAGAAAAATATTAAATGAATAAAATAACATTTTGGTAAGGATCTAAAATAGGTAACCAAATATAATAAATAAAAAAAAACAGATTAAAAGCACAAACATTTCGTTGAACTCCAGGGAGCGTCGGGTTGCGCGCCCAGCAGTCCCACGCGTGCCGCTTGGACGCCCGCGTGGACGCCCACGACCTCCACCACGAGGCTTACCTTTGTTAGCATCCATTTCTAAATTGAAAGCAAAGTAAGCAAAAATATAGAAAAAGCAAAAAAAATATCTTCAAAACAAACAGTTCAAAATAAGAAATTGATAAAAAGCAACAAAACAAAAAAAAATCGACCGATGACCGTTATGAAATTTCTCCGGTGTGATCCTAGCTTTACGGTGGCGGCCATTTTGACAGTTCATTGAATTTAGGTTTTTCGCCGAACCGTTGAACAAAAACTATAATCTTATCATAATTTTTTCGATTGCGTGTATGTTGTGCTTGAAAACTATAATCAAGTAACTATTCAATGCGATAGTTGTTACTTTATACACAAAATTGGTCAAAATTATCAAAAACGCTACGAAAGCATTTCGACAAAAGTCCGTTGCGACTTACACGGCACCGAAAATCACTCAGAAATTGAAATATACTTACCTCTGGGTAAAACCCCGTTGCACACACATAACCTATATTATAATTAACCAATAAAACAGTAATTTACTCAAAAAACTTACCCGTTAGCAAAAATATAAACTTTTTCCGTTGCACCTGTTACGCGTGGCCTCGCAAATTCACAGACTGACTTTGACAATTAATTTCTTAACCACAGACACATTTTTGACGGCCAGTGTTGCATGTTTTTAAGGCAGATATTCTCGATATTTCAAATAGAAAAGAGAAAACCGATCCAAGACGACAAAATGACGACACAGTACTATCACCACTATAGTGGTGATGCGCCGCCAACGGGTCAAAATTGTTTCACCACTATAGTGGTGATGCGCCGTTGAGCGGCCTGTCCAGGAGATCCACGCCACCCATGTGGAAGTAATCTTTGACGGTCTGTGGGCAGTCAATTAGATTTTTTTCTTTTTTAGATTAGTCACATCTATTATTTTCGAATTGGATCAACTCCTACATAGGTCGATAACAATGTAGTGATTTTTTTATTTTTTTGTCTTTCCACATAGTTACGGAAATATCAGTGCCATCATAAGTTGTCATTTGTTCTTCAAAAGACCTGAAAGACCCCCTTGGTACAGATCTTTTCATGAAAGATTTAGGATTTGGCAAGTTATTATTAGGCAGTCTATTGATTCGGACAGTACCCAAACAGAGGATTTTTTGTTTGTGCAAATAGCAAGCTAATGGAACAGATTTATAATAATTGTCAAAAAATATATTATATGGTTGATGTTTCGGGGTACCATTTCAACAAGTCTCACCACAACATTTCCTGTTACCCCCAAGCCTGGTTCATTGGGTTCTTGAATATTATTGTCTCCAAAATACACTTCTTTATGAGCGTAACTAGAAATGCTGCACAACAAAAACATCGAAGACCTCATCCAGTCTTCGTCGGAGTGGTCACTTGTGTGGTTGGTTTGATGTGCCTGGTATTTGACCTCCTCCAGTCCTTCGTCTTTCCTGACGTTCCTTACTTGCTTCCTACAAATAATTCAATGCGCATATTTAATGCTTTGGCATTCGACCTGCTTAGAGGGAGGTTACTGGTAAAACTCGTAATTAAATCAACTAGTCATGTAGAACTGGTAATTTTAACAACACCACAACATAAAAATTACTATTTACTTACGTTTCGTGCTTAATCTTTCATAATTATGAAATTTATATTTTAATTGTTTTAGTGTTCTGTGTCTCGAGCTACCTGCGTTAAATTCCAGGTGAAGATTGGCCCCTGTTTTTTCTTTCTGTGCCTGAGAAGCGACATCTGTTTTCTTACACAGTAAGATGTGTTTGTTTTCATCAACTAAACGTTTAAACAGTTCAAGTTCATTACTTAACGTTAGATCCTCTTCCCTGGAACAAAACATGACGTTATAACAATTACTTTACACATCAAAAGCCATGTTAGAAAATACCAATTTTATTTTAAATGAGATGTATCGTGCTATAATAATATACATCTTTACATTATAGCTGCTTTGTATGAAGACCTGTACGTTGGTGGCCAGCTCCGGCCGATGCTGTTATCGTCGTCGCTCGCTTGTGCGGTCCGCTTTCCGGTTCTGTGCCATTGCGGTGCGGCCAGTGGCAGGAAAGCAAGGCGTCAACACTATTAATAAGTGTACGCGAGACACTGGAACTATTCTTGTATGCTCAATGAAACGAGATTTTGTAGATTTCGGTTTTTTATTTGGTTAGGAACTCGTTACATGTTATAACTTGCAATGGTATATCAATAAATGGTTTAGGTTGCCGGCCGACATGCGGCCCGTTTTAGTTTCTTCTTTTTGTGTGTGTTGTCGCGTCGGAAACGGAAAGAAAGTGTTTCCATCCTCAGTTCACAGATAATGTATCGTCTAAGGGCATCGCTCACGTGCGGCAGTGAGGCTTGGTGTACACATGAGGCGCGAACAATAAGCATAAAGCTTGATGTTTCTATTTTTCTGGAAAAACTTCGGTTTTAAGAACTTTATTCTCATTATGGCAATCGTCACTTAAAATCGAACATGAAACCTTTTTTATTATAGAATAAATTTTGTTTCCGGCATTTGTACCCTCCTAATATATGTTTCGCCAATGTTCCATCTGCCTTACAATGTCATCATCATTTTCCCCTACCAGATGTCACAATATTATTTTTGTTAACTCTCTGGATCTTCCAGTCATTGTCCCAACATTACAACTAGCATACTTCAATGTCTCCCCGAGCTCGTTTTTTCTACAACCTTTGCTCCTGCGCGTCGCCTGCGGGGTACGCCCTAGCACTATCGCGCATATAATTTTCTCCTAACATGTTGCAGAAGGTTTTGGCTTTGATTTGACACTAACTCTCTTTGGGACTGCGTTTGTTGGTGGTCGACAGCATGCACTGGGTCTTAAGGTCCATTAGTCGCCTTTTACGACACCCATTGGAAGATATAGGGTGGTGCTATTCTTGTCCAGACACGATTCGAACTGCAGCTTCAAATAATTTAGGAGCTGTTAGTATTCCTTGGCGAATACTATGCCACTTCTTTCTATCAGACTGCCCTAGACATTTTACATTAATAGTTAGGATAATCATGAATACTGAATTAAGAATAGTGATTTACAATTTCTACATCGATAAATTGTAGCAAGATATCAAAATTTTGTTTTGAATCTGCTTTATATCCTTCATTAAATTTTAAAATCAGCGAGTTTCCAAGATTTCACCGTTAACACTCTTCTTCAAATTCAGTTAAGATATTTCTATCTTTAGGGATCAGCTTAAGAATTTTTGCTTTTTTAAATATTTCTTTGCTAGTTACTTGTTCTGTGCTGGCACTTGATAGTGCAGGCTCATTCCAGTAGCATTTAACTGCTGTTAATGATGGTTCCGAACTTTTTTTTGCCATTCAAAAAACAAATAGTAATGAGTTTTTGCAATCACCTGTAAAGAAGATATTTGCTAAACAATGTTTTAATCCATAGCCAAGCAATATTTTATAATTCTTATTTTAAAGAAATTACCTGCAGATGCTGCAGTCTTCACATACAGAATCAATAATAACATCATAATGCTCATTAATGTTACGTGTAACAGTGTATAGTTTCTTGCTGATTCTGTGTTTCGGAACAATTTTAGCTTTAACCGTGCACTTACTCCCCGTTCTACTAACTTTAACGTACCCTACTGCAGTATCTATATACGAATCACGAGATGACCTGAAACAATGAAAAATACACTGATTTGATGTGAACAAAGAACACGATTTACTCGGAATTTATTTTATGGTGTATGCATTACTTACACAATAATTTTTGCTCCCCTTATTTCAGCTACGCTATGATGATTGCTAGTAGAAATATACTTCATTATCATAGCGGTCTCAACTTAAGGCAGGTTTCGCGAGTTAGCTTTAACAAAAGTATCACTCATTGTGGTTCAGGAAAACAAACAATGAATGTCACCGTGACGACAACTGTCCGTGTTAAAAAACCAATTTCGAATATTAGGTTTATTTTACTTTTTGTATATAGGATGCGATGAAAGTGATCTAGTAACAGTGAGAAAATGACGTTTGTTGACAGTTTTTATTTATTATACGCTGGTGAGGCAACGGCACATCCTTTTATGCCACTAATGACGTCACCTACCTTAAAAATTAAATTATAGAAAATCTATAATACATACTTGCTCAACAAAAGGTTGTGTTCCCGCTGAAGTCTGTGGGTCAGCAAATCCATTTTTCAATATGGAAACTATTTTAAGTATTCGGAATTTCGGAAAGGGAAGGAGCTGTAGATGGTCCACCTCTTGTGGCAGATGCAGGCCGATGTACGTTCGTTCGTGCTGCTGCTGCCTTTTTTCCAGGTGTTTTTTATCAATCCACACCTAAAATAATAAACAATGTAAATGACACATTCACGCACAAAATATTGGTATCTTTTGTATTAAAAGTTCTCAATTAGTCCTCATCAAGAGAAAACTTACCTTTTGCCACTGTTTCACTGTTTTTGTACCCCCACCCATAGGGTTCAGTCCCACAATCTTCGACTGAGCGAACGACACTCGATGCTCTTTAAGTTGCCTCGAGCCAAATCTCTATGCTCGTCGAGGAAAGGTTATCTGCGTATCCGAATTGTTGGCAGTTAAAACACCGGGTCACAATAGTTTTTTTTTTTTTAATCTTTATTAATTTAGGGACTTTTATTCCAGGGAATATGTCAGTCCCGTAGTTCCTTTCTTAAAAAACTAAAAACAACAATATCTTTGTCTTGAAACGGTTCTAAGTGCAAATAACAAAAAATCTTAATAAGTTATAAAAGGAACTACCGCCGCGCAAACAACTTGTACAAGTACTAGACTCCGCATGCATGATCTAAGGAACAAAAATTATTCTGTCAACTCGCTGAGGTACTACGTAAGCGAGGGGGACGGGGTACTGCGTTGTGATTGGCCAACTCAAGGTCTGTTCTGTCTCAACGTATGTTTACGGCTCACAGGATTGGTCGAAATGAGACGAATATAAGACTTTTTTGCCTAATGTGTTGACAGACATCGGTCGCCTGTTATTAGGAGTCTAGTATTATATCGTCGTTGGATGTGGGATAAGCTAAGACAGACAAAAAAGTACCAACATTTAATAAATTAAGCTTATGTCTGCGCACCAGTAATTCCCGTTCCGTCCGAAATTTGGTGCACTCCACCAGTACGTGCTGGACATCATCCTGTACTCCGCAAATGACAATGCCAGATCCTGCCCCACCTTTCAGCCTAATTTATAGGAAATATAAATTAATGAAAAATATTAACTGAAAATAAGACCCCTGATTACTTAATATTTTTTTTGCAATAGATGCTTTTAAAAAGTTAGTGATAAAAGGATTTCGAAAACCCAAAAACCATTTCATCGCGGCCATCTGCGTTACGCAATAAGCATACCTACACGCAGAGAAAATGACAAATGACACCTATTAATGTGTTATTGTTCGGATTTAAATATGCAATATTCAGTTTTAATAAAACATTATGTTCAATAAGTGTGTTTAACGAAAATAATGTTTTTTTTATATAAATCACATTATGAATATACACTCTTAAAAATATTTCACATTTGAGCATGAATGATGAGGTACAACGAAACGTCATTGACGCGGAAATACCTAATCAAAACATGGCCCTATCATAAAATCTGGACTGAGCACTTCAAGTTACCTAGTACCCAAAAATTAACCGTAATCGCCACCGTTTAGGTTTTATTTGATTTGCTGTAATTAGCATGACGAAAGAGAAGAGCTACTTGGATGGCGCTTGTCCCTTTCCTCCTATTCCCAGATAGTAGTATGGATAGAAACAGTAAAATATAACTCTTACTTGCTAACCTTATGTATAATTTGCAGGCATTATCTCATCTGGATTCTGCAATAGATGGTTATGACATATGGCTCCTGGGATGGGGTTGTTCTCTATGAAGCGACGTCTATAACGTTCAGGCGTGGCTGGATCAGCCATCGCAACAACTGTCTGTCTTAAAGATGAATATAATATATTCTGTGCCTGCGGTATAAACCGGCCTCTATCATCAGTTGCGGCTCTAGCGACAGTTGGTATGTAAACCCCTTCATCGTAGTTAACAATGCCGACGGCATTGATTAATCTTTTAATCGGCTCAGGCGCAATTGTAACTGTTTGCGCTACATGTAATAGATCGGCGTTGACTTGGTACCGATAAGCTAATTCGGTATCGCGGGCAGGTAGAGGATACGCAGTTTTCAAATTTTCAAGTTTGGCTTCCAGAACTGCTAAGAATACGCGATATTGCGCATAAACGCTTGGCACGATGATTTCGTGGTAAGATACAGCGATAAAATTCAAATGACATAGCCCTAACCCTATACCTCGTGTTGTAATAGACAATGTTATGGCTTTAAGGGTATGGTTCTCATCTATTTTGGCGAGTAATTCGTCAGATGACTTAGCTCCAGGATGTAGAGTCGATTTAATCATTGCATCAATACCGATGGTTGTCTTTGCACCTTCGGTCTTCCTTTTCGTCTCCACTCGCGCTGTTTGATATCCCTGACGGGATCGCGTTTGACCTCGTCCTCTTCTTGGTGGACGGGGAATTCCTCTGGTTGCTGGCGGAAACAAATTTCCGTAGCTTTCGTATACGTTGTAGCGTTGGCGACTGGCGCCGGTAAGATTTTCGTCGAAGTTCATCTTTTCAGATGGTTCGATTCGTCGGGACTGGAATCAGCACCCCTAAAAATCTGCTAACCTTAATTACTTTTTCGGCTTTAAAATTGCTTTCAGGTTTATTTTTCAATATTCTTTTTTTTATTTTGATTCGGGCTATTGTCGCCAATGTCCCTGATATTGTTGTGATAGACAGATCGGTGCGCCGCGTAATGATAAATAATCGATGTTACCATCTCGCATGACGAGAACCTTCTGAACTGAAAGCTGAGAAATATAAATAAATGAAATATCTCAACTTAGCACGCGCGGTTGTCGGAGTGGGAATGTGAGCTCGGCTATCATTGTGCCGATTTATCGTTACAGCCAATGGCCTGATGGCAAAGGGCCTCGACGAATACCTTTCGAGGCTTTCTCTAGGTTGTTGGATCAAGGGCCTGATTTTGAAGGCAGTGTTCCTAAATACGGCCCGCATTGTGAGGAGGTTCCTGTTTCTGTAGCCCTAACCACCGGTAGTTTGGACCCCGCTCCCACACCGGCGGACTACTGTTTTTATGTTTATAAATGTTTTTTTATTGTTTTTTTTAAGAAATATTTAAAAACGTAATAGCATGTATTTTGGTTACCTACCCTTCATTCATCATCATCATCATATCAGCCGTAAGACGTCCACTGCTGAACATAGGCCTCCCCTTTGGACTTCTAGTAGGACCGGTTGTAAGCGGCCTGCATCCAGCGTGATCCTGTGGCCTTCATAAGATCGTCTGCCCGCCTAGTGGGTGGACGTCCTACGCTGCGCTTGCCGGTGCGTGGTCTCCATTTGAGAACCTTACGGCCCCATCGGCCATCAGTTCTGCGAGCTATATGGCCTGCCCACTGCCATTTCAACTTGCTAATTCGTTGGGCTATGTCGGTTACTTTGGTTCGTCTACGAATCTCCTCATTTCTGAGTCGATCGCGCAGAGAGACTCCGAGCATAGCCCTCTCCATAGCTCGTTGGACTTACTGAGCTTACTAATGAGGCCCATAGTAAAGGACCACGTTTCGGCGCCATACGTCATCACTGGTAACACACATTGGTCGAAAACTTTCGACTTGAGGCACTGAGGTATTTTGGACGAGACCTACCCTATTAGAAAGAGACAACTGGCCCCATTGGAGCTATCTCTCTCAGCACGTTTTTACGGCATGAGTGCTCAGTCCATTTCGTATATTGTTTGTGTATTTTATCCTTGTGTCAAAATGTCACAACTGGCATTATAGACAAAGTCATTTGATTTTTGGGTGGCTATTGTGTTTGTTTATTACAAATTATAAATGTGTTTACAGCTTCCACCAACATCTGTAATCCGTCAAGATTGTTAGTATTGTATTGTGTGTGCTTTGTGGCTAGACCAGCATTGTGAAAATTGGGACGTGACGTTAACGTATGCTCGACATAGGTATCTAACCTACATGTGATATTTTATCCAATAAAACAGAAACTGCACTTTTAAAGACATTTAATCATAATGTTAGTTAAACTGATAAAGGACAAATAGAATGCTACCTTAGGTATAGTTGGAAACCAACTTTTATTTGGTGGGTCATAGCTCTAAGTAGCAACGGGCATTGTCTGTTCACAATTATGTGAAACTTCTTTTTTAGAAGATTTGCCGTAGGTTGGTGTCGTGGCACTGCTGCTGGTGCAGGCTCTTCCTCATCGTCTGGCTCCTGAACGCCGTCAAGTACGGCTGCATCCGGCTCTGCTGCCGTGCCCCCTCTTGTAAGTGTTGGGCTCCGCCCCGTCGTGGCCTCAGACGCCCTCGTCCTCTTCCGCGTTCTGCGGCTGGAGCTTGTGCTGGTGGCTGAGCTGGTTGCTGAGCTGGTACTGGTGGGTTAGGGAGAACGCCTTGTGGCATCCTGAATTCGGCGTCATCATGGTCTTCCGTTATGGCAATGTCTGACACGATACGTTGGACAGAGTCGGCTGGCGCGATCTTCGTCTCATAATCGCGATGTGACCGCTCGTCAATCATGCCAAAGTGGCCATCATTACCCGGCTCTTCGGCTGCCAGGTAGTGGTTAACCCCCGTGACGTCACAGAAGTCGCCCATTCCCGCTAAGTACGTGGCTGCTCCTGCCCCTAACATAATGTCGTAACCCTCGACAAAGTGGATAAGTCTATCCTGGTCATGGGATGCCTCACCTCTGCGTTTGGCCATGAAGGCCACGCGGTACCACCAAAGGATATGATGGTAATATGCAAATGCACTGGGTGGGACCTCTTTTACGACATGTTTATCGCAATCTCCGATAGCTTGATATTCCTTTTCTACCAGTGCGACGTATCCTGAAGCGTCTGCGTTGAAGGTTTTCGTCCCTTCCGCGTTTGACAGACCTCGTTCTCCTTCATTAACAAAAGCCTCTTGCCAAAGTGGATCATTAGTAAGTGGTGTAGATGTTTTAGATAGATTTTTCGGCTTTGGCAGCTCTCTAGATGGAAGGTCCGGTCTTTTTCGCTGGAAGTGTTTCTTCTTTGCGACAGCTTCATACAGCGCGTCCATAACTGGTGTACTCGTCGATTGCGTCGCCTTCATGGCTAAGCACCTTTTGTAAGGTCCTTAGGTCTCTTACCACCAGCTGCCAGCGTAGATTTTCATGAGACTAATGGGTTCTGTTCGCATGAGGCGTAGATTGAAATAAAAGAGATGCTTGTCTTCTCAGCTATTTAATTTGTTGGTGCACACTTCAATAAGCACAGGATCACAGCACTTGTCAAGTTTCCTTACAATGTTAGGTTATGGATATGACACTTACTTCTGATAGAACATACTATCATCAATCCAGGCCGAACCGTGGATATGTATCGCAGACAGCATTCGCAGCCTGTGTGATTAGTAGAATATCATACGTGGCTTGGAACCAGAGCTTGTCCTAGCTAACTTCATGTCAATGTGCCAAGCGTTGAGAAGACGTTTTATTGTTTATTAATTTTGTTTCTTAAACTAATGGATGAAACCCTGAGAACAACATCAGAAAGAAATCCGTGAGCATTTCAATACACCATCATAGCGGGTGATGCCATATGATTGCAACAAAACGGGAAATAATTATGGATACATACGCATATGCGGTTCCTTTTAATCAGTACACCTTCATCTTAGCCGCTGTTCCACTCCTAGTACGCGTCATTAATATTTAATTAAAATCCTTTCTATTTTTAACAGTCAGCGTCGTGTGTGCAGGTTCCAAAGAAAAAAAACCCATCAGTTCCACGTCAACCCATTACGCACTCTCAGACTAGCTTCTGGGCTTTTGCCTTTTAGACAATGCGTTATTATACTTAAACTTAATTTAACTGAAATCCATCACAATTAATTATTTGAATTTTATCTATGTACTTATTATATTTTATTTAGAATTTAAAGTTTCGAGAAAATAAATATGTTACTCTCTAACGCCATCTATTATCAATCTGTAGCTATTCACTATCAGTTCGCGCTTCTGTCACTAGAGGGCGCTACCCGTCTAAAATAATCAATAACTACTTTTATACTTGTTACACTTTTAGAAAGAATCTAAAAAGGGAAGAAATCTCTATGCTCGTCGAGGAAAGGTTATCTGCGTATCCGAATTGTTGGCTGTTAAAACACCGGGTCACAATAGTGAAATCTCTTACTGGACATGATGTTCAGCTTATGAAAATTCGGCCTTGATCCATTATAATTTTTCTGGTACTGGTAGGAACTCCCTGTACATAATTGCAGGTAGGACGATCCTTCTTTCCTGACTTATGACTCAATGTGATGGATTGTAAAAAGGACTCTTGCTTCTTCGTGGTGTTCTGCAATTTATCGGCAAGGTTTTGCACATAAATGTAGGCGAATACTGTAACATTGGGAAGTGTCCAATGAGTGTGTTCCGACTAAGATCCGTGTTTTGTATTAAGAATTACTGAACGCCAAAAGAAAATAATTTAATTAACAAAGAAACTCGGGCGCCAGGCGTGTCAGTATACAAAAAGCACAATATTTACCTGGATAGACAAGCGGGTGACTGAACTTTTAATCTTCAGGGAGGTGGACTAAATTAGGCACAAAAGTTAAATTTCTCGAGTTTATTTCTTTTGCTTATTATCCGACAAGCCGAGGATTTACGCTAGGTATAAACGCTAGGAATTCACTATTGTAAAATACATGGTCAGAAATTTAATTTAACGAAACATAAAAGTATTGGTCGAAAAAACTACAATATTGTGAAATATAAAATTAGTGGTAAAAAATATTCAATATTCAACATTCAAAATTCAAAATATCACATGGCGTCACTTTTAAGTAAACGAGAATTTGTACATACCGAATTATCTAAAGATACTTAGGGTAAATTAAATTTGGTAGTCCAGAATCGTCATCTCCCGTTCGCAGCCAACGTGAACCGAAGAGGTTAAATTTTCAAGTTAAAAAAAAATGCAATTGCTGAAACAAAACAAATCCATGAGATATCGGTGGAATCACCTTATAGGGCTTAATGAATCCATGGGATTCACGTAAAAATTCACTTAGGCTCTAGACAGACGGACTGCATTTCAACTGCAATCCAACTGCAAATTGCAGTTCGGATGCAGTTTGAATGCAGTTGACACGACTGCAATAGAACTGCAAACCAAACGTGCAGTCCGATTGCAGTTCAATTGCAGTCGGCGTGCAGTCGTGTGAACTGCACACCGACTGCAATCGAACTGCACGGTTGGTTTGCAGTTCTATTGCAGTCGTGCCAACTGCATTCAAACTGCATCCGAACTGCACCATACCCACCCGCCCGCACTACTTTAACGCTCCGCCCCCCTGCTCATGGAATCGGTAGTAGAAACAAGGTTAGAGTGAACACACGCGTTATCTGTCCGTAAATAAAACAAATATGTCGAGCAACGAGGTTATAAGATTTGACGAAGCTTTACTGCTACTTTTACTTCATCGCCGTGCTCGGAAACACAAGAGAAAGAGAAATCGTGAAATATGGGTTCAATTAATATTGCAATGTAAACACGAAGGTGATTTTTATACTTTATTACCAAAAATCAGATCACAAGAGAAATACTTTTACAAATATTTTCGCATGTCTAGAAGAAGTTTCGAAGAATTAACAGACATCTTAAAAAATAAAATATGCCGACAAGACACCAATATGAGAAAAAGTATATCGGCAGAAGAAAGGATTGCAATTACTTTGAGGTAAGTTTTTAACAATTTTAAACATTATTGAATGAATAGGCCTTATGAATTAAATTACAAAAATAGTTACTTAAAAATATAACAGAAGAAAATGATTAACCGAATACGTCGTTTATGTATGAGTTATCATCGCTGCAATTATCAGGTGAGACAATATTGCTGTAATGAGATTCTGAAGTTCCTGGCCGAATGAATGTCTCCTGTTGAATAGGAGGTACATTTGAACTCGAAGGCACGATAGAGTTCATATTTGAAGTAAAATATCCCCTGAAATCATTCGTTGGCTGATATTGCGGTCCGGACATGTTATATGTGGAAGCATATTTTTTTATTATATTTATGAAATCTGCCTTTGCATCTAGCTTTAAATAATCTGGAATTCTTTTAAAATCTTTACACAAAGAAAGAAGGAACAATCGGTCTTCATCTCTTTCATCTTCTTCATCATGAATTCTTTTATTTACTCTTTTGGTTAAACTTTCGATCAAGGGGGGTATTACAACCTTTTTTAATTCCTTGCAGTTTTCGAGCAGTTGACTTTACGGCCTTAAGCAGGCTTGTTCTATTTCGTATTATGACGTACGTAATTCTGCAAGGAATCATCCTGGATTACTTGTCTCTGGATGATTATGACGGGCTAGTGAATTCGTTCAAAAATCGAATCGAAAATTTACCGATGATTACCGGTTTTATAAATTGTGTGTGAAAAAAATCTTTTTCATTGTAGGTTTAGGAGATATTTGAGTTAAACTGTATTTTAATAACAATTTAAATATTTACAATCAAATTGACCAACATTGACTGTCATTTTATGCAAAAACTTAATACCAAATAAAACTCTCACAAAGGGGTTTGTTTCTGAACGATCGTATTGCGATACTTTTTTAGTCTGTGGCGGTTTTGTTTACCAAAACAAACAAGATTATCGTATTCTATTTATTTATAATGCCACTATGTAGTGCTTTTTACTGCATTAATAAAGAAGCACACCGTTTTCCTACCGCAGAGAAAGTAAGGAAACAAAATAGACTAAGTCATGAGCGGAAAATTTTGAAAAATGGAGCTGTTCCAACACAACAATGTTCTAATTTTTAAAGCAAGAGCTAGAAATGTTTCAACAAGTGAAGGAATGATAAAACCTAGGACGTTTATTCAAACCGAAAGATAGTGTACCTAGTTCTCTTGAAATTGGCTGCGAAATTGTGGTACCAGAAGCAATCGAAGAAGTGAAATTAAAAATGTCTGCTGATACATTAAAGACTGCCCAATGTACCCAAATAAATATTGAACACAAGTTTTGGCTCCATTGGACTGTACCATTTCTGGAATGATGCTGCGCGAGGCTATTAATTTTAAGTGTTTGAGTTGATCATACATTTTGTTTGGTTTATTCAACCCTACATCCATTGCTACGAAAGATTATTTATTTCGTCACAATGTCTCAAATCTAAGCTCTGTATATTTTTTTTCTTACACTGATGGAACTACGACAAATAAAACATTTTTTTCAGGAGTAACATGTTTTTTATTTAGAACAATATATTACTATATGAGTAAATGTTTACGTATATGAATAATTATATTTATTGCTTAGCGTTCAGTAAATGAGTGTATATGTGTCGTAAAAGGTAAAAACTTTGTCGTCTTTTTATGTAAAGCTCGTCAGCTGAGATTATATCGTGTATGCACTCTCCAGATATTCTGTAGTGCCTCCATTATTAATACCAAAGTTTAATTTAGTTAGTTTCAACTGTGTAAAGACAAATTAAAAGAAACAAGTCAGTAAAAGTTACTAAAAAGTGGCGTAAACTGAATGATTTTGGAGATGCCAATTTTGACAGTTAATCCGGCCTTGAAATGTCATTATGTAGCTTGTAATACGAAATTTCCAGGCACAAGCACAGGCAGAAGTCGGTATGAGGTCACGTGACCGTTTTACTGCCCGTCATTGTGTGATCGTAATACGACTAAGCAAGGCAGTTCACTTTAAGGCGTAAACTGACAGGAATTAAGAGCTTGTAATACACCCCCAGGTCTTCTTCTGATGAATTTTTTGTTTTACGTTTGTTAACAGCTTTTTTTTTTAGTTATTTCTTCTCCTACAGACTCCTCATTAGTAGAATCTAAATTAGACGATCTTTCACCTTTCTCTTGTAAATCTTTCAAAAAGAGTAACTGTTGATGGTATGTGCACGGTCGTAAATTGGAGGTCGCTGAACCACTTTTCATAGTGTTCATTCTTTTTTCATATCGTGAAAAATTATCTCGTAGTAGTTTCCACTTCTTTTGATATTGAACAGCTGAAAATAATAATAAATGTATTATTTTCCAGATATTTAGCAAGTGGATGTTCTATTGATGATTTACACTGGGCTTATCGACACGGAGTAAGCACAATCAGAGAAATTATTAAAGATGTTTGTAGTAACATATGGATTCACTTAAAAGATATGGTTATGCCAGAACTCACTGAAGAGAAGTGGAAAAACATAGCGGAAGGTTTTAAATATCGAGCAAATTTTCCATACTGTCTTGGTGCAATTGATGGAAAGCACGTAAGGTTAAAACAACCTCGAAACACTGGGTCTTCATATTACAACTATAAAAAAAACTTTTCTATGATATTACTAGCCACTTGCGACAGTAACTATATGTTTACATTTGTTGACATCGGCTCTTATGGGAGATGTTCAGATTCTACAATATTTGAAGAAAGCGTATTGTATGAAAAACTTCAACAAAAAACCTTAAACATTCCGCCACCTGTAAATTCAATGCCATACGTGTTTGTGGGTGATGAAGCATTTTCAATTTCTAAAAATGTTATGCGCCCTTAAGCCCGGGTGACACGAGGCTAGTATTTTGAAGCTAGGATAGTAAGCTAGTAAGGGGTCACTAGCTTGGTTTCTAGCTTACCTACTAGCCTGGATTGTAACCAAGCTAGTGCTGTCTACACGAAGCTAGGAAATTTCAAGCTAGTCAAGTCAGTAGTGAGTTGTGCTTAACCTGATAACACGTATACGTAAAAATGAACAGTGTGCGTAAGAGAAAAGCAATTCTACTAAGAAAGTTAATTCGGAAGTTGTGTCAACATGCGCTAGATGAAATATTAGCTCTGCTAGAAGAAAAGCGTACTTGGACAAGACCCTGGATCTTAAGAAGACATAGTCATGGAGCATCTACATTACTTTTAAAAGAACTGCGATCTGAGGATTCCGGCGAATTCAAGAGTATTTTGCGAATGACACCTAATATTTTTGACAATTTACTGAATCTAGTGGGACCACAAATACAAAAATTAAATACTAATATGAGAGAAGCCATACCGGCTAAAATAAAATTGGAAATAACTCTAGATTTTCTATCATCTGGTGTCAATTACAGGAAGTTAAGTCACATGTATCGTGTTTCAAGATCTACTATATCTAGATTTATACCAGAAGTTTGCAGTGAAATTTATAAGGCATTAAAGAAAGATATACAGGTATGTAGAATTTTATTTATTTCAAATTAAAGTAGGTACTTTTACGCTTACATAAATGGCGAGATTAAATTCTAAATTACAAAATGAGAAATCATAAATGACGACAAAATGTACGTTTACGCTACATAAATAGCGAGAAATGTATCAAGCATTTTGAAATGCTTGATAGATGGGATCTTCATCTTGCTCCAACTCTTGCTGTGGTGGCGGATGGATGATGGGTTCATCACGTTGCTCAGTCTGTTGTAGTTGTGATGGTGGATTAGTGTAGAGTGGACTTGCTGCAGAACTATTGTAAGAAAATGTGGTTGACATATTGGAGTCTGAAGAATTGATAGGTGACTGGTACGAAAATGTAGTATTTCCGAAGTTTAAATCATACATCCGACAGCGGGATAGTGTTGCGTTGATCTGATCCCTAGCTAAAATGGCCTGTCCGGGTGAAAGCTTTTTCAACTGACTTGCTACATATTTTGCAAATATCTCATGTTCATCCAGCTCTGGTTCCTGAAATTCTCGTGAACTGTTTAAATCCTCCTTAATCACCTTAATTTCATTTATCAATGAACTCACTTGCGAAACCTTCCGTTTCTTAAATTGCGGAATGTTACTTCCGGGGGAAATAAATTTAGAAGTTTTATCTTGAATAGACGACATTTCGCTTGCAGGTTGAGACATTTCAACTGTCTTTTCTGACAGATTTTCTGCTACGGGTGGTTCTAATGACTGACTGTTGCTTGCACTGTTGTCATCTTTATTATTGTTTGGAGAATCTTGATTGTTCTGAAAATAAAAAATTTGTTAAA
The DNA here is from genome assembly GCA_954870645.1 of Agrotis clavis. NCBI lineage: Eukaryota > Metazoa > Arthropoda > Insecta > Lepidoptera > Noctuidae > Agrotis > Agrotis clavis. Next base: position 4,742,201 of record OX940925.1, read on the forward strand.
AATATTGTTACAGATTCCAACTACAACTGAAGAATGGGCAGCTATAGAAAATGGTTTCAGAGTGAAATGGAACTTTCCAGCGTGTTATGACGCCGTCGACGGGAAGCATGTTCAAATCATAGCTCCTGGCAACAGTGGAAGTTTGTTTTTTAATTACAAAAAAACATTCAGTATTGTTCTTATGGCTATTGTTGATTACGATTATAATTTCATTTATATTGACGTCGGCGCCTGTGGAATGGCATCTGATGGAAGTGTTTTTAGGAATTGCTCCATATATAATCAACTAGAAAATAACCTTATACCACAAGGCGGAGTAATTTTGGCGGATGCTGCATTCCCATTAAAATCGTATATTATGAAACCGTACCCAGGTGACAATTTAACACATGAAGAAAAAGTATACAACTACCGGCTAAGTAGAGCCAGAAGAACTGTAGAAAATGCCTTTGGCATATTGGCAAGCCGATTTCGTGTTTATCAAAGACCAATCGCAGTTGACGTAAAAACAGTAGACAAAATTGTACTAGCATCATGTGCTCTGCATAATTGGTTACGAAAAGAGCAAAAAAGCACTTATTGCATTAGTAGTGATGTCGACCAAGAAGACATTGAAGCGGGAAACATTATTCCCGGTTCATGGAGAATGGAAAATTTATGTTTACCCAGTATCAGTCGACAGGGAAGTAACCACTCTTCTCTGTCAGCTATCGAAAAAAGGGAGAAATTTAAGAGATATTTCAACAATGATGGAGCAGTACCATGGCAAGCAAGAATGATTCGTTAATTCAGACAAAACTACAAGAAAAATTAAAAATGCCGACGATTATTAATATTTCAATAAGTACTTTTAAGGTAAATAATTGTAAAGAGTAAATAATATTAAAATAACTTACCGAAGTTTTTCTCTTCATTGGCACCTTTTTTATGAAATTATGCATTTCCTCAAACCAAATAATTTTTGGCTTATAGACTTCTGCAGTTCCTGCTCCAGACCTCTCAGATTTTTCTATCTTTGTTAATTCTTGACAATATGTAGCTCTTAGATTTTTAATTTTATTTTTAATCTCTTTTATCGACATTTCTATTCCATCTTTATTTAGTATGTCGCGTATTTTTTCTAGTGACGAGTCTCGCATTTGCTTGTCCTTGTAAGATGGAATACTTGCATTCCACAAACATTCCTCTTCTCTGTACAATTGAACGAATTTTAAATTAATTTCGTCCGCTAATTTCGGCATTTTAACAAATTGCACGCACTCTCACCACGCTCTCCGACTGCACACTAGCTTAGGTTCGCTAGCTTCGCGGTTGACACGAAGCTAGTAACGAAGCCAGGATAGTAAAACGGGTGGTGGGGGGCGCCTACTAGCTTGAAAAATAGAACCCCAAGCTATTAAAACTATCCTGGCTTGAGGCACTAGCTTGCTAGCTTCCACACTAGCTTACTAGCTTGTAAACGAAGCTAGTTCCGTCTACACGAAGCTAGTGTCACTAGCTTACTAGCTTGGCAGCACTAGCTTGGCTCACTAGCTTGATTTACTAGCCTCGTGTCACCCGGGCTTTACGCGGGGAGACAATTAAGTGTGGAAAAGAAGGTTTTTAATGACCGCCTATCACGGGCTAGAAGATTTATTGAATGTTCATTTGGTATTCTAGCAAATAAATGGCGTATTTTTCACAGACCCATCGACCATAAACCACATTTTGCAAAAGAAATTATAAAAGCTTGCTGCGTTTTGCATAACTTTGTGCGAGAAAGAGATGGATATAATTTCGAAGATTCTTTAACTCAACCATTACAAGACATAATAATAGGCGACGGTAGTGAAAGAAACTGTAGATCATCGGAGGGTATAAGAAAAGAACTTACTGATTATTTTATGGGTGAAGGCAAACTTGAATGGCAAATGAATATGATTTAATGTGTCCAATTGCTTATTAAAGTGTTCAATAAAATAAAAATAATTAAAATACTTACCAATTATATTTTTCTCCTTCTTACTCTTTTCTTCAAATCCGGGCGTAAACATTTCGCAAATAGTGGCCCATGCTTTGTTTTTTTCAATTTTGTTACTGTAAGATTCAATATTATAGTTCCAAATGCAAGGTTTTGATTTAATGACACTTATAAATGCAGTTGGCACGACTGCAATAGAACTGCAAACCAACCGTGCAGTTCGATTGCAGTCGGTGTGCAGTTCACACGACTGCACGCCGACTGCAATTGAACTGCAATCGGACTGCACGTTTGGTTTGCAGTTCTATTGCACTCGTGTCAACTGCATTCAAACTGCATCCGAACTGCAATTTGCAGTTGGATTGCAGTTGAAATGCAGTCCGTCTGTCTAGAGCCTTACTGCTTCCAACAAAGAAACCACACTCGTGGATATGAGGTTAGTTTTCCTCAGAAAAAATACTCCTGATCGGAAATCATGTCCGATCCTCACAACACGAGCAATCGTCGTGGTTCAGGAACATATTCCTTCAAAATCCCCGCAAGTATTTTTCAATAAAATAAAGATTATCAAAAAAATAAATCACAGCGTCATAATTGCTGTCAGAGACCCGTCGAAAAAGTGAAAACGTCAAAAACCGGAACCATAGACCTTCAATTTTTTCTGTAGAGACGACCAAAAATCCACGAAATACGACTCGAAATGTTGCCAGAAGAAAAATTTAAATCAAGTTGCTGAACAAAAATTAAGTAATTGGCAAGAGTTTAGTTGTCACAGGTTGACATGTACGTTTTGGTGAAAACAAAATGTTACAATACCTTTTTCCCGATGACAGCAATTCTAGGGCGGCGTTTAGACGCTTCTTCAACTGTAAGGCCTGAGAATAAAAGTTTTTGTGAGTTTTTTAATTTATCGATATCGCCTTTGTAATGATCCGAATCCGTCCTGATAATGACGCCTCCGTTTCTAATTTTGCTCAATCCGGGAACCCGAGTTTTAATTCCCCGGACGGTTGGTTTTTTGTACCAATGATTTGGTGTCGTCACTGGTTTTGCTTTTATTGCTGGGATATATAGCAATCGAACTAAGATTTGCTGGTTGAATAAAAGTATCAGCGCCTTTCTTTATCATGTTGGTATAGGAGGTGCCTTCTGGTTTGGGTCGGCTCATTTTTGTTTAAATTACCTCTTTAAAATGGTAAATGGTTTCCGCAACATGCCTGGATGGTCTTCTGATTCAAGGATTTGTAGTGCACGGCCATCTGAGAAGTCCCATGTGAAACTTTACGGCTGAGATTAGAGAATCGTAGTTTCTCTTCGGAATTAATTTTTCGATTTCCCACAATTGAGCAAACTTCACGTTTAAATCATTATAACCAGATGTATTCCAAACGGAATCTTCATTCGAAAAAAATATGCAGCACCAGCAATACAACTTATTAGTGTGCGAACAGCCAACAATCCTACTAGTTTTATACACTGATCTATTAAATTTTCGTTTATGCGATTTACTAGTCTGAGAAATACACAGATTAGGCGTCGGTTTTAATGAAGAAATTAACTGTTTTTTCTAAGCGAAGTTTAAAGATTAAAGAAGAAAACTTGAACGCATTTTAAATCCTCACAAGGTACAATTACCTCCATTGTTCTAGGTAAGTCATCAAAACAATTGTATGACTGAGAAAATCTAAGAAAACACACAAAAAACTTTAACAACAAAACTTTTCCCACTCAAGCAAATGAAACTGAAGTGAGTTGCATTCGGGTGTCGGGAACTACTTACGCAGAGTTGCAGTGTTGTCATTTAGGCAAAAAAAGTCGCCAGGTATATGAAAAATCTAAATAGATGTCGCATTTTTTTTATTTTCAAGATATTGTATAATTTCGTTTTTTTTTAAAGTCGCTAGTTTTTATTGTTGATCTTAAAAAAAGTCTCCAAACTCGTTAAAAATCTCCAAGATCTCACAACGTCGCTAAAACGGCAAAACTGCAGAGTTGGCAAGGTGACAAGGTCATGCATACGCGTGCAACTTCATACGCATGCACGGCTTAAATCTTCCATACTGATCGATTTGTAGACGCACAAGGTTCTAACTCGTTATACGGCACATCGCTATAAGTGCGAAAGTGACAGAGTTAGTATTTGAAAGCACGGCAAAAGCCGGTACGTGTAAGCGAGATAGCTATATGTAGATGCTGCAAATGCGAAACTCTGCGCGCGAACAATCGCGATGTGTAGTAGTTTGGCATAGGTAGATACTTTGTGTTATTTTGATAAGAATTAAGCGCGCGAACTTTTAAATAGTTCGGATATGATATTGATTCTCTATCGAGCATTTTAGTAAGGCATCGGGGGCTTTTGGGCCTATATGAAGGTACCGCCACTGGCTGTCAACCTCTCTGCATACCTCAATTGTGTAAGATCCATTGGCTCTTATATGCTCGCCGTAATAGGAACGTGCCTGTTTTATTTAGTACGTTTCTAAATACACCAATATCAACTCATTGTAGGTGAGCCGGCAAAAATCATTGACACTATAGTCATCAACATTTTATTCTTTGAAAATTCGTTCGTCTTCTATCTAAGTTATTATTACTTCTATTTAAGTAGTTATCATAACTACAGTAGTTAAACCATTTTCTGAGTACATTAATTTCTATTGTATTATATTAAGAATTTCCCCATCATTCCTGTCTTCGAAAAAGGGTGAAAGGCATTCATCAGGGCAGCAGCTACAGAAAAATCTTTCTGATGAAAGATAATGCCGCATGCACAATTATCAAATTGTGAGATGCGGCATTAAAATACTCTTGGGGAAAAATCTTAAAGTCACTTTTAAATCTACCATTATTCACTTTTATGACCCAACGACATATTTTCACTGCCTTGGAATGATTAGCCCCTAGTGTAGATAATTGTGTTTTACTCTCTTGAACTGTAACTGGTGTATAAGCACAGTACCCACAACAGGTTAGTAGAGAAGTAGAATGATAATGGTTCTTGTTTCGACTGCCTCGTATGCTTCAGCGACTGTTACGTAGGTGCAGATTGGGTAATTGCTTGCTGTATATAATATGCAGTCTGTGACGTCTTGTCTGTTCCTGTATTTCACGTCTGTTGACATTGGTTGTCGCGCGGCGCGTAGTTTCCATTGTTCGAATTGGTTGTCCGTTAATTTGCATTCATCCATGAAACATGCGTTTGTGTGGATGAGACTTGCAAAGTTGAAAGCTGAATTTGCATGATGACTAGACTGTTCATTATCATAGTTTTTCCGGTGCTCGGTGGGCCGTTGAAAACAGGTTGTTTCTTTTGTTAATTTATCTATAAAAGTGTTTCTTCGTCTTGTTTGCGAAGTGATAGAGGTTTATTCCGTTTCGCACCAATAGAGTTACAAGATTGTCTAATCCTGTTTCTATGGTTTCTGGATCTACTGCTGTTGTGTCTTGTTGAAGTTCGTATTGTTTTGCTCTTTCGATTCTTTGTTTGTGTGATTCCTGAAATACCAATGTTTTGGCTATTCGTAGTGCTGTACGTCGCTCTCCGAAATTTTGGTTCAACTGCACTGCAATCCCTTCAGGTGTGTTGCATAGAAGTCTCGTTGCTTCCCCTTCGGCGAAAGCTTTGTTTTTGCCAAAATGAACCACAAGGTCTTGGTTTTCTCGTATAAGTTTCGCACGTCTCGCGTCTTGAGCTATTGTTGAGTCCTGTTTGTTCAAGAACAACGTTCTGTTGATTTCGAGTTCCATCGTTTGTGTCTGTACGCTGATCAAGCCGTTGTTCATTATTCGTGATCAGCTCAAATACGTCTTCATTGGTGATAGAAGTACTGAAAACCACTGGTCCCAAAATTGTGGCTCGTTCTGGGCCTTGGCGTGAAAAAATATTATCTCTCCTTTTGGTACCTGAAGTGTTGCCGTTTGCTTGTTTAGGATCAAGTCCCAGCGAATGAGCGACGCACATTGCAATCTTTTTATCACGTTCGGTGAGAATTTGTTTAAATGTTGTACGATCAACCCCGGTAGTAATGCACTCCAGAAGGCACTGAATACATGCAATCGTAGAACATTTGTGTTCTCTGGATCGTATAGTTTCGCCAAGCTTTGAGTTATGCCCCCAGTTCTTTGCGGTGGAGATGTAATGTCGGTCGGGCAGGCAGGTTGCAATGAAACCCGAGGTACAGGAACTTATATTTAATTGTAGAAATTACATTTTAATCTTAAACTAATGAGAGGTGACTTTCATTATTCGTGATCAGCTCAAATACGTCTTCGTTGGTGATAGAACTACTGGATCCACTGGTCCCAAAATTGTGGCTCGTTCTGAGCCTTGGCGTGAAAAAATATTATCTCTCCTTTTGATATCTGAAGTGTTGCCGTTTGCTTGTTTAGGATCAAGTCCCAGCGAATGAGCGACGCACATTGCAATCTTTTTATCACGTTCGGTGAGAATTTGTTTAAGTGTTGTACGATCAGCCCCGGTAGTAATGTACTCCAGAAGGCACTGAATACATGCAATCGTAGAACATTTGTGTTCTCTGGATCGTATAGTTTTGCCAAGCTTTGAGTTATGCCCCCAGTTCTTTGCGGTGGAGATGTAAATGATGTGGTAATGCGTTCAAATTACATAAGTAGAACAAAATCAAAGTGCATAAAATAACGTAGTAGAAATATATAATCTTCTTGTTTGTTGTAATAAGAAGCATTATCTACAACAACGACTGAATTTTCTGGCAAATCTGGAACAAGAAGAATTATCAACAACAATTCTTGATCCATTCGCAATAGATTTCTTTAGTTCTAATTTTATTTTAGCTTTTTCTAATAAACAGTTGTCCGTCTCTTCCTCCAACAATGCTGCTCTCAATGCTGCTTTTTTTCTAATCTGTTCAACTTCGAACTGCAAAGCAAAAAGTAAACATATAAATTAATCTTGCTGTAATACTGGTATAAACGTTGAAAGCCATTATTAAGTACCTGTGTTTTTCATATTAATTTGCATTTTCATCTTTTTTTTTATTCTAGATGTCGTATTCTTAACACAGCTTCCCAACAAATATATAATCTGAGGGTCTACGCACTTGATCCGTGGTTTTGATTACTGTCGTGTTTAATCTTATCACTGTAATCTGAAACATAATTTAAGGATATTTTTAGTTTAAAGTTAAAACAATATTGTACTCGTATTATATGATAAATTAATAGTACCTGAGGTATTTTGTTCATTTTCAAGTTGGGGATTGTCCATTACATTTGTTTCTTCAAATATTGTGTTTTCCATAGAATTAATTTTGTATTCCATGTCTAAAATACCTGAAAATACAATACGATTTTTAAACAGATTTTTTTCCACAACTATCACACATATATATACACACACATGTATAGCATTTATTCATTAATTTTTATTTTAACGCAAAACTGCTATCTTCCAATAGAATAAGTTTTAGAAAAAGAAACTGCTCTATTTAAACATTCATCTCGTAGAACTACAAACATGACCAACATGATGTTCATCCATTAATCCCCAAATACATTCAAGTTTTATGATAGACGGTTTGATAAGGATATAATCATTGTTCACGTACCCAAATCATCTATTGATACTGAAGTGAAAGTAGGTGTATAATTATTTTTTGCTATCAAGTACTGCTGTTGACTATTCGCGATAGCATGTAATATGGCACCACCAAACGAATTTTTTATCTCAGTAATCACCACAGGTGCATCCTGATGAATAAAAATTGAAAATTTGAAATGAGTAGGGACACATTTGAAATGATAAAATTCACCCATATAGTCGTCACCGTGGAATTCAGAGGATACTAATACCAATCTCTTCAACCATGCTTATCATGGCGCCGATAGAGGAGGCGCATGTGGTCCACTTCCGGTCCTAATTAAATTTCCTCTTTCTGTAGCACGTGCTTTACGTGTGACAGCTTTCATAATATCCCATGCTCTTTTCAAAGTTATAGTTTCACGCTGAAATATACACATAAATACACAGTCAACTAAAATTATCATACGAGTAACAAATCATTCACAATCTCTTTTTTATCAATAATAAACCATGGTTCCACACCCAAGATTTCTGAAAAAGTTGCTCTGTGTTTATCGGACAGTGCAGTACGTGCGATGTTTCCGTCGTTTGTGGGAAGTTGGGAAGATGTCCTCGTAATTATATTATAAACCTTACCATCTATAACGGTAAGGTGCAATCAATGCAATGATACTTAGCTCTGCGAAAGTTTCTGCGTGGCGCAAGACGCTCGACATAAGTAGTTAACAGGCGTTTAAAATGGGATTGAAGGAAAGGTACTCACTAGTCTTCAACGTCGAGGGCTTTTCGTGGCGCCCGTGCCACTCCAATACGCAGTCCAGAGATGTCCCTTATTTGACATTTAACAATGACACGGATTGTCAGAAAAGTCCTTGTAGGTAGGTTTTGTTAGAACATGGTTTAATATGGTTGATAATATTTTATAGCCGGCAGACCATAGCGCACCTTTTGCTTGATGAGTAAGTAGTTGTGACTCCTTGTGAAGGATTCATTGAATCCGGAAGGAATTGAATAAAAGGGATTGAAAGAATGGATTGGAATGAGGAAGTGTAACTGTGCATTAGTCAATTCAATGTTTTGTTAGTTTTGATACTTTAACTTATGTAATCGACTTTTATTCGCCTGAATGGTTGTTAACGGGTGTTCTCCCACAATGACTCAGGCTTCTGCACATTACAATTGCAGACCTCCAACAGTGGGATTGCATCTCTGAAACCTCTGTCGAGTATAAATACATCTCCCTCTGAGTAAAAGGTTCGCATGGGCCCATTTTCATCATTAAATAAATCTTTCTTGATTACGGCATATCTGAGTGGCAGCATATAACCTATCACATGAATAATATGCTCGTCTGTACACTCACAAAGAAGTGGTTTGACCAGGTTCACATATTTGTGTAAACTATAAGTTTCCTTTTGGTAAAAATAATTGGAACGGCCCATTTTAATCACTAAATAAATCTTTCATAATTTCGGCATGTCTGTGTGGCAGCATGTAACCTATCACATGAATAATATGCTCGTCTGTACACTCACAAAGAAATGGTTTGACCAGGTTCACATATTTATGTAAACTATAAGTTTCCTTTTGGTAAAAATAATTGAAACTCTTTTCAATATATATGTAAGTATCATCACCAATTGTGACTACAGGTCTTGTTTAATCCGCGTCATTTGGATTTCCAAAAAACACATTTGTTTTACTAAGATTTCTTCTATCTTGTGTAGTAAGATGTTGCAACCTAATATGTAATGGCACAAAATGTTCCATTAAACATGAGCGTACAATGTTCATGTGCCTCTTCATTGTTGATCGAGGTATATTAAATAAAGGAGACCTCTGTTGCTGTCCCCTGTCCTCATTTTAATTAAAAGATAGCCAAAGCAGTTTTTGGTGATGGTACCTGATTAAAAATTTAACTCATTAAACAAAATAATTCGGGCATTTCTCATTCAAATTCAAAATCAAATGTGACAGAGTTTTGTTTGATCGATTGCGTCTTGACTAGATGTGGTTTCTGAATTTTGCTGAGTTGTAGTTTTTGAATTTTGCTGAGTTGTAGTTTTTGAATTTTGCTGAACAGGCTCAGTATAAGCGCTGCGCTGGTACTTGTAATATTCTCATTCTCTGCCAAAATGTTAAACGACAAATTCAGAACCCCGATTTTAAATCGTCCTTTTTGCAGCGGAATCATGGTCACCATGTCCGGCAACACACTTTTGAGGAAACAAAATATCTAATGCTGAATCTGTTTTATTATTTGATTTTTGTTTTTTTTTGCAGAGAAAAACTCGTAGGCTGACTTATGGTATTTTTTTAGTGTAGGTGGTTTTTTATTCACTGATGTGGCTGAAGTTGATGGCAAACAATCTGTTACTGGTGATGCAGAATTCCCTTCTGTAGGTTTTGCAAGTGAACTATTTGACTCTACACACGAGGTATTATTATCCTTATCTTACTAGCTGTGCCCGCGACTTCGTTCTCGTGGATGTCGGAACTTAACAATGTATTTTTTTTTAAATTGCCATAGTTTCATACAAACTTTCACCCCTATTTTATCCCCTTGGTGGTAGAATTGATCAAAATCCTTTCTTAGCGGTTGCCTACGTCATAACTTCTACCTGCATGCCAAATTTCAGCCCGATCCGTCCAGTGGTTTGGGCTGTGCGTTGATAGATCACTATGTCAGTCAGTCACCTTTGAATTATATATATTTAGATAATGGGCCAAAGGACGTGATTTTAGACCGTAATAAATAAAGCCCGAATGAATAAAACAATAGGTACTGCAATGTCCACAAGTATGTACGTCTTTTTTTTTTTGCTTTTTGTATTGTTCCTATTTTTCGTTTGCACTTTTTGAGCTACGCTACGTATTGGACAGTGTAGTTATGTAGAGTCCATTCTTCGATGTCTAAGGCATAATATGCTTATTAACAAACCGTGTCTGCCCTTTAGGCTTGTTTAAAGTGTATTGATGAGTATCTTGATGACATCGGTCAATGTGAGACTCACTGTTTTCTCGACGAATTTGCATCCACTCTTCAGCAAGGACTGGTACAGACTATAAGATGCGACACTCATCTTGGCGCATGTGTCCATGATTGTTGTTCCCGTTATCCCCTTCACCTCTAGAAACACCACTGGTCGTGAATGCGTTTCTTCAGAAACGTCAGGGGCGCAGAAACCGACGTTTTCCTTTTTGATCGGAGACGATGTTGAACAATTGCTTTTATAAACTCCAGGTGCTCCACAGCCATAGCAGGAGAACTTCGGCTAGGAAGATGGTGCCTGGGTTTGACCCTCTGAGACATCTTTCACTGTAGCAAAGAGAGTGCCTGCTGAGTACTGCTTCTTCTTACGACAGACATCTGCTGTGTGTCGTGGGTTTTTGCAGAAGGTGCACCTATGTTTTCCTTTCTTCCCCGGAGCGTTCGTGTTTTCGCCTGTCTCCGAAGTCGCTGCGTACTCGTGTAAGATCTCTTCGATGCCTCGTGCCGTCTCCAGGAGTTTATCAAATGTGGGTACTGTATCTCGTGGCATGCGGCTTCTTAAGTCCAACCGGATGAGAGGGAAGATTAGAACAATCTGTTGTGATTCCGTGAATGCTGGAGGAAGAGCCAACGAGAACAGGGATCTCTTCCTTGCGATAAACGCTTCCGTCGTAACGTTCGCTTCCTGAACCTCATGTGTAATTTGATAGTACACCATGAACGTTGGTTTTTTCGGGGCGAACGTGTGGCGGAGCTTGGTACAGGTACAGGTACTTTAGAGCTTTGTAGTATATATTAAATCGTTGTCAAAAAGAATATTCTTTTAAATGTAAACATGTAAACACTGCAATGAAACCGAAACTTCTACCTCATTGATTGATATGTTTTCTGAGGGGTAACAAGAAGCTCGTGACTCAGAAACATTTTTCTATGCCATTACTGTATAAATCTTGACGGAAAAATTTATAAATGTTTCCACAGAAAACTTTCGATCAATCATAACCCCAAGAGCCTCCTCAATAGTGTAAAGGTCAGCTCATCAGAACCACCCAGCACGCAATTTTCTTTCTTTGCTTGCCTAGCGTTAACTGCGCAAGCTCGCATTACCAACGCGCGGGTGACGAGTGGACGTCACCACATACGTCAATATTCCCACCCACATTTATAATATTCCACTCTTAAGAGTATTTTTTTATTTAATTAAGTTTTTATGTAAAAATTAAGGTAAATAATTATTTATTCAACCCAATGAAATACACACAAAATAAAACAAAATTTGTACAATAATATATTACAAACAAATTAATACAACAGAAGAATTTTGCACAAAAAAAAATATTAAAACGTTATTCATCTTGATGCTCGCTATCAGTCTGGTTCGTCGGGATATTCTGGCATTAGCTTGTTTATTGTTTCCAGGCAAAATATGCTGGGGATTAATCTCTTGGGCCTCAGGCTGCTAATAAGTGGATCTGTACTCAGTAGTAATCTATGGTGCACATCAATGTTACAATTTTCCCTGGAAAATTTCCTGGCGAAGTTTTCGCGATATACACGGAAGTGTTTATTCCGGATTTCTGCGGCTTCTTCGGATAGCTGACCTGCCACTTTAATGGAAAACGCTTTGCTGGCAGCAAAGCGTTTTCCATTAAAGTGGCACCATGTTTCAACATTTTATGCATGATCGGATTCATAAATGCCTACACATAATCTTGCATTGTTTATGGCATAAGAATGATATTTCTGTGAATCTATCTAATGTCCACTTGAAATTGTCTCCAATATGACTTTTAATTTATAAATCAGTTCATAGTTTATCCTGGTTATATCTAATGCCAAGTAGGTATTTTTAAAAAACCTATCATCATTGATATTTCCGAAAGGAGAAACCCAAACTCCATAGAAGCTTGGGCCTGGCGTTACAGAGCTGGAATTTTGCCATAATTTAGAGTACTTAGGAATATTTCACAAGCCCAATTTTCACGTCTCTCAGCAATGGCCCAATTGGTAAAATCAGTCAATGTTCACATGTTAGGTTTAATTATTTTATTTTTTTCTGCCCTACACTAGGTATTTCTCTTGTGTCGTGTGTTTACAAACATTTAAACTTACATATACAAATCCCCAACCCAGAACAACGACATATAGTTACCTAATACAAATATTTGTTCCGTGCGGCAATCGCACCCGCTACATGCTGCACACCGATCGTTCAGTCACAACGATATTTAAATAAAAATATGTTTTTTGAGTCGGTTTTCTACGTAAATATTGAAACATCCGCCTAGCTGTAGTGCTTGCAACACATCATGATGCGGTTAAGGTGCCTACTTACATAAAAAGCGGTGAATTCAGATTAATATTCCTGAAAACCTCAGCTGAAGGCCCACTTACATCACTAATGGTTTGCATTTTGAACATTGTATTTTTTACTACTAGGGGATATGAATCTCAAATAACAGTAAACTGAGATTGCAACAATAGGTTTATTAAAATAAAAATTAATGTACTGAATAGTTAATGCTTACCTCAATAGATGTATTACTACATGTACTTGTATCAAAGTTGTCAACTATTTCGGACGTCGTCGGGGTTGCCTTTTTCGTGCAGAAAACATAAATGTTCGTAATACCACAATGCCGGGACATGCAAGTCTTCCACTCCAAGGCCTGCTAGATTCCACCTAAAAACAAGTAACATGCCGAATAAATAATACCTATGTACTTCGTTACTATGTACAGTCGGCCAAGAAAGTGGTGTACCACCCTAAGGTTGAATATCGCTTGCAGATTCATAGGTGATAAAGATTAGTTTCGCTTGCAGATCGATCTGACAACTTCTATTGCTGTCTTTATCTGATTATTGATAACGACTATTACTGTTTGTAACGTGACAGCTGTTCTTAGTTTGAACTTGATGGAACCAATGACGTCGTAAAATCAACGGCGGGGGGCTGTAGATTTTGATGACAAAATTGTATCTACAAATTCAGAATTGTAATCAACAAGTTACATAAAATTGTAAAGGCACAAGGCGAATCCACAAACCTACAATTTCTGTAAACTTGTAATTACAATATCAATAAAAAACAAGCTAAAAATAGATTTATCCTTTTATTAAATTTCTACAATCAATTTTAAAATACTTATAACAAACAAAAACATAGCATATATAGTAATATTTAGAAGATATTGAAAATTTTTAAAAATTAGAAACGGGTGTAACCGCCGTTGGCCTCTATAACCTCTAAAAGACGAGACCTCATTGAACCAACAAGCCGTGAGCAAATATCGGTTCCCCGCATTTCCTCCCAAATATAATTACAGTGACTAATAAGAGCTTGTTTGGTTCTTTCATTTTGATGCGACCATCGTTGGACCATAAGGCCCCAAAGATTTTCTATCGGGTTGAGGTCCGGCGATCTTGAGGGCCACTGAATTACCCTTACGTCAGTGTGTGAACGAAACCAGGCTCTTACGATCCTCGCATTATGAATTGAACAATTATCTTGAACAAAATCAAATTGTGGCACTTCGTTCTCCGGGTAAACATTACGGACTGTCGGTAGCATTGCATTCTGAAGCACGTCGATATAATTTACAGCCGTCGCTCGAGGAGGTAGAGAACACAATTCTCCTACACCATCCGCACTCATCCAGCCCCAAATATTTACGGAAATTCGACCTGATTCTCTATTTGGAATTACATGATCATCTTTATACCGTGTTGAATTATATCGCCAAAGGTGAAGACGTCCATGCTGACTGGATTTAAACGTTTTTTCATCACAAAACACTGTATTAGACCAATCAAACTCTAAGTGCTCTCTGGCGAAGTTCAGACGAGCAAGTCTGTGAGCATCCGTCAAATATATTTTCTTGGCGTAATGCCTGTGGTGCAACCCCATGTAATGTAGATGATTCCTTATTGTTTGGGCACTCACATCGAACATCTCCGCAAAATGTTTTGTGTGCTTAAAACCATTATTGATTTCATATTCCCGTCTCATGAATTCTCTATCGTTATTGGAGAGTGCAGGCCGGCGACCACTTCTGTGATCCAACAAACTTACCTCCTCTCCTTCACGACGAATCCAAAAGCGGACAGAACGCCTCGATATATTCAAATTCCGGGATATCGCACTGATACTGCTTCCCTCATTAAATTGGGCAATTATTTGTGCTCTTTCGGCAATGGTCAAGTTGGCAGGCATTGAGATGATTTTATATGCCGTTGATTGAAAAATAACACGGAAAATATATCGATTTTTTGCATATATTTGACAAAATGTCAATTGTCAGTTTTCTTTTTCAAATGGAATTCGGTTGTCTATTTAAATAGTTTTATTACTTTTGTTTGGAAACATTTCAATTGCTTTGTAGAAACTAATGTCCTTTTCATTTATACTAAAGGTTAAAATGTCATGTACTTATATGTGACATATGACGTATGAATACTAAATACATAGGTTTACGTCATGATAATGTTGTCTCTTTCAGTAATATCTTTTTATAACGAACCTTGTTGTAATTTTCGATGACCGGGAAACTAAATCAAAACTGGTACACCACTTTCTTGGCTGACCGTACCTACACAATAAATAATAATTAAAATGTCATCTGTTTAATTTTATGTCTCACCTTATTCCGTTCTCGTCGATAGGCAGCTCTGAGATGTTCTAGTTTTTCCTTTGTACGAGTACATCGTTAATAGTCGCAAGGGGGTAATATGTCTTCCATTTTTCCAAAAGTATTTCATACGCTTGATTGCGTGCATCTTTATTGCAATAAAGGCTATCGGTGATGTTCCACAAACATGGAAATTCTTTATATAATTCCAACAACTCTACAATTGCTCTTTTCTCAGTAATAACGCCCGCGCAGTCTTGCACCGAATCCTTGCTGCAATGTCTTTATTATAGTACTCTACTGCGCTAAAAAACCTGTTGCGCGTACGGTGGCAAAAAGCGACTAAACTGGCATTTGGTTCGGTGCGCCGTCCACACGATCGAACTTGGTCCGGACCGCACCGCGTTCGGGACCGAACCAGCCTTACCGATATTATATTATGATAATCCACGGTATTTTGTTAGGATTATCATAATATAATAATACATTATCCAGGAATTGTGCAGGAGGTAATTGACTACCCTGGTGCCGTGCCCAACCAAGATACCATATATATATAGAGATCCGACCGATTTCGGTGATTGCTTCAGCTCCGTTGTTGTTGTCTTTCGTGTGCTCGCATGTGGCTTATATAACCAATCTTCTTTGTGAAGATCCTCGCACACTGCGGGCATGTCAGCACACTATCGACGAAATTATAAATGATCGCCGCAGGTGGTCGGGCTTTCAGTTGATCACACTTGGCATCAAGCTCACGGCGTCGCTGTAATTCAAAATCACGGACTTTGGTTTTAACTAGAGTCCTCCACTCCGGTCTTTGAGCAGCTTGCTGCTCCCACCGAGACGGCTGCTATGTCACATTTGGTTAAGTGACGTTTCAGCACATCTTTGTACCTGAGGAGCTGTCCGCTATGCTTCCGCTTGCCCTCCTCAAGCCCAGAATAAAAACTACGCTTCGCCACTCGCTGCTCCGACATCCGTGATACATGTCCGCACCACCGAAGTTGTCGCCGCATGAGATAAGACTCAAAGCCACCCACATTTGCCCTGTGCAGCACTTCGGTATTTCGCACGCGGTCTGACCATCGTATCTTAAGTATCCTCCTAAGACAGCGAAGGTGG
Source organism: Agrotis clavis (assembly GCA_954870645.1). Lineage (NCBI taxonomy): Eukaryota > Metazoa > Arthropoda > Insecta > Lepidoptera > Noctuidae > Agrotis > Agrotis clavis. Next base: position 4,758,463 of record OX940925.1, read on the forward strand.
AACCGGTCCAGCATGCGAATATGTCGGCGGTACACGGTCCAGGTTTCGACTGAATACAAGATGTTCGGCAGCACCGTGGCCATGTACACTGAAACCTTGGTAGCTAGTTTTAAGTCATGTGACCTGAAGACCTTGGTATCCAGCCTACCAAACGCTGCAGCTGCAGCGCCAATTCTACTGTTTGTCTCTGCATCAAGGTCACACTTAGATGTCAACGTGCTCCCCAGATATCGAAACCTGTTGACCTGTTTCAGTTCATTCTCGCCGAGTCTTATGGACAGTACCTCGGGACCGTGGATGTCCAAAGGCATCACCTCCGTCTTTTTGACACTTATTTTCAGGCCGAATTTTCGGCAAGACTCGTTGAGATCGGAGATTAACCGCTGCAGGCCGTCTGAGGATTCTACTAGAAAACACGGGTCATCTGCATACAAAATCTCAGTAACCACAGCGTAAGAGACCTTGGTGCGGGCCTTGAGCCTCGCTAAATTGACCTCCTGACAACGTATATGCTTTTTGAAACGTCATTATTTGAGCGACACTAATTTCAAGATCCGTGTTTATCTTAAACATTAGACTATAATTTTTTGGTCGATTTACGGTATCGCTGCAATTTGTTAAATTAATTGAACGTAGAGAAGAGCAATGCTATCGAGCATTGCTCTTCTACCTTTAGCAAACCGCGTGATACCTATAAAATAGCTTATTATTTAACGCAATGAGTAAAACTTGTTGTCGTTTAAAACAGAATCTTTGCACTGGTTTGAACTAGCTGCATGACAGTCCTTGATGTCATGCTATCAGGCTCAGGCTCAGCTTCGTCCGTGTCAATAGTCACGACATTATGCTGTTCATTACGTGCCTTCTTCCCTGTATAAATGATCATCTGCCAAAGATATCCCGTCTTTGACTCACAGAGCTCGTAGCTCTTTATCCACCTGCGCCGCTTTAGTCGCGATGAGCTGTGCAAACACGTCATCCAATTCCCACACACATTCTTCATACTCGCATATTCGCTCAACGCATCAATTACTCCACAAATATTTCTATGACAATAATTGTTAATACCAAAATAGTATTTTAATGTTACGAGTATTTATTTACATCAAAATGTTCAATTCAATTATATCCTTATTCTATTTTTTTTCCGTTCTCATACTTTGTTTTAAATTGAGAATAATTAGTTATTTTGTGTTGTAAAGGGAATTGTCCAATTTCTATGGGACTTTGGCCACTCTTAAACAAACAGATCAGCTAATAATATGTGATTGATTTATTAGCTCAAATCAGTAAGAATGAGAATCTATAGCTAGTTTTGTATCAAGATTTTTATTTAGATATATTTTAACATTTAATTGAAACAGGTTAAGTATGAAATAAAACTTGTTTTTTTTTTTTATAATTATGTTTATTTATTAGTCAGATTCATAAGTGATGAGAACATTGTCAAGGAACTGAGCAGATGGATTAATATGTTCCTGATATCTTGCCCAACTTAAAAACCAAATAATTGTCATAATATGTGCACAGCAACCTACTGTTCTACGGCCCACCATACAGTTGCAGCAATAATGTTTTATTGCTGACCTCCCTTCAGTGTTATTTTCATATAATATATCGTATGTTTTTCTGCTGATATGTCTGCTCTGTATTTTACCACGCAATAAACTGCAGTTGACTGAAGGGAGTGGAAAACCTTCCAGTAGGTTGCTGGCAGTATTTCTGCATATCTCAATAGTATAGGAACCATCGCCTCTTATGTGTTCTTCATAATAAGAACGTGCTTGTTTTAATTGATAGGTTCCACATGGGAACACCCAAATACTCCGAAATATTTTATTCCGAATTTCGATATTCCGATTTTCAAAACTCCGAATATCATAATATCTAAAAATTACAATATCTATTATTAAGAATCTCGAAATTTATTTGACCGAAAGTCGTATGTCCGATTTCTTCTTTTTCCGATTTTCACATATTCGAAAAATGTAATGCTCGATGAGTTCTCATTCCAAAAAACGAAATTCCGAATTTCAATATTCCGAATAAACTGATTTTTTCGGAATATTGAAAATCGGAATTTCGTATTTCATTCCACAAAGTCAGTGACAAAAACGAATTGGTGCAAAACCGGCTCCACGTAATTTTGTCTACCGTACTCCCAGAGTGTTATTTAAACCCGTGTAGGCACGGAGTGGCGAGGCGTATCCTCTTAACTTTCACTGTTTGCCTTCAGGATTTTTATTGTTATTAGGAGAACTTAGAATTCAAGAGCGAGCGAAACGAGCTCTGGACTTGGGGCACCCCGACTCGGACAGGTTAGTTCGAAGGGGATGGCGGGGTCTAAAAGACCCCGCCATCCCCTTCGTGTTAGGTTACTTTAAACCTTGCTCACAGAATTAGGAGCCCCGCGAAGCGGGGCTCCGCCGACCTCCCTTGGTAGGTGGTAGTCAACAAATCGACCAAGGATGTAAGAGCGAGCGAAGCGAGCTCGGGACTGGGGACACCCCGACACGGACAGGTTAGGTTCGAAGGGGATGGCGGGGTCTGAAAGACTCCGCCATCCCCTTCGTGTTAGGTTACTTTAAACCTTGCTCACAGAAATAGGAGTCCCGCGAAGCGGGGCTCGGTTGAACCACCTTGGTGGTGCTATTACTCAGGATGCAATAGCGAGCAAAATGTGTCTTGAGGCACCCCGACTCGGACTTTTCTACTTGACGGACCCGAATCGGAATTCCAATAATCGGAATTTTAATATTCGGTATTCGTGTTTTTGATGTTTCGGAAAATATGTTAAGTCGGAATTTTTGATATTCGGTCTATTGAAATTCGGTATTTTGAAAATAGTAATAATAAACGTTAGGAATTTTGAAATTTCGGAATTATTAAAATAGGAATATTGATCCATCGGAGTTGTTGTATTAGGAATTTTGAACCATTCGGAATTATGAAAATCGGTATTTTGAAATTCGTATTTATGAATTTCGGAATAAAGTTTTTCGTATTATCGCAGTGTACCCGTTCCACATGCAATTAGAATTAAATCACTGTATTCCATCCTCGGAAAGGATACATTATGTATGTTTACATTAATAGAGAGAAAATCTGTTCGCCGCCTATTTAAATTATTTTGATTTACAAACTCTGCAAGAGTATTGTTTATATGCATGTTTTGATTTATTATTTCTAGTATTTTTGCTCTGCATCCTCTCTGTCTCTGATTCTTTGGTGAAACCTATTTATCAGAGCTGCCGCTATGCGAAAGTCTGTCATTGCATGTCTTGATGCACGATTAAATAATTCGTGCCTAAGCAATTTAAATGATTGTTTAAATATGCCATTTACTGCTTCAAACACCCACCTACAAACCGTGACAGCTCTCGACTTATTAGCAGCAAGAGTTGACAATTGGGTTTCAGCTTGTTGAGTTGAATAATTACAATTTCTCAGCAATGGCACAGCATCTCTAAAGCCCCTATCCAGAATAAATACATCACCTGCTTGGAAATATCTCCTTAGTGGTTTTGTTTCTTCATTAAATTCATTTATTATTACTCGTATATTGGCATCTGATGTTGTAGCTGGATAGGGACCTAATACATCTATAATGTAGCCATCACAACAAATCATAAGCAAAGGCTTCATCAAGTTCCTATACTTGTGCAATGAATATGTATATTTTTGGTACATATAATTAGATGATTTTTGTACATATAAATATGTCCCATCACTTACAATAATAGGTTGTCTATTTTCACCTCCAAATAAACCATTAGGTATTAATAAATTCCGTTCAGAGATTTGTGTTCTACTTATACGAGTACATCGTTAATAGTCGCAAGGGGGTAATATGTCTTCCATTTTTCCAAAAGTATTTCATACGCTTGATTGCGTGCATCTTTATTGCAATAAAGGCTATCGGCGATGTTCCACAAACATGGAAATTCTTTAAATTTTATTCCAACAACTCTTCAATTGCTCTTTTCTCAGTAATAACGCCCGCAAATGCATACTGCAATGTCTTTATTATAGTACTCTACTGCGCTATTAGACCTGTTGCGCGTACGGTGGCAAAAAGCGACTAAACTGGCATTTGGTTCGGTGCGCCGTCCACACGATCGAACTTGGTCCGGACCGCACCGCGTTCGGGACCGAACCAGCCTTACCGATATTATATTATGATAATCCAAACGATATTTTGTTAGGATTATCATAATATAATAATACATTATCCAGGAATTGTGCAGGAGGTAATTGACTACCCTGGTGCCGTGCCCAACCAAGATACCATATTATATATATAGAGATCCGACCGATTTCGGCCAAGGTGATTGCTTCAGCTCCGTTGTTGTTGTCTTTCGTGTGCTCGCATGTGGCTTATATAACCAATCTTCTTTGTGAAGATCCTCGCACACTGCGGGCATGTCAGCACACCATCGACGAAGTTATAAATGATCGCCGCAGGTGGTCGGGCTTTCAGAGTTGATCACGCTTGGCATCAAGCTCACGGCGTCGCTGTAATTCAAAATCACGGACTTTGGTTTTATCTAGAGTCCTCCACTCCGGTCTTGTCTTTCGTGTGCTCGCATGTGGCTTATATAACCAATCTTCTTTGTGAAGATCCTCGCACACTGCGGGCATGTCAGCACACCATCGACGAAGTTATAAATGATCGCCGCAGGTGGTCGGGCTTTCAGAGTTGATCACGCTTGGCATCAAGCTCACGGCGTCGCTGTAATTCAAAATCACGGACTTTGGTTTTATCTAGAGTCCTCCACTCCGGTCTTGTCTTTCGTGTGCTCGCATGTGGCTTATATAACCAATCTTCTTTGTGAAGATCCTCGCACACTGCGGGCATGTCAGCACACCATCGACGAAGTTATAAATGATCGCCGCAGGTGGTCGGGCTTTCAGTTGATCACGCTTGACATCAAGCTCACGGCGTCGCTGTAATTCAAAATCACGGACTTTGGTTTTATCTAGAGTCCTCCACTCCAGTCTTTGAGCAGCTTTCTGCTCCCACCGAGACGGCTGCTATGTCACATTTGGTTAAGTGACGTTTCAGCACATCTTTGTACCTGAGGAGATGCCCGCCATGCTTCCGCTTGCCCTCCTATGTTTGAGTGAGTGAGCTTGATCACAATAAAAATGAGCTTCGCCACTCGCTGCTCCGACATCCGTGATACATGTCCGCACCAGCGAAGTTGTCGCCGCATGTGATAAGACTTAAAGCCACCCACATTTGCCCTGTGCAGCACTTCGGTATTTCGCACGCGGTCTGACCATCGTATCTTAAGTATCCTCCTAAGACAGCGAAGGTGGAACCGGTCCAGCATGCGAATATGTCGGCGGTACACGGTCCAGGTTGCGACTGAATACAAGATGTTCGGCAGCACCGTGGCCATGTACACTGAGACCTTGGTAGCTAGTTTTAAGTCATGTGACCTGAAGACCTTGGTATCCAGCCTACCAAACGCTGCAGCTGCAGCGCCAATTCTACTGTTTGTCTCTGCATCAAGGTCACACTTAGATGTCAACGTGCTCTCCAGATATCGAAACCTGTTGACCTGTTTCAGTTCATTCTCGCCGAGTCTTATGGACAGTACCTCGGGACCGTGAATGTCCAAAGACATCACCTCCGTCTTTTTGACACTTATTTTCAGGCCGAATTTTCGGCAAGACTCGTTGAGATCGGAGATTAACCGCTGCAGGCCGTCTGGGGATTCTACTAGAAAACACGGGTCATCTGCATACAAAATCTCAGTAACCACAGCGTAAGAGACCTTGGTGCGGCCTTGAGCCTCGCTAAATTGACCTCCTGGCAACGTATATGCTTTTTGGGACGATCGATTCAGTGGGTAGCAATGCGAGAAAAGGTAAAAAACAAACATACTTGCATTTATAATATTAGTTTAGATCAATCATGTTTATAGGTACATAGTTTGCATAGGAAACGTCATTATTTGAGCACTAATTTCAAAGATCCGTGTTTATCTTAAACATTAGACTATCATTTTTTGGGCGATTTACAATCAAAATGTTCAATTCAATTATATCCTTATTCTATTTTTTTTCCGTTCTCATACTTTGTTTGTTTTAAATTGAGAATAGTATTAGTTTTTTTGTGTTGTGAAACTTGTAAAATTGTAACACTAAATACTGGAAGAAGTCACTGACTCCTGAAACACAGGCATCCTAGCCTAGCTCTGGAGTCAGTCTCATCACTATCTGTAAAAGCTTTTCTCAATAAATTATCTTTATCTAAATTATCTTTATCTTATCTAAAGGACAGTCTGCCCTTCCACAGCAACAGTTACTCATCGATAGCGATCTCCTGCCCTGGTAGGTATAATGAGCTAAACTTACTGTTGAGGTGGTCAATCACCGGCTGGATCTTGACCAACTTAGACGGGGTTCCGCTGGCATACAATGCATTATCTACAAAGTGAAGGCACCGCTTTATAAGCCTAAAGCGATAAAACGGCATAATGTCCGGGAAATTGCCCCCCACTTTAAATTAAGGTAAACTGGGTGACCAGTAGTCCTCCTCTACCGGGATTGGGACGATGCTTTACAGCATGATGATACCGATAAACGTCCACAAATCGTGTGGCGTTATCGGTACCCACCTCCTCATGCGAGAATTTTCAGGAAGCGAAGGATGAGCGAGAAGATTTGCCGCATACTTATTAGTCTCAGCGACTGTGAGATTAATGATGTCTTCGTCCCAAATTTTCGGTAAAACTTTCCCGCACCCCCGTAAAGACGCCTGGATCGTGAGACCAAGTGAAGTCCAGCATGTTCTCCTGGCAAGACTGTCGCAGAGCAAGAGCAAGATCATCCTGCCTGTCAATGGTCTCTAAGCCCTCGTGGAGCGCGGTTGGCAAGTTTTCCACAGGAAACTCACCAGCGTGCCTCCTGCGAAATGATTCAAAACATAAATAAACACAAAATAATGGAATGACTGATTGTTTTCGAATCTTTAAAATTCCTACACCTCGAAACAATAATTGTTGAACCGGGATTGGACGATGCTTTACTAAACTAAAAACTAACTTAATTGTCTGGCTCATCCATTTTCCCTCGCTTTAAATATTCAATTTAAAATGTATGTATATAAAGATATTTTAGATAAAGATACCTTATCTTTATCTAAAATATCTTTATCTTATCTAAAGGACTGTCTGCCCTTCCACAGCAACAGTTACTCATCGATAGCGATCTCCTGCCCTGGTAGGTATAATAAGCTAAACTTACTGTTGAGGTGGTCAATCACCGGCTGGATCTTGACTAACTTAAGACGGGGTTCCGCTGGCATACAATGCATTATCTACAAAGTGAAGACACCGCTTTATAAGCCTAAAGCGATAAAACGGCATAATGTCCGGGAAATTGCCCACTATCAAATAAGGTAAACTGGGTGACCAGTAATCCTCCTCTACCGGGATTGGGACGATGCTTTACAGCATGATGATACCGATAAACGTCCACAAATCTTGTGGCGTTATCGGTACCCACCTTCCTCATGCGAGAATTTTCAGGAAGCGAAGGATGAGCGAGAAGATTTGCCGCATACTTATTAGTCTCAGCGACTGTGTGAGAGAGATTAACCCTTTAGTTCGCATAAAAAATTATGATCAAAATTCATAATTTTTTTTAGTAATTCTGTTTTGTAATAAAATGTTATACCTAAAAAAAACAAAGAAAAATCTGCAGTAAACAGATTTTAATGTAAAAAATTTTGCGTTGCGAAATGTGCAGTTAATAATAAAACTAAACACTGTTAAATAAGTATATAAATTTATTAAAATCGAAGCAAATGCTAAAAGAAATTACAGATAAAATATTAAAACGTTTACTGTTCATGGAATTGTTTAAAACAATTACGATTTTTTACAAAACACAATCTTAAATTGCATTTTACACAAATGACAGTGGTCATCCCTTTCTTACAAAACTCACACCGACCCTGAGCAGTTGTGTAGTCCGGCTATGACCAACATTGTCACGGCGAATAGCGTCAGTAGGCCTTGGCCCAGCGGGCTTTTGAGTTTTATCAAATTTAGCCTGTTGAACATTTTCTAAAGATGTACTCGTATGAGCTGGCGTTCGCTGTTTCGAGAGCAATTCGAAGTAAATCATAATTCTGAATGTTTTTAGTGAGCTAGGAACTTTATTGTACCGAGCACAATCTTTTCTATACATAATCCATGCATTATTTACGCAAATATCCAATAATTGAGAGAACAAAGCCATGTACCATCTCTTGGTTTTATAATTAGTGCGGTAAAGAGAAATCAGCATGTCACAGAAGTCCACACCTCCCATGTGGGAATTATAATGTTTCACTATTTGAGGACATGGAACATGAATCCTGGACTCAGTTTCTTTACAAAATCGCTTTATGTTCTCCATAGGAAAACGAATCTACATAAGAACTTGCTTATATTACAGATTTGTTGTCGTGCCATTTTACGACGGTCAACTTATTTTGATTGCAAACAATTTGTTTGCTGGAGCCTCTACCTTTTTTAAATAAATCTTTATTGCTAGGCAGTTTTAAGGTCTTCGCACATTATAACAACTCCACGCCAACGCGGCAGCAACTCTACTCACACTCTCGATGAGTAGTCAACTAGTTGATCCACCCAATGGTCACTAGTGGACAACGCGGTGTCAAGGAGTGGCCAACGCGGTGCCAACGAGTGGGTTATTCAACAGACAACTCGTCTAACCTCAGTTTTCGGTTAAATTTTGTCCAAAGAAGTCGTGTTGCTTATGAAATGTCGAACTTTACATTCAGTGAACTGGCGATTATAGCTATTATATTTGATAATGAAAATGAACGAAACAGCAGGAAAAGAAGATATTGGGTACATGATATGTTGCGACAAAGGAAATCAGAAGGGGAATATTGGAATATCCGGAAACGTCTGCTAGATGACGAAGAAAAATTCTATATCTATTTCCGTATGCCGAGATACTTGTTTTATTATATACTTAATATTATTGAGGACGACATCTAAAAAAGAAACACGCGATTTAGAGAAGCTGTATCACCGGAAGAAAAGCTGGCAGTGACATTAAGGTAAGCAATAAGAAACTTTTTTATAATTTATATGTATTTATTTATATATCAAGTTAAAGGATAAATCTAAGCAAAGCAATTTTACTTTAATTGTGTTAAGAAGAACCATCAACCCTCGATTCTTCCATAGGCGTTGTATTTTGCTGTTGGGTGCTAGCGGTGCTACTACCGGTAGTACCTGCATTTAGGTTTTGAGTTGTGTAGCTACTACCGATAGTACCTGCATTTAGGTTTTGAGTTGTGTAGCCAGAAGTTCCTGGTGCAAAAAAATCATCATAGTAACAGTTTCGATTATTTTGCAGTTCTTGTATTTCAGCTTCCGAAACTAAATTAAAAATTCTTGACTTTAAAAGTGCTTGATTATAGGTAGATAATTTTTTTACTGTGCTAGAAATACTTAAAAAAAATTTATCCATTTCGTCATTCTGCTTTCCATCTTCATCGTTTTTTTTTTTTTTTAATAAATATTCCATTAAAACCGCCGATGCACTTGTTTCTTGCAATTTCTTTCGTTTTGTCGTTTTTGGAATGTCAGGAAACACTGATCTAGATGAATCGTACATAGACACCGAAGATTCAGGACGCTCCGAGATAATTGACGAGTCTTGAGATTCTTCATTATTAGTCACATTGGCAAGAATTTCCGCAGCAGATAAGCTATTTTCATCATCACCATCATCTGTGTTGTCCACTGACGTCACTGTAGACCGTTCTTTATAATGTGGTAATAAAAAAGACATTTCAGTTTCATATTGCCATTTTTTATTAGTATTAGCACTCTGACCACTTTTAGTTGCTTTCTTTTTAATGGCTCTTCTATGATATTCCCTTAAGTTTTGCCATATCTTCTTACATTCTGACGCTGTAACAAAATAATATAAATATAAAGAAAAATTGGTTGTTTCAGGTACTTGATTAGTGGCTGTTCATTTAGGACTATGAGTTCAAGCTTTCGGTTAGGCGAAAGTACCATCCGGTCGATATTAAAAGATGTGTGCAATGCGATTATAAATACAATGAAGGGGAAGTTCATGCCCACACCTACTACCGAAGACTGGAAAAGAATCGCAGATGGTTTCAATAAAAAATGGAATTTTCCAAACTGTATAGGTGCCATCGACGGCAAACATGTAAACATAATTGCCCCTCCTAGCAGCGGCTCGCTATTTTTTAATTATAAAAAACACTTCTCTATCGTCCTCATGGCTGTCGTCGATGATAAATACAGATTTATAGCTGTCGATATAGGGGCCTATGGCAAGAATAGTGATGGCGGAATTTTGGCATCGTCAAGATTAGGAAGAGCGATTGAAATGAATACATTTAATATTCCAACTGACACACCATTACCTGGTACTGAAATAATAATGCCACATGTTTTTGTAGCCGACGAAGCGTTTCCTTTAAAAAGGAATTTATTGCGACCATATCCACGTTCAAGTGGCATTTCAGAAAAGGAAAGAATATACAATAATCGCTTATCGCGAGCTCGCAGAGTAGTTGAAAACGCGTTCGGCATCTTATATCAAAAATTTGGAATTTATAATAAGAATTTGCATTTACACCCAAAATATGTTGATATTGTGGTCTTTGCGACGTGTATTTTACACAATGTCATGCGGTGTTAAAATATACCATCCGATGATGAAGTCAACACAAGGCAGAGTTCGGCCAATAATGATGATGAACAGAGATTACTAAGTAATCTAAGTACAATTCCAGAAGATATAAGTGAATCTTCGGCATCTGCTTTTGAAACTCGTGATATGTTTGCAACTTATTTTCAATCTCCCGAAGGACGAGTTCCGTGGCAGCATTCAATATAGATCATGGATAATTAATATGTAATAATCGTAAGAAGTTGGTTATAATATTATTGGCTTATTAAGAATATTAAACAAGTTTCTATACTAAGCTGGGATTTTATTACTGATTACCTATATTAAATAAACGTAAGGCACTTTATTATAACATACAGAAACCCAAATTAAAAATAAAATATATATGACGTAGATTTAATATTTTATATCAGTAAATTCTGGGATTTTATATTACTGTATGTGAAAAAACTAATTTTTACGATAAACCAAGATTTTTCGAGTGTCCAAGTAGAAAATCGTAGGTACTGTTAACTGTACAATAACATACCTACTTTTTGGATGTAACAGGTTGAATTAAATTTTCTCAACAATGTACTTTAATGAAATGACTTATAAGTTTTAACATTATCTTTAATATTTATTAGAATCACACATATTTATTTGTTCGATAGCTGAATTTCTGTAGATTATGGCAAAATCAATAACTCAATACCAACACTGAAAACGTCACAAATAGAAATTAATTATGTTAATAGTATTTTATGCAATAGTTGTATAAGAGGGTTCAAAAATGGTGAGTGGCGTGGTGAGTGTTAATGCAACGTCGCATACAAAACTTTTTCTACGACTAGGGATTAAATATAACAAACACAGCAATACCGCATAATTAAGAGCGGGAAGTTGTATAGTCACATATGACAGTTAGTTTTTGCAAAATTCAATTGCAAAAAAGACTAGATAGACTTTTTTGCAATTGAATAAGACTAGCTTTTATATAGGTGTTCGGGACTATATAATTAACAGATAAATGTACCGGAGTAGAAAAAAATTCTTACCTGGTTGCGACAATACAATAGCGATTTCATTCCATGCCTTTTCCTTCTTATGTACGTCACTATATTTCGGATCACGAAGGTCGTATAGTAGCGGATATTTTCGCACTTCTTCTATCAACTTTTCTTTCTGCATGATTTTCGAAAAATATCACCGTGTACCGCCAACGTGCACTCCGTCCTTCGATTCTATAGTGAATGATGGCGATGGGGAAGGCACGGGGCGGACGGGTGGGCTGGCAAATGGTTGCCCGTCACGCGTCAGTCGCAAACGCATAGTCGTTACGTGGACAACGTGTGGTCGTTGCGTGGACGACGTATGGTCATTGCGTGACAAACGTGTCGGGGTTGACCTCTAGTGTACGATGCGTAGGCCACTCGTTGTACACTACTTTATAATCATTTTTTGAAATTGAACCTTGAACATATGATACAGGGCTTAAATTTCAATGTCTAGCATAGAGTCGAGTCGCCGGTGAGTTGTTATAATGTGCGAAGACCTTTACCTGACACCCCCTATAGTATTTATGTATACTTACACCTTACATCATCCTATTTTTCTCATTAATTCATACCTTCATTAATATTTTTACTTGATAATTTTCTTGTGACACTTATGTCAAATGCCAAACTGTCAGTTTCTTTTTATTTTTACTTTCTGTTTTGGCTTATAGCTTATTAATCTATGATGCTACATTTTGATTTATATAATTTAATTTATCTATTTGATTTCATTGAAATATTGTACAAAGTCTAATTTAATTATTATAATAATGTTTGTATTAAATTACTCAATTCATAATTTTACATAATGTAAACGCACGCAGACCTCCTTGATCTGATTTGTCCGAATCCGAAGAAACTATTTGAAAACAGAAATGAAGGATGATTTTCAAAACAAGCTGACACTGACTGAAACAGGACCTTTGGTTGATTCTATCCAGGACCTTGGTTCATTCTATCCCGGACTCTGGGTGCTTTCGATCTCAGACTTCTACCCAGTCTTACGAGGAAGCTTCCCTCTGAGGCACTAATCTGAGGGAACTCTTACCCTCTGAAGTGACCAAAACTAATGAAGGAAGCTTTTACCTTCTGAGGCTCTTCACTCTGAGGATCTTGCCCTCTGGGACTCTCTGCTGTTGAGGGCTACTGAAGAGGCTGAGGCTCTTACACTCTGAGGAGGATCTTGCTCTCGGAGACTCCCTGCTGCTGAGGACTGCGCCTTCCGAGACCCCTGCCTGCTGCGGTCCTGCCTGTCTGAGGCCCCTTCCTGCTGCGGTTCCTGCCTGCTGAGGCTATTGTGGCCTTACCCAGTGGTCTAGTGCTGTACTGTGCATTGTGCTGACTGTGTTGTGGACTGTGTTGTGGACTGTGTTTTTATATCGCTCATGTATTTTGTATTATAAATAAAGTGTATCCTAGTCTATTAAACTGTTACACCCCTTAGACGATTAGATCTAATTGTGCCCAAGGAAAAAAATCCATACTCATTGGGTAATAAATGTATTAGTTCTAAAGATGAAAAGAAGTTGTCAAAATACACAATCGCCGGTTTATGTCTAATGCTCTGGCAGAGAGCTATTACAACTTTGGCGCCAACTCCTAAAGAGTTTTCATATTCCGTAAAAGAATGGAATCTGAATGTATCTTTATTCTATAAGGAATAAAGTCGTAGACACAGCCAGATACCCCAGCTCTGACAAACATTTTAAAACCCCACTTCTTAGGTTTCTTTGCCAAATATTGGCGCCTGTTGCCAGCTCTTGTGCCCTTATATGGCACCATCATTTCGTCGATACTGTAGCGATGTTCCTCTTCTATTTTAAGGCAGTTTCTATGTACTGCTTCCAAAATCGGACGGATTTAGAAGTAACGGTCTCCATTTTGCTGAGAATTATCAACGAAATGCAAAAACTGGCGAATTTGTTCATAACGCTTCAAACTCATAATATCAGCAATACGATTATATCTAAGGTCCTTCTTCCAGTAGTCGCGGTAGGACTTGGATCTTGACAATACCCATTAGTAAAGGGAATTGTTCACTTTGTTAGGGCATTTTGGCTTAGTGTGAACATTAACTATAATATTTAATGACTGAGGATTTAAATAGTTTATACCTCAAAGAAACGAATTATTGTAACAAAGTTGCAGGAGACTGTAAAAATGGTTCACAATAGCATGTGTAAGGCAAAATCTCGTCGCTGAAAAAAGTTACAATTATGAGTACTCCTTGTCCAAAATAAAGGATTTGCCTTTATTATAATGATGTTCTCTTACTTTGAATGCACTTGTAACACATATCCTGATGTAAATAAAAAAAATAAAACTAATAATCTTTATTAATGATTTTTATTCGGAATCATAAATCAATAAAATATTATCTAAAAACTGGGCAGGCGGCCTAATATTATTTTCATGCCTTGCCCAGCTTAGGTACCATGTTATGGTCATAACATGAGCACAGCAACCAACAGTTCTTCGCCCTATAAGACAATTGCAATAATATTGAGATATTGCTCCTCTGCCCTGCAGATCGTTATTAATTAAAATATATACAAAATATATTTTTCGGCTTATGTGCCTGCTTTGAATTTTGCCTCTTAATAGATTGCAATTGCCTGTTAAGGGTAAACCTTCAAGAAGATTGCTCAAGGGCGTAGCCAGGATTTTGTACAGGGGGGGCAGGTTGAGAAAATCATAGAGAAACTGAACTTATGTTTTCATACATTAGGTATAAAGGTGAAAGTTTGTGAGTGTGTGTGGACGGGTGCATGTTTGTTACCTCTTTCAAGCAAAAGCTACTGAACACATTACGATGAAATTTGGTATGTAGGTAGCTGAAGACTCAGAATAACACATACATAGATAGGGGTAGGGTAGGTGTAGGGTAGGTTTAGTTTAGTTAGGGTAGGTGTAAGATTGATTGCTGGGCAGGACGACGTCCGCCGGGTCAGCAAGTGTAACAATAAAAAAACGAATTTTAACCAGAAACAGAATAGTTTTAATTACTTAAACAGTAACTTGCGTGGTTGTTCACAAAATCTATTTAAAACTTTTTAACCGACTTCCAAAAGGAGGAGGTTCTCAATTCGGATGTTTGTATTTTTTTTTTTTTTTTTTTTTTTTTTATGTTTGTTCGGGCATAACTCCTTCGTTTAACAACCGATTTGAAAAATTCTTTTTTTGTTGGATAGGATATACTTCTGGAATGGTCCCATTAAAATTTTATCGAAATCGGACTAGCACTTTTTGAAAAATCAACATAAATCAACAAAAACCTAAAAAGTTTTCAACTTTGTCTACGCCGATTACTCCGAGGTTTATGGTCCGATTTCGATGATTCTTTTTTTGTTCGATACAGTATATCTGCCCTTTGGTCCCACAAAATTTTCATCAAGTTTGGTGCAGTAGTTTTTGTTTTTAGTTTTTATACATGGGCGTTGTTATTTTCCGGTGCTACGGATTACAAAATTTTAGTGCACATGTAAGAAAATTATGTATTTGACAATAATTTGGGTTGAATAGTGAAACTAAAAAGGATAAAATAAAAAACTTTTTCAAAAAAAAATGAAACCGACTTCAAAACAACCACAAAAAAGTTCAAAATAACCTACAAAAAAACTTTTCTTTCGAAAGTCGGTGACAAAAAGTCAATGAAATAAAAAAGAAAGTCACCGACTTTCGAAAGAAAAGTTTTTTTGTAGGTTATTTTGAACTTTTTTGTGGTTGTTTTGAAGTCGGTTTCATTTTTTTTTGAAAAAGTTTTTTATTCGATAACTTCGCCTTTCTTTCCTTCTACCATTTTCCTATGGACGCTTAACATACATAGGCCGTTCAGACGATTTTCTGACATTGTAGACCGCAACCACGTTTTTACTCGCCGTAAGGTGGAAAAAGACCGTTCTATATCGGCCGTGGTGCATGGTTGCGCCAGTAAAATAAGTATGGCCCTCTTTGTGGCGGGGAAGAAAGTATTTGCCTCTTTAAGCGTGTCGGTAAAATCCATTTTCTCTAACTCTTCATTTGGAATCCCCTTGTCTTTCCACAATTTATACCACAATTCTGCTTCAGGCTCGATAGCGAGCTCGTAAAAATTGGTGAATGCTTTGCAATTCTCTTGGAAATCACTGAGGGTCATTGATAACATTGTGTTTGGGTGCAATGACATTAGGCTGAAGGCTGGCAGATGCTCATTCGAAAAGCGTTGATCGAGTGCGGAAATTAAGGAATCTAAATAGGGTATTATAATGGATCTTTTCCAATAGTCTGAAGAGCTCTGTGCCGGGTGATTGGACCGATGTTGTTGCCGAGACGCAATGCGTGGGACTTGTAAGTCGGTACCAAGGGCAGATGCAGTTCCTTGAGAAGTTTCAATTATATTTTCACTTTCTGTGTCTACGTTTTGACGGTGATCTTTTACTAGAGAAATAATTCTCTTAATATGGTTCGTACATGTATGCATATCAATAGATTTCGACTGAAGTGCGTTAGCAACAGGTTCCAGTATTGCAGAATATTTGGCTATCAGTGTCACACATATGATGAATACTGATTTCGTTGCAGCACATTGTAATTGATAAGCATTTTTTCTGGCTGCAGCATTTCCGTCTTTAGATATGTTCTCGAGTCCATGAATGATCTCAAAATGCTTGTAAAACATGGCCACACTTTTATATTTGTGAGACCAGCGGGTCTCGCATAACGCCGGAATATTAGGTACGTATTTTCTACGTAAAGCAGATTCTCGAAAAAAAATTATTATGTCTTTGATTGTTCCGATGGTGTTACGAATTTCTGGAACTTGGTTCAAGTCATTTATTACCAAATTAAGCCTATGGCTAGCGCAATGAAAGTATAAGGCTTTTTTATATTTATCTCTAATTTTTTTTTGTACGCCGCTAATACTCCCCGCCATAGTCGAACAGCCATCGTAGCCTTGGCCTACGCACTTATTGGATTCTAGTCCGGCGCTTTCTAAGAATTTATCAATTTCTGTCGCAATTGTATTAGCATCCATGGCCTCTAATTCAACAAATCCTAGAAATTCTTCACGTATTATATTTTGATCTTCGTCAAAAAAACGGATTCCGATAGATAGTTGTTCTTTACCCGCTATATCACATGACTCATCTGCCATGACACTATACGCATAAGCTTTCTTTGCTTCCTGTATAATTTCATTCTTTACGACCAAACCGCACAATTCAATAATTTCGTTTTGTATCCGTGGGGCATACATAGCATTTTTTTTGCCATGTTCTAAATGCTGCTTTAAATCTTGATCACCAGATTCAATTTTTAGATTTAGAAGGTCTTCAAGAATGCCTTCATGATTCTGTTTACCCCTCAAAGGTAAATCGTGAGTGCCACAAAAAATTACTGAAGAAATTATAGATGCCAGTATCTTTTTATTTGTCTCAATTTCTTTCTGGTGAGCAGAATTCATCATTATATCCACAGGCATTTTCTCCGACAAATGTTTTGCATCGGTAACTGCTGATTTATGATATTGTGATGAGACATGCTTAACGCAGTATTCATGAATATATTTGAAACGGCAAAAAGGTCGAATTACGAATGAGCCCAAAACTCCAACAACTGTCTTTGGAGGGAATAGTACGCAATATAAACACAGCGCACCTTTAAGATGTTTCGAATAAACAAGCCAGGGCGAATAAGTTTGCAACCAACTATGATTGAATTTTCGCTGCAGATCAGCAGCTTTGGCATCCTTAGAAAAGTCATAATTTTCAGGGGGCACCCAACAACGTTTAAGCATATCCAATTTTTGACTTGTGGTCATCAAAGAAGTTCGCCCTACCCATTTGCCTAAATCGTTATCACAAACGAATTCATCTGCAGCCACTTCAGGTGTATTTTGAACTCTAAAAGATCCAGCTTGAGCCAGCGCCAGCGAACTTTCTTCCTTTTTCTCGTCATCACTACTTTCACTACTAGTTTCTGCTTTTTTTCTTTTTAAAGTCCCTTAAACAAAAATTCACGCGTTTTTAAATAAATATAAATATCATATCGTTATTAATCTAAAATTAACTGTGATAATAAAAAATACCTTACCTTTGAAAAACTTTCTTATATCCATTTTTTAAAACAAACACCAGTCGTCCAACACACCCACCCAAACACCAGCGAAGCGACAGCTCTTGATTTATTCGCTGCCAATGTTGATAACTGAGTTTCAACTGCTTGTAAAGATGCAGGCATATGAACAGAATAACTACACTCTTCTAGTAATGGTACACAGTCTCTGAAACCCCTATCCAGAATAAAAACATCTCCCGCTTGAAAATATTGCGATGATTCCCGATGTCCACCCCCAGCTTGTCCCCCGCTGGGGGACAGTGATACGATTTTTTAAAAATATTTTCGTTGCCCCCACGGGTGGACAGCGCTACAATTTTAAAAATGAGAATTCTCAGTGTCCACCGCGGGTGGACGGAGATACTTTTTTTTATTTATGCCCGGTAGCGGGCCCTTTTAACTATTTTTAATACTTTGACTGAAAAAAAAACTAGAAATAAATATATAGATTGTAAATGTAATGAAAAAATACTATTTTAACAATTTCACATACTTAGATCATTTTGTTTAAAACCATATCTTAGTTTGTACACACATATCTTAGTTTGTTTGGCTACACATCAAACTATGCAAAACCAATATAAGTTGACCATTGAGTGTGCGGAAAGATTTCACAAAGCGAGATCAAGACAAACTGGTATTGTATAGGTTGATGTGTAACCAAACAAACTAACTACTACACAAACAAACAAACTAACTAGCCGTGTGTACTAGTAAAGTTTTAGTTAGCATTCTTCTGGGCTCGTTTTATTATAAGTTTGTTAGATGAAAGCTTTTAATAAAGCGAGCCTGTAAAATTGGATTACAAAAATTGGTATAATGTTACTCTACCTTGTATGAACATTTTAAATGATTAAACACTTTTCAGGTGTATACAACATTATTTTTTGTTTATGCGAAACCCGATACACCTGTCCAATATTTTTGTGTAAAGATTCTATGTACAAAATTTTAAAACCGTATCATAAAAAATCACAAAGTTATAAGCTTGTATATTACCTGGTTGTCCGTTCAAAAACATGCTCATTTCGCGGTACACCCGCGTAAACCGCGTCTCCTGTGTTATACACTCGTGATAATAGTTTGGCAATAGGTACCAAACCGTACGGTGATTGTATTGTAATTAATTGGTAATAAAATTTCATTAAAATATTTTTGAAAAAAAAATATAACATGGTGTAAAAAATACTGGAATCGAATCAGTTACTGATTCTGAACAATCTATATTCAGGTTTCGCATATACTAAAAATAATGTTGTATAATTAGAAACAAATGTCATATCCTAGTCAATTTCAAAAGAAAATTTTTAAAACAAAATTATTACAATAAAAAAACCTACTTTTGAATTTTTAATTATGGTGTTAATTAGAAGATTTTTTTTAAAAATAAACGTTGATTTTAAGATACATAATTTGTTTTCATTATATTTTTAATAATCTCATCGGGAACACCCAAATACTCCGAAATATTTTATTCCGAATTTCGATATTCCGATTTTCAAAACTCCGAATATTATAATACCTAAAAATTACAATATCTATTATTAAGAATCTCGAAATTTATTTTACCAAAAGTCGTATGTCCGATTTCTTCTTTTTCCGATTTTCACATATTCGAAAAATGTAATGCTCGATGAGTTCTCATTCCGAAAACCGAAATTCCGAATTTCAATATTCCGAATAAACTGATTTTTTCGGAATATTGAAAATCGGAATTTCGTTTCTCATTCCACAAAGTCAGTGACAGAAACGAATTGGTGCAAAACCGGCTCCACGTAATTTTGTCTACCGTACTCCCAGAGTGTTATTTAAACCCGTGTAGGCACGGAGTGAGGCGAGGCGTATCCTCTTAACTTTCACTGTTTGCCTTCAGGATTTTTATTGTTATTAGGTTAACTTAGAATCCAATCCAAACCTTGCTCACAGAAATAGGAGCCCCGCGAAGCGGGGCTCCGTCGACCTACCTTGGTAGGTGGTAGTCAACAAATCGACCAAGGATGTAAGAGCGAGCGAAGCGAGCTCGGGACTGGGGACACCCCGACACGGACAGGTTAGGTTCGAAGGGGATGGCGGGGTCTGAAAGACCCCGCCATCCCCTTCGTGTTAGGTTACTTTAAACCTTTCTCACAGAAATAGGAGCCCCGCGAAGCGGGGCTCCGTCGACCTACCTTGGTAGGTGGTAGTCAACAAATCGACCAAGGATGTAAGAGCGAGCGAAGCGAGCTCGGGACTGGGGACACCCCGACACGGACAGGTTAGGTTCGAAGTTAGTTCGTGTTAGGTTACTTTAAACCTTGCTCTCAGAAATAGGAGCCCCGCGAAGCGGGGCTCCGTTGAACCACCTTGGTGGTGCTATTACTCAGGATGCAATAGCGAGCAAAATGTGTCTTGAGGCACCCCGACACGGACTTTTCGACCTGACGGACCCGAATCGGAATTATTGGAATTCCGATTCGAATCGGAATTTTAATATTCGGTATTCGTGTTTTTGATGTTTCGGAAAATATGTTAAGTCGGAATTTTTGATATTCGGTCTGTTGAAATTCGGTATTTTGAAAATAGTAATTACAAACGTTAGGAATTTTGAAATTTAGGAATTATTAAAATAGGAATATTGATCCATCGGAGTTGTTATATTAGGAATTTTGAACCATTCGGAATTATGAAAATCGGTATTTTGAAATTCGTATTTATGAATTTCGGAATAAAGTTTTTCGTATTATCGTAGTGTACCCAATCTCATCATCTTCCTTCTAAAGTCTTTAATCTGTGACGAGTCTTCACTCAAAGTTTACAAAAACAATTAAAAGGTAATAAATAAATAAAAAGTATCTCCGTCCACCCGCGGTGGACACTGAGAATTCTCATTTTTAAAATTGTAGCGCTGTCCACCCGTGGGGGACAACGTAAATATTTTTAAAAAATCGTATCACTGTCCCCCAGCGGGGGACAAGCTGGGGGTGGACATCGGGAATCATCGAAATATTGCCTCAGTGTTTGCTTCAGTTCTAAATTCCTTTAACATAATGTTAGCATCGGATGTTGTTGCTGGATAAGCTTTAAAATTCCTACACCTCGAAACAATTAGGCTACGTCCGGACAGACAAGCGCCTTGCTTAGCGACTAGAGCCTAGTAGCTTGCGCTCTGGCTACTTGCTAGGATACACGCTGGCCGCACTACAGGTGGTTTGCGAGGTGGGTCGCTAAGTGCCTTGTTCATTCGCTTGTCGGCACGTTTACGAGATGTCACTTTCAAAAATAGCTCTAAAACTGCTACTTACAGAAAATTCACATTTGAAATATACCATTTCACGGCCTTATCCATCATGTTGGGTTCATGACATAAATAAGTCACGGTCAAGTCATGGGGAGTTTAATGTTCTGTATAAACAGTTGCGTAATTTTGACGACAAACTTTACGAATATTTGCGTATGGCAAGAGAAACATTTGATCTACTTCTCAGTAAAGTTAAAGGAAAATTAACTCATTTGGATACTCATCTTAGAAAAAGCATATCAGCCGAAAAATATGTATTTAGAGTTTCACTTACCTTAATGTAACGACTAGTCAGTCGTTACATTAAGGTAAGTGAAACTCTAAATACATATTTTTATTTATTCAAAAAAACTTAAAGAACAGTAATTTAAGATCTATGGAAAAAAGCAATTCTTCATATAATTATTTGTAATTGTTTATGTAACTTATCAAAGCCGAATCGTTCTCCATTTGCATGGGTATATTATTAATTAAATTTTCAGATGAATTCTGGACGTGCAATTCATAGACTGATTGTTGAGTATCTATATTTGCTACAGGAATATTCATCACTGATGGTACCGATTGTTGAATGTTATTTTCTACAGCTTCAATTTCAACCAAAATTAATTCTTGAATCTTCGATCTTAACCTTAGTTTACACCTTAGTGGAATATTTTCCAAATAAGGCAAAAGACTCTCAAAAAACAGTAAATCATCGCTTTTTTCTTTGATGCTTTCCCTCTCGAGAATCTCAAGTTTCTTCTTTTCTATTTCTAAAAGTTGATCATTGTTTTTGGTTCTGTTCATACGAATTTTCTTTCTTTGTGATGTTTGACTATAACTTTGAGATCCTAGAATATCACTTGTAATTGTTTCTGAAGTAGAATTAGTCTGCACAGAACCTGGATTCTGCAGCTCCTCTAATGTTGTATTGGTTGTAATAGAATAATTATCATCATTATCTGTACTTAAGTTTGAATCTCTCGCGGGGCTCTCGCTCTGGTTCTTCTTGCTCTTTAAAAATAGTAATTGATCATAATACTGCCACGTACTTTTACATATTTTATCAGCGCTGTCTCCGCTCTTTGGCTTATCAATTTTTCCACATTCTTTAAAAAAATACGCTCTCAGATTTTTCCATCTTGCTTTTACTGTTTTGACTGAAACAAAAACCAGCAGTAAATTTTTTTTTTTTTTTAATCGATGCCCCACACTAGGTATTAATCCTGTATCGTGGGTGCGTTTACAAACATTTAAATTCACATACACAAACAGCCAGACCCGGAACAACTATTTTGTAGGTCATACAAATATTTGTTCCGTGCGGGAATCGAACCAGCGACACGCAGCGCAGCAGTCGATCGCTCAGCCACTGCGCCAACCATGTCGTCAAATATCAATATGTTGTTCAGGTATTAAATACTTTTTTTTCAGATATTTGGCTACTGGAGAATCCTATAGGTCTCTTGCATTTCATTTCCGCTTAGGTCGCACTACAGTTTCTGAGATTGTAAGCGAGACATGCAATATTTTGTGGAGCACACTGAAAGACGAATACATGCCAATTCCAACGACGGAGAAATGGTATGAAATTGCTGATAAGTACTATAACAAGTGGAATTTCCCCAATTGTATTGGTGCAATTGATGGGAAACATATAAGGGTACAGTGTCCATGTAATAGTGGGTCTTTGTACTATAATTACAAGCAATATTTTTCAATTTTACTACAAGCTGTAGTTGATGCGGATTGTAAAATTATTTTAGTAGATATCGGAGCAGAAGGGCGTCAGTCTGATGGTGGAAATTTTAGAACTTCATCTTTGTTTTACATGTTAGAAACGAATGGCCTCAATATTCCATCGGAGAAAGAAATTCCTAATACAAATATTAAAATACCATTTGTCTTAGTTGGTGATGGTGGTGTTATCCACTAATGAATTATTTGATGAGGCCTTTTTCATTAAGAAATATTGAGAACACAAAAACTATTTACAACTACCGACTCTCAAGAGCTCGCAGAAGTGTAGAGTGCTGTTTTGGTATAATGGCAGCAAAATGGAGGATTTTGCAGAAAGCTATTGAAACTAAGGTCAATACTGCTATTTCAATTACGAAAGCTGTATGCATTCTACACAACTTTGTCATGACGGAAGATCGATCTACGTTTCAACAGGACATAAATTCTACTATTACTAATGCACCAATATCCCCCAGGACTCAATATAGATTTTCAAACAGTGCATTACAAACTAGAGATATTTTGTTGAATTATTTCAACGGAATCGGATCGATTACCTGGCAGAATAACTCGTTGCCAGAAAATATAATCCAACGCCATAATATTCATTCACAGCATTAACTTATCATTGTACAAAAAAAATATCACGTCATAAATAAATAAATAACTTTTTTGTACTTACCATCTTTTTTTACTTCGACTGCTACCTCTTCCCATAGTTTTTTTAAGATAACAGCATTTTTATGGAGTTCACTACCCGGATTCCACAGAGGTTCTCTTTTAAAAACTGATGCAATTAATAATTCATCCATTTTATTCTGTTAAAATGCCTCGCGCCTCGTGACAAAAAACCAACACGTTTGTTTACTTCGATACACGCTAAGCGACTAGCTAGGCGCCAAGCGCGCAGTGCGGCCGGTCGCGAACATTCTAGAACGTTCGTTTTACTAAGCTACTCGCTAGGTGACTCGCTAGGCTCTAGGCGCTAAGCAAGCCGCCTGTCTGTGCGGACGTAGCCTTAGAGTTTAAAAAAATATCCAACTTACTACCTATAATTTAAATCTGCGTAGATAATATCCTAGAGAACTATTGAAAAAAATTAGTAATAAATTAAAATTGCGAATAATATTGAAATAAAAATATGCATAATTTTTAATTTTTTTAGTTATTTGAAACTCTCAGGATTAATAAAAACAAAAAAAAAAGAAACACAAAAAGTGAAAATGAAAACAAGATTTGATAAAATAGAATAATATTGAAACAAAAGTATGCATAATATTTATTTTTTGAATTATTTGAAACTCTCAGGATTAATAAAAACAAAAAAAAAGTAACACAAAAAGTGAAAATGAAAGCAAGATTTCATTTTGAGACCCATTGCACAAAAGTCAAGCAGGTTTCCAACCAGACTGGCTAGTCCGCTGTCAATAATTTCAAATAGCGGTCAGTGTTGCCGTTAGGACATTATAGTTTGTGGCCACATGTAAGTAAAAAGTAACCAGTTTTGCAAAAAAATCTCTTTCAAAATTAGGCTAGAAGTGGCTAAAGTGCTTTTGGCCAGATACTGTTATGTATCAAATCAAATCAAAATCAAAAATATTTATTTGCTAGAATATGGTAAATAAGATGTTACAGTTAGTTTGTTGCAGCATATCCTGCCATTAGATGGCGTGCAAAATGTATTTATAGTCATGTCCATCAATCTAAATTATAAATTGTATATTCTATTGATTTATCTTCTAAATAGTCCTTAGTGGTATAATATCTTTTGAATAATAATAGTTTGAAAAGTTTTTTTTTAAATATTGTGAGTGGTAAGTCTTGAAGACTATTTGGTAAATGATTATATATTATTATCGACATGCAGTAAACATTTTTCTTAAATAATTTTAATTTTATTGGTGGAAGCCGAAGTCTATCTTTCTGCCGTGCTCGTGTATTTGGCCTGTCAATGCAAGTTTCAAATGTATCCAATTACTATTGATAAGTATTACAATTTCGGCATGGTGATAAATGGGTTAAATAAAACAATTTTAATATGGATTTAGTATTTAACA
The DNA here is from genome assembly GCA_954870645.1 of Agrotis clavis. Classification (NCBI taxonomy): domain Eukaryota; kingdom Metazoa; phylum Arthropoda; class Insecta; order Lepidoptera; family Noctuidae; genus Agrotis; species Agrotis clavis. Next base: position 4,783,359 of record OX940925.1, read on the forward strand.
TTATTATAAGCTAATAAACGTTCAGCTAGTGAAAAATATTCTCAATTATTTGGTTTAAAATTAAAAATCAATTCCAAAGTCTACAGTGACATCTGGAGATTCATTAATCTCTTCGTCAATGGGTGATGATGTGGGTGGTACTTCAATTTGTTTGACCGATTTGACCGTTTTTGTGACTTTGTTTAAAACTTCAGCAGGCAAAACATAATTGTGGCAAGCTTTTTTAATTGTTTTTTTGTAGTTTGGTTTAATTAATCGGTTTAAGTTTAACAATCGAAAAATCAGCCAGAAGTGGCTAGATTTATTTTGGTGGCTAAATTGGTTTTCTGTTTGGCTAGAACCGTTGAAAATCCGCTAGATCTAGCCACAAAGTGGCTAAAACGGCAACACTGATAGCGGTTCTTATACAAATGTCAACAATGACTGAAAATCAACATATTATAACATTGCTAATCCCCCAAGAGGAATAGCGTAATTATACATATCCTATTAATTGAAAAGCAGTTTAAGGAATATTTGAGGAAAAATTGAATAAATAATATGCAGTGGTTTAACTTGCAACTCACAACATACATTAAAAAACTGAGGTGCGGTAAGAAAGCTCCGCCTACCGATAGGACGTCCCGCACTGCCCCGCAACCAGAGATCGAGGATGACGCCGCGCGCGACTCAGGTTAATTAGGAAATTTTATCAATTATTACGTAACATGCAGCTCGTTCGGAAATTTAATACCTAATTAATTTTATCATGTTTTTTTAAGAATAAATTGCTGAGATTGTCTTCTGTAAACCTCTCATTTATTTATTTTCTTTACAATTTACTAAACTATGAATTTACATGTATCTGAATTGAAAAGTAGTAAAAACAAGTAACCAACAAAAAAAATAAAGCTACTTTGTTACATATTAGTGAACTTTGTTTTACTAGAAGTCAATGAGTATGTTATGTATATAAGATACAAGCTTAGTTGAAAAATTACGTTCCAGACTAGGGTTGCCACCGTTTTTTTATAGTACATTACTGCCGCGGCCTATAATGGCTACTTTGCTGGTCGCACTGATGATGGCCGACAGCGCAGCGTAGCGCAGCTCCAGGCCGACACAGCGCGGTCAGCATGCAGCACTGGATGGACGAGCTGAGATAAAGGCCGAGGCCTTTACAGCGAGGACAGCAAGGGCTGCAATGATGGCCAAGCTGGAAGGCCTAGAGCGTAGCTAGGCTAGCTCGAGGCAATCATAGCGTGACCAGCGAAGCAGACATAGTGGGCCAAGGCTTGTATAGTGCTTTACTCAAAAATGCAAGTACCTAACCTACATAAAACCAGCAAGTGATTTAAATAAAATATATAAAACTTAACTAGAAATTTAATTAAAATAACAATTTGAAAAATACAGTTACTAAAATTCAACACCGACTTTCCCGGTTTCATATTACTTACTAATAGTTTGCGATAATTTTAATGCGATGCTGCTATATTTTCTTCATTTATTACTTCATTTACTTAAAGCAAAAAAGTCACTAAATAAAAATAAAAAATTCGCTGAACCGCGCTTTTGTTCCTTCTTTGTAACTTTTTTTTAAATATGGAATACAATCTTTTTGTGCCTACCTCTTTATATACAAACAGCTGTGTTTTAAATAAAATCTTTTTGCATTTGTTTTTTTAAAACGTTGAAACATCAAAATAGCGGCCAGCAATGTTTTGCCGGCCTGTTAGAGCGGCCAGCAAAAACATTGCTGGCCGCTCCTTGAAACAGACCGGCAAAGTCTACTTTGCTCAAACAAGGTTGTCAAAATAATGACCACATTACATGCATTTTTGAGTAAAGGGATATTATATTTTTTCAAACAGTTTACAAATAAAATATTTTAGGGAAATTCATGAAAATTAAAATTTACGCATTATTTGAAAACCTAGTAAAGAAAAATTTATTTATCTAAACTTCTAAAGTAACATCATTAAAATTTTGTTATACAACATTAGTTTTTGTTTATGCGAAACCTGATACACCTGTCCAATATTTTTGTGTAAAGAATCTATGTACAAAATTTTAAAACCGTATCATAAAAAATCACAAAGTTATAAGGTTGTATATTACCTGGTTGTCCGTTCAAAAACATGCTCATTTCGCGGTACACCCGCGTAAACCGCGTCTACTGTGTTATACACTCGTGATAATTAATTTGGCAATAGGTACCTAACCGTACGGTGATTTTATTGTAATTAACTGGTAATAAAATTTAATTAAAATATAACATGGTGTAAAAATTATTGGAATCGAATCAGTTACTGATTCTGAACAAACTATATTCAGGTTTCGCTTATACTAAAAATAATGTTAAATAATCTGTATAAAAAAAAAAAAAAACAATCATCTTTTAAAATTAAATTCAAAGTTAGAGCGGGCGTACACGGACTGCTCGAGCAGTTAACGGCTGACCGACGTACACGGACCGCTCGAGCGGTCGGCGTTGACTGCTTGAGCAGTCGGTTGTTGACTGTTCGAGCTGTTTTTTGACGCATAGATCTCTGCTAGTACTCTTTCATGCCGCTTCCTTGCATAATATGACCAATTGCTCCCATAAAAGACATCAGTAAATGAAATCCTCCAAGTCTGATGATGATTTTTGATAATTCAGAGCCCTGAGGTGCGGCTGATACAATTTCTCGAGCTTTAGCATACAGGGGCTGGTCGAAAGTCACGATGCATACAGTGTGACCATACCGTTTTGCATTCTCTAATGCACAAAGTAAGGGCGGCCGTACACGGACTGCTCGAGCAGTTAGCGGCTGAGCGAAATACACGGACCGCTCGAGCGGTCGGCGTCGACTGCTTGAGCTGTCGGTTGTTGACTGCTCGAGCTACGCTACCTAACTGCTCGAGCAGTTGATTTTCTACCACAGTCGAGTCATAGATTCTGACGAGGAAGCACTGCTTTTGCTGCTTCTGCTCAGGCGGAGACGACGGCGGCGACGTCAAAAGAGAAAATTTTGGGTTCAACCAATTTTGCAATTAAGAGAACAACATGGACAATTCCATCATTTGTTTATGGAACTTAGAAGTGATGAAGAAAAATTTTTCAACTATTTTAGAATGTCAATGTCTTCGTTTGATGAATTGTATAATATACTAAAGTCTCAAATTAAACGTGAAGACACAATTATGAGGAGAAGTATCCAACCTGAAGAAAGACTAGCACTAACATTGAGGTAAGAAAAATATATAGTAATTATTTAAATTTTTATTCATTAAAAATATTGGAAATTACATCATCGGACATTACAGAACATGATGAAAGGTCTTCAAATTGAGAATTTTGGTCATCAGCCATTGATGTAGAGGGGCCGGTTGCTGATCTAGAGGGGCCAGGCACTGCTGTAGAGGTAGAGGGGCCAGTATTATAACCCCATTGTCCACGATAATCATTAAACGATGAATATCCCCTGTCACCATAACTCGAAGGATATGTGTGATTTGTCATCCCTTTAAAGTATTTCACTACGTTAAGTATTTCGGTCTTAGCATCTAATTTATAATGCTCATTATTTTTTTTGAATTCGCCAACTAATGAGAGTAAAAACAATTTATCTTCATCTTCATTATCAATGCGCGAATTCTGCGATTTTTCATCGAAACGTTTGGATAATTTTTCAATTAAGACGTTCTCATCTGTGATTGTAGTAGTTAATTTTCTTTTGTTTCTTTCTTTGGGTATTTTATTTTGACAATTTTCGCTTTCTTCAGACGTAATTTCAGTGTGCTCACTTTCCTGTAAACTATTTGTTTTGTCGGGTCTATCTTCTATTATTGCCTTTAAAAAAGACATCTGCTGATAATATGCATATGGCCGAATGTTGAGGGCTGCTGAACCACTCTTTGGTTAAATTTTTTTAGCATATCTGGTGTACCCATCTCTTAATGTTTTCCATTTTTTCTGTATTAACATGGCTGTAACAACAAAAAAATATAAGTTAGTATAATTGATTGATTTATAAATATGTTTTTACAGGTATGTATTTGGCAACTGGATGTACATTTATGGATTTGCAATATAGTTTTAGAATAGCATCAACAACAATAGGTTAGATAGTGAGGGATGTTTGCAGAAATATATGGATACATTTGAAGGATATGTGTATGGAACAACTAACTGAAGATAAATGGAAAGACATAATAAATGGTTTAAAAAAAAATGCTAAGTTTCCGAACTGCCTCGGTGCCGTTGATGGCAAACATATTAGAATAATACAACCCGCGCAAAGTGGATCGTCATATTATAACTATAAAAAATATTTTTCGATAATACTTCTAGCAGTATGTGATAGTAATTATATGTTCACTTTCGTGGATATAGGCTCATATGGAAGGCACGCTGACTCGACTATTTTCGAAGAGTTGTCTATATAAAATGTTACAAGAAAAAAAGTTAAATATACCTCCACCTTCTGCAATATCACAAAATGGACCGTTATTACCGAATGTGTTAATTGGGGATGAAGCGTTTAGCTTGCAGGAAAATTTTATGCGTCCATATGGCAAGAATTTACCAGAAAAAAAAATAATTTTTAACTATCGGTTATCACGTGCGAGACGATATATTGAATGCAGGTTTGGCATATTAGCTAATAAATGGCGGATCTTTCATAGACCACTTAACGTCAATGTTGATTTCGCAGTGGATATAGTAAAATCATCGTGTGTTCTTCACAACTACGTAAAACAACGAGATGGAAATAAATTTGAGGATACGTTTGAGGGTCTTCCTCATTCTATAATACATTCAACCCAGCAAGTTCGTCCAGGTGGACCTATGTTAACAACAATCCGTGAAGAAATTGCTAATTACTTTGTGAGCGAAGAAGGCAAACTAGATTAGCAATGGAATATGATATAAATCAATAAATATGTGTGTGACTTTATAATATGACATAAACTTAATAAATGTGTGTGTAAAATGACTGACTTTTTTACTTACCGATTTGATTTTTTTCTTGAACTGGTTTTTCATCAAAGTTCTCAATTACTTGGGCGCAAATAATTGCCCATGCATTGTTCTTCTTTATTTTATCGCTGTGTTCCTTAAGTTTATAATTCCAAATAAGTTCTTGCGTTTTAATTGCACTAATAAGCGCATCACTATCGCACACGCCCTCCATGTTCAAAAAACAGTCGGCAAATGAGACGAGACTTAGACGCCGCGAGGCCGCAAAGGGCGGGGGGAGGGAAGTCGGAGAGCTGTCGACTGATCTAGCGCAGTCAACGGCTCGAGCAGTCGGTGTATGCGTCGCAACCGCTCGCGAGCGGTCGACGGCACGATGGAATTTCATCATGCAGTTGACGGCTTGAAGCGGTCGCGACTGCTCGAGCAGTCGTGTGTACGGCAGCGAATGAATGACTATAGTTCACCGCGCGGTCGCGGCTTTAAGCAGTCGGTCTCAACTGTTTGAAGCAGTCCGTGTACGGCCGCCCTTACTCAGTGCGAGTTTTGGCTAAAGTCGTATAGATAGTATTATAGTTACTGGCTGGTTGGTGAATAAATGGTAAAAATGAGAGATTTAGAATAATTCGTATGATTATTTGTTAAACGTTCAATAAAACTATTTCAACCGGTTAAAGACTCATTTTTCCATTTTCCATAAAACCATACTGCATCAACTTTTTTGAGAAACGATACTGTTTCAGTTCCATAAACAAAATCTTTAACATTTATTTTACTGTAGCCTACTACACCGTCATTTGTATAAGTCTGTATCTATATAAATGAGCTTTTGCCTTGAAATCATTTGCTGAAAGAGTTTCTTTTATTCGTGGCATAGGTTCTTCTAGTAAAACTGAATGTTTTGGAGTAACAATTTGAATAATACCAATTATGTGGAGCGTGTTATTGCCGTCTAGCGTATTTACATTAATATCAGCATTATCTGCAACGTATTGAATAAGAGTGCCACTTTCTGGTGGTAGGACATGAGGAGGACGATGGAAAACTGCTGCTGCCTCGTACATTATTGTATCATTATAAGAAGCACATAAACCAAAAGCCGAAAAGATTTGTATAAGACGTTTAGACCCGAACCTTCCATGAAAAAAAACTGCGAGGCCTACTTGTAATTTAGATTTAAAATATTCCTTGGTCGAACAGCAGTCATGATACAATGGCAAATATTTGTGCATATTAATTTTAAATGATCTAAAGGTAAACGGGCGAATTGTATGGGAAAAAAAACCCACGGCGGACATAAATCAAACCTTGAGGATATATAGCTAAATGTCTCTTGGTAACCATGGTAAGGGTCGCATTCTTGTAGGCTGTGGGAATTTAAAAAAAAAAAAAAAAAATATGGCAGGGGTCGATTTCCTGCCACCGCAAGCCGGATCCCCCGGAGGATACGGTGGAGCATATGGTGCAGGTCTGCTCTGCTTGGCCAAAGCACCGCACTCTCCCACCCGGCATTCAATAAATCATTCAATAAATCATTTTATAACAAAATTCCCACACATATACAATTACCAATTAGACTCTTTAAAATGCAAATAAAAAAAAAACTTATAGCTAAATGCTATTACAGCATATCGGAATTTTTAAATGAATGAGTAAGTACATACAATATATTATGTTGATGGAATCAAAACGGAAACACAGTTTGGAATCTCTATTGATTATTGTTAATTTAGAATAACGCCATCTATTATCGTTGGAGTGGAATCAAAACAGAAACGCAATTTAGAATCTCAATTGATTATTGTTAATTTAGAATAACGCCATCTATCTTTCATTGGAGGAACTATGTAGTTAAATTTGACAGATTACGTTTAGGTAACGCCAAGTTATTACACTTGGGGATGCTTAGCGTGGGGAGCAATGGTAACACCGAGCGAATAGTCGAGTCAAATGTTGATTCGGAAGTTTAATCAGCTATTCGACGTTGACAGGTAGTGACGTTGACAGATGTTGGCTAACCTGTGTGGGGTAGGCCAGATGGGCGGTGACAGTTGAGTGAAGCGAATACTTTGAATCGGTCCGGTAAGCCACGAGTGATAATCTTCGTACAACGAAACGCTCGACGTAGCGCCATATTGTTTTAATGTCGACTGACGTTTTTGGTCGTCTGTGATTGGCCGTCACAGGCGCTGCTAAGCCGCCATTTGTTTTTGTTTCTTATGACGTATGTCTGACATTACTGCTGGTGCTAATATTGATATTTATTGTTTATCCTGTCCGCTTTTTCTGTAATAATAAATCTCCAGTGTCTCTACTTTTGCTACTTGCAAAATGTATTACGGGTGCTCCGTTTTGTAAATTTTCGCGACAGGACGCTATTTGGCATCATTTCCCGTGTAATGAGAAAAGACTCGCTGTGTGGTTAAAGTGTCTAAACTAAACCGTGATGATCTGCAAGACTGCAATCGTTATCACCTGAACAACTTCCGAAGCTTTTTGTTTGTCAAAGCACTTCGAAAAGAACTTCAATACGTCTAAATCTCGTCTCATTGGCAGTGCCTGTCCTTCCCTGTTTACTGAAGATGAGATTTTGAGTGGAACAACAACTCGGCAGTATACCGGTAAATATTATGATGAAACAACATCAGCTATCATTAGTTCTTGCTTTCTTAACCTTATTTCTAACTAATATTGTAAATACCAAAGTTTGTGAGGATAGATGGATGTTTGTTACTCAGATTATTTTAATTTAATATGATACCTTTTACCCCAGGATTAAATTCCTGTTAATTAATTTTCGTCATAAACGCGGGCGAAGCCGCTGGCGATGGCTAGTATAAAAATAAATGTTTTGCAAATTGTTAATTAGTATGGGTGCTAAATTTTGACCGCCTGGTAGGAGGCAAAGATATATTGTTTCTTTAATTTAATAGACCTTTTTAAGAGAATTCATTGTACAGTTACGGTACGTTCACACGGAGACATGATTTCCAGAATCTTATTTTCATCGGATCTGGAAAAACCGAATGTTGTATTCACACAGCACATCTTGCATTGCCGTATCAGACGGCCTCATATCGGGATCTCGTGTGAACACATCATCCGGTTTTTATTAGCAAGAGTGCGCACAGTTCCTCATTGATTTGGAAGCGATGGACGTGAACAGTCTTGCTATAATATACTGGTATTATCGCCGTCAGCGTCGTAGAAAAAGATTGTGGTTAAACCCAATAGTACAAAGACGATCAACAGTTGGTGCCTTTACAACTCTTATGCAGCAATTAAGAAATGATCCACAAAAATTTTTTAACTACTTTAGAATGACTATACCCACATTTGATAATCTTTTGAAAAAAGTGGAAAAAGATTTGACAAAGCGTGATACAAACATGAGGAAAAGCATTAAACCAGAAGAAAAATTAGCAATATGTATAAGGTAAGACTGAAATACTGATTTTTATTATTTTTATTAAAAATATGATTAAGAAATGATAGAATATCGCTTGGTAGGTACACAGTTTCCTAACTACATATCATGAAAGTCTGGGAAATCAGAAGCATTCGATTGAATACTTTGAGAATCGGTAATTGGTGATGCTTGGTACTGCGATGTAAAATAGCCTTGTGATTGTGACACATTTGGTTGATAGTTGTATGTTGATGAGTGTGCAGGAGACCATTCATTTCGGTTCTTTATATTTTGTAATAAATTTAACACGCCTGATTGAAATTCTAATGTTTGATTATCGTTTAGCGTTGCCAATGATGGAAGTAGACTTTTAAAGAAAAACAAATTACGGTCTTCTTTCATTTCTTCTTTCTTCTTGCATTCCATTTGATAATCTATAAACTCACTCATCTTCTTATCAAACACGTTTAAATTCTGCCTCGATGGTCTGTTTTTTTGTCTTTTCGAACCACCTACTACGACATTTTCATTATTAGTTTCTTGTTGACTTTCTTTTGTAGCATCTTGATTATTTGTATCTTCTTCACACAATAAATTGTCCTGAGCCATAGCACTGTCACGGGTAACATCTGATGTAACTGTTATAGCGGTTGTACTATCGTCTGCTAGGTTTGGTGTGGCAATAGTCGCACTATCATGGGTGTCAGCTGGCGTCACAATTTTTTTTAAGAACAGCAATTGACGATGATAGACGGGATTAGGCGCACAATGCCACATTCGCAAAATGACATTTTCAAATTTCGCAAAATGCCACATTCTCAAATTGACATATTCCGAAAACGCCACATCGCAAAACGTCACATTAGCAAAATGCCATTTTCGCAAAATGTCATATTCGCAAAATACCATTTCCGCACAATGTCAAATAATCAGAATATTGAAATGTCACTTGGGACATCGTCATTTTTTTATATAAACGGTCAGTCCATACCGAGATTTGTTTGATTTTAGACTTGATTAAGCAAATCCTATAATCAATACTGCAAATCAAAAAATAATGGTACCATTATGGCGCATGCAGAAAAATACTTTGATTGAGTCATAATTATTTTTTTCCGACTTTAATTATACAGGGTGGTCCAGGCCAGATGGATATAATTTTTTTTAGATAGTCGGCTTAGGGAAAAAAATCGCTTGTCACCCGCTTACAAGATATGATTTTTTTGTTTAATTAAAATTGGTGATATTTCTAATATCACCAATTTTAATGTATTCGTGATTTTTATTTACTTTTTAAATGAAAAAAAAAAAAAAAATATATTTTTATTTTAGGTGCTTACTTAGACATTGCACTCTCTCAGAAAGGAAAAAAATCATACTGATCTGCAAATTTGAAGTGCTTTAATTTTAATTTCATATCAATGCAAGAATAATTACTTTCCTTGAAATCGACAGATTTTTCGTAAACTCCAATAAAAAAAAACTTAAAAAATACTTTTTTTCCACGTTTTTTAATATTCCTGGCGGGTAAATAGGTCCCTAAACAGACTACCTAAAAAAATTATATACATTTGGCCTGGACCACCCTGTATGTATGATATATTATCATTGTATTACAGTTGCATCTAATCACTATTTATGTTTAAATTGTTAAAAAAAAATAAGAATGAGCAAAGTTGGGAACGTGGAAAATAAAATTAGTGTAATGCCAATTAGATTATTTGTTATCCTATTATCGACATATAATATTTCAGTTTAGATTTTTAATTTATTTCATGTTAAAATAAATGAAAATGAATAAATAATGAGATTAAATACGTAATTAAATTAGTTTTAATTTTATTCATAAAATCATCAGCTCAGAAGTCACTGTGGCTTTAACTTTTAAGAATGTGTCATTTTGAGAATGTGGCATTTTGAGAAATGACATTTTGCGAATGTGTCATTTTGCTAATGTGACATTTTGCTAATGTGGCATATTGAGAAATGACATTTTGCGAATGTGTCATTTTGCGTCAATATGTCATTTTGCGAATGTGGCATTGTGCGCCTAATCCGATAGACGTAGTCTCTCGTACATGTCGCAGACGATCCTGATTTTTTTGATTTCTTTTTCTCATTAATACTCCTCATCCAGCTGTCTCTAATATTACTCCACTTCTTTACGATCAATTTAGCTGAAACATATAATTAAATTTAATTGCAGATATATGGCTTCTGGCTGTTCATACAAGGATTTACATTACGCCTACCGAGTCGGAGTGTCTACGATCAGTAACATTATTAAGGAAGTAACGAATGCTGTTTGGAACAACTTGCATGGGGAGTTTATGACATTACCCAACACAGTATCTGACTGGGAATATATCGCCAATGGATTTAATACTAGAGCGAACTTTCCCCATTGCATTGGTGCAGTGGACGGTAAGCATATTAGAGTAAAAAAGCCAAACAACAGTGGTTCCATGTTTATGAATTACAAAGATTTCTTTTCCATCGTATTATTAGCAGTGGTTGATTCATATTATAAATTTACATTCATCAGTGTGGGCTCGTATGGAAAAGAATGCGACTCGACGATATTCAAGGAGTGTTCTTTTTGGAAAAAACTAATAGATGGTGATTTGCATTTGCCGGCAGCATGTCCACTGACAAACGATTCCGATTTATCGATTCCGTTTGTAGTAATAGGTGATGAAGGTTTTGGCTTGCATCAACATTTGATGAGACCTTACGGCGGAAACCATTTGGATAGAAACAAAAGAATATATAACTACAGATTAACCAGAGCTAGACGCTATGTTGAGTGCGCCTTTGGAATTTTAGCTAATAAGTGGCGAATATTTCATCGTCCACTGGATGTAGATACCAGCACAGCAATTTCAATTGTAAAGGCTTGCACTGTACTTCATAATTTTATAATAGATATGGAAGGTGTACAGTCGAACATAGAAACAACAAGCAATGTATCAGCAATGGTTAACGTGTTCAGTGATGCACCCAATGAACAAAATAGTACACGAGGTGGACGATGTGCTAATGTTATACGAACTGAATTCACAAATTATTTTATTTCTACAGCAGGAGCTGTGCCTTGGCAAGACGAATCAATCTAACGTTAATTTTGTAACGCACTGCTATTTTAATTTATGTACAAATATTTCACCTGTTTATTTTAAAAAATTACAACTTAAGTACTTACCATAATCCTGCCTTTTTTTCTCCTCCATTTCTTCAAAATCTTCCTTCAAAATTAAACATATTTCTCGCCAGCCAGCAGTCCTCAAGTTTTTATCTTTGTATATTTCAAGAGTTTTGTCCCATATAACTGGCCGATTTTGGACAAGAGAAATTAAAAGTTCAACGTCTATATTTTTCGTCGTCATAGCGAGAGAATAACGAGCGGTCAGTTGAAGCGGGCGAAAATGACTGGCGAGCGTACATGCGGTGTGTCCCTCCCCGCCCACCCCTCCCCCGCTTGTGCGACACGACGACTGGACACGACGGTGTATTCGGTTTCAAGATCCGGCAAATAACCGAATCTACCCCCGCGTGTATCGTATGAACGCGTGAATTGAATGCGCTATACCACTGCACCGGATCTGATATTTTGCAGTATTGCCGGATCGGTTTGTAGTCGCTAAATCGGGTGTCAACTTCAGCAAGATTCGGTTTTTTTGTCGTGTCTTGAAACCGAATGCATGTGTGAACTCATTCATTGAAATACTGTTGCTACTAAACCGAATCCTGCAAAAAACAGATTCGGTAGAGAAACACTCGACGCCGTGTGAACGTACCGTTACATGCTAAAATAATATGTTTTACTGAATACATAATAACATAATGTTCTCATAACTCAACTGGTTTACACTAGTCTACCTGACTACATAAAGCACCCTCATCCACCCACTCCGAGGTTCATAATATTTCTTTATACTAAACATAATGTTTCTTCTTTTCCAGCTCATTATGCAGATGGAAGACCTGTGAAAATCCTGAGAATAGCAGATGTAGAAAAATCACCTCACCATGTTTTGGAAAGAGGCGACCGATAAACCATCAAGAATATACGGCAGCATAAAAAGACTAAATTACCCATCCAAAGGTGCAGTGAGGTGTTTCGGTACAGTGATAACTGTAACAAATGCATAATTGGAACACAATGCTCATAAAAATAATGTTGTGTCAAAAGGTTTACAATAATGAACTGGTGCAATATGATAATTTATTTTACAAAATTCATTTAACGATTTTCGTTATTTGCCTGCGATGCAAAAACAAGCATTTGAAAAATTTAAAAAGAAATTGAAAAATAAATGTAATTAATAATATGTAATTCTTTGTTTTTTTTTTTTTCCCAAAATTAATTTCAAAAAGTTTTAGTAGTATAGCAATATCGAGTACGGCGTTTTAGGCTGTATACGATTATTAAGATTATCAAATTAAATTATCTACAAAAGATACATCAAAATACGGATTATCGAATGTCTCAAATTCGGAATTGAAGATTTTGGGACTTTGAGAATTGGACATTCTGCCTCTGAACGATGGTTCAGTGAACATTTAGCTTGTGGTCCCACATATTTTAGGGCAGGACAGTCAAAAACTGATTAAGAAATATTATTATCATCATCAGCCGGAGGACGTCCACTGCTGAACATAGGCCTCCCCCTTAGACCGCCACGCCGAACGACAATTCGCCACTTGCATCCATCGGCTGCCCGCGACCCTCACGATGTCGTCGGTCCACCTAGTGGGAGGCCTGCCTACGCTGCGTTTTCCGGTCCGTGGTCGCCACTCGAGAACTTTTCTTCCCCATCGGTTGTCAGTTCTACGAGCGATGTGGCCTGCCCATTGCCACTTCAACTTGCAAATTTTATGAGCTATGTCGGTGACTCTGGTTCTTTGCCGAATATCCATGTTTCGGATTTTATCCCGCAAAGAAACTCCGAGCATAGCTCTTTCCATTGCTCGTTGAGTGACTCTTAGTCTCTCTAAGAGGCCAGCAGTCAAGGACCACGTTTCGGAGCCATATATCATCACTGGCAACACACACTGGTCAAACACCCTTGTCTTGAGACACTGTGGGATTCTCGATGAGAAGATATCACGTAGCTTCCCAAACGCTGCCCATCCGAGTTGGATTCTTCGGGCGACCTCTTTCTCGAAGTTGGACCTACCTAACTGAACAATCTGTCCAAGGTAAGTATAATGGTCTACAACTTCGAGAGTATCGTTCCCAACAACAACCGGTACGGGTGCCACATGGACATTCGACATGACTTTCGTCTTGTCCATGTTCATTTTAAGGCCGACCCGTTGGGAAACGATACTGAGGTCGCTGAGCATAGCATTGAGGTGCTCCAACGATTCTGCCATGATGACTATATCATCGGCAAAACGAAGGTGAGTGATGTATTCGCCATTGATGTTGATGCCAAATCCGTTCCATTCCAAGAGTTTGAAAACGTCCTCCAACGCGTTCGTGAACAATCGAACTCGAAAAAACGGAGAAATAACGTCTCCCTGTCTCACGCCTTTCTGCAATTGGATTGGTTTCGTGCTCTCTTCCAGAAGTCGGATGGACATGGTGGCGTTTCTATACAAACACTTCAACACTTCGATATACCTATAGTCGATATGATATCGTTGGAGGGACTGCAATACTGCCCAGGTGAATCGAAGGCTTTTTCATAGTCCACAAACGCTAAACACAATGGCCGATTATACTCCTCTGTCTTCTGTATAATCTGGCGGAGCGTGTGTATGTGGTCTATAGTACTAAAACCTTTTCGGAAACCGGCTTGTTCGGGAGGCTGGAAGTCATCAAACCTGCGTTCGAGACGGTTCGTAATGACTCTTGAGAACAGCTTGTATACATGGCTCAGAAGTGAGATTGGCCTGTAGTTCTTCAACAAGGTGTTGTCACCCTTTTTGAAGAAAAGAACAACCACACTCCCGTGCCATGCTTCTGGCGTAGAACCTTCGAGTATGACGGAATTAAATAACTTCTGGAGGACTAGAAGTACCGGTTTTCCACCCGCTCTCAGAAGTTCTGTTGTGATTCCGTCATCACCCGGCGCCTTGTTATTCTTGAGCTGTTTAAGAGCCATTCTAATCTCGTATAGGCTGATGTCCGGGATATCCTCAGTGTAGTGTCGAGTCAGTTTAGCTCTTGCGTCTCGACCTGTACCGACACTGGGTTGTCGTGTTGATGTGTATAACTGTCCGTAAAACCTCTCAAGCTCCCTTAGGATCTCCGGTTTCGTCGAAATGATGCTGCCATCGTTAATCTTCAGCTTTGTCATTTGGCTCTGCCCATTAGACGAAATCTTTGCGAAGACTTTTGAGCCCTGGTTCCGCTCGATTGCCTCTTTGATCCGTGCCGCACTAAAGGAGCGCAGGTCACGTCGCATTGATTTAGAGATTCGTCTATTGAGTATGCCATATTCCGACATATCAGCTGAAGATTGCAGCCTCATCTCGGTCCGGTCCTGCATCAACCTGATGGTTCCGTTCGAGAGCTTTTGAGGCTTATTGCGGCGCGGGGTCTTAAAGAACTTGGACCCCACAGCTTGGACAGTTTCCACCAACCCATTGTTAATCTCGTCCACAGTTTCGCATTCGGTTAGGCACTGGAAGCGATTGTGCAGTTCAAGTTGGAAGTCTTCGGGGTTCCGGATGTGGGCAGGACCAGGTCGGAGCGTGGACTTCACCAGACGAGACCTTTCAAGCTTGACATTGATATTCAGTGTGCCTCTGACAATTCGGTGATCGCTACCGGTTTTTACCTTGGCGATCACAGAGACATCACTGAATATTCGCTTCTTGGTCGTCATGATGAAGTCGATCTCATTTCTGGTAGTACCATCGGGGCTCATCCACGTCCACTTCCTGGATGGCCGCTTCTGGAAATAGGAGTTCATCAAATGGAGTTCTTCCTTTTCCATGAAGTCGACCAGTCGCTGGCCCCTATGGTTTCGCTGCCCATACCCAAATGGCCCCTCTCTCAACTCATCGCCATTCCGTGCGCCCACCTTTGCGTTGAAGTCCCCCATAACAACGGTGAAGTATGTTTCGGAGGTATGTATCGCCTCGGATATCTCCTCATACAATGCCTCTACTTCATCATCAGAATGTGTCGAGGTCGGCGCATATACCTGTATGACCTTCAACGAATACCGGTTGGTTATTCTGAGTATAAGGTATGCTACCCTACTCGACACACTGTCGACTTTCACAACGTTGTTGATGAGGGACCTGCGGACGAGAAATCCAACACCACCCTGGGATTTACGGTCTCCTTCCCGGTAGAAGAGCATGTTGCCGGAATCTAGAACTATCGTATCCTGACCCTCTCTTCGGATTTCAGATAATCCTAAGATATCCCATCGCATTTTGCTCAATTCTTCCTCCAGCTCGATAATCTTCTCATCGGTCCTCAGTGTGCGGATGTTGTGTGTTGCCAGGGCCAAAGTCCGTTGGGGGTGGTAGCGGGGCATCTGCCGGGGATTATTAGCACCCCCTGCTCCGCCGTTACCCGATCCGCTACCCAGACCAGGAATAGCGGAGCTGCCGGGGACTGGGGGCCGTGTGCTTCTATTGTCAATCATAATGGGGGGGGGGGATTGCCATAATCCCCAAGCTTGGCAGGCGGCTTGGGGATCGCAGTAGGGTCACCGTAAGTTTGCAAAGGACGCTGCTGCCCGTCCTTCGGTGGCTGGACGTAGTTTAAGGACGTACCCGGGTCCATTATTATATATTAAATTAATTAAAAGGCTTGCTAATTTTGATTCATGGCCCTAACTACTTCAACTAAGGCCTCTGTAGCAGCTGCTTGTCGCCCCATTTGTTGTTGCAGCCCGGCCACTGCGTCTGCCAGCCTCTCCATAGTGGATGCGTTCCCCCGCATTGCGGCTGCCAGCTCCTGCATTGCGGCTGCCTGCCCCTGTATTGCGGCTGCCTGCCCCTGCATTGCGGCTGCCTGTTGCTCCTCAGCAGCAACACGACGGCTCTCAATATCATAAGCCCACTGTCGCGCATTCTCAGGAACTGTAATGAATATAAATAATTAATTTATAATTGACTTCTGCTTTAGTAAAAGGGCTGTTGTAAAGTAATAAATAGAATATTATACCTACTCTGTCTACTCAACCTTCTGACTGGCCGGGGCCCAGTGGAAGGTGGAGCTTGTCTGGGTCCTAGAAATATTTACTTATGAATTATCATAATCCTCAATTTGGTTTTTATCTGTAACACAAAACCACTCTTATGCGTAAGAGCATCTTTTGCATGGCTCCGACCATTTTTAATAAGTTGCCCAAATCTTGGAGAACATTAAATATATCTTCTCTTAAAAGTAAAATGAAAAGTTTATTAGCTGAAAGAGCATATTATAGTATAGATGAGTTTATCAAAGAGGACAATTTTGCTTCGCCTTTGAGATGACAATGTTGTGTGTGTATTTTCAAGTTATTGTATGTATTTTTTGAATAATTGTAATTTGGAATTTAAATTTTAATGACAATAATTCATATTTTTTAATGACTATTTTGACATTTAATTTTATCCAGGACTATTTTGACATTTAATTTTATCCAGGAAATATGCTAGCTGAATTGTAATGATGCCAAATCTGAATAAGTTAAAAAAAATAATAAGTACCTATATAATTTATAATGTTAATTTTGATGAATATTTCACGGTTTATGCACCATCTCTTTCGACCAATTTGTACGCCACGATATGCGGCTAAACATGTTAGAACTCTGTATCTCATTATTATCTTGCATGCAATGTATCATGTACACCATGTTTAAACAAATAAAATTTTACTTACTTACTTTACTTACTTACTTACACGTTTTATTCTCAAAGATAAGTCTTGTGGTTGATCAGAATACCGGAGATAGATTAGATCTCAAGTTAATAAGCAGAGGTCGGAATTAGATAGAGTTGATTTAGTACTTCCATCAAAATGTTGTTATAGATCTTACCGGAATTTCTAATAGACTATCTCGTGTGGAAAACAGTATTAAATAATATTAATAAAACATTAACGATAGATTAGACAAATAATTGTGTAAAAGTAAATTACATTTATTATTTAATAAATCACGGGATTTTTCTGCTCTTTAAAAATAACTCCGGGATTAGGGGCATATCCACTTTATGCTTTTGCTGTATGAAATCAGCGTAAGTACATGAATAACTACCTAATTCCGACAAACTTTTTCTAAATTGAAAGGTTAGATTTATGTTTTAAAATGTATAAAACTATACTAGCAGCCCATACGTGCTTCGCTACGTATACAATACTGTGATAAATGAGACGTCACGGCGTCAAGAGACGTCACGGCGTCCTGACCTATCGGATGACGCAGGTCCTCACCGGACACGGAAGTTTCGGGAGGTTCCTGTGCCTGATGGGGAAGGAGGAAACGCCCGGGTGCCACCACTGCGAAGATCGCCCGGAGGACACAGTAGAGCATACGGTGCAAGACTGCCCCGCTTGGGCAGAGCACCGACGTGTCCTCACGGCGGCGATAGGCGGAGACCTCTCGCGCCCGGCATTGGTTGCGGCCATGCTGCGGGGCGAGACGGAGTGGGAAGCGGTCTCCTCCTTCTGCGAGGCAGTAATGCTCGTGAAGGAGGAGGCGGGCCGCTTGAGAGTGAGGACAGCGTCCTCCCTCCGCCCCAACCGCAGTGGTAGGCACCCGCGGCGCCGGACGTCAGCAGATGATCTCCGGCCACCGTAGGCGCGGGCATGCGGGCAGCGAGTAAAGGGCAACTCGCTGCCCGACCATGGACCATGCCCGGGTCGACGGCGCGTCGTGTCCCACGCGCGCCTCAAAGAGCGTCAGCATAATGACGGGGCCCCCCTCTCAGAGGGCCAAAGCCTGCCGGGGTCGCGGGATTATTTCCTTACCGTGACCCCGGAACAGAAAGGGCTATTGAAGGACACCGTGGATTTTAGTCAGTAAAAGTCTGACAGTCCCTCCCGCCTTGCCCGGGGTTGGAGTACACATTTGATGGTTTTACCACGCTAAAAAAAAAAAAAAAAATACTAGCAGGCCCATACGTGCTTCGCTACGTATACAATACTGTGATAAATGAAAAACTGCTTGACCGATTTGTGCAAACTTCACTATTCACATAAACCATCTACATTCTACTGAATAGTCCGAACAAAGCCTAAACATTTGGTTTGGATAAGTAAGCCCGTTCTTGAGTTATAAAATTACAATGAAAAGAGGCATTGGTATTATGATTATTGATTCTCTGACATACTTACTTAACTCATCTTGAGCCGGCCGTAAATCAGCGGCGGGAGTGGGCGTGGTCCTCAAGGACTGACTGTCAAGCCACTCCTCCTCCATAGGCTCCAGAGAGTCGTCTGATGAAGGAACAGGACAGGAGGGTCCTGCAACTCCAATTTCGGCAGCTAAATGCTCAGCCCTGTCCTCATCAACCGTTGGTATCTGTAAAATATTTAATTTACTTACAATCACACAATATCCAAATATTTGACTTTCAAATAAACCCATAAAAAAATACTTGAATGTGAAAATGATAGCTCAGTTCAATAGTAAGATGAATGAGAATAGAAAAAGAACTAAGATATAAATAGGTGCCAAATTCTATAGACAATCTTGATCTTCAATCAGGTTTTAACAGCGAACCAAAGTTTTGAAGAATTGTCCTGCTAAAGTCAACCATACACTATATAAGCAATGTCTTACTGTAAGGTAACATAAAATAGATAAGCTGGTTGGCTAAATATAAGATGTCAAAAGTGGTTCCACTTGGTTCATGTAATATGAACTGGCTGCAGCAATAGCAGTTCCATTTGCTTGACTTGACACACTTCTAGATGTCTAGATGTTAGAAATTAAATACCCATGGAATAAAGACTAAAGTTCTTAATTTGTTAATTAGAAAGAAAGAAAAAATGTTTATTTGGGTAACCGGTACACACCCAGGGTACACACAATATAGACAAATAAAACAAGTAAAAAAAAAGAAAAACAACCTATTAAAACATTAAATTACAATGCAAATAGAACATTGTGTGTCCCACGGCTACTCCAAATGGATTAGATAGAATAGAAGAATAGATTAGAAACTAACATTGACAGGCAGGCGCACATCAGGCAATCCATCCACCGCCACTGGACCAATAATTGACAACAAGCGCTGCTCGTGCTCGCTCAATGGAAGCACTTTACTAGGACCTCCACCAGTAGCAGCTGCAGACCTTCTTGAATCTGCAGCCTTGCACTTGGTTTTGGCCTTAAGCTCGATCCAGTACTTGATAGAAAAAAAAGCGTGCGTTAGGTTAGGTGCTTCGCAAAACCATTCATCAAGCAAAACCAAAACAGACAATTTAAACATACAAACTATTGCAAGAATTAATGGTGTTTCGGTGGGATTGTTAACTTACCCTTCGCCATTGGTCACCTGTCTTAGTGACTCCTCCTTCGATGGAGTTAAGCTGTAATGCGACAGCTTCCCATGATTCTCTACTCGTCCGTGCAGCCTGTGGGCCTCCGGAGAAGCGACCCAAGGCTACGTCGCGGTGGGTCTCTGCAAAATTTAGCAATATCTCTAGTTGTCTGGCCGCGACCCGTCTACGTGTAGTCATCTGAAAAATATATTTACAACATCATTAGCTCTATAATGAAGGTAATAAGGTAAGGTAGGTGTAATTAAATAAATAAAAAACACTTTAGCACCTTTTCTAATAAATTATCATCAAGTTCAAAAACTTTTAGATTGTTTTTCTTTATCTAAGTTTTTTTAACTTTTTAACAATAAACGAGGGTCAGTGGGTCGTCCTAGGGGAGTCGATTTTCATTTGTATGATTCGTGAACTTACCTTTAATTATAAATTCTTCTAAAAACTTGACCAAGGACTTAATTCCACACTTGATATAATGGCAGTTGATGGCAGTTATGGGCACTATGGGCAGTTAGGAGTTGTAATACTTGTAGAATTTTACCGCGAATTTTACCTGTCAGCTGTGCCGTCAAGTGTCAGTTGCATATGAACCACAAATATATAAAATGCTCCATAAAGTCAACTATTCTAATGCTCTTGAGGTACTCCTCAACTTAGCCGCGTAACAGTCGATAACTCAGGCTACACATATCGATAAAATTAGAGGTGTCAAGATTAAGCAACCCATCGCACAGTGTCGCACTTTGATAGCGAATAGCCCTGCAGGACGCTCCTTATTCATGCCGTTGATATTCTCTTTTTCATTCAAGACACTGTTCAATTCCGAAGACATTGTGGTACATGATGAGTTGTTGTGATGTTGTATATTGTTTTGTGACAATTTCACTAACAATCTATTTCGGTATCCACTCATTGTTATTATTTATAAACTCGTTTAAACACACAAACGAAAACCGATCGAACGAAGGTACGCGCTACCATTCAAAACACCGTACGAGCAAGAGCAATGATTCACAACTACTAACCGTTGAGCTCTCGCTCTGCCCCTTGTGGCAAGCGGGTTTCTAGCGGGTTTGGAAATGAAACCAGAAGTCACTTAATACATATATTTAGTAAATAGAGCATGAGCACACAGATTCAGGGAAGTGGTTCTAGGGTCTCTAAGCACTGTCACTGGTCACTTGGAAATAGAAGGGTACTGCCCTGGGCTTTAGAACGCCGAAGCACGGTGCAGGGCAGGAGGCCCCGTTTAGCTCGGGGTTGTTGAATTGAAGAGGCTTCGTAAAAGAGAGGCCGTTTACTGACCCGCGTGAGTTTATATAGCCGCACACGAACGCCGCCAAGCGATGACGCGTTCGTATGTGGAAGATTAGGGATGTGACACGTTACTAGTGAGGCGCGTTTAGTTGATTTTTAAAATCGACTACAACGCTACACCCTGCGCGTCTTGCAAGTATTACGCGTAGGTAAGTGTCGCCGCGCTCGACGTATCAAGTTTGTTTGGTTATCGAAAACACTGTATCTCTGGGTTTCGAATATTCGCGCGTAAACTGTTTTGCCAACACACTGTAACTTCAATTACAGTGATATGCCAAACTAAGCCATAAATGTAACTTAAATACAGTGTTTTTTAGGTGCTCCTATGTCCGTCTACGTACTTTAAAATGAAAAAGTAATACTATAGGGATATGTAACTGCCTCGAAAAAATCAAATGAGCGCTATTAAGGCAAAACACTGTAACTCAGTTGCAGTGTATTGGATGTACACGACAGTGGTGGTACCAAAACGTAGTGTAGAAAATTAAAAAAAAAAATGGGTGTTTATTTGGTATTTACGGGTGTAGTGGTACTGACACCCGTAAATACCAAATAAACACCCAGTAAACACCCAAATTTTTGGGTTTATTTAAACACAATATCTAGGTGTTTATTGGGTGTTTGCCCATCTATACCTACGAGTATATCTAGGATATTACGTTCTCTCTCGTATTTTATTTTTCTCGGCACTCTAGGATAGGAATAGGATGTGTGTGTAATAAATAGAATTTGTATTTCTGGTTTTATTGATATTAATATCGACTTCATTATCAAGTTTTAGATATCAGGATGGTTAATGTTATTTAATTACTGTATGTAAAGTATATGTAAGGACTTTCGTACAGGAACAGGTTTATAAAGAAAAGCACAAAATCAAGACTAGGTATTTATTACCAAACTACCTCCTTTCGCAAACCCTAGGTCTTCGTGGAGAAGAACAGAGAAAGAAACTCCACGGCAACATATTTTATCAGTACACATTATAAAATACATAATAAACAGCAATATTCTTATCATAATAAATATCAGTTAACTTACATTTGCATTGTAGAACATTATGACACAAATTATAACTTTCAGCATCACACACACTTGTATTCTCTATTATTATATCACTTTAAATAAACAGGACACTACTTTGGACACGTATTATCTCTTTCTCGTCTTATCTCGGGCAATAAACATTCAAAGTAAAATGTTTCTAGTTTCGGCAACATTTTTTCGATCCAAAACTGATCATCTTTTTCTATTTTCTCATATTCTAATCCGTTAGGCGTCCATACTACAAAGTAACAAAATTTTCTACCAGTCACATGGAGCTGGCCCCGTACTTGGTTTCTTTTTAAAAATAGCTTACCTTCACGTAACTGGCTGGATTGCTAATGAGACCTCTCGTATACATCGGGAGACGGTTTGCTGGGCCATTGGAGCATCATCGTTCTGCCCCACAGAGCCTTGATAGCTGCCCCGAGCATAAAAATTCAAAGCAACAAGTATCTAAAATGTAACAATAATTATTATTATGTTTTATGGCTAATTGATAGCACGAATTACTAAGTCTTATATATCGAAAATACCTTTGTAGTAGGCTCTACTGCACGGCGATTACGCTTTCGAGGTAACTGGGGCAGAATATCCTGGCAGAGTTCTTCGAAAAGTGCCCGAGTGAGTCTATAATTAGATACAAACTCAAGGTCGGACACTGTATTAATGTTGAAGGAGTCACGAAGTCGTCTGCGATTCCTTCTGCACTCCAAACGCTCTTCTTCGAGAGCCTCTTCAACCAAAAACATTCGTTGCGCCATTTGTCTACAATTGTAAATACGAGTGTTGACGCGCTTCTGAACGAATCAACTCAACACCGCCTGGCAACACTGCGTGCTGCAGCTACGGCCAATAGGAGCCCTCCGCCATGTCGTGCGCAATGCGTTGACCAATGGCGTGCCCCGAAAACAGCATCGACGCTCGCGGCTCGCCGGATGACGGCCGGCCGCCATTCCATCTTGAATCTTCAATCAGCTCAACCAACCTAATTTTTCTCTGTCAATATTATATATCCAATTTACTCACTAAATAACTCAAGAAACTACAATAATTGTAACTATTCAACAATTGTATCAAAATTACAAGCGTTTCTAAACAAATAACGCATTTTCTTTGTTCCATCACGAACAAAATTGGCGACCGTGACAGGACACGTGGCCGCGTGGAGATTTGGAGAAGAAGACCGGAGGTGCCTACGTCTTGGAGCCGCCTAGCAGCCTAGAAAAAAGCTGTGGAGCCTGGACACTACCTGCGTGCTTGCTTGTTTGCCATCATCATAACCTAACGTGAGCCCGTTCCTATTCATTTTCCTTACATTCTGTCCTCTTTTATCTGTGTTTATACTTAGGGGATCAGTTTCTTTATGTGCCTTTAACCCTGAGCGTGCCGCCGACTGCCTAAATATACAGAAGGATTGCGCCAGCTAAACCTAATCACGCCATATCGTTGCGTTTTTCATCATTCACAAATTGCACGTGCACGTGGTGTTACGAAAAGTTCTTTGCGAACCAAAGATTTCACGACTTCAAATCCCTATCAGTCACTCTATTTTTGCATCACTTAAAAGAAATCTCTGCCCCTCATACGCACGCCTACCGCACACACGCTTAGTTGCATGACGTTGATTCCAGCGAAAGCAGTGGTGCGAGGTGAACGACCTGCAGCGCGCTGCTTCTCTGCGCCTGCTGTTGCCTAGCTTCAATTGAGCTGCGGTGCAGGTCTCTTCCTTCGCTGAGGAGAAGCTGAGTTCTTCGCGGACCACGGAAGGAGGAGCGTATCGTACACAATTTAATTATTTTTATTTGTCCACCGTACCTTGACAACTTCAGCAATGGCTACTGAATCAGAACCTAACTTTAAAGAACTAATAGCCAAACGAGGATCCATTAAAGGACGGTTAACTAAATTTAAAGCTTACTTAGAATCTCTACAAAGCAGTGAGAGTGTTTCCGCTGTGGAAATAAGTAAACTAGCTCTGAAGTTGTCAAGAATGGAAGTATTATTCATTGAATTCGACGGGCTGCAGAGTCGCATAGAAATACTTGATGAGTCAAATCTAGACGTAGAGTTATCTACACGGGATCTAATTGAGCAAGATTTTGATACTTGCATCGCTATTGCCCAAAACTTAATTCAATCTAACAGCTCAACCTCCAAACAACCTGAGGGGACTTCTTGTTGCTCTCACAGCAATGGTTGCTCTAACAATAAAGACGACCATCTCAATAATTTAGGTTTCAAACTACCTACTATAAATATACCTAAGTTTGATGGTAGTTATTACAAGTGGCTGGAGTTCAAAGAGATTTACTCCTCATTGATCCATGACAATCCTAAAATACAAAATATTCATAAGTTCCACTACCTCAGCTCTTATTTGGAGGGTGAGGCTCTGCGAGTTCTAAGCAACCTAGAAGTGTCTAATACAAACTATACAGAAGCTTGGTCGCTCCTCTGCAGCCGGTTTGACAATAAGAGGCAATTAATTAATAATCATCTAAAATCCCTATTTACCTTTGAGCCAATTCGCGAAATTGACAAATTTCTTAGATACATCATTGATCATGTGAATAAAAACTTACGTGCTCTCTGCACTCTAGGGCTCCCTACTGACAAGTGGGATGTCTTAATCATTCATATTTTGGCGGCAAAGTTGGACAACAGCACTATGTTTAAATGGGAAGAACACCGGAACACTATATCTGAAATACCAACTCTTAATGAGTTTTTCTCATTTCTAAAAAATCGTGCAGACATACTTGAGATTGTTAACAAAAATAAAACGGACAAACATGCTGTGGCTAAACCACCAAATCACAACTCAGTCTCTCACAACAATAAGAACACCACTCAGACTCGGTCTCTTGTTGCTACGTCTAAAGGATCCTCATCTACATCCTCTCAATCCTCAGTGGTGGAGTGTGTAGTATGTTCAGGCAAGCATCGCGTTTATGAGTGCCCCACGTTCAAATCAAAAACACCTGAAGATAGGAATTCCTTGGTAACAACACATAATTTGTGCCGCAATTGTCTGAGGCCTGGTCATGATAGTCAGGCTTGTAAGCTCTCTGGTTCTTGCAAGACTTGTAAACAAAAACACAACTCACTACTCCACTTATCTGAGTCAACCTCGTCCGTTCCCAGTGAATCTAAATCTGTAGTCTTGTCTGCATTGTCTTCTTCAAAGGTTCTTCTGTGCACTGCTATGGTGCGATTAACTAATCCAAAAACTAATGAAACTATTAATGTTAGATCCCTACTGGACTGCGGGAGCCAATCTTCATTCATTACTGAGCGTGTGAAGCGCTTACTCAATTTGTCTCCTCAGCCATCAAACGTCAGCATTGTGGGTATAGGTAACAACTCTCTAAACCTTAATCCTGAGCGCTGTTTCATAAAACTCCAATCCAATGCAACTTCCTTTGAGGTTTTAATGTCTTGTCTAGTATTGAATACTATAACTGATGACTTACCCAAGCATCAATTCGATATTAGCTCACTTAATCTAACCAATTTTAAACTTGCAGACCCCAGCTTCAATGAGCCAGCACCTATTGACATGCTGATTGGCGCCGACCTGTTTTGGGACTTGATAGGTTCCGAACAGCAGTCGCTAGGCGCCAATAAACCTAAGCTTAGGAACTCTAAGCTTGGATGGCTCATAGCAGGTCCTGCTTCTATTCAAAGTCGGACTCCACCGCCTAAGTCTGTTGTGTGTAATTTTCTCTTACAAACGGAAAATGTCACCGACATACAGGAGGAGCTAGCTAAGTTTTGGGAACTGGAAAGTGTCCCTAAAATCCAAACTCTGTCAGAGGAACAAACTCTTTGCGAAAGGCACTATTTATCTACTACGTACCGTGAAGTCGATGGCCGTTTTTGCGTAGGTATTCCACTAAAGGACGAAATTGATTGTCTAGGCGAATCCTACTTCATAGCAAAAAAAAGGTACCTCAGTCTGGAAGCTAGATTTAAAAAAAATCCAGAGCTGAAGAAAATGTACTCAGACTTCATACATGAGTATGCTGACCTAGGCCACCTTTCCGAGTCTACTGAGACTAAACCCTCTAACTCCTACTTTCTCCCTCATCATCCAGTCATGCGAGAGAAAAGTGAATCCACCAAACTTAGAGTAGTATTTAACGCGTCAGAACGTACTACTTCCGGTATATCGGTCAATGACCTCCAAATGGTGGGCCCTCAAATTCAGGATTCATTATTTAACATTCTTCTTCGTTTTCGCCAGTATCGCTACGTTCTGTCGGGAGACATAGAGAAGATGTATCGCCAGATAAAAGTAAGGGAGTCTGATCGCAATCTCCAGCTCATACTGTGGCGCGACAATGAAGACGACAGGCTTCTTACTTTAAAGCTAAACACGGTAACGTACGGTTTTGCAAGTTCAAGCTTTCTTAGCACTAGGTGCATCTGGCAAGTCGGAGAGGAGTGCTCCGACTCTAGAATCAAAACCATAATTCAAAAAGATCTCTACTGTGATGATCTATTGACTGGAGCTGACTCAGAAGAAGAGCTTCGTTACATTCAGCGCTCAGTCTCTGAGGAACTGGCAAAGGGCTGTTTCCCACTCAGAAAGTACCGGTCCAACTTACCTGATCTTCTATCTCTTGACTCCATGAATTCTGAAGATCTTATTATAAGTAATGCTGCTAGCACCCTAGGTGTTGGCTGGTCTTCTCAAACGGACCATATTCACTTCCCCCTGGACTATACCCCAAACTCAATCTTCACTAAAAGAAGCATTTTGTCTTCAACATTTAAAATCTTTGACCCCCTAGGCTTACTCTCCCTTTGCACTATAAGCGCTAAAATACTACTTCAGAAACTTTGGTCTGAAAAAATAGACTGGGACGAACCTGTTCCCCGCTCCATTCAAGTGGCCTGGGAAAAATTTAGTCAGCAACTTAGCTCTCTATCATGCCTTAAGATCCCAAGACACGCATGTGTCAGTAACTCATGTGAAGTTGAACTTCATTGTTTTTGTGATGCTTCACAGGTAGCCTATGGAAGTTGTGTCTACCTAAGATCTCTAGACAAGGATGGCAGCGTGCATGTTAACCTGCTGTGCGCCAAGGCCCGTGTAGCTCCTATCAAGGCTTGCACTATCCCTCGTTTAGAGCTCTGTGGCGCTCTGCTAGGTGCCGAATTGAGCTTCGCCGTCAGAAAGGCTTTGCGACTAGAGCTAAAGCGTTGCGTGTTCTGGACTGACTCTAGTGTAGTGCTAGGTTGGATGAGATCGCCTGATAAAACCAAAACCTTTGTAGCTAATCGTATAGCGGCCATAGGTGAACTCACCGACTTAAACGCTTGGCGTCACGTTCCCACTAATGCAAATCCAGCAGACCTCGCTTCACGAGGTGTGGAACCCCGAGAGGTCAAAGATTCGAATTTATGGTGGCATGGACCTAGTTTCCTCAAGGAACCTGAATTATCTTGGCCTTCTCTCTCAGCAGGAGCAGTAGTCGACCTCCCTGAGTTAAAAGCATTGCCCGCTTTGGTGGCGGAGGATGCACCTGTAGTGCCTGTAGTCAACTTTGAAAGGTACTCGAAGTTGCTCACTCTACAAAGAGTATATGCCAGGGTCTACAGATTTATCTACAATTGTAAAAATCCCACTAATAGGTCTACGGGAACCCTACAAGTTCACGAACTTGAAAAATCGTTGAATACTCTCATCAAAATAGCTCAAACTGAATCCTTCAAAGCAGAAATTAATAATTTACAAGCCAGTAAACCACTCAAAACTAATACTCACCTGTGCTCATTAAATCCGTTTCTAGATGAGGTAGGTCTACTTCGTGTTGGAGGACGTATCGACACGTCTGCCTACCCCTACGATAAAAAACACCCTATTGTCTTAAAATCTAAACACTATTTAACAAAACTAATTTTCCAATCTAAACACATTCAGCTTTTGCATGCTGGCCCACAACTCTTACTCTCGTCTGTCCGAGAGCGCTATTGGCCTATAGGCGGTCGCAAACTCGCTAGAGACGTAGTAAGAAACTGTGTCGTCTGTAGTCGATTTAAAGGAACTACCATGTCAAATATAATGGGAAACTTACCCACTGACAGAGTAGAACCCGACTTCCCATTCAGTACTGTTGGTACTGACTTTGCCGGCCCTTTTCTCATAACAGATCGCAAGGGACGGGGATGCAAAATAACTAAATGTTATTTATGTGTTTTCGTTTGCTTTAGATATAAGTGCCTACATCTAGAATTAGTAAGCGAATTATCCAAAGATGCTTTCATACAAACATTAAAACGGTTTATTGCTCGCAGAGGAGTGCCTAAGACTATTTATTGCGACAATGGTCGCAACTTTGTTGCCGCTGCCAAGGAAATTGGCAAATTTCTACAGTCTGATCATGACTCTATATGTGACTTTGCTGCCAGCCGAGGCATAGAATTTCATTTTTCTCCCGTGTACGCTCCTCATTTCAATGGTCTTGCGGAAGCCGGCGTCAAATCAGCGAAGTTTCATCTGTACAGAACGATAGGCCAATCTCATCTTACATTTGAGGAACTGACCTCTGTATTTACACAGATAGAAGCCATCCTAAATAGCCGCCCCCTTTGTCCTTTGAGTTCATCCCCCAACGATTTCCAGGCCCTTACCCCGGCTCACTTTTTGATCGGTAGACAAATGACAGCGCTCCCTTCACCAAGCTACCTGGAGTCCAACACAAATCGGCTCAACCGGTTCCAGCGCCTCGAACAGGCCAAGCAGCACTTCTGGAACAGATGGTCATCAGAATACGTGTCCGAACTCCAGCAAAGGACCAAGTGGCGAGTAAAATGCCGGGATCTCCAGCTCGACGACCTGGTGTTGATAAAGGAAGACAACACGCCGCCGCTCTGCTGGCGCCTAGGAAGAGTCCGCCGTCTCTATATGGGCTCAGACAATACACCTAGAGTGGCTGATATAGCCACAGCTCAAGGCACCAAGAAGAGAGCCCTCAATCGTCTGGTTTTACTTCCAGCCTCCGAAACACAAGAAGCTTGAAAGCTGCATGGAGCTTTCAAGGGCCGGGAAGATGTTGACGCGCTTCTGAACGAATCAACTCAACACCGCCTGGCAACACTGCGTGCTGCAGCTACGGCCAATAGGAGCCCTCCGCCATGTCGTGCGCAATGCGTTGACCAATGGCGTGCCCCGAAAACAGCATCGACGCTCGCGGCTCGCCGGATGACGGCCGGCCGCCAT
The DNA here is from genome assembly GCA_954870645.1 of Agrotis clavis. NCBI lineage: Eukaryota > Metazoa > Arthropoda > Insecta > Lepidoptera > Noctuidae > Agrotis > Agrotis clavis. The sequence goes on from OX940925.1 coordinate 4,812,760, forward strand.
TCCATCTTGAATCTTCAATCAGCTCAACCAACCTAATTTTTCTCTGTCAATATTATATATCCAATTTACTCACTAAATAACTCAAGAAACTACAATAATTGTAACTATTCAACAATTGTATCAAAATTACAAGCGTTTCTAAACAAATAACGCATTTTCTTTGTTCCATCACGAACAACGAGTAATTCACATTCACTTTAGCACTTTCAATAGACATAAAACACAAGGTAATCGTAAAATAAAACAATACATCCGATACTTACGATACTCAAAAAGCAGCGAATTTGTTGTCGTGAGATTTGACATAAAATTCACTATGACAGGCTTGTCAAACTCAAATGTTCGGTCGGCAAAATAACTTTCATGGTAGGGTCTAAATGTCAAAATAATGTTCGGTGGGAACCGCCGGAACGAACCGACCGAACGATATAGAATTGATTTCGAAGTAAGAAACATGCGAACGTTCGGCCGATAGTTCGTATTTAACACGTTTGGAGTAGACCCCCTGGTTAGTTCCTTCATACCCTGCGGACAGAAATAAGAGCCCTGCATCACGTACTTGATTTTGGTCATGGTATGGTAAGCAACTTCTCAAGGTATGTTGTGCAGTATTAATATACGGCTCCATTATTTCTTCTATTAACTCATGTTTAGCCAATCCGTGTTTATCCGTTAACTTAAATGAGAAAATATTTTTGTTTTAATTCAAATATCAAATCCTTTAAACTACTTTTTCTTTTAACATTAGATAACCAATAATGTATTTAAGTCTCTATTGTCAGCGCATTCTGACTTTAATGTAGCCTCTATGCAGTCCCAATTGAAAGAGTCATTTATCAAATCGCGGCCCTACCTTCTAATTTAGTCAACAATAACATAACATTTTGAGGTGTATTTCCTCCTTCTACATTAAGCTATTGTCTAGCGTTAATTATTTGTTTATAAATATAAATTGCATCACCATTATATGAGGGCACAAAGTATATATTATTATTTATATATTTGCAACAATTGTGGACTACACTATGCCAGTGACTGCCCCAAAGGAACCTGTGAAATACTGGGAACGTTTTGAACGTAGCCATGCTTTCCTTCCATATTATTTTAGGGAAGTGGATCGAGTTCTCCAACTACTGCCTTAAGTGCATAATTACTTAAACTTCGGTGGTCTAAGGAGCGGATTTTTGAAGGATAATGCTATCGGTTACTTACAAGATGCATTGGATGAATTCTTGTAGCAGCATATCTTGACTTATTTATTTGGTAGGTCACCTACTTACACAAGGTCCCGCAGACCCGCACTCAAAACTTTCACTTTTAAGCTGAGCCCCACGTTGGGTGCCTCTATGTAATTATATTCGTATCTTATCAGATATTTCTTCCAGTCATCAGCAGTTATTGATACAAATCATTTTTATTGCATTTCGTACCATGGTATTCCTACTTCCCTCTGCGTCAGACTCCATACAAGCTCATTTAAATTGAGGCCACAATAATAAAACTGTTTTATGATTCAAGATATGACTGTATTATTTTGGAACTTCTTCTGCTTCCTAAACAACTGCTGGTTTATTATCTTTCACTAAGCACATTAGTTCAGATTTCGTATATGATATTCTTCAAAATGAATATTACTGCAAGGTGCCATATCAAGACTAGGCGAAAAACCACTTTCATATAATTTCCTAGTTATTTGTTTTAATGTTTTTAAATTCAAATTTTTCGGCATTTAAATTTTCATTGGACAAAATTTATGATACTGGCATTTTCCAGTTGGCGTAAATTCCCCTGACAACAAATACCAAATCACATGTAAAATGTAACGAAATCATTTTCTTTTTCTGTATTTTCCGTTATACTCATTTCATCTAGGCAATCACTATGGTTCTATATAAAATTAATTGTTTGATCAGAAAACTTTTTTTTCATATTTTGAAAAATATCTTCACATTATGGCATGCAACTCGATGATTGAAGCCAGTGTTGGATTATAGTTGGTGAAGCAAGCAGCTGTATTAAAAAAATGTTAATGTTGCTGCCTATATACCTGCCCAGGGGACTATTTTAACTGCATTATTGTCAAAATTTTTGACGCGTCCCTTTTGAAGTGATGTTTTTCTAAATTAAGATATTCCTATTCTATGCTGCGATTTTATCACACATTCCCACGTTTTAATACACTCACTTTTCTTTTTCATTCATTAAGCGGTGTCGAAAAGTCGTGACGCGCGAACTTCGTGCAGACTTAGCCCCGACAGAAGCCCCTCGAATCCCCTCGAGATTTTGTTAAGAGTACGTACGGCGACGCACAGATACTATGGCGCACACATATAAAGTCGATATTTGTTTAGGCACAAGACTGGAATTTCTTTAGTGAAACTCGGTTCGTAAATTTGGATATTCAGTATAATTTTCTATTATAACAATTTGCAAGCTGCAGAGCAGATTCGGTGCGAACGTTAGAAATTAATTTTGAAAAGTGAAAAAAGTATGTAGTGACATTCGGAGAAATAGACAATTTTGACACTGACAGTTTACAATGACTTAAGAAATAATTAAGGACGACAGACGAGTTAAGAAATCTTGCTATTGTACTTTGGATAGGCGTTACGCGTGAACAATATTTTAATATAAATAATAGTAAATATAACAATAAACCCTTAAAAAATGGTAAACGCACCAATTCCGTTGGTGGCACTAGCAAGAAAACGTCAAATACAAGTGCCAGTCAACGCACCGTTTGCGTTCGAGTTAAAAAGGTGTTATGCAACTATATCATTATTTGACAAGAAATATAAATAAAATGATATATGTTATTTACATTTCTTGTCTATTATTGAAATAGCTGAAGATCCAAAGACTAGTATAGTATATATTTTGACCAGACAGTAACTATGTAGCTATATTAGTGACAATTAATTCGTAATTATTCATCAATGTAAATAAAAATACTGAGTATAGGAAAAAAAAACGTTTATTTACTTATTATTTATGATACTCCCTAAAACAATTGATCTCACAGAAGCCATGTTGCTCGGGGCAATCTGGGCAATTATGGGAGGTATCATTACGAATTTTTTTTTAACCCAACATTACTTGCAACGCTTACGTAATACTCTATTTTTTGGTGCCTTTCTGTTCGGTGGCAGTGCTCCCCAAAAACAGAAAGCGTAAAAATAAAAAACTTGTAAAAGTTCTCTTTTTTTGGAGAAAATAATTATTATAGAGTGTGAATGAGTTATAAAGTTGGTGAAAAATATGTATGCCAAGTTTTTTATACCATTTTACAGTTTTATGCTCGCAGCAATAATATGCCAACATCTGGTCCTGGTGATCAAGACGCGGACACGATAGCAATTGAGACTTTTGAGACAACATTAATTATAACAAAAAAACAAAGGTGTATACCAATTTACAGCTTATTATCTTTCATTCCGAGGTGAAACCCTAATATGACTGGCCTATTAAATTATCGCATATTTTAAATAAATTCTGTTTAATATTTTTACAATGCGACTTTTCCTTTAAGTATTTATTTATAACACTTGCAGCATTTTCCACCATTTGACAGAAACAGGGCTGGATGATTTTAAACTGCTTCTTACGTCGTCATATTCTTTAAATGATGTAAATAAATGACACACCTCAGTGTTCGGATCAGCAAACATATTTTTTTAACATTGCTCGCAATTACTTGACAAGTTTTTGGCGATAAACCCGCACACGTATGCACATGTTTGCATTTCTCCAGAACACTGAGGTATGTCTAACTCTTTTACACCTGCAATAGAAATTTCTTGGAAAAGGCATAGAAGAGTTTGCATTATTAGTTCTTTGTTCCACACCTTTATGAAGAAACACCTTAAAATTATTTGATATATCGTTATTATCATCCAGGCAATTTCTGTTTTAATTATTATTTATTTTTGTTATTATGCTAGTTTTCAATGCTGCAATAAATTGAAGTGGGGTTCGGATTACAACCACAATTGCTTCGAATGCACCCGAAACAGTTTTCAAGAGGATCTTGATTGAGCCTTCGAACACTTAACATATTTATATTATATTTTTTCAAATTTTTAAATATTCGCTCAATTGCGTTTACGTCCTCAACCAGACTTCTTGTGATGGGGGCTTACTTCTTGCCCCTAAAAATTCATTTCTGAGAAAAATCTCTCATTTTATTAAATAATTCTACATGAGGGCTGGTTGAAGACATGTTTGTCAGATATTTTTTCCCCCTTTTTCTGTCAGGCGTGTCACCATTCATGGCGTCAAATTATTTGTCCATATTCGAAATCAGCGTCGCAGTCCCCACCGCATCTTGTGGTAATTCGTCTGAAAGTACACAAAAAACATCTAATGTTAAAAAGGGTTTCAGCATCTAACATGACATTGACCAATATATCGACACCTCCATGCAATAACATCGTAACTCACTTTTTGTGATTTTACAGGAGAGAGAGCGATATTAAAGTTTGAAAAATTATAGCAAACTCAAAACACCCCGTACAATTTTTGAAGCTGGCTCTATTTAATATAGTTTAGGCGGACTATAAATAGGTATGGTTAAGTTGTAAAAGAAAAATTGTTTTCATGGATTTTCATGACTTACGTGAAAAACAAAACTGTGAAATGACATATAAGTTACGAGGACAAACATTGTACGTCTGAGTTACAATTTAGTTAAATTTATTTTTGTGGTCAGATAATTGTAACTTGGAGTTAAGTTGCATAAAATGTTTTTATACAGAAAAAATTAAGTTAATTCATGCAATCCAAAACAAATCTGTAAATACACATCTCATAATGCGATAACGACGTAAAGCCTGTACAATGCAGGGTATGTTAAAGTTTCTTCAAAGTAGAGCTTTGAGGTTCTCTTTCTTACATAATGTGAATCCACTGTAGGAATTAATAAAATATGAGCCCTAACAGATTCTTTAACTTCATTTGGTATCACATTTTTCCGATAACTGTGCCCCCTTAAGTCTCCTGTCATCAGTCCGGTTCCATCTTTGTCTTTTTTCTTGTAAATTGTTTGTAGCCACATATCACTAATACACATGGTATCACGAAACATTTTTTTGCAGACCCTTTTTCTGTTACCATCTACAAATAAATAATACTGAAAGGACCAGTGGCGCCGTGACTGTCCAATAACTGATGTTGTTGTTTTCGTAGAACTCGTTCTACAAATCTACAAATAAAGTCTGCTTGTCTTCAGTCATCGGCCAAACCCCAAAAATCTTTAAAAATTGCACTTGTCGTTTCCATAACTTTTTCTTTGCACTTTTTAATACAGGTATTATTACAACCACTCCTCATAGTTTTCTTTGGTACTAAGATTCCGCTTCTGTTTATGTATTCTTCGCCAGAATTTTTCTTTTGTTTCGAGATGTTGCGTTTCTAGTTTTTTGGATTATGATCTCGTTTTCTACCTGGGTTAGTTTTCTTCGGAACAGTCTTTCACTGTCCTTGGTTTCACTTTAGGAGCTGTTATGTTTTCAGATATAAAGTTTGTAGATGATGGTATCTCTTGTAAAGGCGTATTACATTCTATAGAATGTTGAGAACTATGTATTGAAACATTGTGTTCGGAAGGGATATACTTAGAAACATCAGGAGAAAATGGTTCTTTTATACTGAATGAGGTGGACAAGTTTTTATAATAGCGTACCTGAGCATTGTTCCGCATGTTCGAGAAAATGGCTGTCATCATTTGGTGGAGTAATTTTCTGGGTAGCATGATCATCCGCCTTGGACGAAGTCGAAGCTTCCTCTTGATCTAAAATTTTAAATAAGTACAGATTATAGTAAAGTTTATTCAACATTTCAACTTAAATAGCACCATCACCCATCTGAATAGCACCAGCTCGAATAGTTTGGTCCTATAATAAAATACCAAGCTATTCGAGCTATCAAGTTCAAACTGATGCGATTCTGTCGTACGACAGTATAATTTGAAAGCAACCCTCTTCTTCTCGCGATGTGAAAATTGAGTCGATCTTCATCCTTTTTTCCGGAGGCATAGATAATAACATGATAAGATTATCATCATCTTCCTCATCCTCCAATAGCTGTTGAATAACTTTTTTCGCTCCGGAGAAATTGTCCGACATAATATCGTTCTACAATAGAACACAACCGTCACACATAAAAACTGCGGGAAGACTGGCAATGTAGCGGTCGCTGACATCCGAAAGCTAGGGGTCGCCTTGCGACAGGCGACCATGGTCGCGTAGTCGCTGGTCGCAGTCAGTAGTATATTATTGGGCATTCTACCCCACCTGCCGTTCCTACGGCTCACTCCGTTCGCCTTCGTCACTGGTGGGGTAGAATGCCCAATAATATTTTTGATATCGATGGTTGTGGAATAGAATAGAATATGCAAAATACTGGTTCGGCGCCTATTCCACCTTTCAGTTCAATGCCCAATCGTTCCTATTCCAAATTCGCGTTTTAAAACTAGGCTTACCTGTCGTTCCTTCGTTCACCTCTGTCAATTTCAGCTAAAAATAGGAGGGTACGTTTTGACGATTCGTTTTAGGAAACACAATGCGACAGATGCCAGATTCGGTGAAATCTAATTTAGAAAACACTCACTTATCTTATATTGAAGTACAACCATAGCGAGGTTGCTCGTACATTTGTTCGGGTTAGCGACAATGAGTTATGTGTATGAGTTATAAATGTCGATGTAATACATTAATTAACTCATTATTGATATAACCGTTTCACGCACTCGTCATAAAATTTGTAAAACAACCACACTCGTTACATCTAGACAAACTTTCTGTTCATTCTCAGGAAACTGATTTTGGAGAACTACTACCTAAATCTATACGATGCATCATTTGCGGGCCGTCAAATTGTGGAAAAACGAATTTATTAATTGGTCTTCTTATACACGAGAATGGTTTAAGATTCCAAAATGTTTATGTTTATTCGAAAACCTTGCAACAACCCAAGTATGTTTTTTTAGAAAAAGTCTTGCAACGTGTACCAGACATTTCATTTCAGAAATATCATGAAAATGAGCAAGTGCTGAGTGTTCAAACCGCAAAACCGAATTCTGTAATTGTATTTGATGATGTTGCTTGTGAAAATCAAAGTAGTATGCGTGATTATTTTGCTATGGGGAGACACAAGTTCATCGATTGTTTTTATCTAAATCAGTGTAACGGTGTAAAAAAAAAAAGAAAAAAAAGACGAAAGAATATTGGGTTGTAAAAGTTACCGTTATGTTACAAGTTAAAAAGTAATACAGTAGGCCTTCAAACTCTCGGCTTTCAGCATTGGGCTATTGTTTCAAGGACCTCTTGTCTAAAGGGAACCTATGGGTGATTCATTTGGAATAAAACAAAGAAATTAACATTGTAAACGATAACTGTATATTACAACATATAGCACTTATACAGCTATAGACAGATTAGGGAAATTGATGTAGCAAAATCCTGAGACCAGAAAGTTCTAGGAAGAGGACGGGCATCGGTGCCTGTGATATGCAAAACGCGCACTGACTCTAGTTTGGCCAAAAGAATACAAGAGACTTACGTGGTACCACGATCACGCACTCACACGTTCACGATGTGGCCTCGGAAGCCATGGATTTTTGAGCAGAACGCCGGCGATGAAGCTGGTCTGGCATCCCGATGGGATGGCGACCACTAAGACCGTCAATCGTCCAGGATCGTCGACGAACGCCATCTGCCGGCGCACCACGTCGTGGGCGCAGGGCACCTCCCGCGAAGTCGACCAGGAGCACACGGAAAATATCCCGGCTGGCAACGGCTTTGAAGATCCTTGGGATCGTCCACTGGGAAAGCTTTCCCAGCGGACAAGGCCCGCCGCGTAGGCCTCCCTTCGGAAGTTTAGGACTGCCGCACGGAGCACGCGGTACAGAAAATTGTCATCGCGCAAATCAGGGCTGATGACGCACTTTTACGTCGACTAATCATCTATCGGGATATAAAGATTAGCCATATTTTGTAGTTTCTAAAGTTAGAAACCCAAGGAGAAATGAGAAGCGATCATGGCGCTATATACAGTTCAGCTGCGCCATCTTCTCGGCGTCGTGTAGATGAGTCGGACGGCACGCAACTTGCTCAAGCCATCTTTTTTCCAGACTGTTCGATCCCATCCGGAAATCGTCGACACGGAGAGATGACGGTCCGTTCCACACGAAATGTTGACATTGAAAATACTTTAACTATTTTTCTAATTCTAGTTTTAAAACAGCATAAACTAATTGACACTCTACCACATCCGTGACAAGAAAAATAACTCCCTTATCGAGTTTATGTAGTTCACATAAAAATAACAAATATTTAAACGCTGATGACTGCAATGGTCATAGACAGCCACAACGAGTTGGAACGGAACGCAATTCTGATGGTGCGTTTACACATTCGTATGAATAGCGAGGCGCATGTGTAAATGGAGTATGACATTTATTACATGATTAAGAATAAAACTAAAAGTGTAATAAATCCGAAAACCATTATTATATTTGGAAAGATCTTCCAACGAGGATTCCGAAAAGCATATATATGTCATAGTTCTGATCAACAGTTATTGCGTAATTCGACCGTCAAAATATCACAGACCAGGCTGTATGGTCTAAGACCTTTGCCTATCCTCAACGGGATGAATGAAAAAATCATCATCATAGACTGTCAAAATGCTGATTATTGTCGAATTTTTCGTACATAATTATGAGACATGAATAGCGTTCTATCTCAAAGTGATTAGTGTTTCAGATTACCTGAAGCGTAAATAACCTATATACAATGAAGGTTATTTATTTCGAGGTGTAATTTATGTTCCAGGCTTTCATTGTAAAACTAACCCCCAAAAAACGTTACTGTTCTACATCAATTGTGCTGTTATCAAGAAAGTAGCAGGATATGTTATCTAGCTGCTACATCAGTCGTATAGTAAAATCCCTAAGCAGTTAATAAGAGACAATGCAAACCTAATCGTACTTTTTAAACAAGATGAAAGAAATATGAGACATGTTTATGAAGAACACGTCAACACTGACATGACATGGATTGCATTCCGTGAAATGTGTTCAAAAATATGGAGTGTACCTTTTAATTACATTGTAATTAATAAAGATTGTTCCAAAAACAAAGGATGTTATAGAAGTAAATTTGACAGGTTTGTAGTCTTTGACTAAGAACACGAATACATATATAAGACTATAATCTGTCTGACATTATTATTCACTTTTCGACGCTAAATCAATTATGACGTAATTTTATCAATATGGAAAAATCATTGAAACGACAAATTGTTGATGCGGCAGAAGCTGTAAAGATAAAAGTACGAAAAATGAGAGATGATGATATTAACAATAAACATACTGGAATCTGTTTTCAAGCCTGTAACGGAACCTCTCAACGCAATTGCTAATGCTAATAAGCAAACTCCTTTCATTCGTGCTAGTGATGATTTTGCAGATGTTCCGTTTATTAACAAAACTTGCCAGAAAGAAGGAACTGGTAGCGCAGGAAGTGATGATAATAATGACGATGAAAACAAATATGAATCCGATATCAACAGTGACTCATCTTATGAATCAGTAGTTGAAAAAAACCAAGATTATGATACGTCATCCTGGTCAATATCTTCAGAAGCATTGGTAGATATTCCATTTGGGGTTAGAGCAGACCGCGGGAAACTGATGTTAGGTTCTGCTTGCATAACGATCAACGATCAATACATCACCGTGGCTGGATGTAAATACCGAAATACACCTGGTTTAAAACAGTTGTTGCTTAAGAAAGATGTAGACTTAAGCTTGGTTACAGATAGTGATATGCAAAATTATAAGTCGATGCTACTTGATACAAACGCACATCGTCGAGACTATGACCCAAATAAGCCAATAAAAAGTAATAAAGGACAAAAATATATTCAAGTTATTAAACCACTTTTTAAACTGAAGAATGCAGTTCAGGGAAAAGGTCTACCGGTTCTAAAAAAGTGGAGAAAAAACGTAGATTTTGTGTACTGGGATAATCCTAATGAATTAGTGGAAAGGTTGAAATTACTAATTGCGTCTAGAGATGCTGGCAACACAGGATTAGATAATGAAATTATATCTATCATTGAAGAATTGCGTGAAAGTAAAGTTATAAATTAATAAATATTTATAAATGTGTTTATTTTACTATCAGCCTTTCGATACAATACACCTTAACATGAACGTAGACAAATTTGGACACTACATTCACAAAAGAATGCGTTTATCAGAGTTATTTGAGTTTAATGAGAAAGCATTGTTAAAATCTGAAACCGGAGATTTTGATTTAAAAACATCAGGACTGAGAGGAATTAGATCTCCAGTAGAAGCAGACGATCCTTGTTCACACAAGGATTATGTCGATCGATTGAATGCTGACACATTAAAAGAATTAAATAATCTGGTTGTGACCAAGGATTATGTAGATCGATTGAATGCTAATATGCTTAAAGAGTGTAATAATATGATTGGAAAATTGCGTTCTCAAATCATTAAAGATGCAAAGGGTACAGTTGAAGCTACTTTAAAAGCGAGGATACTTGAGGTTTCAACTCATTTGCAAGATAAGTTTTATACTAAAGCAGAGGTTGATAAATTACTTCAAAAAACTCCGTAATGGTAAAACAGCAAATTGTAAATGAAATACACAAAGCGGCACGAAGAAATTTCCTTCGACGTTCTGTTATTCTGAAAGGAATCCATGACTTATGGCAAGCAGACTTGATGGACATGCGAAACCTGAAAAAATATAACAAAGGTTACAATTTCATCTTAGTGGTGATTGACTGCTTCTCAAAGTATGCCTGGGTTGAACCGTTAAAATCGAAAAATAAATTTGATGTTACTCGTGCATTCGAACATATACTGCTACGTAGTCGTAATCATCCCGTTAACTTACAAACTGATATGAGGACAGAATTTTATAACACCACTTTTCAAACGCTTATGAAAAAGCACAACATTAACCATTACTCGTCATTTTCTACTAAAAAAGCATCAATTGTGGAGAGACTGATTAGAACTATAAAAAATAAATTATATAAATATTTTAGTCTCAATGGAAACTACAAGTGGTTAGGTCTACCACTTGAAGATACATTGAAAAGTTATAACAACACAAAACATCGCACTATTCAATTTAAACCGGCTGATGTGAATAAATGTAATGAACAAGTAATCAAAGAAAATATAAAAAAAATAAACAAACATGATTTAGTTCAGTGGAAGCCTAAATTCAAAGTTGGTGATTGTGTTCGTATAAGTAAATACAAACATAATTTTGAGAAAGGTTACACTCCTAATTGGTCAACGGAATTATTTACTATAAAAAAGGTAAATAAAACCTTACCAGTGACATATCACATAGAAGATCAACGAAAGCAAAACATATTAGGAGCTTTTTATGAACAAGAACTGCAAAGATCTAATTATCCTGATGTTTATTTAATAGAAAAGGTTAGGTCTAAACAGTGCAGAAAACAGTTGGATTGAAAAAGCTGCAGTAATGGACTAAGATATTATAATATATACCCATTTTTTATTTGAAATCGTATCATTATAATTTGAGTAATGCAAGGGGGCGGACTAGTTAACAGTATAATTAATAATCTACCATTCGAAGTTCATTTGCCTGGATACAATTATTGCGGACCAGGAACCAAACTTCGCAAACGCTTAGCGCGAGGTGATCGAGGTATAAATAAGCTAGATAAAGCTTGTATGCAACACGATATTGCGTATACAAATCATACAGACTTATCAAATCGCCACAAAGCCGATTTACAACTACTTACATGGCCAAACAAAGACTTAAATCAAAAGATGCAGGGAAAGGTGAAAAACTGAGCTCTTGGCTAGTGAACAAAGTTATGAAAGCGAAACTAAAGTCTGGATCCGGCATCAAAACGTTTAAAAACTTAGTTTCTAAAATAAAATTAAGAAACTCAAATGCAGCGATAATAAGACTTTAATAAAAGCAGCTTACTTAACCGCAAAAAGATTATTTCCAAACAATCATCATCAGATCCGATTACCCCGAGTAATACCCATACCAAAGACTGGAGGAGTTCTACCTTTAATTCCAATTTTCGCTGGTTTATAGGCTTTAGGAACTTTAGCTGGTGGTGCAGCTGGCATTGCAAAAACCGTCAACGATTACAAAGCAAACAAACAATATTTGCAAGAAACAGAACGACACAATAAAGCTATGGAGGCTTTAAAGTTGGGCAAGGGTTTATACATTAAGCCATATAAAAGCGGCAAAGGATTGTTTATAACATCTTCAAAAAACTGAAAAATATGCTACCCAATCGCCCTCTAACTAATGTAGACATCCGAAAGTTGTCAAGAGACATCCCATATTTTCGTGGGGTCTTCATGAAGGATCGGTTACCTCGGAAGCCGAAACGCATTGAATGTGGTATCGTTAACTTGGATGATTCTAAGAACAAAGGAACCCATTGGGTAGCTTATGCTAAAGTATACAATCACTGTGAATACTTTGATAGCTATGGAAATTTAAAACCTCCCATGGAATTAATGCAATATTTCAAAAAATGTAATGTGTTTTATAACTACACAAGATATCAAAAATTTAACGCAGTCAACTGTGGTCATTTATGTTTAAATTATTTGAGGACTTTTTGGAATAAAAATGTATTATAAAATATATGTTTTTCTTTCATTTCAATCATTTACAAGATGTCGTTCACTTTGTCAGTAACTGGAGACTCGTCAGTGTTAACTACATACTATCCTAATACGTTGCAACTAGATGGGGAGTATGAGTGTGCTTTATTGCACTTTTCAACATTTAATTCTATTCCAAATATTGATAAAAGTAATAATAAATTCTATTATGGTTTTAATGAAGTTATTGAAATACCAGAGGGCACTTATGAATTACAAGATATCAGCGACTATTTAAAAACCGAAATAAAAAATGCAACAATCCAACTACGGTGCAATAATAATACTTTAAAAACTACAATATTCTGTACAAAAGACATTAATTTTATCAAAGAAGACTCTTTTGGAAGACTATTAGGATTTAACAAACGAATCTTGAAAGCAAATAAATTGCATGTGTCACAGTCTCCAGTCAACATTCTACCTACGACCGTAGTCAGGATTGAATGTGATATTGTAAGCGGTTCATATGTGAACGGTGAACCAAGTCATATTATTCACGAATTTGCACTTAATGTGCCACCTGGATACAGGATCATCGAAATCCCGAAGAACGCAATATACTTTCCAATCAATCAAAACAACATAAGCTGCATACATATCAGATTGTTAGATATAAACAAACGATTAATCAATTTACGTGGTGAAGAAGTGCAGGTGTATCTACATCTTAGAAGAAAAAATGATTGATTACAATAAAAATGTGTCTCAACAAGTAAAGAATATCAGTTCTGCTCAAGCTACCTATCAAATAAGACCTCTATCTAAGAAGATAGGAAATAAGAAGAAAATAAAATTAACAAAAGACAATAAAGCATTTCTTAGAGCGATCGGATTGTTAAAATGAATATCTTAGACGTTTTATCAGCTCCGACCTTTGATAATACTATAGAAGGAATCGAATTTCATTCCTACAAACCCTATGTAACGAGTTTCAACAGGAACGATGAAATCCGCATACCCATCAATCAACAGGACTTATACATATTACCATCAGCTAGCACCCTATATTTGGAAGGAACTGTAATCGTAAGCAAAAAAGATTCGAAGGACAAAGCCACTAGTGTTAATTTCACGAACAATGCTCTACTCTACTTGTTCCAAGACATTAGGTATGAGCTAAATGGAGTGGAGATTGATAAAATAAAAAATGCTGGTATAACAACAACCATGAAATCACTAATTTCAATGAACGAAAGTGAGTCAAAAACGTCTAATGCTTGGGGGTGGAATATTGATGGCATAAAAAATATTGATGGAGGAAGATTTTCAGCTTCTATACCACTTCGTAACCTCCTTGGTTTTGCTGAAGATTTTAAAAAAGTTGTAATAAATAGTAGACATGAACTGATATTGTTACGAAGTAATACTAATTTGAACGCTGTAAAACTTAATACTGGCGAAGTAGTAGATGATGTTCAGATCAACAAAATCATATGGCGCGTACCGCATGTTAAAGTATCAGACAAAGAAAAAATTGGTTAATTAAAAGTATTAGAAAAAGATCGTCCACTTCAAATGATATATAGGAATTGGGATCTGTACGAATATCCAGCTTTACCTAAAACTACAAAACATACCTGGTCTATCAAAACTTCATCTCAAATAGAAAAACCAAGATACATTATTATCGGACTACAGACAAATAGGAAAAGCAATGCAAGTTCGGACATGTCTCAATTCGATCACTGTCATGTTCGAAACGTTAGAGTATATCTCAATTCAACTTATTTTCCCTATGAAAACTTAAACGTGAGTTTTGCTAATAACAGAATCGCTTTATTTTTGTTTGTATTATTGTTGAATACAAACCATTAAGTAACACTGTTAAGAAGATATCATGAAGACGGATACTATTATAGTGGAACTCCAAGGATTTAAAGATTCTATAAATAATTTTATTGTCAAAGAATTGACCATTGCGAGTCAGGATCATACACAGACGTTCTTGGTAAAACCACCATATTCATTCCATTACCTAACACAAGAAGAAAAAAAACATGTGGCTAGAAAGAAATCGAGGAATTTACTGGAGCGAGGGCTACATAGACTACAAAGAGTTTCAACGCGTTATTTTACCATACTTAGAAAATAAAAAAAATATCACGAAGGGTTTGGAAAAGATTAAGTGGATTAAAGAGTTATGTACAAACTGTAAAGTGATCGACATAGGTGAGAAGGGATGTCCTAATTTTTCAGAATTAAAAAGAAAGTTTTGTAAAAATGAAAATGATTTTAATTGTGTGAATCATAAAATGCATTGTACATTGAATAATGCTGTCTGTATAAGGAAATGGTATTTTTATAATAATATGTCTGTATTTAATTTGTTTTAATTATTATTGTGTTTAACGTTTAATAAAAATGTCTATCTACTCAAGTGTTTTATTTAATACAATCACCTACATAAAAAACTTTAAATTAGCTGGAGCAAAATAAGTCATGTAAATAGGTAAATTTAATTTCAAGTACCTAATAATTTACAACAATATTTTTATATCAATTAATGAGAACTGGGAATGAATGGTAAGCTAAACATTATTTTACTACAGTTAATTTGAAGTTCAAGCAATGTAATGTAAAATAAAACATACGTAATTTAAATTACAAACATATTTTTATTTACTCTTTATATTATTTACAAATATGTAATAAATTCTTAATTATTTTTCTATATCTATTTACCTAGTTGCTACATGAATTACAAAAACTATAATACCTATTTGATAGTTATTTTATTTACATTCATCATTTAAGTACATAATTATAAGATTGATATTAAATGTATCTAGAATAGAAAGGAATTATTTATATAAATGTGAATTACAAATTTAAACTTACTTATAGTTATTTTTATTTAGTTATTTTTATTCATTAACACGTAAACATTTATTTATCTATTTACAAATTTGTGATGCATAATTATTATTCTACAATAAGAAAGAAAATTATTTACATTTAATATATTTACCAATGTACAAATTATAATATTGAATTATTTCATCTTTCTAACCTAAACATACTTTATGATTTATTTATTTCAACATTAATTACAATAAAATTTACAACTATTTGATATTTAAGGAATTATTTATATAGATGTGAATTACAAATTTAAACTTACTTATAGTTATTTTTATTTAGTTATTTTTATTCATTAACACGTAAACATTTATTTATCTATTTACAAATTTGTGATGCATAATTATTATTCTACAATAAGAAAGAAAATTATTTCATCTTTCCAACCTAAACATACTTTATTTATTTATTTCAACATTAATTACAATAAAATTTACAACTATTTGATATTTTATTAAATAATTACACAATAACTTAGGAACTACATAATTTAAAAAACAGAAAATAAGAAAAAATAACCTACCATAACTAATACCAAAACACTTAATAATATCACTAATAACAGTCATCACAGAGTTTTTTGGAAATTTTGTTTATTAATGATTGTGTCTCTTCCATAACATAATCGGTTGGTTCACTCACTACGTATTGCGCACTCATAACTATCACATCATCATTGTCATATTCTTGTTGATCTAATGTTCACCACTCGTATCTGAATCAATCTCAGTCCTTTTTTCTTCTCATTGTTAACCCTAGAAAGATAATCATATTGTGTAGTACGGAGAAGCTAGTCATGCGTAAAATTGACGCATGTGTTTTAATTAGCTGTAGATTGAGGTTTATTAATATATTTCAATAAAATCATATGTTATATCAATTAACACATTTATTAGAATAATTAAGACTGCAGATAATTTATTTATAATTATTTATTTATTAAATAAAAAAAAAAACTTTAATGTTCTGCTATAAATGATCAATTTTTTTAACACTTAGTCTTTATTTATTTTTTTCTATGATAATCAGCGTTTTTATAGCACAAAATCAACAAGTAGAATATCTTATATATATTAGAAACATATAGATGTGAAAAAAACTATTACAAACAACTTTGGCAAGACTTACGACACACTGGTTTCTCTACATTTTTTTCAGGACGCATTTGCCCTTCGCCTCATTATAAAAGGGGAAAGGGGCTGTTCTTCTTGTAACTCATCTATAAAAACTTCTTCTGTATCGCTCTGCACGTCATCTTCACTTTCATGGTCCGCTGCTTCACAGTCGGTATCCTCACAGAGAAGCTCGTCGTCGCTTTGCATAAGGCTGGCCAGGATATGGTCTTCGTCCAAGTTTCTACTACCCCATTATGTTATATTTTTGCTTCAATATCTATAAAAGCAAACTGATAATATAAGTAATGAAATACAGTTATAGAAAGATAAAAATAAATAAAAAGAATATACAAGTCAAAATCTTAAAAGTCGCTTAAAAGATAATCATGCGTAATTTTGACGCACGTGGTCGTTATATTTCAAAATCGGTTACACATACCTTATTGACACGTGCACTTTACGGTAGCTCCCAGTGACTAATGAGATGTCCTAAACGCACAGCTATGGATTCGCGCTATTTAGAAAGACAGAGCTATATTTCGAAAACGCATGCGTAAATTTTACGCAGACTATCTTTCTAGGGTTAATAACGTATGATTGACAATTGAACTTTTTCCGCTTTTGACCTTCCCGTTTTGCCCTTGGTTTTTTGCAAGTAGACCCTTGTTGCTCAGGTACATGCCAACTCAAACTTGGAGTCGGGAAGCCTTGCCCGTATTGCGAAAAGACTAGGTCAGGGGAATCACACATTTCTGATGATCTGAAACAAACAAAATAGTCATTAATATTATTTAATTTTAAAACAAAAAAGGAAATTTATAAAGATACACAGAACAGAATATACTTACGAATTATTTGCTTTGAACCGATGTGTCCACTCCAACAAGTGACTGCGTAATGTAATGACAGACTATCAATATTGCTTATGATGGATGAATATTCTAGTGTAACCAGAGTCCAGGTACAGTACAATTGAATTCGACAAGTTTGAACCTGTACCCTTGTAGACAGCGCGAACACCTGATGAGTGTCGTATTTCTCAATGCAGCGCACCAGTGCCGGCGCTTGCTTAGTCATCAGGAATTGTATTAGATTTTATAATAATACATACGTATATCATTTTGCTTAGTACTTGCTTTATTACTGTTAACCAATTTCAAGTTTCAACAAGTTTATGCTTGTAATAGCACATAGAATGCAAGTAGAATGTTTTATCGGGTATAGAAATTAAACACATATTTGAATGGAATAGTACCTAAATTTTATTTCATAAAACAAAGTAAAAGAAAACTTAAACCTAATTAAGGATACAATTATCTTAGAATTAAGGATCAATAATAACTAAAGTATTACTAAGTAATAAGTAAGTTGGGTGTAATTAATTACAAATGTAAAAAGCCATAAATTACAAGTAACATACCTAGTATCATTTAGGGATTACATTAATATAGTTGTATTACCCCAGGCTAAAGTAGATACCTTATCAGCGCATAGCAACCGTTTATCGTTGAGCTACTTTATTTACAGCCTGAGTAAATATTTCATGTTTTATAGACTTAAATAGTATATTTTTTTTGCGAATGACATCGCAATTATACAAAACATTTTTATAATCTAACATATTTAAATTTGCTGTTACATTTTTTTTTGTGCCTTTTGCTTTTTTTATTGTTTTATTTAAAGTTTTAATACAATACAATTTTGAGCGCAGTCCAACGAACTCTTGGATAATTTTACCACCCATTTCATCCTTAAACAGACCTGGAATCTTCTTATTAATAATTGGCAGGTTAAATTCGTTGTTTAAATCGTAGTTGCTTGTGTCAAAATATTTTAGAAAACGGACCTTGAAATCTTTGTACACGTCATTACTCTGCACATCATAAACAAGACTATCTGTGTCAGTATAACACAATTCAATTCGGTTGCCATAAAAAGGTTTTATAATAGAATAGTGAAAATCATACATGTGAGTCTTAGATAATTCTAATACTGTAAACCCTATGTATATCGGTTTATTAATAATAACACGCGAAGGTTTCATTTGAATTGCTACTAGATCATCAGAAAATATAGAGGCGCTATGAAAATACGGGCTGGCTATTAATTTTTCAGCAGAAGTAGTCTTTTTTGTTTTATTGCTTAAGTCACACCACTTGTTTACTAACTTCACATCTATTCGATTTTCATTATTTTCTAACGTCTTGCCAAAAATACTATTGTTTAATAATTTGAAAAAATCTTGTTCAAACGTCGACTCTGCTTTTTGTCGTAACTGAGTATTAATATCAATATATTGCTTTAAAAAACTACTTTGCTTAAATGTAATAGCACGGTGGATTTTTCTTAATACTAAACCATGCTGTAAGCATTTTTTTAAATGTAGGTACATAGTGAATAACTTAGTGATATTTATCATACAAATTGGGTATTAGTTTTCTATTCATACCACCAGGTGGTAAACATTTTTCTGGACAAAATGGAAAGTCATTGTGTTCAATGTGCAAATTCTTTGGATATATTAGATCTACTTCAAGAATGTAACCATTTTCCGCAGTATCACTGATGTCAGTCAACTTTAATTTTAAAAGGTCTATATCTTGTCTATTCATTAATCTGAAGTCAGAATAGGGTAGGGATTGACACATACTATAGCCATATAAATTGTTACAGTCTAAATAAATGATAAACGAATCTGGATGGGATGGATCGTAGGTGTCTAAATATTTATTATTGGCTTTAATGTGCCTTTTGGAACACATACAAACACCACCACGAATACCTTTTTGTATCATTCTAAAAATTTCAACATCACTTATCAATTCTAATTGAACTCCTGTTTTTAAAAGCATTGCATCAAAAGATAAACTTGGTGCTGTGAGATAAAATGCGGGGTCCAGATTATAGTGTCGTTTACAAGTTTTACGAAAATTTTCAAATACATCTGTTAGCAAAAGAACGTCGGTTTTAAGATATAAATCTGTATACATACCCATATTTTGGATATTAAATACAGACCAAACGGACCAAGCATGTGCATAATCTTCGTTGGAAATGGGCTTATTACTCAAAGAGTTATAAAAGAATTTTTTAGAGGGCAAACACGTATCCTCATAACGTTCCCATTGACACATATAGTCGTATGGATATACCCCTTTACGGGTAAGTAGGTCAAATTCGTTTTTGTCAGGAAAATAAGATTTTAATTGTTTAAACTCTTGTTTTTTCATTGTACTGACCAACTTTTCTAAGCTGGTTCCTAAAAACTTAAAAGAATCTACAAACCGAACCTGTATGCTTTCCTCGGAGGATATCGGAATAAACTTTGTAAATGAAATATAGTTTTCTTTTGTTTTAGGTATTACTTTAATAGATCCAGGAGCTTCACCTAATTCTTTTATGAAAAGGTGACAATCATAACCAGATAAATTATGAAAAAACACAGGCAAACATTTAGGTAATTTAAATTGTAAGTTACAATAGCTGTGAGCTGCACCGCGATATCTACCTGTTAAATGACAATGATCACGAACTCTATCACCGAACAATAAGTGCTCGCAAATGTGACATGTTATAGCGTTTTCAAAGTCGTAAGCATTTTCGTCGGTGTAAATCATAGGAACATTGTTTTTTAAAATATTATGAATTTTTTGCGCATCTTCATAGATGGACTTTACAAAATTTTGTACACAATCCGAACCGCGATAAGAAACGTAACGATTGTGGGTTTCGTCTATCGCACACGTAATATGATAGCCGTAAGCTACTGGCACGTGTCGCTGACGTGTTACAGTACTCGCCTTAGTAGGGTCAGGGTCACAAGATTCATACCGTTCTAGCATTGTTTCAAAATCCGCGTATATAACAAATGGTACAATTTGCTTTCTATTATAATTTTTAAACTGTATAAAGGAACCCTTTGGAGGTAGTTCAGTGGCAATACCCCCACAACTATGCGAACAAAGATCATCATTTGAATTAAAAAACATTAAACAATCATCACAAAAGTAAAGTTTACCGTGATGTTTTGATATTTGACTCTTAACAAGTCGTGGCAAGTCCTTAATGTAACAGTAATGTGACAAATCGTCCTTTTCTAAGTAAAGTAAATGAATTACCATTCCTTTCAAAGCTTTTGGTTTGTACAGCGGTCCCGTGACGATATTATTTTTTAAACCATAGATGTAAATACATAAATTAGGGTTATTTAATTCGAACCGCGCAACATCTGAGAAACTTAATGGAAATGATATGTCTTTTACATTTAATACGTTTCGAAAATCAGGATAAGATGATACTCTTTCAGGATGACTTTTAGCTGGATATAAAGCGGCAACTACTGACCATAAAAAACAATATTCATCGTTATTGCGTATATTAACGCATGCTTTTTTCGATTTTATAGCAGCAGGCAATTCGATAAAGCCTGAACCACGCAATGGTTGATATTTGTTGACATTGACTTCCAAATGAGAACTGTATAAGAAAGTCCATCCACTGTCACGGTCTTGAAATTCTTCTATCTTTTTTGCTAAAGTGTTTTTAACTCGAGATAATAATAGTGTAAATTCATAATTCTGATGTAAAGTAAATTTTTTTGTGGAAAATGATTTCATCTCTTGACAATCATTTTTAACCATCAAAAACATAGCAAAATATTCGAAATTAACTTTTATACTAGTGTGATCTTTAAGGGACATATCAATTAACGTTTTAATTTTGTCTTGAACAATATTTAAAAATAATTTTGGACAGTAATTCTCAGACGGATCGGCAATTCTATACGAAGCTATACGATTACGAAAAGCAGCATGTATTATTTCAACACCTTCGCAAAAATACGAAATATTTTTGTTTTTATGATTAGTACTGCGTAGGTGACCTGTCCACTGACTGCGCTCAACGGATGTATTGCAAACAGTACAGAAAGGCATTTTTGTGTATTATTAGATCTAATGTCCACGTAAAATAGAGTAAGTTAGTAATCTAAATTAACAACACAAACAAAAGATACAAATTATCAAAGACTTATAATTTTAACCTAACCTTAGAATAAACTGAAAACAAAAATATAAAGTATATACCGTGACTTTTTAGTCGTCTTACAAAAGCAGCCCAGTTCAGAACACGTTTATAATAAAAAATGGTATTTAAGAGATTTGTTTTTTTTTTTTAAATAAAATTTTTATTTGTTATTATGACGCACGGCGTAGTTAGAAACACGCTTGTCTCATAGAAAATGGAGATGGAATGATCTGCCCGACTATTGCGCTGGGTAGGTATACTCTACAGCTTGATACGTAAACATTTTAACAGGGTGTTTCATATTTCTAATGTACCTATTTATTAAAAATAAAAATTATTATCAAAGATTAAAAAAACTTGTCTAGAGATATTTTAGGTCGGATACATGTGGACCCTTTCCTTCGAGAATCACATAAAATGTATTACGTTGCTGTAATACACAGACTTCTTAAGTTACTTAAAATCATTGCTTAAAATGTATTTTGTCGCTGTAATACACAGGCTCTGAGTTATTAAATAACTCGTGAGCCTTGTGCATGAATTTCTGCAGGGCATCCCATTGCGAGGTACCTCGGTCTAGTTGCAATTTTAAAGCAACTTCTGCCTTCTTCCAACGGTCCTGTGGAGCAGTGGATGTGATGTCTACTTTATTGTAAACTTTTAATTCAATAAAGTAGGCACCAATAACATCCGCTGACCGTCGTACCTTCCCATTGGCGACGCGGGTCAGCAACGATGAGCTCAATAACTCCGACTGCGATGTCGAAGGAAGGCCACTCGAGTCTTCCAAACCGAAGAGGTCCTTCGATTTCTTGTTACTGTAATTAATTAAAAAATTATAAAGAAACACTTTATTGTACCTGTTTATGTAGTAATTATAAGATGTACTTAGATTGTTTTTGCGAATCTCATTTCTCTGTTCACATCTACATTATAATATAAAGGGATAATTCAGAAAGGAGTACTCATAACTACCTTGACTCTTCCACGACGGTGCTGGGTGCTTTGCGCTTTGTTGGTTTTTTCGTCTTGCTCGGTACTACTGTCTTAGCAGTAGCTGTCACCGGGCTCTTGATGTAGTCGGAAACTCGGGAAACGTCGGAGTCAGACCTAATAAACAACATAAAATTTTATTACAGAACAAATATCCTAAGTTTTTTGAGATAAAATAATGATAGGATGATAACAGTTACATCAGCCGGCAGGCAATAACCAGGTCCGTAGCTAAGTAACAATCACATTAGAAGTCAATAAACATATCAGCCGGCAGGCAAAAACCAGGTCCGTAGCTGAGTAACAATCACAATAGAGTTCAATAAAACATCAGCCGGCAGGCAAAAACCAGCCCCCCTAGCCAAGTCACAACAAGTCGCAAACGATAATCGTAAACGCTCGGTACTCTCCAATAGATTTTCAACTTTATTGCCTAGAGCCTAAAGTTGGAAATCTATTTAAGATTTCTGAGCGTTAGCGACAGGAAAGATCGAAAACGATAAGCAATCTTCACTAGATCTTTAACGTTATACCCAAGCACATAAAGTTGAATATCTATTATAACCTACTCACCGTTTGCGATTATCGTTTGTTACATGGCTACAGGGCCAGGTCCGTAGCTGGGCATTATAACTAGTAAGAAGTACTTACTTACATGATAGAAAGTTGATTTAAAACTGTGTTGTCACTTTGAAGATACTGGAGCGAATGTAATTTATTGATTGAAATTAATTCGTTTATATACATAAAAATAGCAATTCAACAAAAATCACTTTGATGCAAAATTGAACTTTATATACATGATATTAAGTTGAATGAAATATAATGGCAGTTACGTTAAATTAAAATAAAATCTATTCCGTCAAATTGCATTTTTACTGTGAGAAATTAAATGTAAAACGACCGCTTTGTCGGCGCCGACAAAGGTGAAGCGGATACCTAATACATATATTTGATATAAAATATATTTTACATATAGTGTGTTTGTTTATTTAAAATCCTTGATGGTTTAGCGGTTAAAACATGGCTGCCGAACGTGAGGTCCTACAAAATGTTTTTGTTAGGAAAATCACATAATATAACTTATCGAAATAATAACATCGGCAAACAGTGTAATTAAAGTTAAAGTGTAACGGTTATGGTGAGTTTAAATAAAATAACTCACCAACGTTTACAATAAATTTATTAGTAGGTCGTGGTTCACAGCCGTCACTCGGTATTTATTCGTTCCGTGGAAGTAGGCGCACTGAGTACTGTCCTGGCTTATCGTCGCGTAGAGCAGGGACGCGATGCCGAGGAGTTGTCCCGAGGTGAGAGAGACCTCAGGGACGAGATGGTGGATGCGCCGGCAGGTCGGCTGTGCGCTGCTAGATGAGTGTGGCAGGTCAGCTGTGTGCGCAGCTAGGTGCTGTGTGTGCGCAGGCCTCGAACGTTCGGTAGGGTGAGCTTGTCGAACTCAACGAACGACGAGGATGGGTATTTCTAACCCCCAATCTTGTTCCCTGGAATCAACGTCCAGCGGTAAATAAAAGGTCCACTGTAAGTCCTCTCTGATGATGACCCCGCAGCGTAAGCGAAAGCCTAGGACGTAAAGCGCTTAAGGCGTTTGTGAGTTTGGTCAACATCAGAACGGAGTTTACATGGTAGATACAGAGACAGAGCGTGAAGCATTAACACAACATTATTTATAGGCCTACGAGCGTATGGAACATTCAAGGCTTAACAAAATAAAAACCTAACAAAGAAAAATTAGAACACAAAATAATAAGTCTGTAGGTAACTGCTCAATACAAAAAGATAGAAACACAATAGCTAGCAGTTATAAAGGTTTGGTTTGGCAACTTACCCTAAATACGGGGATGTATAATCACAACACTAATTTAATTATTTTATACACCGTCTGTATGGACACGGAAAGTGTCGCAAGATCTAGATCTAATTGAAGAGAGAACTATTTTGCGAACGTGTAACAGACAACAAAGATAATGGCGAATGACGTGAGTGGTCTCATCTGAGTGGTTATTTATACTAATGAGCACATTCGGTTAAATCAGAACATCACGTACTAGCGTCACACTCTCATGAGTGGGACAGAATAATATCTATCATGTTGTCTCAGTCTACAATACAACTACAGCCGCTGATCTACCCACCTAACTTGAGTTTCCGTAGAACGCGATAAAAGAATGTTAGCGTGGTACCCTCAAATGACACCATTTATGACGTCACGCGAACTTGACTTTCGATTAATGTCGGTTAATTTAGAACATCACGTCGTCTGGCTACAACACCAAAACGAATGTATGTAAATTCCTTGCATTCCATTGTAACTATTTTGTTATAAGCTGATTAATGAATTGAATATAGGACAAAGGATAACGTTGATACTTTACAACGTTACAATACCCCCTCGCGCAGTCAAGGATTTTGTCTTCTATAATGACAAAATCCGCACGAAGAATTAGAGCTAACTATTGTTTTACCTATCAAAAATCATCATTCGTACTTCTCGCAATCATAACTAGCGGCAGCTATTGTATTCAGTGATACTAGAGATAGCTGTCGCAAAATGTAAAATATTTAGGAATCCTGTTGTCATTAACCTGATGCCTTACAATAGTTTTCTTCAAAGATGACAGTATACTAAGCGAGAGAATAATGCAATCGTATGTATCGAGTTCAATAAAATATTATTGTTAAATTATTTTTTTTATTTTTTTTTTAACCATCTACCAACCAATACTAATCCACCTACCAGTTTTAAATTTTAATGCAATTGAATCTAAATTTAGATGATAAAATTATGTTTTTGGTTTAAGGCTTATTTACGGAGTTACCAACCGCTCCTGCAAAGGCTTATTTAAAGAGTTGCGACCGCTCTATAGAAAACAACACAAATGGTGTAGACCATCAGTATTAAGTGAACAAGCTATGTCCTTTGGTTTTGTTTTTTGATTTATGGTTTATTTAAGGAGTAATCGACCGCTCCTGCAAGGGCTTATTTAAAGAGTTGCAACCGCTCTATAGACACAGTTGTGTTTTTATGATGCAAGGGCTTATTTAAAGAGTTGCTACCGCTCTATAGACACAGTTGTGCTTTATGATTTATGGTTTATTTATGGAGTAATCGACCGCTCCTGCAAGGGCTTATTTAAAGAGTTGCTACCGCTCTAAAGAAAAAAAGCACAACCATGTAAAAAAAAACACAACCATGTATTACAAAACCAAAGTGATCGATGGGTTAGAGCCACGATCAATATAATAAATACTTTCGGTGTAGGGCCGATAGGTATAAAAAAATAAAATATAATGAATGGGGTAGGCCATCATTATACGTAAGTAACTATAAGGTAGACCAAAAGTAATAACAAAAGAAAAGAATTGGTAGGTTAGATAGGTTCGGTATAGTAATAGGTATTAAAAAAAATATTAAGTTAAGATTTAAAATTTACGGGTATATTTACGAATGTCAAAACAAAAAAAGTTAAAGTTATAATGATTAAAAGACTAACTATGTATGTCATAATTCAGATAAAGTTATAATGACAAAAGACTAACTAATAATATAATATGTCATAATGGAAATAATGGTCCATATTTAGCTATCCGTTTATGTAAGTCCCGTACCGTGACAGAAGGTGATACGCCTATAATGTTCACTACGTACTCGAGTTCAGACTTATGAAGCGACATAAACTTAACTGGATAAGCCATGATTTAAAAATTTTTCAAAAGAAAAAAAAAATTAAAAGTGTAGGGTAAGTGCCAAGCAAAAAAAAATTCAAAGAGAAAAATAAAATTAACGGTTATGTGTACTAACACTCCGTCTGTTACAATTTGAATTTAAAAATCTAATAACGTTTTGGTTGAGAACAATCTAGAAAACAAGCACAAAAAAACAATTGCACCGAAATGAAAATAAAAAAAACACACAAAAGGAATTAATGCAACCAATGTGTACGCTTTACAAAAGGTTAAGCTTTAAAAAGCAATTACAATTTAAAACAAATTGAAAAAACAAATTGACAGAATATTGACAGAATGAGGTAGGGTCTGCAATAATATGTACCTAGGTTTTACAAAAGTTAAGGTAACTAAAAAAATAAAGAATTACAATTTAAAACGAATTGAGAGGAGAAAAAAAAATTGACAGATTGAGATAGTCTGCAATTATGTTCTGTTTACAAAAGTTAAGTTGTTTCAAAATATTACTATTAATCAAAATGAATTGAGAAAAAAAAAATATTGTTATTGACAGAATGAGGTAGCCTGCAATAACCAATAAAAAAACAAAAACAAATTACCTATTTAAAAGAAAAGAAAGTAATAATTCTTTTATAGGCAGACGAACCCAGGTGATAAGGTTGTAAATATACAACCTTATCACCTGGGTTCGTCTGCCTATAAAAGTGTGGTGTGGGTGCCGGGATTCCATTACAGGCACATAATAATGTGCCTGTAATGGAATCCCGGCACCCACACCCTACAACCGAAACATAAAATGCTATGCGGTTGAAATAAGTGTGGTGGTAGTACTTCCCCGGACGGGCCTTCACAAGGGCCCTACTACTGCGTTGAGTTTTAAAAAAAATGTAGTTAAAAAGAATAGTAAAAAAAAACGTTACTTTCTTCTTTAAAACAAACGTAAAAAAATAATAAAATATATATGTGTAGGGTAGGGTACACCTTGGTTGCGTATAACCGAAAACGTTTCACAACACAAAACAATAAAAACACAAAACACACAAAACACCAAACTAACACACTTACTACCTCCACAGAACAAAAAAAAACCAAGTGACCTATTTAAAAAAAACCACGTTAATGGGCGCCAATGTAACGGTTATGGTGAGTTTAAATAAAATAACTCACCAACGTTTACAATGAATTTATTAGTAGGTCGTGGTTCACAGCCGTCACTCGGTATTTATTTGTTCCGTGGAAGTAGGCGCACTGAGTACTGTCCTGGCTTATCGTCGCGTAGAGCAGGGACGCGATGCCGAGGAGTTGTCCCGAGGTGAGAGAGACCTCAGGGACGAGATGGTGGATGCGCCGGCAGGTCGGCTGTGCGCTGCTAGATGAGTGTGGCAGGTCAGCTGTGTGCGCAGCTAGGTGCTGTGTGTGCGCAGGCCTCGAACGTTCGGTAGGGTGAGCTTGTCGAACTCAACGAACGACGAGGATGGGTATTTCTAACCCCCAATCTTGTTCCCTGGAATCAACGTCCAGCGGTAAATAAAAGGTCCACTGTAAGTCCTCTCTGATGATGACCCCGCAGCGTAAGCGAAAGCCTAGGACGTAAAGCGCTTAAGGCGTTTGTGAGTTTGGTCAACATCAGAACGGAGTTTACATGGTAGATACAGAGACAGAGCGTGAAGCATTAACACAACATTATTTATAGGCCTACGAGCGTATGGAACATTCAAGGCTTAACAAAATAAAAACCTAACAAAGAAAAATTAGAACACAAAATAATAAGTCTGTAGGTAACTGCTCAATACAAAAAGATAGAAACACAATAGCTAGCAGTTATAAAGGTTTGGTTTGGCAACTTACCCTAAATACGGGGATGTATAATCACAACACTAATTTAATTATTTTATACACCGTCTGTATGTACACGGAAAGTGTCGCAAGATCTAGATCTAATTGAAGAGAGAACTATTTTGCGAACGTGTAACAGACAACAAAGATAATGGCGAATGACGTGAGTGGTCTCATCTGAGTGGTTATTTATACTAATGAGCACATTCGGTTAAATCAGAACATCACGTACTAGCGTCACACTCTCATGAGTGGGACAGAATAATATCTATCATGTTGTCTCAGTCTACAATACAACTACAGCCGCTGATCTACCCACCTAACTTGAGTTTCCGTAGAACGCGATAAAAGAATGTTAGCGTGGTACCCTCAAATGACACCATTTATGACGTCACGCGAACTTGACTTTCGATTAATGTCGGTTAATTTAGAACATCACGTCGTCTGGCTACAACACCAAAACGAATGTATGTAAATTCCTTGCATTCCATTGTAACTATTTTGTTATAAGCTGATTAATGAATTGAATATAGGACAAAGGATAACGTTGATACTTTACAACGTTACAATTACTCGTAAAAAAGTAAAGTTAAATTGAAACTCGACTGAGCCTGACTGTGACTGATATACCTAAATAATTTTGGACGTATTTTGTTCTAATAATAATAAATGTGGGTGCACAACATTACATTTACACCTCTGAGGCTCAGCAGGATAACCGCTGAAGAATACCGGTGCGTGGCTATAATATGATGATAATTATAAAATTCGCATGCCAACACAAATACTTATTAAAACAGTTTTAAAGACAACATATTATAATTCATGAAAAACATCCTATATATAATTTATGCAAATCTATGCGAACTTAATACTAAGGGAACCTAATACATACTTACTTATATGTGTTTAAAATAATAATTTACAATTATGCTACGATTAAACTCAAAATTGGTATAATTCATACAACTCCTAATTTTGTTTATAAACATGATAAGCAAAACTATTTGCTTTAAAAATGATAACTTAATTAAGTTCGGTGGCAGCAGAGGATGCAAAAAAAAACCGATTATATTTAATTAGGTTTAATAAAAGTCCCAAAATTACAATTATAGTTTAAGTCTAGCTAATAACTAATTATGTACTATTTAGTCAACGATTGACTTTAAAGTGCAGTTTCCATCAATCTTGAGATCGACGCCTGAACGCGGAAACGGTGTCGGCCTTCGTCCGACGTGAGGCACGTGTGCTGTGTCAGCTCCTTGATATTTGCGAATTATGTAGTTATGTGGATCCAGGGCAACGCATACTACTGATTTGCCTCGGGTATGCTTGCGAATTATGTAGCTATGTGGATTCAATGCATACTACTGATTTGGCTCGGCTATGCTTGCGTAACACCTCCCCCCGTAGAACAGCGACTATTGAAGACCTTGGTCGTAAATTGCGCTGGGAGATGATCTGTACCCCTAGCACGAATCACTTTCGACAAAGTATTCGTATCGTCTCCGAAAGGATTTTGTATGGGAACTTGAACAGCGCCTCTGGTGAGCGTAAATTGAACTAATTTTCAGAGCACGAACAAATACATGTACGTTTCGTATCGTCTTCGTACGTAAACGTAAACGTTATTTGAGCCGTTTGTATGAAAATAGGTAGCACAAAGACATAAAATGACGAATAGTTTCGTAACTGTCGAAGGCTGGCTTACGAGTTTTACGAATATTTTTTCACTTCAAATTTGACAGTGAGAAAACATTCGTCGCATTTTAATTTAGCGATAAAATTATAATTTAGGTGGTTGTGTTGATATATTTTGTTAGAAATGAATGTGTGCTCCAATATTTATTATAATAATATGTTACCTTTCTATTTATGCTGCCATAATTGACAAAAAATAAGTGCACCGAGTGCGGGAAGCATGACAGGATTACGTAGATCTTTTAGCAACCGTATTATGATGGCCCTCAATCATTGCTTGATTCATTGAGTGATATTATTGTCATGATTAATAAAATAAATAAACTCATCGAACACAGAATATTCATAAAGCTTTTCGTTATTTTTACATTACATTTTACATTAAATGTTATAACAAAATATGCTCCTTATCCTACGATCGTCTCCAGGCCCCACTTACTCTGTGCTATTTAATATCGGTCCAGCAGTATAACGTAAAAGCAGAAAAACAAACACATTATTGATTAATAAGGATTTAAAACATTTACATTCAAAAATACAAGTAAACATTTTGAACACAGTTCAATGTATTGCAAGTTAGAACCTCAAAGATAGGAATTTCTTCATAATGCAAGCCTTATCGAGAAGTACTGTCTTCTAATTCAAGCTCTTCACCGAATCTCCAAACGAGAGGAAGAACGAGAGCCTCGTCTCATCATTGAACATCGTGGGGGATCCTTCTCACAGACTAAGTAGAGAGTACACTATCCTTCTGTTCAACCGTTTATCAGACCTTCTGGATCAGGGTGTCAATTACTTATTTACTCCATTATGAATACTTCCGTTTAGTTATCGCAGTTTACTGGAATAGCTTACAGAAATATAACAAATCAACAGAAAAATAACAAATCATTGAACATTGTTTTGAAACCTCTTGACAGCGGAAAGATTTGACAATAAGTATTAGACATTAGGTTTGACACAGGTTTTTTTTTCAAAATAATTTTTTTTCATGGCTTTTTATTTGTGCCAGCATGACAGACGTACGTTTAGGAACGCAGTCAAATCAAACACAACGTTTTAGTAATTAGTTTAATTATTACGCCATTTATCTTACTGAATATTAACTGTTTCTGCAGTTCCTTTGTATTGCGTCATAAATTGAACAATATTAAAATTTTAAATGCTCAAAAAACACTTATTTTCTATCAAAAATCCAGTTTCTGGACGAAACATTCATTCAAAAGTGCGATCATTCGTTCTATTTTTCCCGTCCCTATTAACGTTAGTATGACATCACCAACGTTTTCGTATCGCGCCCTCGGTACGAATTCGGAAGTGCTTCGTGCTTCTGACTTTCGTTGTATTCCGTTATTGTAGCGACGGCACGATACGGTGGCGACACGAAACCTACAAATATTCGTGCTAGGGGTACTGTACTGTCCCTTTGAGCCGTTCCAGACGGCATAGATGCTCTGCTGTTGAACTTCCTTGTCGTTGGGAGATTCTTTCTTAAGTTTGATCTGTTTCAGATGACATCTTCGATAAATGAAGTAAGCGATTAGTGCACATGCACTGAGTAATAACACATACAGCGGTATAGTTGTATGATAGAGGCTGCTATTTGAATGTGTGTCAAAGTGTACCGGCGACTGCAGTGAAATCTCTTTATTGGTTGCGTGTAGATCATCCAAGTTAATAGAGTTGAGTTTGAATAGCGGGTATGCTGCTGGGCTAGGTATATCTTCTTTAGGGACATCTATTATCTTCAAGGCTTGACCTTTCAATCGGTCATTGGAGTTTGAGATGATGAACTCTGTTGTCTGAATAAAGCAGTTGTGAGGAAGCATAGCGAGGTAACTTCCTTGCAACAACTTGTGGAGATCTTGTTCGCAGGACAGGCGTACTTTCGTTAAAGTCGGGAAGTTGATAGTATATTGGCGGTCATCGAGTTTCTCGTAGGCTGGCTTTTGAAGAGATATTGTGACTGGTTTGCATTCGGGAAGTTTCTGCTGCTGCGTGATGAGGGTTCCAATACAGTCCGGTGACGTTCGGCTTTGTACGTTGTGTATCTCTTCACATAGATACCCTTTAGTGGACTTCGGGCATTCAGCCTCTATGTACTTGAAATCTTTCGAATGGATCGCAAGGTATTGGAAGTGAGGGACAAGAATCTCATGGTTTTTGTTAGGAACTATGGATATTTTGTATAGATCATATGTCTGGGGCAGGATGATCGGGAATTTGTAGACTATAACTATCTCATTACCTACATAATATGAACCTAACTGTATGACGAAATAATATTCTCGAGCTCCTATATCCAATACCTTACTACTACCATAAAGCCTAGTTAATTTACTTATTATAGATCTAACGGTGTTTAAACTAATAACGTCATGGTGTGCTGTAGACGTCCGTATAAACGTGAGTACGTTCTGTAATTTTGATATTTCTCGCGACAGCCTGTCAACGTTATCACTAATTATTAAGATGGTTTGCCCTAGATGAGCATATTGAATTAATTCATGATTTCCCTTCTCCAGACTCCGACTCATGTTTTTAACTAAAGCTGATAATCTGTTTTGGTTATCTACCATGTTATCTATTACTCTAGAGTGCTGAGTTATCCAAGTTTTGGCCAGACTCACGTGATTGTTAAATTCCGTTAATAATTTGTTTTCATTATCTTGAAGAGATTTTATAGCATTATTAAAATGGACTGCATCTGTATAATCAAGGTTACCGGTTATGCTTTTGACGACAGAGCCGAGACCATCTACGAGACCTCTTTTAGAACGAGTAGTTTCAAATGACTGCAATTGTTCAAGGACGCTTTGAAGCTGATCCTCTAAGTATTCAATATGAGGCTGGAATATTTCTTATTTCTTTTAATTGATTATGAACGACATTAACCTTATCTTGTAACTCCTGAAGATTTACGTGTTGTAAAAACGAATGGTAATGGGATATACTACAGGGACCTAGTTTAAAGGGTAATACACCTGGGCCATCGTCGAGATTTTCAAGTTTTATCTCCTGTGTTAGAGCCGAATGCAGGAGCAGATGAAGTACTAGCAGACTCCTGCAACAATTGGACACTTTTAGGTACTCTTTTTAACCTGGATTTAGCAATTGGTCCACGTTTTTTGCGCGTGTATATATGTATTGGTAGGTCAGCCATGACGGTGTCATGCGTATAGCGGGGTGCTATCTTCTGTCGAGAAGCGAGGGGATTTTTAACAAATATTTGTTGTTCGGATGAGTATTGGTTTTCCGTCTCTCTAGACTTATTACGAGCATCTATTAAATCTTTGCGTTGGGTCAGGCTAGACTCGTGAATTAAATTATAGGCATTAGTCATTTTGTTCTTATGTTCTACTGTATTAGTACAGTCAAATTAGCAAAAAGATTGGACGGAACTCGTGTAGTTGTAATTTTTTGTGGAATCATTAGAAGACATGAATGTAAGTTTTCTCTTAGTTTGCACTATTCCTGTTATGTACGGAACATCGTTTAATATTAGGTATTATCATAAAAGTCCCAAAATTTTGAAATTTCATTAATAACTTATTTTGGTATGTTTAGATATATGTAGATACCCCGTTGGTGGATAATTACTTTTCACTAAAAAAGTGTAAGGTGTAAGAAACGCTAAAAAATTATTATTTTTAATTTGCGCCTCAAGGGAAATTTAGTCTGATGGTGCAAACTCATAACAAGCACCCTTTTTTTTTGCACCCACCTAGTTACATTAGCACCCTTTTGCACCCCTAGGAAACCGGCACTTTACAATATTTGTAATTGTACTTCGGGGTAAATTTTTGTAGTCATGTTTTTTTTTTAATATACAATGTTTGTAAATATACTACATTCGCACCTAATAAAAATAAGAAATATATAACTGGAAGTTTATGTAGAGTTAACGTGGATACATACTGCGCCTCGTGGCGTTCGTAAGGCCAACGCGGGGTCGAAGCGGGAGGCGGCGCGGTGGGTGGGGGCGAGGGCATGCATGTTCAATTGTTCATCATTGTTGTGGCAAGAAGCGATCCGTGCTCTACGCAAATTCATTTCCTACTATCATCTCCTCTTTTTTATTTTATGACTGGCCTGTTGGTCTAGTGGTTAGTGACCCTGACTGCTATGCCGGAGGTCGTGGGTTCGATTCCCACCCAGGACAAATGTTTGTGTGATGAGCACGATCATTTGTTCTGTGTCTGGGTGTAATTTATCTATAATATGTATGTATTTAGAAATATATAAGTATGTTTATCAGTTGTCTAGTACCCATAACACAAGCTCTGCTTAGCTTGGGACTAGATGGCGTTGTGTGATAGTTGTGGAATATTATATATTATTATATTATTTAACAGACTTTTTAAGTAGCTGTGTTCAATAAATGTGAAAAAAAGATTATGAAGTGTATTGCATTGTTTGTCGTGAAGGTTTACTGAGTGGAGAAGATACTGCTGGGCTGCGTTTAAATCAATTATCCAGTTTAAATTTATACTGACTAGGGCATGCAACCAGGAAATCCTGGTACCGAAAATACCGGAAAATCCCGGGAATTTTTAAAGCAATCCTGTACCGGTTCTTCGTCCCGTAGTCCCGGTACTTTCGATACTTTCGGTACTTTATTATTTTCCTTCTTTTTTACTTCAATATAAAGTTACAAATCATATCCAATAAACTATTCTTTTACAAAATTGATGATATAAAACATTTTATTTGAAAATAATGAGAATTTCATAAACCAAAACTAATCAGCAATGTAAGTAAGGGGTCAGCTATGATGATGATTATGATTCATTTATTGCATTACTTTCATTTTGAAGAGAATAACTTTAATCATGCTCAGATTTTGTGTATTTTATAATTATTTGGTTTATTAATCTCTAAAAAGCTTTTACATTTTTTTTTATGATACTACCTTTATTTTAAAGAAAATAACGTTTGTTGCATTCTTTTCTTGAGTTTTATATTTTTTTCATCTCGGAAAAGCATTATACTAGTTTTGTTTTGCTAGTTTGTTTAATGACATTTATTTATAGTAGAAGGAAAAAAGTGACCAAGTATGTGATGTGAAAGACTTATTCTATAGAGGAAAGAAGAAAGCAATTATGTAACAAAGATAGGCTTATTTCTAATTCAAAATATAGTAGGAATTTCTAATATTCAAAATATAGTTCTAATATATTTAATTATTATATTTAAAAGTTATTTTTATATCAATATAAAAAAAATACATGTGGCACTCGGAGATTGCAAGAAGCTACCTTTTTTTTTCCACTTCACTCGCTCGGAAAGATTCTATTCATTCGCGCGTTTTGCGTGCAAAATGGAGTCCAATATCTGGTTGACCGAGCTTCGCTCGGTTTTTAAAATGTCTATATCTTGGGAACCGAGCTTTTCTCGAACCTGGGACTTGATAAATCGATTCCTTGAGCCGAAAAGCCCCTAATCTGTAACTTTCATGAAAATCCTTGGAGCCGTTTCCGAGATCCTGATTATATATATAACGGAGAATCGTTATCAGAGGGGTTGGGATATCGGAAATAATCCTCACAAAATCTTCGTTAACAATTTTAATTACTTGCTAACAAACACTGAATACAAAATAGTCAAGGATGCCCGAGATATCGCTCGATTAAAAACTTAGGAACTCGGGAAGTTTAACATGGCGGAGCAACCAAAATGTCTACCCAGCTTGCCGGACCGATTCAAAGTCTCCTCTTCACTCAACTGTCCCCGCTTATGTGGCCTACCCCACACAGGTTAGCCAACATCTGTCAACGTCACTACCTGTCAACGTCGAATAGCTGATTAAACTTCCGATCGACATTTTGACTCGACTATTCGCTCGGTGTTGCCATGGCTCCCCATGCTAACCTTCCCCAAGTCTATTCATCAATAACTTGAGTTCCCAAGCGTTATCTGTCAAATTTAACTACATAGTTCCTACAATGAGAGATAGATGGCGTTATTCTAAATTAACAATAATCAATTGAGATTATAAATTGTGATTCCGCAGCAACGATATAGATGGCGTTATTCTAAATTGTTGTGCTTCTGTGTTGATTCTCCGACATATAAATAAATATACAAGAATTGCTCGTTTATAGATATTAGATTGTGCGCGCTAGAGCACAAAGATTTGTTCAAAATTCGGACAAAATATCGTGTAGTCAATTATTTTCTTCACTGGCAGGCGAGGCGCAGAGCCCCCCCACTGCATTGCCTCGCTTAGTGAGGTGAAAAGTGGTGTGTTGCATTCGGAAGCAAAGTCTTTCTGCATCTCGTACCATTGAAAAGTTCGCCACGCTCAGTTTTCAATCCTACTTGGATTGAAAACTGAGCGTAGCGAATTTTTCGCGCCAAATATCAACTTTGCAGCCATGCATAACAAATAACTATTACATTTTAAAAGAAAATGAAAATGTTTGTGATACACTACTGTAATAAAGAACTTCTTTGTTGTAGGAGAATTTTAAAAGTAGGTTTCATTGTGAAAACTCCTTTTGTAGCTAGCCGTTTAGAATTAGATAAAGTAAATTGTTTTTATGACGGATTTTTTTTTATCTCCCGAACTGACACGACGTTAGACGATGCGTGGTGTCGGGTATTTTCGTTAGGTTTTTGTTGGGAATGTCTTGATTTGGTCGCCGTGCCGCGCCGCGATCAGAGCCCGCTTTATAAGCTATGCAATAGCTTCAAAAGCATTTAAATTCGGTTCCTTGAGATTTTGTTCTGATGATTATTATCAATTATAGATTTACGAATAAAAAAAAGTTTTATGAACTACTCCATCCCACCCACATTTGTAATGAGTTCATTTTTCAACTGATTTAGATAATTTTATGTAGTGTGCACGCACTCGTGCCTTTCATACGATAAGTTAATAGCGACATTTGTACGTGAGTACCGAAAGTACCGAATTTCCCGGGAAATCCCGGTTCCAGGTCCCAGTACCGAAACTTCGGTACCGGGTGTTAAAAAGAACCGGTTCTGCAACCCCTAGTGCACACTAACTACATGACGTATGTAATTATCTAAATCGGTTGAAAAATGAACTCATTACAAATGTGGGTGGGATGGTGTAGTTCATAAAACATTTTTATTCGGAAATCTATAATTGACAATAATCATCAGAACACAATCTCAAGGAACCGAATTTAAATGCTTTTTTTAAGCTGTTGCATAGCTTTTATCGCGGGCTCTGATCGCGGCGACCAAATCAAGACATTCCCAACAAAAACCTAAAGAAAATACCTAAAACCACGCATCGTATAACGTCTTTTCAGTTCGGCAGACTTCGGCAATCATAAAAATATCCGTCATAAAAACAATTTGCTTTATCTTACTGATTCTAGACGACTAGCTACAAAAGGTGTTTTTACAATGAAACCTACATATAAAATTCTCCTGCAACAAAGAAGTTCTATATTACAGTAGTGCATCAAGAACATTTCGTTTTCTTTTAAAATAAAATAGTTATTTGTTATGCAAGGCTGCAAAGTTGATTTTTGGCGCGAGTACTTGGATTGAAAACTGAGGGTAGCAAAATTTTCAAAGGTACGAGATGCAGAAAAACTTTGCTGACGAATGCAACACACAACTTTTCACCTCACTAAGCGAGGAAATGCTGTGGGGGCGGCTCCGAGGCTCGCCTGCCTGTGAAGAAAATAATTCACTACAAGAATTTTGAACAACACTTTGCGCTCTAGCGTGCAAAATGGAGTTTTGCGCT
Organism: Agrotis clavis; assembly: GCA_954870645.1. Classification (NCBI taxonomy): domain Eukaryota; kingdom Metazoa; phylum Arthropoda; class Insecta; order Lepidoptera; family Noctuidae; genus Agrotis; species Agrotis clavis. The sequence continues at coordinate 4,850,447 of OX940925.1, forward strand.
CAAATTTTTAATGGGGAATAGAATCTTTCCGAGCATGTGAGGTGGAAAAAAAGGTAGCTTCACCGCGGCAATTTCCGAGTGCCACGTGTGTTTTTTTAAGCGTTAATTTTTTTAACTCTACCTAAATTTTTTAATCAGGACTATATATTATTTGGAAATTCCTACTAAATTTTTAATTAGGAATAAGCCTATAAGTCTTTAACATACATATTACAATAAGTCTAACATCACATAGTGACTTTGTTCCTTCTAATAAAAATAAATATCATTAAACAAACTAGCAAAACAAAACTAGTATAATGCTTTTCCGAGATGAAAAAAATATAAAACTCAAGAAAAGAATGTAACAAACGCTATTTTCTTTAAAATAAAGGTAGTATGATAAAAAAAAATGTAAAGCTTTTTAGAGATTAATAAACCAAATAATTATAAAATACACAAAATCTGAGCATGATTAAAGTTATTCTCTTTAAAATGAAAGTAATGCAATAAATGAAACAAATCAAAAATCTACTGATATCTATAAGTAGATTTTTGATTTGTTTCATCATAACTGACCCCTTACTTACATTGCTGATTAGTTTTATTTATGAAATTCTCATTATTTTCAAATAAAATGTTTTATATCAACAATATTATTGTAAAAGAATAGTTTATTGGATATGATACGTTACTATACTATGTGTATTGAAAACAAGAAGGAAAATAATAAAGTACCGAAAGTATCGAAAGTACAGGGACTACGTGTTGAAGAACCGGTACCGGATTGCTTAAAAAATTCCCGGGATTTCCCGGTATTTTCGGTACCGGGATTTCCCGGTTGCATGCCCTAGTGTGCATGCTCGTGCCTTTCATACAATAAGTTAATAGCGACATTTGTACGTGAGTACCGAAAGTACCGAATTTCCCGGGAAATCCCGGCTCCATGTCCAGTACCGAAACTTCGGTACCGGTTTTTAAAAAGAACCGGTTCTTGCAAGCCCTACTTGGAGGCCACTGCCGTTTTTTTCGTTTAACTAGCTGCTTTTGTATTATAAAAAAATCTTTTGGTTTGTATACTATTACTTACTAACAGAGCATTCACAATCAGAAAGTACTCCATCCTCGTAAAACACATCCCACAACGCGCATACGTTACGACGACGCTTTTCTCTTCTTGTCAGTTTATTATTATTCCGTGTCACGCGCTTGTCACTTCCATAGCATAATTGCTCTTTGACTCTCACTAAAATATAGAAAAATGTATGTTCCTTAAAAAAATGCTAATTTTTTATAGGGTGCAAATATAAAGGAAACCAAATTAATATGATTGTGATAATTTTGAAGCAATCAAAATTTCCCCCGAAGTACAGCGGCAGAAAAGCGTGAAAAACTAATTTCCATAAATGTCACACAAGGTTCAAAATCAATAATGTATTTAGGTCTAAATGTATATCCCTTTCCTCAGTTTACAAAACTACACAGTTTTCCCCGAGGCCGCAATGACCAAAAAAAAAAATTCTTAGTTTTTCTTTTTTTTCTGGCACTGCGTTGGTCCGATTAAAATAAATAAAATGTAATCATGTAGAATGAGGTGTACTAAAGCATGTAAAAAATTACGCTGAGTACACCTGTATTCTCTCGTAAGTTATGACCAAACAAAAAAAAAAATCAGTTTTCACCCCCTTCCGTAGGGGGGGTAAATGAAATTTGTTTTTTAAACTTGATCTTTGACTCATACAAAATCATCAGAAATGTTTTTGTCTCTCCAGAGAATTTATTCCAATCTTTATTAAAAAATGACCTAATTTGACTGTACTATATACTGTTGTAATAAATGGGAGGTTAAATCTATGTCCAGTGGGTCACGTGGGTCAAAGTGTCCTGTAATAACATCGATTGGTTTACATTTTGTCAAACTGTGTATGGAGCTATTATAAGCCAGAAGGGCATAATTTATCAAGTTTAAAACGGGTTCATTCTTTTGTTCCACCTTTAAGATACGTAGGTGTTCCAAGATTGTTGAATGGAATCGCTCGACAATTCCGTTTTCATTGGGAGTGTGGGGTGTTACTTTATGGTGTTGAATTTTGTGTAGTCTTGTGAACTCGGCAAACAGCTGGTTTGTGAACTCTGGTCCGTTGTCTGTCACTACTGTGTATGGTAACTCCATGATGGGTACAGAATTTTAATAACGCTTGCACTACACTTACTGCTGTTCCATCTCTCAAATAATAGGCTTGGGCATACTTTGAGAAAGCGTCAACGATGGTTAGGAATTTCTCGCTCTGAATAGTCAACAAGTCTAAATGGACAATTTCAAAAGGTTTACTCGGTGGAGGGACAAGACGAAACTGTTGTTTTAGAGGGCGTCGGTCATACTTGGCCTGGCCGCAGACTGAACATTCATTAATAAATTTAGTAATGTGCTCTTTCATTTTAGGCCAAAAGTACCTGTGAGACAGGGCAAGGTAGCATTCATTTATGCCTCTATGATTTGTTTTACCGTCGTGATACTTGTTAATTATTTCTTGTTGCCTTAGATATTCTCTTACATTTTCGAGTTCAATTTTCGCAAGTGCAAGATTCATAGCTGAATTTTTAAATGTCTTTTGAATTATTGGAATAACTGTGTACATTGCTAACGGTGGATTTATTAGCAGGCCTGTTTTAATTTTGGGGTGAACATATTCTTTAATAGCATTAATGACATCTTCCTCGAGATTGGATTCTGACAGCTGAACGGCGGTACGCGTGTGTGTTTCAAAGGGTTTTGTTACTGTTGGTCTCCCTTTGATATCGCCTACGATAGTGAGTACTAGTTGTTTAGTAAATTTGTTGAGTGGTAACTCTGTTATAGGGACCTCTAGAATAGGGTTTTCGCGGTCGGTGTGGACTGTTAAGGTGTTGGAGTCATTCGCGGCTTCTGAGGCAGTAATCGTCGTAGAATCATTAGCTGATTGATTCTCTTCAGACGGGTTTGCAATTATTGAACTTACCTCTTCATTGTGGATCTCTAAGCGGGATAGAGCGTCCGCATTCGTGTTAAATTTGCCCTGCTTATAAACTACCGAAAAATCATATTCTGATAACTTCAAACGCCATCTTGTAAGTCGTCTGATTTAGATCCTCGCGATACACCAGGCGCTTGAGCTCAGACCACAAGTAAAAGTCTAACGGAGTCAAGTCCGGGCTTCTCGGTGGCCAAGGGCATGGCCCGCCACGTCCGATCCAGCGCTGAGGAAAAACCGAGTCCAGGTGTTGTCGCACGGCCCGCTGATAATGAGCCGGGCACCCATCATGCTGGAAATACAAATTGTCTACCGGTACCGCTAGCGGAACATCGTCTAATAAGTCCGGGATAACATAACGTAACATATCCAGGTAAGTTGCACCTGTCAAGTGTCCTGTCACGAAATGGGGTCCAATAAGATGGCCATTAATTATGCCGGCCCACACATTAACACTAAAGCGCACTTGATGCGCACACTCGCGAATCACATGTGGGTTATTAAAAGCCCAAAAATGTTCGTTGCGTTTGTTAAAAATTCCAACTCGCGTAAATGTCGCTTCATCGGTCCACAAAATGTTCAGATTGTGATTATCAATTAACCACTGGCAAAAAGCAATTCTGGCCGGCGCGTCGTTTTCGTGGAGGTGGTGAACTGGACGAAAATGATATGGATGCAGTCCTTCTGAGTTGAGCAATTTCCAGATGTAGTATTGGCTTACGCCAAATCAAAAGTAAAAAGGATAGCTTGATAAAACGCAATAAGAAAAAAAGTGACAGCTAGATAAACAAACAGCGCCACGCGTCATCTATCCCCCCGCACGTCGGCATCATAGACTAGCAAATTGTCCCACGTAGGACATTTTCTGTTCTTCACGTTTTGCGCGCTCATAACATATCAGTCTGTTTACTAAAATATCATTGAGTTTGACTTTGACAATTGACACTTCATGGAATAGCGTTGTGACACATCAGTCAATTACGATATCTAAACATAATTGATTATAATTATCTTTTATTATAAGAACTCAATATGCGTTATCATAAAATAAATCATATAAGAGTTTATAGACAAACAATAACAGCTTTTAAGGTAGTCTTTAGGGACACTAGTAGATTTTTTAATTGTTTTACGACTTTGTTCTTTGTTTAATCGATCGATTCTGAATCGATTCTGGTAACGTAGCCCTTCACTATACCAGAACAAATATATAATAGTAATCAATGAGGTTTTACCAATAGAGACGAATCATTGCAAAGAAATAAAAACATGGCGATATTTTAGTGACATATATTCACGTGGCAATTGTCAACGACAGCCAATGACGTTGCATCGGCTGCCAGCTAGGGTGAACTGGGGAAAAATAGGCATAGAAGGCAGAATGAAGAAAATAAACAGTTCTTTTTTAATAAAAATGTTTATTTACTAATTTTAATATAAAGTAGATCTACAAAAACAAGTAGGGTAGGTTTATTACTAGGTTAGGTTATGTTAGGTTAGGCGACAGCTAGTTATTTATATACCTTAAAATAAGCTTAGTTTATTCCTTTTTTGTCTTTTGTACACTTCTTTGCAATTGGGATTATTTTTATGTTCGTTATAATGTAAGCGAACATTCATGAATTTATCTATAATTGCACGTATGCGTATGAGGTGAATATGGTGATTAAAATGCACAGGCTGCTCAAATGAATGATCTAGTGAGTGAAAGAGATCCGGACAGTTAATAAATGATTTCAAAACTCTGTGATTTAAAATTTCTACATCTTTGAGATCAGAAAGTATGATGTTCCCCTTTTCTTTTATGTGATTTTTGAGTATCGACTCTGATCTAAGGCAAATTTTTAAATACGTCTTCACTTGGGAAACATAAACATAAACCCCCCATATTGTTTTGTGAAATCAATTTATGAAACCATAGCTTTTCGTTCGAAAAAGACTATTAATACATGGTTCACACATAAGAGCTTTAACTAACTTTCTAGAAACCTAGCCAGATATATAACCGATAATCTGATCAGTAGTTTTTCTTTGACATTTTCATGATTTAGAAACTTCGAAAGTATCTCTACGTTTGCGTTGATCACGAAGAAATTAAAAATTATTTCCAGTGGTAAAAAATAATATTGTAGCCCCATATGGCCGTACGACCCCAACATCCTCTAGCATCGTCTGAAATAACACCGCGCGCCATTTTCTCGTTCTCTCTGTCACTCATACATGCAACGCACTATGTGTCTCGTTCGTGTAGGTGGCAAAGCGGCAACAGCGCGAGTGATTTTTGAGTAAAATAAAATTTTTGATTTTCATTTTCCAGAAATCCTGGCGTGTCGCTGGTGTCTCGACGTCCCCTTACCATCCCACGTGTGCCGAAGAGGAAGGTCGCGGGTTTTATACGTTGGGAAAAGGTCACTAGTCACTCAATAATTGCCACATTGTCTTTAAAACTTGCACTTTATTAAAGGCATAATACAACACAGTAAACAGTTTGTTTTGTGGCAGCCACGCCGTACATTAATATAATCCATCACACAAGATGGCAAGATGGCGTTTTCGCCGGTAAGAGAGGTAAGACGCGTGCACTGCGCATTGCGGCCATCGTTGAAGTGGGCGAAAGGAAGTGCGTTCGCGTCGACGGTCACTAGTAACGCGCCACGCTACTAGTGATGTCACAATTGCATGAACACATATAACTAAAAATAAAAATAAAATATTATATTTTCAACATTTTGAATAACATGCAAAATCACAATAGGTATGTTTATCTATCAATCTATAACAATATTTTAGGAAAATCGTAACTACACCCGTGGGGGACCTAAGTCCCGTTGTAACACGTAGCTCCCAAACCACAAGTGTCAGCCCGTCGCAAATTCGTACCCAGGGACCTCTCCGGCAATACTAAGAATACGCGGAGCCGCGAGCGCGTAACGTCTACAATAAAATTAAATACACAAAAAAATGCTTGGCGGGGGAATCTGCTCCCCCGCTTATGGTGATAAGGGTTAAAATTACAACCAATTATGAAGTAACTTAAAGTTACCCATAATGCTAACAACAATGTTAGCATTATGAGTAACTTTAAGTTACGTTACTCATAATGCTAACATTGTTGCACATATGGGCTTTTTCACAAAATTGCCAGCACTTAAGGCGGCGCTAGTCGCGAGCTCGAACTCACTGGCAGGCACGGTCAAAAACCATGATATTTCACTGGAAATCGAGCCATATTGTTCATGTGTGCGCGAGCGTCATCCCCCCGTGGAGAAAACAGGGGAAAACATTATTCAGTGAGATGCACGATCATTCAGAGTAAAAGGCGCGCGTAAAAAAATACGAAAAAGCCTTTGGAAGAAGGGGTTTGATTGGGGATGAAAAATCCACTGCACCAATTAATTTCAAATAAAATTTATTAAATTCTTCGATAAATTTGCTGTGTCGGTACGGACTTCGTTTTGAAAATTTGATGCTTCTTTAGCTTCTAATTTACACCTAAAGTTGTGTTAAAATTAGCAAAACGAATCTTTAGAAGCTCGTAACTTTTTAATAGCTTCATATTTTACAATTCTGCTTCCGTACAGACAAAATTAATAATGAGACAAAACGATACCATGTTTAATTTTGGATGTACCTTGTCAAATAGTGGAGTAAAACCCCAACGAAGTTTCTATGGAAAAAATGTTGACTTGTTTGACCTTAAAGCCACTAGAACACGATTACCACTATCAATTTTTTAAAATTATTCTTCTTGCTCTTCATGAATTTATAACATTTGCTTTTTATGTGTCCTTCTTTCTTGCAAAGATGGCAAATTATTTTGTTTTTGATAGCTAAAGGTGCGTACAGACCATGTAACAATGTTATATAACATTGTTATATAACACGTCCACACCATGTAACATTGTTATATAACATTGCAACATAAAACACACCGTACACATTAGTATAACAATGTTATATAACAATTGTCGTTTGTCGTTATTCAGTGCTATCCACAATGTTATACAACATTCTGTGTCCACATCATCTGAAACATGTTATATAATATTTTGTGTCCACATCATCTGAAACATGTTATATAACAATGTTATATAACATTTTATGTTATATAGTCTGTACGCACATTAATGCGGATTGTAAAACATCATTTCCACCAGACGATCTCATGTCCTCCTGTGTTAGCCTCGTCCGCACAAGCTCGCTAGTTAATCCATTGGACAACGTAGCTGTTTCCAAACTAGCAACGATGATGTTAAATTCCTGGGGTAGGCCACTGAGCAACAACTCCGCCTCAATGTAAGCATTCATGCTTGGGAACTCGTTGAACTGAATTTTATGTAAGCGACGCAGCAGCACTAAACGGCGATAAAACTCACGATCCTCAAATACTTTACAATGGGCTTCCTATGCTTCTTTGGCATTATTAGCTTTTCTTATGTACTGCAGACAAGTATGACGCACCGACAGAGACATATCCTGGCCAGAGCTTTCCCAGGCAGCACACAAGTCAGATAATTGACCAACAATTAAACCTCATGCAGGCTTAAGCTTTATTATAAATGTATACAAGCCGAGTGTATTGCCAAGTTCTGTATTAAAGTTTTTTTTGCTATAACAATGCTTTTAGATGAGTTAGTTATGTAATATGCCGATTTTATTTCTTAAAGCTGAATAGTCATCATAAACAGACCTGTTACTCAAGAGTGTGTGTAACCTTTTGTATAACACTGGTATAAAATTCCATTATCAAGCACGATACTGGATAATTTGGTTCTGTTCTCTTTTAGCTGTATTACACATCACATTTTGACAGTTATTCAGCTGCAGTATAAGTTTCTGTTATGAAGCATATAGTAACTTAACAGAAATTATGATAGCTGTTATAACTACTTTATACCGCTTTAAGTACGAAATTACCGCCATGTGCAGCTAATTGTGGTAAAAGAAATAGTAACAGATTCTTATGCAAAAGTTTGCTGGGTATTCACGAAAAGAAGACGTTTTTAAAGCTAGAAGAACTATTCTGCACCATTAGTAAGCATTTACCGGCTAGTATTAGTTGACATATTGAGTTCGACGCTCAAGGCTCCCTTCAAAAAAAGTGCTAAAAACTACTCCAATTCATGGAAAAATAGAAAAAGAATAGGAGGCTTAAGAAGAAAGTGTGTGTGATAGGTATGCAGTTATGCACACTAGACCAACGCCGCCGACGCGTACGCATGTTTTGCGCGATCATTTCACGCTGGTTTTTGAACAAGACAGGCGGTACCTGCCTAGCTAAATGATTATTAATTCTCTACAAGACACAAGAAAAGGATTTAGCTTAAAAATGTACGAATCAGACAGAGAACTTGAAGTAAATTTCATTTATTTTTATGGCTTTGAAACGACCAACAGGGAAGAAAGAAACCAATAAATAAACCGCTTGGTCCAGCAGTATCCTGGTCATCTGAACCCATAATTGGTTCGATTCCCTCCATCAATTCATTATAATCCTCCATGGACTGGCCACTTTCACAGTCCTGGTCTTCATAGTCGTCACTTTCATCTTCGCTGTCGATGTTCATACCGACACTGATAATGAAGTCCTTTATTTCACTCTCCCTACCTACATCGCGATTCCAGTATTCTTCTTCGACTCTTTTGATGTGGTTTACTTGTTTCTTCCAGTCGTCTCGCGTAATTGAAGCTATGGCCTCTTTTGTGAACTCCTCAATTTTGTTTTCGTGTTGCTCCACATTTTTATCTGCGACCCGTTGTTTTATTAAATTCCAAACGTGTTCTATCGGGTTCAGGTCGCAGTTGTAAGGAGGGAGTCTAAGGAATTTATGGCCATGTTCACGCAGAAGTTCGTCCACCAAATACTTTTTCTCTGGGCGATGCTTTTTTAGCTGCATGAGCAGCTCTGCTTTAGTCCAGTCTTCTTCAAATGAGACACCGTGCTCCTGCATCCATATCTTTATGTCCGCTTTGCGGGTTGCAGTCGTTGGCGCTTTATCCAACTGCATACTGTGGTAGGATGCATTATCCATGACGAGAATGGAATTTTCAGGCAGATTTGGTATTAGTTTTTCTTTTATATATTTCGTAAAATTATTACCATCCATCTCGTCATGGTAGTCACCTTTTTTTGATTTAGCTTTAAATAATAATCCTGCACCCTCCACAAACCCATCCTCTGAGCCGGCATGAACCATCACCCACCTTTGTCCGGGACTATCATTTTTGCGAACGCCTTAATCGGTGGATGACTGCCAGCACTTGCTGACAGTATAATGAGCATGGATCCACGACTCATCCATATAAACAACTTACGACTTCGACTCATCCATAAATACCACATAAAATAATCCTTCCTTTTGGGATTGGCAGGATATTAAAGAAAAAAAAAATATTTTTTCAAATACTTTTGTTTATTGTAAGCGTAAATTATCAAAGTGTTGCTAGAGTTTGTAAAATAAACTCCACCTTACACCAACCGACAATTATCGTTGTTTTTGTTAGAAATTCTGGGTCGTCCCAAATAGCCCCGATTTACAGTACTTTTCTATTGGAGGTTAAGTATTGCATCGCTGCGCTCTTTATATCATGAAATGGTTCGTCTGGTGAAAGAATTATCACCGGGTCCGAGATTTGTGGTGTTAGGAAGTAAAATTCTTATCATATTGCTCCGATTTAGAAAATAGATGTAAAATTACAAACACAAAACTTGATGATATTTTTCTCAATAAAGATTGTCAGAAGCAGTACTATATTCTTTAAAGAGGCTAGCACATGTAAAACCTTAAAAATTACAATTTTAAATCCTGACTATAAGTAAATGTGTGTTTAATGTAGTAGAATCAAATTTCTAGCCTCTCAACTAAATAACTGTTTTCCTCGTGAAGCCACCTGATATGCTAAAAGAGAGTGGTTTCTTACCAACTGCGTAATAGTGGATATGGAAGTGTAAAGTATTATGGACTGGTTATATTGTCCAAATCTCTAGAGATTTTTTTTAATCACAGGAACACTACACTGACAGTATAATGTAGTTATTTATTTTATAGTTAGCACACGACTTTTACTATTTAACAATTTTTAAACGAGTGACATGAGAGAAGATAACAGTTTGTAGCCTAGCAACACTCATAGACATTTTTACTAGTGCTATCCAACCTTAATACTTTCCTTCACTAGTTAGAAAGGTCTTGCAGCCCCAAGTCAGCTCTAATCTTCACTAGTCTGGGTCTTGGAACTGCCTTAGTTAAAAGGTCAGCCAATCGGGCAGCAGAACTTGTTTTCTGTACATCCACTAGACCTTCTTGTACAGTCTCTCGAACAAAGAAGTGTCGCAAGAGCGCCAAGAGCCTCCCGATATGGAAATCTCTTCTGTTCAGATTCTCCGTCTTTGACTTTCCCCGATTCAAAAGTCGGATTCATTTCGATGGGTGTTGAGACTGGATTGCATTCAGACATATGGAAACGTTCCAGAATCTTCATCGTGTACGATTCCTGACTGATATGTATGGAACAGTCCTTGGATCGCGAAAATTCCAGTCCTAGGTAATAAGATGCCTTTTTGGTTGTAATTTTGAAAGTTTCTCCTAACTCCTTGAGGAACTGGTTGGCTAGATCTTCATCTGTCGTGGCCAGAAGACCATCATCCACGTACAGAGTGATTAAGACTAGGTTTGGGTATAATCTAATTCCATTATAGAAAATTAAAGACTATTATTATTAATATAACATTAAAATGTAGTCTGGTTTAATGTGCAGTATCCTCAGACTACGGATTCGTCAGACTTTCTTCTACACCAATAACTGGATATAAAGCATCTTGCAAGTCAGATGTTGGCACAGTGCTGTGTTGAAGATCAACATCCGTTTCGTCAAGCCACTCGGCGTCATCGTTTTCGCGAACTACACCGAGAATCTCTCAATCTACCGTTTGATCGTCGCGTGAGGATGCGGGTAGGACGAACATTGTACATCTCACTATTATTGCTCGGATTTAGTTGCATATGACAAGAATTCACATGTGCCTTAGCTTTTTTCTTAGTACATAAGTATAAAGAACACTGCTGGCATGTCCTTTCTAAAAGTATCTGGCGACCCTTTTGCAGGCTAGGGCAATAAGCCTTTATACGTTGAAGTAGTTTGAAGAGACTGACGCAGAAGAAATGGAGCAAACGTTTTGCCATCATGCACGCAAATACGGAATTAGAATAAAGTTCAAAAAATTCTATGACTTTTTCATTTGTCCATGCCGGTGGCGATTTTGTGGATGAGGAAGCCATTCTCGCTCGACGTACGCACTTGCTGCGTGTTGCAACAAAACAGCAAAGCGCCAACGCTCGTAATCTGCGAGCGTTGGCGCAGATTCCTTTGATGAAACCGACACGAGCCGGCCACCTACCAACGCTCGCTCCCAACGTTGGGACCAATGCCATTTTCTAGATTCACACGTTGGACGAGTAGCGTTGGGGCCTATATTGGGGCCAAAGTGTGGTGACAGCGTTATCGAAGTCGCGCGCCACACCGAAAGAGACAACGTTACGAGTATAATGCAATTTGCCACGGTCGTTCGTCTCTATCACTCACAGCTCGTCGAACATTCACTTTCAAAATGCCGCTTTTTTGTAGAAAACAAAATTCGACATCGCGGTTTTGAATATAAAAATAAAAGAAAAATAATTATAAAAACCTTTTAATGAGATGTCACGTTGCTCTTGTAAAGAGGCGATGTCATTTGTGGAGATGAAATAGGAGATTATGGCTATGGGTCCAAAGTGATATGTTTTGTGTTCTATAGAATCTTTAAAATACAATAAAGGAATAAAGCTATATTCGGTGCATTTTAGCATGGTTCGGGTGACAGATTCAGTAACATTTCGTTTCACTCTTCGAAAGTCGCAGCGATTTACAAATTACGACTTAGTACATCAGCTGTAGCACATTCGTAATATACTAAATCATTAATAACTGTAGTAAATTAATTTAAACCCAACCAGAATGTTTTAGTCCACAAATCAAATTAATTTGAATAAAAAATAAGCAAAGTGTTATTCGTATAACGTAACGCCATTCGCGTAATTAGTGATGGGATGCACTGCTACGATGGAATGTCGATATTTCATAATATAAAAAACATTGTGCGGAGGTAAATTTTTATTGTTAAAAGCTTTAAGCGTTAATACAACTTTAAGATATGAGTTAGCAAATAGAATTATACAACAGAAGAACACGATTACAACGAAAAAATTAATTTCATTCGTCTAAACTCATATCGGAGTCAAAATCGTCTGCATAATCAGTCGATTCATCATCCGAGTCTGTGAAAGATATTATTAGTGACGACTCAATTGTGTTTTCAATTTGTATGTCGCGATCCCAATCAGACATAATGTCAGTTTTTATTTTGTTGACGACTTTCGACCAGTCTTCGGGTTGCACGTTGTTGATGGCCTCTTGCAATAGGGCCAACATCTTATTTGCCGTAAATGGCGGTGAAGTATTGTTTCTTGCGGCGTAACCTAAAAATAGACAAATTTATGAAAAAAATGTCTCAGACCCGGAACAACAATTTTAGGTCTTACAAATATTTGTTCAGTGCGGGAATCGAACCCGCTACGCGCTGCGCAGCTGTCAATCGCTCAGCCACTGCGCTAACCGCGCCGTCAAAACTACATGCTACGATGGGAAAGGGAATTGGAATTAAAAGCATACCTTTTATTTGGGCCCAAATCAGCTCAATAGCATTGTACTGACAATGGTAGGGTGGCAGTCGAAGGACCTGGTGGCCTTTTTCTTTTGCCATCTCGCCCAGAGCATATGTAGGAGTTGATGGCTTATAACGCCGGACTAAATCAATTAGCTCCGTCTTTAACATCAATGTCTGCAGCTATTCCATTTTCGTTCAACCACTGCACAAGCTCGCTTTTGCAATTGGATTGGTTAGGAGGTTTATTTATTTGTACCGAATGGTAGGATGCGTTGTCCATTATTATGGTCATAGGCTCTTTTAGGTTATTTAATAGACCTATGAACCAATCTTTAAATTTTTCAAAATTCATCTCCTCATGATATTCTGTAGTTTTTTTGACTTAAAGCCATCAGACAATCAGGGACGAATCCATTTGCTGTACCTGCATGGCAAATTATAAGGCGTTCGCCTTTGCCCTCCGGCACTTTGGTACTTGAGTGTGACGTATCGTCGGTCCAGCTTTTACCCACCGTGTTGTTCGCGTTTAGCCACGTTTCGTCCAAAAAGACGACTTTGCTCCAATCAGCTATATTTTTAGCCTTCCTTAAAAATTTACACCTTGCTAGGGAAACGTCAGTCCTCTCCATACCGATCTTCCATTTGTTCACTTTTTTAAAAGTAAATCCAATTTTTTTTATTACTTGCCGCAATGAAGTAATACCTCCTTTAAACAAATCTGCTTGGTTTAAGTTCTTAGAAGCTTGAGCAATGTGGGTAGCTCCATTCTTCTGTAATAATCATAAATATGATTTCTAATGGTCATCTTAGCGAAATCATCCAAATCTGTGATTGGCTTCACCCTGGTCCGCTTTTTGTTGGGTGTCGATAATTTATTATCAGACATCCCACCTTGGCCAATTTTTTCACGTGTTATACGCGAAACAGTATTGCGGCCAATATCAAGAGCTACGGCTACTCGTTCTACAACTTGATTATAGAGAACAACAAAATAATGGACCGTTGTTACCATTATTTTGTTGTTCTCTTTCAAAGTAGTCTCGGAGGCGAACAACAAGCTCCCTGGCCTGACTACCCAAAACAGTTTTTTTTGTATGCTTAGGCATAGTAATCACCACAAACTTAACAAACAGACTTTAACAAAGATAACAACAAACTCAACAAACAAACTTTAACAAAGAAAACAACAAACTCAACAAACTTATAACAATTTAAACAAAAATGAAAACAAACAATGAAATATCTAGTAATACGTGTCACACAATACAAAGCGCTAGCACTCGTACCAGTACTCGTACTGACAGCATCGCACGGGTAAACGAAATGGCCGTCGCGCCGATGCGCCATAGAGCAAAAATGTTGTCACAAAAAAAATACATAATCCCGATTTTCATTATTTTATATTAGTACAAAGATACGTCATAAGTTTAAATAAAACATTTAAATTGACAAGTTTATACACGTAGTAACACTAAACAACTATAATAATTCTTTAATGTAGCAAAGTAAAATTTATTATAAAAAAACCGTAACTTTAACTTTTAGGCACTTCTCTCTGTAGTCGGTCCCTCATGTCTGAGGATCGTGGTCAGCTTCAGAGTTGCACCTGGAGCGGATGATCCGCCTCCACCGGTTTCTGTCCAGCGCATCCTTTACCACCGAGTAGAATTTAGAGGACGATGATTCCTTCACCTGATCTGTCCATCGAGTTGGTGAACGGACCGCGCGATCGTTTGCCTTCGGTGTTCCCAACCATAATCAGTTTCTCCAAGCTTTCATCGCCTCTGCGCACCAGGTGGCCGAAATAGGAGATAGGAGAGTTTAGGCACTTAGTTAATCGTTTTTTGTTTTTATATATCTGTGGAGGCTTGTTATTAGCAACTTATAAATATTTGTTACCTATTATTCTGTTATTAGTCTGTAAGCCTTCTTACAAAGAATAAAATAAATAAATTGCTAGTAAGTTTTTATTTATAGTTATAAATATTTTCAGTATTGTAGTATAAATTAGTAACAGATAATTGTAATAAATATGGTCTACTGAATAACACACTAATTTTCGTAACAATATTAACTAGATTTAAGCTGCGAGTATCGATAGAGAAAAAAATGTATTGCATAACGTCACATCCCTAGTCATGTGGTACTGACAGATGTCAACGTCATTTAGATAACTGTCACCCGCACCATGCTATAACGCGCAGACTATAGTATGAATCAAGTGAAGTTTGCAGATAAGATGAAATCTGCTTTTTTAACTTTTGCTGATGGTTAAATCAATGACACATTATATTTACAGATTCCAAAAATACTTTAGGAAAAGTATTGGAGATATAAAAAATGGTCTTTAAAAAGTTGGGGCTTCAGCTGGTATATTATTATTTTTTTATTTATGTTCAGGCTACTTTGGCCCATTGTTATATAATATATACCTTACAAACTACATACATAACTTATAAAAACAACTTAAGACTATGTTAGTAAAAACTTCGCTTCACTTGGCACTACGTGATTGTGCGTTCTAGGGGGGTATTACAACGTCTTACAACTAGGCTTGTTCCGGCGAGTGAAAGTGACAGAGCTATACAAGTCATCTGGTGCCATCTTGCTCACTCACTGGAAAAAGCCTGGTTTTAAGGCGATGTAATACGCCCCTTGGTGGCACTTGTCCGCGGAAGCGACGGAACACCACATCCTTCGGGCAAAAGTCCTCCTCCATGACGTGGTGCAGAAAACACGTTGGTACACGCACCACGAACGCCTTAAGGCCGAGACTCTACCAAAGCTGTGCGAGTCGAGACGTGTTTTAAACAACCAATAGAATTGCGTTATTGACACAGCTCCACTCCGCAACCCGTGCCGCAACGCAATTCTATTGGTTGTTCAAAACACGTCTCGACTCGCACAGCTTTGGTGGAGTCTCGGCCTAAAAGTTGACGTTGCGGCGCGATTCCAGTAACTGCACTCTCGTCGTGTACTTGGTCTTCTGGCGCACGTACTCCCTGATGTCCTCAGCCTTAGTGGTGTAGTGTAGGCGGGAGATATACACCGGAGTGTTCGGCATGGCAGCACGTATAGTGTTGGGCTCCATAGCCTTTCCGCAGCGGTTCTCGTTGGTTCGCTGACGGCGCTATATTGTTTGCACAGACGCCAGCACATCAACCTACTTTAATAGATTTTCAACCTTCACAATAGTGGAACTTTAATGTTCGATTGGTAAAATTTGACAGATGAGTGGTTTGACCTGCTGGCGTCTACCTAATGAACGAATCCATTTAAAAAAAAAAAGTTCAATAGCTAATATCGTTGTCAGATTATTATAAAATAATAATAAAAAAAATTATTTATTACTTTATTCGTCAACAGTATTCTTTATTTCACTACATTTAGTTGAGTGAAATGATACTCGTATATCTCTGACTTTATATTAGTAATTTGTCATATCACTAAATACTTTTAGTAAAAAGACGTAATAAACAAGAATATTAGACATCTACCGGGATTTCGTGATATCCCATTTCCCTGCAACATATACAATTGTGTGTCTAGAACTGCCAAAGTGGAAAGACTGAATCTCGGAAGCGTATTTTGTGTTGTAGTTTTCACTAAAATCGAAATGTATGATGCGTTGTTCAGGCTTCAGGTTAAGTTTCAGTTTTTTTGCTTCAGTTTTTCAGCTCTTCTGCTTTTATTGGCTTCCGAGTAGATAATTGTAATTCATTTACTTGCAGTGTTGATGGCATGTGGACACTATAATTGCAAGATTCCAAAAGTGGAACGGAATCCCTGAACCCTCTATCTAAAATGAACACGTCACCGTCCTGAAAGTATTGCCTCAATGGCTTACGGTACGTTCACACGGAGACATGATTTCCAGAATCTTATTTTCATCGGATCTGGAAAAACCGAATGTTGTATTCACACAGCACATCTTGCATTGCCGTATCAGACGGCCTCATATCGGGATCTCGTGTGAACACATCATCCGGTTTTTATTAGCAAGAGTGCGCACAGTTCCTCATTGATTTGGAAGCGATGGACGTGAACAGTCTTGCTATAATATACTGGTATTATCGCCGTCAGCGTCGTAGAAAAAGATTGTGGTTAAACCCAATAGTACAAAGACGATCAACAGTTGGTGCCTTTACAACTCTTATGCAGCAATTAAGAAATGATCCACAAAAATTTTTTAACTACTTTAGAATGACTATACCCACATTTGATAATCTTTTGAAAAAAGTGGAAAAAGATTTGACAAAGCGTGATACAAACATGAGGAAAAGCATTAAACCAGAAGAAAAATTAGCAATATGTATAAGGTAAGACTGAAATACTGATTTTTATTATTAATTAAATTATTTATTAAAAATATGATTAAGAAATGATAGAATATCGCTTGGTAGGAACACAGTTTCCTAACTACATATCATGAAAGTCTGGGAAATCAGAAGCATTCGATTGAATACTTTGAGAATCGGTAATTGGTGATGCTTGGTACTGCGATGTAAAATAGCCTTGTGATTGTGACACATTTGGTTGATAGTTGTATGTTGATGAGTGTGCAGGAGACCATTCATTTCGGTTCTTTATATTTTGTAATAAATTTAACACGCCTGATTGAAATTCTAATGTTTGATTATCGTTTAGCGTTGCCAATGATGGAAGTAGACTTTTAAAGAAAAACAAATTACGGTCTTCTTTCATTTCTTCTTTCTTCTTGCATTCCATTTGATAATCTATAAACTCACTCATCTTCTTATCAAACACGTTTAAATTCTGCCTCGATGGTCTGTTTTTTTGTCTTTTCGAACCACCTACTACGACATTTTCATTATTAGTTTCTTGTTGACTTTCTTTTGTAGCATCTTGATTATTTGTATCTTCTTCACACAATAAATTGTCCTGAGCCATAGCACTGTCACGGGTAACATCTGATGTAACTGTTATAGCGGTTGTACTATCGTCTGCTAGGTTTGGTGTGGCAATAGTCGCACTATCATGGGTGTCAGCTGGCGTCACAATTTTTTTTAAGAACAGCAATTGACGATGATAGACGTAGTCTCTCGTACATGTCGCAGACGATCCTGATTTTTTTGATTTCTTTTTCTCATTAATACTCCTCATCCAGCTGTCTCTAATATTACTCCACTTCTTTACGATCAATTTAGCTGAAACATATAATTAAATTTAATTGCAGATATATGGCTTCTGGCTGTTCATACAAGGATTTACATTACGCCTACCGAGTCGGAGTGTCTACGATCAGTAACATTATTAAGGAAGTAACGAATGCTGTTTGGAACAACTTGCATGGGGAGTTTATGACATTACCCAACACAGTATCTGACTGGGAATATATCGCCAATGGATTTAATACTAGAGCGAACTTTCCCCATTGCATTGGTGCAGTGGACGGTAAGCATATTAGAGTAAAAAAGCCAAACAACAGTGGTTCCATGTTTATGAATTACAAAGATTTCTTTTCCATCGTATTATTAGCAGTGGTTGATTCATATTATAAATTTACATTCATCAGTGTGGGCTCGTATGGAAAAGAATGCGACTCGACGATATTCAAGGAGTGTTCTTTTTGGAAAAAACTAATAGATGGTGATTTGCATTTGCCGGCAGCATGTCCACTGACAAACGATTCCGATTTATCGATTCCGTTTGTAGTAATAGGTGATGAAGGTTTTGGCTTGCATCAACATTTGATGAGACCTTACGGCGGAAACCATTTGGATAGAAACAAAAGAATATATAACTACAGATTAACCAGAGCTAGACGCTATGTTGAGTGCGCCTTTGGAATTTTAGCTAATAAGTGGCGAATATTTCATCGTCCACTGGATGTAGATACCAGCACAGCAATTTCAATTGTAAAGGCTTGCACTGTACTTCATAATTTTATAATAGATATGGAAGGTGTACAGTCGAACATAGAAACAACAAGCAATGTATCAGCAATGGTTAACGTGTTCAGTGATGCACCCAATGAACAAAATAGTACACGAGGTGGACGATGTGCTAATGTTATACGAACTGAATTCACAAATTATTTTATTTCTACAGCAGGAGCTGTGCCTTGGCAAGACGAATCAATCTAACGTTAATTTTGTAACGCACTGCTATTTTAATTTATGTACAAATATTTCACCTGTTTATTTTAAAAAATTACAACTTAAGTACTTACCATAATCCTGCCTTTTTTTCTCCTCCATTTCTTCAAAATCTTCCTTCAAAATTAAACATATTTCTCGCCAGCCAGCAGTCCTCAAGTTTTTATCTTTGTATATTTCAAGAGTTTTGTCCCATATAACTGGCCGATTTTGGACAAGAGAAATTAAAAGTTCAACGTCTATATTTTTCGTCGTCATAGCGAGAGAATAACGAGCGGTCAGTTGAAGCGGGCGAAAATGACTGGCGAGCGTACATGCGGTGTGTCCCTCCCCGCCCACCGCGAGTGTGTGGACCGCGAGTTCGATCCCCGCACGGCAAAATCGACTCCGTAAAAAAAATTTATAAAAAATGTTAAAATGCTTTTATTTTACAATTTGATTTGATAATATCGTCAATAAAAGCTTAAGACACGATGTGTGTCGTTTGTGATGGATAATGTACAAGCCTGCCTAAATAAACAAACAAAAATCATTTTTCTCAAACAATAACAACAAATCAGTGAAGTTTTTGGAATTATAAGTGTACTACAAGGCATCCATCAGCAAGTTGAGAAGATTTGATGAGAAAACCTTAGGAATTTGCAATGAAAGTGAGTGATTTTTTAATTATTGTACAAAAGCAAACTGTTAAAATTCAAACACAAGACTACGTTTGCTTTGTTTGAAAACTGACCTTTGGACTATGCTAATGACTGGCAAACAAATAATAAATCTCCACACATTACCCAAGACTCTATTTCGGTGTCACATATCACTGACAATTTGGCCGAAAGGATACGACGCCTGCCTGCCGATCTCGCGGCCCGAGTTCGATACCAGCCTAGACAACTTTTACTTTTTGGTTTTTATTTGTATATTATATTGCTTCTCAAAGAAGATAAAAAAGGATCAAACTGTTTCTCATTATATTTTCTTCTGTTTATTACTGTTTTTGATGTTTTTTGGCATACTTCGTTTGAAAGCAAGTAATACTCACATCATTGAAGATGGATCGGACAAGTAATATTACCTTACGCAGACATAGAACTACAATTAAATCAAAATCCACGGAGTCACTATGTCGGAGTCATGATACCAGTTTAATGTCGTGTGACGAGGTTTTAGGCAGAAGCCTGGACCTAGATCTTTCAACAAACATGTCATCTACGTTTTTGGCGGAGCTCAAGAATGAAATTAAAGAGTTAAAAGCACATTTGGAAAGCACACAAAATGAGATGGAGAATATTATCATAGAGAACATAGACCTGAAGAAACAAATAACTACCATAAATCAGGAGCTGAGCGTTCTAAAACAAATATGTAAAAATCCATTGACTATTAGAAAAAACATGTCTACAAGCACCAAAAAGAATGTGCGTCGTAGACTTACAGACAGTTTCCGCATGTCACCGTTAAAACTTGACGAAAGCTCAAATAATACAAATCCATCGTCTGAGAAGGTTTATGAAACAATGGAGCAATCGGAAGCTACCATGAACAACAAAGAATTCACGAAGAATACTGGGAAAAAAGATACGGAAATTTTATATCACAGTTTGGAACGAGAAGACCATCAGTCAAGCTATAGCCTACAGAACAATAATGCTACAAGTGATCCTACACAGAAAATAAATACGAATAATAAAAAAATACTGCATAATTACAGTAACTCAACTTTAAGAAGTGAAAAGAGGGCATTTATAATAGGAGGAAAACAATGTAGCGGATTAGCAACACGACTATACAAATCTCGATATTATAACCCTTATAATTATTATCGTTTTCAATCAATTGTCAAACCGAATGCTTCAACAGAAGAAATATTAATGAGTGCGAAAATGTTTGATATTACCCCCGACGACAAATTGATTATATCAGTGGGGCAAAATGATTATAATACTCTAAAAATGACGACAGAACTGTTCCTCTTTCTAAAAACTATTCAATGTCCTGTAATCATTATATGCGTGAGTAAAAACATCTGCTCTAAAGCATAGAACACCTAATAGTACTACGTACAAGAAGTGACACTCCCAAAAAAATATCAAACAAATGTAAAATCTATGTACGAGAGAATAAAGTACATTTTAACTTGCACCCGTACCGCCCACCTACTTTTATAATAGCCTAAACTTCCCGTGCACAAGCAAAAATGTACTGAATGGCTACGCGCGAGAGTTTATTTTGGTTTATCTGATGCTAACGTCACATCAAGGTCAACGTTCGCCGCGCTCAATAGGGTTGCGACTTGCGAGTTCAGGAGGCACAGTTAAGTAGGTCGGTGTATTTTATGCATTTGTTAAATTAAATAATTAATTTAAATGTTCCTCAAGGAATTTTGATTTTATCATGAGCCTATATCTTTTTGGTTTCTTCATCGATTACTACAAACATTATCGATTGTTAGCACAGAATGTTAATATAGGTACACCTACGGCACCTTACGTGAGAAATAATATTTAAAATAATATTATCTTTTCTACTTATTATTGTTAAATTTTTGAACATTACATCTTACAAAAAAAAAGAATAATACTTAATAGATTGTTATCGTCTATGGCAAAATAGCCAGTTCGTATCATTTCGCACTAACCGACCAAATTACTATCACATACTGTGACGCCTTGCGTTGCGTGTCTTTGTAGGTAGGTGGAAAAGTCGAAGTCGTAGTTCGCCAGCGAATTACGATCGCTGACCTTGAATACGTAGTGTGGTCATGTTCTGAGTTTGAATGTGAGTTTTAAACAACAATGCAAACATCTTTCTACTTTCTACCGAGCGATAAGGTGAGTGAGAGTGATGTCAGGTTTGATATTCGTCTATTTATCTTGATCGTCTAGTAGGCTCACATCTCCACCGAGTATCTCGACACATTGTGTTCAGTTAGGCGGAACATAGGTACTTGAAAGACATTTAAAAAAAATAAGCATATCAGAAGTACCTAGGTAGATAATTCATAATTAAACCTAGGGTTAATTATGAACTATCTACCTACTTGTGATATGCTTGACTGCACCTCCATTCATAAACATAATTATGTAGGAATAACACTATTCATAAACATTCGATATTTTCGCTTTTTTTTTTTCAAGTCTTTCGTTTCGACGTCACGCGATTGAATATGAAACGTGACGCTCTTATCTCTGTTGTCATTTAGGCAACCAAAAGCTAAGCAGTATTTGCTTGTCTTAATATTTTATTATGTTCACTTTTAATAAAATTGTACTAATAATTTCGACGCGGAGCGCGTTGCGGTACGGGCGGGGGCGGCGCGCGAAAGCCATCTGTAGCGACCCGTGAACGGTGTGCGCGTGTGTGCGTGCCTTTTCATACCTACACCGCGGAGTGTCCCAGGCCTGTCTAAAGAAATAAATATGAATGAAATGTTACAACTTATTAGTAAACAGAGTAACGAGTGCTCATTTATCACCAAATATGACAACAGTTCATCGCTTTGCTATCAAATAAACCTTCTGCTAGATCAACTAGACTATAATAAAACATTTTTGTCCTACGATAAAACTTACAATAATAATAATATAAGGGTCCTTAAACAGAAATCAAATGAGGCTAGCACTAAAAACCAGAGCACACAAACAAATTATTCTTTCTCCCTTCAACATAATGCTAACATAGATTCTCGCATAAATAGCTCCCTGGGCTCCCTAGAACCGACTTCCTCAACTAACGAAGCATTTTTTCGTGCCTAAAACAAGTAATCATGTAATATTTCATCAGAATATTGCTGGTGCCTTAAATAAGTCAGATGACATTGAAATAGCTCTTAATCTACTTCAAGACAAACTACGTTCAGTTGATTTTATATGTCTCACTGAAACCTTCATTAAAAGGGGAGATGAAGAAAATATGAGCTTAAAATATTTTAAATTAGTAAGTAGTTATTGTAGAAAAGATCAGAGACGTGGTGGTGTTTGCATACTAATAAGACAGGATATTGAATGTGAAAATATTAAATGGCTCGATAGTATATCTATAGAAAAACATTTCGAGATATGTGGTATACGTCTACAAAACTATGGCATAAATCTATTCTGTATATATAGAACACCAAATTCGGATATAAATATTTTTTTTAGGAAACTTCAGATATTATTAAATAAGACATGTAATAGTAAGAATAAATATAATAATATAATTTGCGGCGACTTTAATATTGACATTTTAAATGACACTAAAAATAAGAATGAATTTATGAATATTTTGTACAATTATAATTTGACATTACATATTAAGGAACCAACTCGACAAAAAACATGTATTGACAATATAATTAGTGACATAAAAGATGCTAGGGGTGAGGTACATCAATTGGGGTTGTCCGACCACAATACAGGCCAAACTTTATCAGTACAAAAAAAAACCGAAATTCTCGCAAAACAACACTGGTTTGTATACAAACGAGACCTGTGTAGGGAAAACATGGACAAGTTTACCTACTACCTAAGTAATCTGTCTTTTTCGGAGATCTACCTTGAAAAAGATGTTAATAAGGCATTTTCTTTATTCCACGAAGAGATCTGTCTCTTCTTTAATTTGTGCTTCCCATTGATAAAAGTAAAAATGAACCAAAATTCTACAAATCCAAAATGGATAACACGGGGCCTTAAAAAATCTTTTGTTACTAAGCGTAAACTCCAAAACAATTATTATAAAAACAAAAATAAACAAAACAAGCTGAAATACAAAACATATAGTAAAATATTAAGAAAATGTGTAACAAATACTCAAATCCAAAAAAATAAACAAACAATTGAAAAAGCTAACAACAAGTGTAAAGCAACTTGGAAAATTATTAATGAAAGACTAAAAAATAACTGCTCAAATAATGAAATCAACGAAATATCGGATGGAGATTGCATGTTAAAAGGTGGCGATGAGATTGCATCGTATCTAAATAATTTTTTCATCAATATTGCGAAACCAAAAGCCACTGAACACCCTAACATCAAACAGAAAATGGGAAGAAAGCTACCAAACTCAATTTATCTAGAACCAGTTGATAATGTTGAAGTTTACAAAATTATAATGGGGTTGCGTAATACAAACTCTGCGGGTTATGATGGTATTTCGACTAAACTACTAAAGAATAATATATCAGCTCTAATTAATCCCTTGACGTATTTAATAAATTTGTCCATCGAAAACGGCACTTTTCCCGATGCACTCAAGGTATCCGTTGTGAAACCACTTCATAAAAAAAAATCTAAATCGGAAGCGGGCAACTATAGACCCATTACTCTGGTACCAACTTTCTCGAAAGTATTTGAGAAGGCTATGAGTACAAGACTTACGAACTTCCTTGAAAAAAATGAAATTCTATGCCAACAACAAAACGGCTTTATTAAAAATAAGTCAACGACTTTGGCAGGTTTCAATTTAATAAAAGAAATCCTAAATTCAATTGATAGGAAAGAAATCCCAATAGCAGTATTTCTGGACATGAGCAAAGCCTTCGATATGGTTTGCCATGATAAATTATTGAACAAACTTGATCAGTACGGAATTAGAGGCCCTGCGTATAATTGGTTAGAAAGCTATCTAAGAGGGAGAAAACAGTACACAGAGATTGTAAAAATGTGCCCTAAGACTAACACCAAGGTAACATACCGGTCTCCATATGCAACCAATCAATATGGCGTACCTCAGGGAACTGTGCTTTCACCGTTACTGTTTTTAATTTACATTAATGAATTGCCTCAATCAACAAATCAATATATGGTACTATTTGCAGACGACACCACTCTATTAACTAAAGAAGCTACGATTGAACAGGCAATCAACGTCACAAATAATGCCCTTAAGGATATTCATGACTGGTTAAAGGAAAATAACTTAGAAATAAATACAGACAAAACAAAATTTATGAGATATTTGACATATAATAATAAAATAAGTAGTAAGAGTACAATAGACTTGCCAATAAAATTCAATAATAAAGTGATTGAAGAAGTCAATGATATTAATTTTCTAGGAATAAATATTGATAGATATTGCAACTGGAAATGTCATGTTGATGGGGTGTGTAAAAAAATACACAAATTCATATACGCACTTCGTAAAATAAAAAACATAACAAACACTGATACTGCGTTAATGGTATACCACAGTCATGTATGTTCAGTTCTGAGGTACGGTTTAATTATATGGGGAAACTCTACAGACGCCCAGAGAGCATTCATAGCCCAAAAAAAATGCATTAGATCAATTTATAGCCTTAAGTGGACGGATTCCTGCAAACCAATCTTTATTAATAAACATTTGTTAACACTTCCATCCTTATACATTTTTGAATTATGTAAATTTGTCAGAAACAACCCGTCTCTTTTTGAAAAAGACGACAAGGCCCAGTTTAAAAGGAAGATAGTACAAAAACCCTTAATTATTCCAAGAAGTAGATTAAAGATAATTGACAAAAACTGCTACAACATGGCAGTGAAAATTTATAATAACCTACCAAAAAAATTTCATAAATTGCATAACTTAGAATTTAATAGGACATTGTATAATTGGCTATGTGAGAGATGTTTTTATTCAATAGATGATTATTTGAAACTGAAATCCATTTGATATAATTATTGTGATTAATAATCTAGAATTGTAATTAATTGACATTTATTTACTTACTTATTTATTGACCTAGATTGTAATAATTTAATAAACCCTTGACTGTATTTTACCTTAACTTAATAGATTCATTTCTTTTTTAATATTAAAATTGACATTTATCTTCATAATAATTTATTACATGTATTGATTGTGCTAACTTAATAACACTAGACTATATTTTATTTTATTTTGATTTAATGTGATTGATTTGTAATATTATTAATTGACATTTATTCTTTTAATTTCATTAACTGTAATATCAATAAATCCCCAACTTCTCTGTGATGCATGTCAGTAATTTAAATAATTTAAATATTTGCACGACTTTTAAGTCGAATATAGTGAGACTTAAACCTTAATTTACCATGTAATTGTACACCTATATTCTGGCAAATAAATCATTCATTCATTCATTCATTCATTCATTCATTCATTCATTCACCCCTCCCCCGCTTGTGCGACACGACGACTGGACACGACGGTGTATTCGGTTTCAAGATCCGGCAAATAACCGAATCTACCCCCGCGTGTATCGTATGAACGCGTGAATTGAATGCGCTATACCACTGCACCGGATCTGATATTTTGCAGTATTGCCGGATCGGTTTGTAGTCGCTAAATCGGGTGTCAACTTCAGCAAGATTCGGTTTTTTTGTCGTGTCTTGAAACCGAATGCATGTGTGAACTCATTCATTGAAATACTGTTGCTACTAAACCGAATCCTGCAAAAAACAGATTCGGTAGAGAAACACTCGACGCCGTGTGAACGTACCGTTACTGGTTTCCATATGATGACGCAATAGCTCGATCGCTTTTTCATACTTTAACTCCGCTGGCTTTCTGGGACTTTTTTTAGTTTTGTTTTTTTTTAGCGTGGTAAAACCATCAAATGAGTCCTCCCACCCAAGACAGGGCGGGAGGGACTGTTAGACTTGTACTGACTAAAATCCACGGTGTCCTTCATCAGCCCTTTACGTTCCAGGGTCATACTAATGGAATAAATCCCGCGACCCCAGCAGGCTTTGGCCCTCTAGGGGCGGCCCCGTCATCATGCTGACGCTCTTTGAGGCGCGCGTGGAACACAACGCGCCGTCGACCCGCGCATGGTCCATGGTCGGGCGGCGAGTTGTCCATTACTCGCCGCCCGCATGCCCGCGCCTACGGTGGCCGGAGATCGTCTTGCGACGTCCGACGCCGTGGGCGTCTACCACTGCGGCTGAGGCGGAGGGAGGACGCTGTCCTATCTCTCTCAAGGCCCGCCGCCTCCTTCGCGAGCATAACTGCTTCGCAGAAGGAGGCGACCGTTTCCCACTCCGTCTCGCCCCGCAGCATGGCTGCGACCAATGCCGGGCGCGATAGGTCTCCGCCAGTCGCTGCCGTGAGGGCGTCGTTGCTCTGCCCAAGCGGGGCGGTCCTGTACTGTATGCTCCACTGTGTCCTCCGGGCGATCTTGGCAGTGGTGACAACCGGGCGTTTCTTCCCTCCCTATCCGACACAGGTACCTCCCGAAACTTCTGTGTCCGGTGAGGACCTGCGTCATGCGGTAGGTCAGGACACCTTGACGCCTTTCCAGCCACTTCTCAAAGAGGGGTCTTACCGCCGCGATTGCGGCGTGCCCGTGGCTTTCTGGGACTTGCAAGTTTACACAATAATTCGTATGCCTCGTCCCCCATGTGAGCTATTAGCGTAGGCAACTTCGAGTTTTCATCAATTTTATTCACTTTAAAGTACATGCCTAACAGGTCCACATACACTAACCACGTACGTGCCCGACTTTATGTCGAATTCTTTAATTTTTCCTATCGACATCGTAACTGCTCGTACTCGCGATCGCGACCTCTCGGAAATATGTGAAATTGTTCGAATTACGCCATCCTCGTCGCCACTGTGATGTTTGAGGATTATTGAAGTAAAGTCGAGCGTTCCACCGCAGAGCTACAATTCAATTGTCCGTCTCACAAGAGAACCTACCGACACTTGCAAAACTAAAACTTATGAGTGCACCCACATTACATTAAACATAAAAAAATAAATGACAAAAGCGTAGAAATGACAACGACATTCGCGGAAGTAAACCTAGCAAAAAAAAATTAACAAAAAAAATACCGAAAATGGAAAAACAAAAAGTTAAAAGAGACGTACCTTGCTTAATCTGTCAATACAGCCCAACATTTGTATTCTATGAGCTATTAAATATGAAATGATTTTATCTATGCGTTCGTTGGTAATTTTTTCAATTTATTTTTTGTGATTGGCTGATGTGTTAAACTTCTGCGAACGTCGTGATCATAATATGCTTTCGTTTTTCAGAGCTTGAATGAAAGGGAACACTACAAAAAAAAAATTAATATAACATTTTTCACTTTTCCACAACATCACTCAAAAAACATTGTCAATAAGTTGTCGTATCGCATAAATATTGTGGATTCCTATCTGATGTCCATCAGCACCAATTGACTGTAGTGTGGCTACATTTTAAATTTGCCTTACGGTTACTTCCGAGACTTGCGTGTATAAACCTTCATCATTGGCAATTACATGATTAGATGTTTTACTGGTTAAGAATGATGTTTTCATTTTGTGGGGGCTACTATAAAGTTCGCCACAGGATCGATCTGCAACAAAAGAGTTATTATAATATTATTTTTACCGATTTCAAAAAAAAAGGAGGTTATCAATTCGACCCGTATGTATGTAATATTTCCAGAACTGCCCAGTTTTCGTATACGTTAATCTATATCAGCGTCTGTATGTTTTTATGTTTGTGTTCGCAAATCTCCGAAACTATAAGTCCGATTTGAGTAATCCTTTTTTTGTTGTACTATGTATTGTTCAACTTAGGGAATACTGAAAGTTTCATCAAAATCGGTCCAGTAGTTTTTGACATATGGATTTTTTTGCTTACTCGGGTTATGGATTTTCAAAGTCGATTGTATGTTTATTTGCGATTATCTCGCGTTTGGCTGAACCGATTTTGATGCGGTTTTCAGAAAAGTGTTTGTTACATTCTAGGGAAGGTTTTAGTATACAGGGTGAAATTTTAATGGTTGTCTTTCCACGGCAGGACGATTACCCATCAGTAGTACTATCGAAACACAATGTTCAACTTAAAAAAAAAGTTCTTTTTTTTTTCAAATCTTTAAAAAAGTATTCATAAACTCGAAAGAGCGAGAATCGATAGTAGTGCACTAGACATGACGTAGGTAGGTACCTACACGAAACTCACGCGCCTCCGCTCGCTGTCGGCAAACTACAAAAGAAGAGTGAATAATAAATGTTCAGAACAAAATAAGCTCTCGAGCATAGTGATACGGCATTAAATAGCCTGCAAGAACACGGCCCTTTTATGCTACGGCGACGGCGCGGGTAAGGGGGGGCCGCGGCCTCCCTCACCCGCGCCCGCGCCTCTGCGTTTACGTTTAGTCCTTCCGCGAACGTCATAAGTGTAATACGTTATCGACATCTTTTCTGTGGTCTATCGTGGTCTGAGCTCAAACACCTGGTGTATTGTGAGGTATACATCAAACTCGTGACGTGTTGTTATGTGCGATAGTGGACGATTTCAATATCGTGAGACTTGATAAAGACACTCTTATCAAACTGAAAGACAACCAGTTAAAAAGTACTTGTTTGTCCATTGAACATAGTGGTTTGCATTTTGAACAATTACTCCGCTACCGGGAAATGTAAGCATCCTATTTTTCGTACTGCATCAAACAGTAAAATTGTAGCATGGATATTTTCTTTTATAATGAAATACGCCTACTTCTGATTGAGGCACACTCAATACCTTTTGCAAATCAAATATTGCTACTGTCATATCACCTTTATCAGCTGTCTCTATTTCTTCTTTTTTTAATGATCTTACTTTTTCTTTTCTCTGTAAATGAAGCCTTTGTTTTTCTTCAAGGGTAGTTTTCATAGAGTCGCTTGATTGTTCATAAATGGAGCATGAAACGCACTGGTCTTTTTTGGGTTTGAAAAATGAGTAGTTGTATTGGGAGTTAAAAACTGTTTCGTATTGTCTTTTTGTTGCCATTACAACATCACTGTAATTCTGTTCGTTAAACCACTCAGTATAAAAGCGATACATTTTGGAAATGTTTAAGTTTTCCGAAAGATATAATCGGTTTGAAGTCGTTCTCGTATAGTGCGACTGTACTTTCGGAAATAATTCTTGTGTGACTCTTAATTGTGGCTTCTGTACTACTGTTCATTTTATTAGGCCTATTATTATGTCTTCCTCGCTTATCTTGGAGTCCTTCATCTGCTTGCAAAACTTTTTCCATTGCTGTATAAACAACAAATTCTCCGATTTGCAAAGTGTTCAAAAAATATTTTTTACATACAGGAATTTTTTCGTTATTTGAACTATGGAAAAAATAATTCAAAGTTTGTGTGCGGTTGTTTTTACGGTCTAACGTCATTCGTTTAATAGTTTGTGATTGAACATTTCTACTGATATACAACCATTGATGTTCGCGATCAGCCAGACTATAAAATTTGTCGAATATAGCTTGTCTTTCTGATTGAGTGAATTTTTGGCTACAACCCTTTTTACACGCACATGGAGAGCCTATAGTTTTTTCAGGATATTTTTTTTTTGGATTGCACCCTTCGTAGGCTTTGCCGGAATTTTTGAGGATTTTATTTTTCTTACTACGCCACTCTGCTCTTATCTGCTTGCGTTTCCTAGTCCGTTTTTTTTCGCTTTCTACTGCCACCACATGCGAGCAATCGCTTGAAGTTCTTCCGCCTGTTGTTGTGTCATTGTGACTTTCTGACTGCCTCTCTGGTCTTAAAGATTCATTGTTTTCTTCTTCGCTACTAATTTCCCTTATTAAGCTAGGATTATTTTCATTGTCAGCTACAACTTCCGCAGCATGGGAGCAATTATTAGAAGTTCTACCGGTCAATGTTGTGTCAATGTTACTTTCTGACCGCTCCTCTGGTCTTAAAGTTTCATTGATTACGTTTTCGCTACTATAAATGTTCCCTATTAAGCTAGGACTATCCTCATTGTCAGCTACAACTTCCTTAGCATGTGAGCAATCATTTGAAATTCTACCGTTCAATGTTTCATTGTGATCAATTTCTGAAAATTCATCTGGTTTTAACGTGTCATCTATTTCTTGGCTATTTATTGTTTTTCTTATGTTTGGTTTTCCTTTTCAATACTTGGTTGTGATACATCTACAGTTGCTATATATATTTCTGAGCGAGAAGCCACGAAATCAGCGTTGGTTAAATACAATGATAGATTAGAAATTGTTGATGGAGTGCTAATATTTTCTGGAAATGCTATAATTTTATTAATACATGCAGAGTCTCCGCTTAGACTTGAAACGCTACTTAATGGACTTTTCAATATGTTTCGGCATGGACTCGGAATATATTCCGAGACGTCTGGCGAAAAATCTTCATCGGATTCCTGATCCGTACCATCGTATTTTCTATTCGTTCTGTCTGTAATCAATAAAATTATCCGAGTTATTTTTTTTAATTAATTTAAGGAATTATGAAATAAAATTAAATAACCACATAAATGTTACGCACACATAATTGTTATAAGTAGGTATAGAAAAAATGTTATGATCAAAATTATTTACGGTTTGGTTCTAATACGTACCCCGTAACACATATCTTGACAGTACTTGAGTAAAAGTTTCTTTTACGCTAGTAGAATCGGTATCAGTTGATACCGGTTCTAGTGCAACAATATCGCAATCTGGATCTGAAATGGTAAAGATAGAAATAAATAAAAAAAAAAAACTAAAACAACCCTAAAAAAATATCAGTTTGCACATAGTAGGTACCTACTAGTGATGTTGCGAATATTCGCATTCGCATTCGCATTCGCAAATATTCGCATATTTTTTGATATTCGTATTCGCATTCGCATCCGCATAAATTGATGCGAATGTTTGCGAATATTTCTGAGAAACTATTTTTTAATTTACTACTATGATTTGAATATGGAAACTATATGTAACGGAATAGTCTTGAAGTAATCAACAAAATTGAAATAGTTCTGTTAGTCCAATTGTATTAAAATAACTAAATCGCAACAAAAATGTCAAAATTCCTTTTTATCGTGATAAAATCATCAAATGAGTCCTACCACCCAGTTATAATAATTCGCATTCGCGAATATTGAAATTGAATATTCGCATCCGCATTCGCATTCGCGAATGTCAAAAATCAGACATTCGCAACATCACTAGTACCTACATGATAATCATAACATCATAACCCTGCATTTATGTATCTATTTGATAGATTTAGCTGGTCTTTGGTAGGTCGTAGTAAGTTATTAGGTATAATAAAAAAATCTATAAACCTTTTGTTAATGCCTGGACGTCAGACTTTGTACTGGTGGATTTCTTTTCACTTTGCTTCGGAGTTATTTGGGAACGTTCTACCACTTGATCGGCGCCTATCATAAAGTTAACAAAAATATTACAAAATACACAATCATAATTCATAAACAATTCAAATAGGTAAGTAGTACTAAGTTGTAGTAAACAGGGACCGAAACCGGTATGATCAATACGGGTATTTTTTCGGTAACAACCTTTTTTTCTTTTACAGGTAATTTTAAAGATTACCTTTATTATTAAAAGTGAATACATAACCAGTATTAATACCGGTTACCGAAATAAAAATTACCCCTATCTTGCACACTTCACACGTGCCGTCGGCAATAGTCACAGGGCGCGCATCGCATGTGTGTGTGACAAAGAGTCGTTATCTTTAGTTAACCGGTATTAAAACGGTAACCTGAATAGAGGTTACATTTTTCTTCGGTCTGGTTACCCAGATAGCGGTTACCTAAGTCTGAAAAATAACCAAAATTCTTCAATACCGGTACCGTAATTTATAAAGGTTTTTGGTCCCTGGTAGTAAATACTTACTTGTAATTGTTGTGTCCTCAACCATTAGAAGCATTCGTTTCACACGTTCATTCTTTAATGGTTTATTTCTTCTAAAACTCATTATCACGTTGCACTGAATAACTTCACAAGTAAACTTTCCGTTTATCACTAAAACTCAATTATACCGAGCGTGTCGCAAATATCTGCGTGCAAGTCCAGAGATCTGAATGCAAACTTTACGCACCGGGCCGATGGCCAAGGACACGTGTTGGGGGCGTGGCATATATCTATTACTGTCTATCAGCTACTAAAAGAAAGAGGCAACCACTCTTTGCAAACTATTGCACGGCTAGACAAAGACAGTAATATCCAGAACAGAGCTAGATGTATTGAAATTTGGAATAAAGGAGAATGGGCAAATTTGTATGGAGCGTGGGCGGTCCGCGGCCAATAATGATTTTGTTATATTCTGGTGTAGTTTAGGCCTACAATTATTGTGGGCAAGTTTTATCACTGTGGTGTACTTCTAAAATACTTTTTTGTTTTTATTGGGTGAATATTGATTATAAGGGAGTTTCAGGGCTACTGGTTGATATATGATATTGATTTAAGTTGAAAAAGTTTTATTATTCATTGCTTTTTGGTATGCTCGGAATTTTCAAAACTATAATTATTTTTTCAATAATTTCGTATGTCAGTCTGACCCTAACTGATTGAGGCATTAGTAGATCTGTTAACAGTAATAGTCGTTACTCAGCAAAATGACGGGGCCTCCCTCTAGACGGCCAAAGCCTGCCGGGGTCGCGGAACTTACGCGTAACTGTGGGCCCGGAACGTAAAGGGCTATTGAAGGACACCGTGGATAGTGTATGTGCAAGTAATCGCCATTAGCAAGACGAAAACAACAACATAATTATTGTGCGATATTGTTCTGTGCAATTAGGTTATATTGACACTCAAACATTTTTTTTCCTAAATGAAATACAGAGTAACGCCCATAGTAAAAGTTATTCCTAAATAGCAGTACTTTCATTTGATACTAAATTAATTGATGGCCGCCGAACGCCCAAGTCCGCCCATTCTCCTTTACCGTATTGAAATATTACGTACATTTATGAGCCAATACCAAACCTTAATAACATTGTTAGTGCATGTTAAGGAACACAAGTTTACCTAGTTCAGAAAAATATGTAATTGATTGAAGTAATACCCACAAGTAAACTGCGTTTATACATTTCTCGTTTGTTTTTGTTCGGTAAAGTTAGAGTAGTTACATCATACGTTACTATTTTCTACAAGAAATTTCCTTTCCAATATTATTTATCACACTTGTTATTCAACAGTCATAGAAAGAAAATTTAAGCTAAGAAATATCTCAATCCGGGAAAGTTTGTTTACAATGGCCGCCATTTCTGTTTGTTTACGTGTGCAAAAAATCTAATTGGAATTTAGATTCCAATTAGAATGTTTGTTTTGGCTGAAATCTGTTGTCGAATTAACATTCAATGCGATAGTAATTAGTTTTTACTCAGAACTAGTCTCACAATTTAATAAATTACGATATCATTATGACAAAAGTCAAGTCTTGTTAGAAGCGTTACGAAAACCACGCAGAAAAAATATTAAACTCACCCTCAGGTTAAAATTCACTTGCACACACATTAAATATAATGTTATTTCACTATTAAATCAGTAATTCACTCAATAACACTCATCAAGAACGTAAAAAAACACTTTTATTCGGCAGCCACTTGACTACGTAAACACGCGTAACCACAGACTAACTTTGACATTTTTTTTTTATTAAATGAACTTTTCTGGTACGCGTTTGGTATTTATAGCATGTAGAATATTATAAAGATTCGAGTGGAATAGAGAGAAAAGATTCAAAAGTCGTGAGTTAAAAAGAAATAGACATAATTTGGCGCGAAATCGCGTTTGAACGCGAACGGTAGTAAACTACCGTGGTTGCAGGCAACGGATATTTTCGCAACGGTAGTAAACTACCGTTGTTGCAGTCAAGCGGTCCCCCCACGCTAACCATCCCCAAGTTATCACTGACTTGACGTTCCTAAACGTTATCTGTCAAATTTAAGTACATAGTTCCTCCAATGAGAGGTAGATGGCGTTATTCTAAATAAACAATAATCAATTGTGATCCTAAATTGTGTTTCTGTTTTGATTGTGCCGCAACGATAATAGATGGCGTTATTCTAAATTGTTGTGCTTCTGTGCTGATTCTCCGACACGGCCATTCTGAAAATTCACACGTCCTCGTGTGAGGCATCTTGAATAAAAGAAAATTCTTGAACAGTAACCATTCTACTCGTTCGGCCATTCCTGACCCAAATGGAAAAGGTTTTCTCATCAAAATAATTACAGGGTCTCATAAAAATCACAACAAACTCTTTCTCTCAAAGTTTACATCGAACTTGAGTTCGAGTCAGTCTCTTATATTTAATGAAATTTATTGGAAGGTGTCTTTAGTGGCTCTATACAAATTCAAGGCTTCCTCTATCGTTGAGGTGCCTGTGATGAGATTGTCAACATTATAATATGTCATCCGCTATTTCTATAATTAGGTGTAGTTGCGATCTACTTAGATGGTGTTTGAAAGTGGCGTTTAAGATGAATGGACTTGATATTATACCAAAGGGTACTTTGCAAAATCTCTTGCATTGTAAGTTATCTTTAGTGACTGGTTTAGTGATATCTTTAATCCATAAAAATCGTCTCACAATATCTCTGTCTGCCTCATGTAATGCAATCTGTAGGAATGCCTTTTCCACGTCTGCAGATATCGCAATTCTGTGATGAATGCACAAGAAGGTGAAATATGGACGAGCATCATTCTTGTAGTATTAACAGACTTATTCTCATACTAATTCTCTATATCACGTTGCTGTGGTAATTATGTATGCTTAAGTGGTCTTGTCACTCTAGCAACATGCATAATTAAATAGTATAGAAGGGTAGGTTAGTACATCAAGCTCTTAGATGTCATATCCCAGCATCTCCACCATTTCTGTATCACTTACTGAAAGGGTCATAGATAGGTTAGAGTTCCTCTTAATTTCGTTGATTATCATTGACAAACGATTCAGTATAATAGTATCCATGGCTCTAGGTTTTATTTTGCGTTGCTCAATAGAGTTGGTATTGCCAGGTAATTTCTATTATGTATTTACAATTATTCTATTTACATGACGCAACACGCTTACCTTTAGGCAGTGGACTACGGGCAGGGCGTGTGCTCTTCAATTAAAGGCTCGATGGTGAATTTTACACATACTCTTAAAATTGCAATGTCGATCGCAAGCGGTCGTCCACTCGCGGGGTAAGCGTTACTGGAACCCGCCTGCTTCTCTTCAACCATAGGTGGCGGATGTTTAAATGGCGCCGCTTGTCTAAACACTAATGATATGACGTCGTGTTTCGGTAATAATGTAAAAGATGGCGCTGCTTGACTAACTCGTCGTTATATTAATTTTTGCACTCTTTGCATATGCCAGTACACTTCATATGGTAATCATCAAAGAGCTATTTTTAAAGTCCATACACAACGATTAGTTGTGTAACGTAAAATCCAAATTCACAAAAAACACTACTCGACTTTCCCCATAGGCATCCTCTTCCTTCTCTTATTTACGTAATTTCAGGTTTTTGGATGTCATCTCTTTTACCAGTTTCTAGTATAGGCTTCACATTGTGCCACGAATCACGATATAAAGGCTCCACGTCAACGTGGTTTAATGCTATCGCTACAGGAGATACTCTAAAAATATTTATTCACTAAAGGAGATCGGACATTTTAGTATGGACTTTGGTCCAAGTGGCGTTGGATGATGAGAACTCCTTTATTTATTAGATACCTAATTTAATATTATAACGCCTGTAAACCCCGAAAGCTTAAGCAGAGGTATACCCACGGAGTAAATACAAAGAGGAGATGTTCTAATTAGATTTCCTTAGGAAACAACGTGTGACACTTTACGGGGTGAGGGGGTGCTAGATCCCGCCCGCTTCTCTATTTTCCATCTCCCGGTCAATAGCAAAACCATTCGCTCGTTCTGTCGATTTTGTTTTGTAGTTACGTAACTATCTCACACTAGATGTCACTAAGTGCAGGATGCAACAGGGTCGTACTCAGAATTTTCGTACCGGGGAGTACTGTTTTATTTTAAATTAATTTTGCGAACCATCTTGATGCGTATTTTTTTTTATTTAAATTGTGATTTTATTATGAAAAAAGTTTCTGATGAATTCTGATGATGAAATTCTGATGATGACGAATGAAGATTATTAGATTTTTTCTTATACAACATTATTTTTTGTTTACACTAAACCCGAAAAGGGGTCATTGTACTCATCATTTTGAACAACTTTTTCTATGGGACCAACCAATATTATTATTATTATTATTTATACTCGTCAAAATGTAGGGAACAGCTTTTCACAACTACATTGTGCACAATAGTTTTTCTCATTTCTGATGAAACCATACCAGTCACATAGTAATCTCCATGTTCTTCAGCTAATCGGCATGACATCAAAAAGTATTCATCATACATATTACGTGAAGTAGTAATGTTTTCCCTTTCTGTGAGACGGCAGAACATTATTTCCTCACTGTTTAAAGATGGCATTGGACTACCTACTGGTCA
Source organism: Agrotis clavis (assembly GCA_954870645.1). Classification (NCBI taxonomy): domain Eukaryota; kingdom Metazoa; phylum Arthropoda; class Insecta; order Lepidoptera; family Noctuidae; genus Agrotis; species Agrotis clavis. The sequence goes on from OX940925.1 coordinate 4,887,464, forward strand.
CATCTTGAAACTGTTGAGGTGGGGGGAGTGCAATTTTATACACTGTTTCTGGGTCAGTGATGAGGGGCACGAACAGTTTATCGTAATCCTCAAGTCTGCAACAATAAAGAAGTTAGGAGTAAGACATCTAAGTTATTAACATTCATAATACGTAATTTACATTTATTTGCATTCTTCTACATGAGTGCTGCAGATATCAATGTAACCTATTGAAATTTATAACATAAAAGTAACCGACTTCAAAAACAACAACAAAAAAGGGTGAAATAACCTAATTAATAACTTCTTTCGGAAGTCGGTGGCTATATTTTTATTTTCATTGATTTTTGCCACCGACTTCCGAAAGAAGTTATTAATTAGGTTATTTCACCCTTTTTTGTTGTTGTTTTTGAAGTCGGTTACTTTTTTTGAAAAGTATTTATTTAACCCTTTTTAGTTTATTTATTTATTATTTAATCAACCCAAATTCTTGTATTGTAAAATACATAATTATTTGTCTTACATGTGCACTTATCTTGTAATCCGTAACCACCACGAAAATGATTATTTTCACACGAAACTACTGTTAAAGTGCTAATATCGAGCAAAACATTAAAACAAATGAAATTAAGCGGTTTTTATTTTGAACCATTATGATAATTTTCAGATTCATTTTGAGGAGTGCTCAATTTGAGAAGTGCACAATTTGCAAATTGCACAATTTGCGAAGAGCACATTTTGCGTCAAGTGCACAATTTGCGAAGTGCACAATCTGCGTCAAACCCGTTGTAACATCACACTTTCTAGTGACAATTGTGGCGGGCAACAAAAAAAAACAGTATAGTTTCATTTGTTAAGAACTGTTTTTGTAGTTTTGTCACGTGTCTAATATTTTGTATTTTTTTTTCAGGGTTATTTTTCCCATGTACTTGTATGCAGTCAAAATTCTACGAATTAATAAAATCATACATCGATTTTTAATAAGGGGACATACCGAAAATGAGGGAGATGCAGCCCACTCCGTTATTGAAAAGACTATAAAAAGAGCCAAAACGTCGGGCGCTATTTATGTACCAGATCAGTATCTCCAAATAATAAGATCTGCAAAGGTAAAAGGCAACCAGTTTAATATTGAAGAATTAAATTTTGATGATTTTTATGATTTGAAAATTTATCTGACGAAATCGAACTTAATGCTGTCAAAGATGTGAATGGGAACACCATTAAAGCCTCAGATATCAAAGTAATAGAATTTACGAAAGACAACGATGCAGTATACAAGTACAAACTCAAATTCGACGATAACAGGAGTGAAGCTGAAATAAAATTAAAAACTTTTTTAAAAAAAAATGTAACCGACTTCAAAACAACCACAAAAAAAGTTCAAAATAACCTACAAAAAAATTTTGTTTCAAAAGTCGGTGACTTTATTTTTTGTTTCATTGACTTTTTGTCACCGACTTTCGAAAGAAAAGTTTTTTACTAATCAGTATTGGCATACCACACGCGCACACACGACGATTTTTAGTCGGCCGACTAAGCCGATAGTTCAGTTCGCTCCAAAGAGTATAGTAACTATAGAGAGAAAGAGTAGCAACTCTGTGGTAAAATTTGCATGTATGGAAAGTGCTGCCATCTTGAGTTTTGTGAGTGAACTAAAACTCCAGGACGCATAGCTATATGTAGGTGTATACACACCTACATATAGCTAGCTGTGCATCCTTTTAGTACCTACTGAGGATTTAATATAATCTTCTATTTACAGACCTCTCTCCCACATCTCAATTATAAAAAAACACGTATTAATTTCAAAATAATATTCTCATCAATCAAACAGAAATTAATATTTATATGTTTTATGCTTATTATAATATATTTGAGCTGCTTTTTTTATAACATCCTCACCTTCATAGGTGATTTTACCTTCTAGAATTTTGTTTACAGATCTGCACCAACTATAAATAATTATATGAATAGTTGTGTCTACAAAACATTGTTTTACTTTTTCTCTATGTAAATCACAATCTATAAAACTAAAATCGGTAAATAAATCAATGAAGGATTTTATTCTTTCTTTGATATTTTTTTTGTGGCAATCACTATTTAAAAATGCAACAGTCGTTTCTTGTATTTCCTGAAAACAAGATACTAGGCAGTCGGAGGGATAGCAAAGCCACTTCTTATTTTCGCTGTATTCTCTGGCACGTATGTATTTGTACATTTCATCCTCCGAATTGCCTAGTAGCTTGCTTTTACAGTTTTTGCATCCTTTGACGACTTTTCGGGCACGCCGCAATTGCGGCGGTAAGACCCCTCTTTGAGGAGTGGCTGGAGAGACGTCACGGCGTCCTGACCTATCGGATGACGCAGGTCCTCACCGGACACGGAAGTTTCGGGAGGTACCTGTGCCTGATAGGGAAGGAGGAAACGCCCGGGTGCCACCACTGCGAAGATCGCCCGGAGGACACAGTAGAGCATACGGTGCAAGACTGCCCAGCTTGGGCGGTGCACCGACGTGTCCTCACGGCGGCGATAGGCGGAGACCTCTCGCGCCCGGCATTGGTTGCGGCCATGCTGCGGGGCGAGACGGAGTGGGAAGCGGTCTGCTCCTTCTGCGAGGCAGTAATGCTCGTGAAGGAGGAGGCGGGCCGTGAGCGAGAGAGGACAGCGTCCTCCCTCCGCCCCAACCGCAGTGGTAGGCGCCCGCGGCGTCGGACGTCAGCGGATGATCTCCGGCCACCGTAGGCGCGGGCATGCGGGCAGCGAGTAAAGGGCAACTCGCTGCCCGACCAAGGACCATGCCCGGGTCGACGGCGCGTTGTGTCCCACGCGCGCCTCAAAGAGCGTCAGCATAATGACGGGGCCCCCCTCTCAGAGGGCCAAAGCCTGCCGGGGTCGCGGGATTATTTCCTTACCGTGACCCCGGAACGTAACAGGCTATTGAAGGACACCGTGGATTTTAGTCAGTAGAAGTCTGACAGTCCCTCCCGCCCTGCCCGGGGCCGGAGGACTCATTTGATGATTTTACCACGCAAAAAAAAAAAAAAAAAAAATCCTTTGACGACTTTTTGTAGACACTTCGTCAAGGCCCACCCACATACGTAAGTCCGATCAGCCCCTGGATCGGAACTTTTTCTTGTATTTTGCATAACATTCAGAGGCTGATCAATTACAATACTTTGGGATTGCAAGGGAGCATTACTTTATTCTTTATTTTTAAGGAAGAAGGACAGAGATTGTAAACATTCATTAGAATCCTCTTCGCAATTAGAGCCTACGGAATGATTCGTGCTGAAATTATTTAATAATAAAGTTTTAAATGCTCCCTCAAATCCCACACAGTTTGGCATAACATTTCGAGCCCCCAAAATTCGAACACTTCCAAAGAAATTTTCGAGCTTTCGAGCGGGTCTTGGTTAAAATTGCGTGTCAGCATTGCGTCAAAGGAATATTTTTTGATAATAATTGCCAAATCGATTTAAAACCTTCGATTGTTCGAATGAAATTATTTAAAGTTGGTACAGACTTTTCGATTATCTCCTCATCACTTTTTTTCACCATAAATTTGGCGGTTTTTAACATTTTTATTGCATCTTGCCATAACTTGTGATGAGGAGAATTTGGCTTTACAGCAGCTCTATAGATTTTACCATTTGGTGGCGTAAAAGATGACGCGTTAAATGAATCAAATAATTTATCAATGATCAATATAAATGGTATTAGATCCCGAAATTCTGAGGGACAATCTCCTCTTGCAATAACATTATCTGTAGCAACTGCCATACTGTAACTTAATACTTGAGCTGCAATTGCCACCTTCATTTTCTTTATTTGCCAGGATCGACGTGTTCATTGGTCAAATTGGGCAGCATAAGCAACTCTCCATGCGACCTGTCGGCTTCAAAAACCCGCTGAAAGTATTCCCACTTTACTATTTTTAATTTATTTTCGTGCATATAATGCATTTCTTTATTTAATAAATTATTTCTAACTCCTTTTAACAAATGGGGTATATCAAACAGGGGAATTATTTCGTGATTATTAACTTTAACTTTAACTATTAATTAACTATGGTATAAAACAAAGTCGCTTTCTCTGTCCCTATGTCCCTTTGTATGCTTAAATCTTTGAAACTTCGCAACGGATTTTGATGCGGTTTTTTTTAATAGATAGAGTGATTCAAGAGGAAGGTTTATATGTATAATAACATCCATTAAATAGTGGAGAAGTACTGTTATTTTTGAGGTTTCTAATGTGATGTCGTAAATAATTACATTTTTTCCGCTTACATTGCAAACGCAGGCTGAACCCTACGAGTTTTATCAAAATAATGTACTAAGTATTGTACACATTAAAAAGGTCTACAGAAAAGTCCGTGATGGTATATGTCTATCTCTTATGGATAACCACAATAACTTTTTTTTGAAGCGATTTTAACCAATACAGCATTAATCCTTAACCAATTAAATACCTTGAATACATTGTTCATTTAATATAGATCTATATGGCCCTTTACACCGTATGATTTAAGTGAATATTTTAGAAGAAGATATTACAGTTTTAAAAATTGCGGGACGTAGTGTTTGCGCAATTTTTCTGTAGTGTATTTAGTATCAGCATTGCACCCGTGCGAAGCCGGGGCGGGTCGCTAGTTAACTATAATTATGTCCTTTCGCCATTCTTTTCCTGCTTGGAAATATGCAGTTTTTGCTTCGGAGATTAAGCTCTTTATAGTGCTTACATTTGCCGAGCTTTGGTCGCATAAAGTAGCGATTATCTTTAGACCAGTAGCTTGTACGTTAGCTATAACGTCTACTAAAATTTCTTTAAGTTTTGACGTTTTTAGCGTTTGTGTAAAGTAGTAAGCTACTGGTTGTTTGTAATTTTTCCTGACCCCTTTGACCATGAACACCAAATCATGATTGGCAAAATGTTGCGTCTTACAGTTCCCATAGTTCTCAAAACCTACAAGATCGTCAGTGACCTACAAGATTGTAATGAATGTGGGGAGATATGGACATATCATCAAATATTAACGTACACAGACGATCTTGTTGTAACATTTTCGACACAATTTTACTTGTGCAAGCAAAGACTTCAGGACTTTTTTTGATGGTAGGGTGAAATGTTTGCACATTAACTTGTAGGCTTTAGGGCTTTTCTTAAAAATTTAAAGTGATAAAATCTTTTCTTCGTGAGTGAATCTATGCCCCTTCTTTTTCTTCCGTCCTTGCATTGCATTCGAGTAAACAGTTTAGCTGACTCAGTCATGTTACGAGATAATTTCTCAAAATCCCTGTTGGCACTTTGGTTTTTAAGTTGCTTAATGCGCAACTTGTAAGTTTTAAGTTTCTGGCGTAATCTTCTCACTTCATTTTGCACTTGTCTTGTTTTTCTGGCACACTGCATTTCAGCCTTTTTTTGCAGATACTCGAAAGTTTTACCTGAAAGATTAAATTTAAAATCATATATACATAATATGTTCAGGTTTATTAGATCAAATTGCTCACACAAGTGATTAAAGATTTGCTTAATTCCATGAAATATGTTTAATGGATGGTAAGTTAATCTAAATCTCAATGTGCTGCACTATCTACCATATACCAAGAGTTTGGATAAACTCAAGCTCGAATGGCTCTTGGCTAAGACACAGAAGAACGAACAGGCCAGCACCCTAATTACATAACACACCATCAATCCCAATTGGATTGATTTTGAAGATATTGCTAATTCATTGTTTCATGTTCGAAAACTTTGTCTGCTCAACAAAATGCAGTGAATGTTGTTGAACTGTCAAAATGAACCCCATTGCTACTGTTAGTGTTTTACACAATTAGACTACAGTTCATAATATTTAAAAATGTAATTGATTTGTAAAAATATAAATAAAGGAAATGATAGTGATAAAAAAATCAAAATCAAAGTACCTGCATCAAATTTGGACATTGGTGTGCGAGCATGGTACTTTTCACTTGATGCCAAACAGGTAGATCCAGATGAAGGTCCAGATCTCGATGAACCAGGTAGGTATTTAGTTTGATCCGATGACTCAGGCAAGTTGGTGACATCAATCATAGGTCCAGCATGACCAAATTCTCTTCTAGGCCGACAGTAGCTATGGTCTGTCTCCACAAAGGTACTGACTGTTTGTTGAACACCTGTAACATAACATTGCAATACTATCAGCAGTTGAATTACTTTTTTTTTTCCACACATAACATAATGCCTTGTTTCCCGAAGGGTTGGGCAGAGGTGTCCTCACAGTAGGTACACCCACATTTCACCAGTTATGTTTAAGTTCCATGTAATAGGGGGAGAGTCTATTGTAATCAACGGAGCACAAATCTTTCTGTTATACAAATTGGGCTGTTATTTTGTGTATCTGTCTAATTTGACCATGCTTATCATCTGCCAGTATAAAGAAAACAAAATAGAAAATAGTTGCTTAAAGTTGAACAGTAACTTTGATATTGAGAAATGAGTCTTTTAATTTTTTTTTCTTAGAGTGTACCGTTGAGTAATTAAATGACAATTAAATCTGTTTCTGTTTTAGTATAGCAAAACAATGTGGTTTCCCGTACATACATTAAAATAATCTTCATGTAGAATTTTTCATTATTTAGCTTCAAAAACCTAGTCTGTTATACCAGAGTCACAATCAAAGTTTTGCAGCATCACCTATGGCAGGTTAAGTTGACAACTCATTTAGTACAGCACAATAGTCTTACAGGGATTTGGTTCAAATGCCAAAATAATAGATCCCTAATTCCTGTTTATTCTATAATCTTAGTACTTTTATGTTACTATCTGAGGATTGCTAATCTGAATAGGTATTGTTATAAATGTTGGTTTCTCATAATTATTGCGCTAATTTGATTCTACTTACGATTCAAATTAACTGTTGGTATTGCTGAACAAATAAGACGACCTCCAGTTGATAATTACATAGTATAGAAGGGTAGGTTAGTACATCAAGCTCTTAGATGTTGTCGTATCCCAGCATCTCCACCATTTCTGAATCACTTACAAGGGTCATAGATAGGTTAGAGTTCCTCTTAATTTCGTTGATTATCATTGACAAACGATTAAGTATAATAGTATCCATGGCTCTAGGTTTTATTTTGCGTTGCTCAATAGAGTTGGTATTGCCAGGTAATTTCTATTATGTATTTACAATTATTCTATTTACATGACGCGACACGCTTACCTTTAGGCAATGGACTACGGGCAGGGCGTGTGCTCTTCAATTAAAGGCTTGATGGTGAATTTTACACATATGCTCTTAAAATTGCAATGTCGATCGCAAGTGGTCGTCCACTAGCGGGGTAAGCGTTACTGGAACCCGCCTGCTTCTCTTCAACCATAGATGGCGGATGTTTAAAAGTCCATACACAACGATTAGTTGTGTAACGTAAAATCCAAATTCACAAAAACATTACTCTACTTTCCCCATAGGCATCCTCTTCCTTCTCTTATTTATGTAATTTCAGGTTTTTGGATGTCATCTCTTTTACCAGTTTCTAGTATAGGCTTCACATTGTGCCACGAATCACGATATAAAGGCTCCACGTCAACGTGATTTAATGCTATCGCTACAGGAGATACTCTAAATAAAAATATATTCACTAAAGGAGATCGGACATTTTAGTATGGACTTTGGTCCAAGTGGCGTTGGATGATGAGAACTGCTTTATTTATTAGATAATTTAATATTATAACGCCTGTAAACCCCGAAAGCTTAAGCAGAGGTATACCCACGGAGTAAATACAAAGAGGAGATGTTCTAATTAGATTTCCTTAGGAAACAACGCGTGACACTACGGGGTGAGGGGGTGCTAGATCCCGGCCGCTTCTCTATTTTCCATCTACCGGTCAATAGCAAAACCATTCGCTCGTTCTGTCGATTTTGTTTTCTAGTTACGTAACTATCTCACACTAGATGTCACTAAGTGCAGGATGCAACAGGGTCGTACTCAGAATTTTCGTACCGGGGAATACTGTTTTATTTTAAATTAATTTTGCGAACCATCTTGATGCGTATTATTTTAATTTAAATTGTGATTTTATTATGAAAAAAGTTTCTGATGAATGACGAATGAAGATTATTAGATTTTCTCTGATACAACATTATTTTTTGTTTACACTAAACCCGAAAAGGGGTCATTGTACTCATCATTTTGAACAACTTTTTCTATGGGACCAACCTTGAAATCGCCAGTAAAAAAATCAGCTGTTCTCTACATTTATACTCGTCAAAATGTAGGGAACAGCTGATTTTTTTTCGCGATTTAAATTATTATATAAAGACTACTATATTTTATAAAGACTTAACAAGATGGTTTACGAAAAAAAATTATTTGCAAAATTCAATTTCCTGCAAAAATAACTGCTTTGGTTAGTTGTTGTCGCTTCGTTGCTCTATCGTTTTCTACGGTTGCAAAATGCTTAAAACGAATATCTATATATTTTTCAGCTATAGCTTTAGTCAGAAGAGTAATATGATTATCAGTCGGTGATTGATCGAACATATGATTCACCGATTTTTCGAAATAATTTTGTCCAATAAGGGATTTTAGTGTATTCGTTATAATTTTATGTTTACGGAAATTAGGAGAATTCAAAGATTGCGATTTAACACAACGGATGCTGCATTCGGTTCGTTCGTATACATATATTTATGACATCTTTAGACGGGAAAGTAAGACCACCTTTATTTTTAGTTTTTATCAAATAAAGGTCATCATCATCGTAATTATCAGCATATAATTCATGAAGGCAGCTCTCACATTTGATTTTGGAATGTAGATAATTGACAACAAACCCAGAAATACCTATATGCAACTATTTGACGGCGCAAATAATCACCTATCGTTGTATTTAACTGCTCATCAAATTCTAACAACAAATCATCAGGCATGGGTTCGTCATTCAATAATGCTTCGATCAAGTCATTTTGCAAAATTCGATAACGTTCTTTAGTAATATTTATTTTGTTTACAGAGGATTCTTTTAAAATGGAAATATCCTCCTAAAGGAGTACAATTTCCTCTGAAACCCTCTTTCAGTTCTGTATTTATCTTATTGGCCCTTCCATGAGCTCTTAATACCCCAAAAAATAGTTCCAAATGATCCTGCGAAAATTTGTACTTAGTTAAATATTTAAGGACCTTTTCTTTTTCAACTAGGCGGTTATACAAGAAAAGTGTACCATTAATGCACGTTAAAAGGCCCAATAAACCAGTTTTAGGATTCGTGGTGATAACAAGGTTCTCTTCATCAGGAGCTACTATAAACATTTTGTTATGTTTAGCATATTCTAAATACTTCATTGTTGTCAAAATATTATTTTCAAGTAAGGGTTTTTTTACTCAAACTAATAATAATAATAATAATGTTTATTATTCGGAAAAATATAGATTGTTACAGGAAATGTTATGCGGATAAGTTACACTGCTATTTTGAAATTTAGGACTGTCGACAATATTGGTTGTTACAAGATCTGTAATTAATGGATTAACCCTGCCTCCTAAACTAGGGTGACCTGTATCTTAGGAGGCAGTGTTCGGCTAAGATAATACAGTGCATGGTTATTCCGTGGAAGACGAAACAGCAGAGAGTGAGTTTTGGTGTCGATCTAACTGTTTTCTAGCATAATATTATTAAAACTCTTATAACTATTTTTCTACACACATCAAAAGTGTCTAGGGATCAACATATATTTTTGCAATAACTTTTCTCCTGATTGATATTAATTAAAATGTTCTTTAAGGATTCATCAAATAAAGTGTTATCGTTTGTCACAGTAACGATAAACCAAGTCACCTTTGCATTCATAAAGAAATTTGCCATTTTCCTAATAAAGGGATTTTTGACATTTGAACCACTAACATTAAAGTTCGAAAAAAAGACTGAAATAACAGTTTTCTTTAAAATTTTATTGGGTAACTTAAACAATTAATAATCCGTGTTTCTACCGCGAACACTAACAACACAAGAACATCGGTTAGGCATACTCAAAATGAGTTCATCCAAATCACGCTGTGGAATGGCCGCCCATGTTCGTTGCAACAACAAAAAAAGGTCTTCTTGCGACTGGATACCCTCCATATTCGGCAGAGCTCTTCTCTGTAGCATATCCCATGCATGCTCAATCGGGTTCAAGTCTGGCGACTGAGCAGGCCAGGGCAGGACATTGATGTTAGCTGCGGCGAGAGTCTGTCTTACAACTCTTGCGGTGTGCGGTCGTGCATTATCATGCATTAACTGAAATAAGGGACCGATTTGCACTTGTAGAGGAACGATGACGTCTGATACAATCGTCTCAGCATAAATTTGAGCGTTGAGGTTGCCTCTGATCCAAATCAACTCAGTTCTTCCGCCGATCCCAATACCCGCCCATACCATGATGGTTCCACCACTATAAGGATGGACTTCCTGGCAGGATTTTAATCGCTGTTGGCGTCCAGGGGTTCTCCAGTGTCGTATACGTCTTGTATCCGGTCTCATACCAAAACGAGACTCATCAGAAAAGCACACGAAACGCCATTGTTCTTCTGCCCAATTTCTGTGTTCAAGAGCCCATTGATATCGAATCCTACGATTGTGCATTGCTATAGGTGGTACCCGTAGCGGTCTTCGGGAATGAAGGTTCACTTCATGCAAGCGGTTTCTGACTGTTTGGTCGCTAATTAAGTTCCCTGAAGAGTGATGAAGCCTCACGGCTAACATCATGGCGGTTATTGTTGGAGCTCTTCGAGTTAAGATTTGAATGTATCGGTCTTGTCTCCGTGTGGTGCAGCGATACCGTCCTCCATGGCGCTCAGCCACGGTACCAGTGCTTCGGTAACGTGTCCAAAGTCGACTGATAACACTCTGACTTGTATTCAGAGCTAAAGCCACAGTACGTTGCCGGGAACCAGCTTCTATCATTCCCACGGCTCTGAGCATTTCTTCCCTGCTTAAATGACGTCGCCGCTCCATAATAACGTTGGTTTTAATCAGTAGTAGGGAAACAGTAGCACTAATAATGTCTTCAATGCGTTGTATGTTTTTATAGGGAAAATATTGACAGCTGATTTTCATCTTTTACTCGAATTTGATTTACAGTTCCTGATTCAAATTATGAAATGCACCAAAAAGGATCCATATAAATTTATAAAATCATAAATTTATTACAAAGCCACATCTCAATCTCAAGAAATCCGCATAAAAATGCTTGATCCCTAGACACGTGTGTGTGAATTTAGGTTAAGTAAATTAAGTTGTTTGTGAATTTTTTCGTAAATGTGCGTACTTAAAATATAAAATTGGTGTGTGGCGAAAGAAGTTTTGTGCCTAATACTTGGGAGCAAATTTGTTCGCTTGCTTGAGTCCGGTTTTGGTAGGGTAGTGTGCTTTCTTAGAATAGATTTGAGCACAAAGAGCTGACGCACCGTAAGAACCTTGGTGTTTGAGTAGAGTTCCGTAGTTGGGTATCTGTACGGCTTTCTTGTCATGACTTTAAGTATTGCTCTTTGTGCTCTCTCCACTCGAAGAAAGTTAGTTTTGGTGGCACCACCCCATACTGTTATGCAGTAGGTACCCGATGACAGATTGGACGAGAGCATAGTACACCATTTTTAATGTACTAGGATTAGCAGACTCCCTGAGAGCTTTAAAAATGTGTATGAGTCTCATTGTTCTGGTGGTGAGAGCAATAATTTGCTTATTCAATCTTAGTCCGTCATCTATCAGCACTCCCAAATATTTAACGCAGTCAGTTCTTCTAAGTGCCAAACAGTGACATGCTGAAGCTTGGTCCGCACATGTGTGAGCAGTTATGCAAAAATCGTGGGATGGTAAAGAATTTCGTCAGATTGAAAAAGGGATGTATATCGTTTTGTCGAGGTTAAGCGTGAGTAAGTTATGATTGAGCCAGCTCATAATTATCGACATTGCCGCTTCTGCTTTTGCCTTAACGATATCCCAAGTAGAACCGTAAACAAGGATAGCTGTATCATCAGCATACGCATAGATTCTGCAGTTTGGGAGGCTCAACCTGCAAAGGTCATTAACGTAGACCTGGAATAGTGTGGGACCCAGTATGCTGCCTTGAGGGACGCCAAAAGTCACAGTTTCATAGTCACTGAGATATGTATCCACTTTAACACATTGTGTGCGATTCCGGAGGTAATCTTTAAATATATTTAGTGTAGTGTCCCTTACACCAAGAAGTTCCAACTTTGAGGTAAGTAAACTGACGCATGTTTCGTGAGATGAGAATGTCAAAGATGTTGTTTATTAAACGGATAAAAGTAATTGTAGCCGCCACATTTTTGAATTCAACATTATATTTTTCACAAACTTGGTGTGCATCTGCTACGCTATTAATGAAAAGTTGAGTGGCTAATTTTACTTTCATTTTTTGTCGCTGAAAATTTATATCTTTCTCTATTAACTTATTCCCAAGGTGGGCCTTCTGTCTTTTGTAAGTTATATTGAGCTTGACGAGATAAGACCATTCAATAAGATTACCCTGATAATCAAGAAACTTCTTTTTATTTTCAAATGCGTTGCGCATAACTTTTAGCATAATGACATGCGTCAAGGAATTCTGCTACTTCGTAGTCTGTACTAGGATGTTTGAAAGTAGTTTTCATATTCTGAGATTCTAACGAACATCCTAACTTTTTAAGCATAGCAATGTTTGCAGCGCAGCCATCCATCGTAACTCGTAAGTGAAACAACGTCTACACCATTTTCTTGGCATTTGTAGAGGCATTGTTAATAATAATAATAAACTTTATTGGTAACATAAAAAGACAAACCTTACATTTATCGATTCTACAATGTTGATAATTGTGCACGTAAACATAATGATTCAGGTTCACACAGACCTCCGTACTAGTGAAGACTGTATCACGGCAGGTCATTCTTCCTCATTCACAAACTCACTGTCCACAGTTACATACTTAGTCACTAAACAATTTCACTATAAATTTATAATAACGTTATCTAAAACATTGATTCGAATTCAATACTGAGTACTGCTTATGTACAGATAACCAAAGCTACCCACTTATGTGGTTTTTCTGGCAATGATATTTTAGTTAACAGATATGTTATGAGCGCGCAAAACGTGAAGACCACGTAGGACTACGTGGGACAATTTGCTAGTCTATGATGTCGACGTGCGGGGGGATTTATGACGCGTGGCGCTGTTTGTTTATCTAGCTGTCACTTTTTTTCTTATTGCGTTTCATCAAGCTATCCTTTTTACTTGTAGTGAAATGTAATGTGTGAATAAAAAAGTGTGTACGTGTGCTGCCGCTCGGCGCGGAACAGTTTTTTCTGTGGTTTTGTAAGTGTATTAACATATCTGAATATTAGAATATCATTGGTTTATGGGGATATTTTCTTTTCTTCTGTATGGGTATTTGACCTCAAGTACACCGTCAGAGCCTACAAGCCGGTCTGGCCAAGAATTGATATTCACTGTGCACAACAATTCCACACCTATCGGTCGACATCTGCATGTTTGTTTCAAATTCACGCACAGCCTCATCTTCTACTTAACCCCATGTTTGATGGATGGGGTTAACAAATCTGAAGCTTTAACAAGAGAAGCTGAATTTTTTTTTCACCACTGGTTGCTTTGCAAGTCCTGCCAAAATTGGAACTATGGATCCGCATTAGTCGCTCCTTTTTCCAGAATTTGTGGTCTTTTCTTGTTTTCTCTTCGAGCGCATGTCTTTCCTCCTCATTTAAATTTCTTTGCTCTAAAAATTCTTGTTCTGGAGTCAGATGAAGATAATCATGGTCTGCATATATGCTTTGCTTATCAGCTGGTTTGATAATATCTGTGCTATTGGCATGACGTTAGATTGGTTACTTTGGCCACAGATGTTGGCGACTGCATTTTTAAAAGTTTTGGTAAAATCTTGTGGAGTTTCAACAATGAGTCTTGGGTCAAAAGATATCATTTCTCTGTACTTTTTATCTTTGACCTTTAATGCAAGATCTTCGGCCTTTTACGGGCTCTCCAGTGTGCAGCTTTCTTGGCTGATGGAATGTCTGCAGGCTGGAAGTCACACTTCCTTTGAGTTTGATGCTTTTATTTTCATGAATGTCAATTATACCACAAATAACAACTAAAATGTGCTTGCATTGAGCGTATGGCCCCATTCCAGCAGCACATTCACATTGTGCTTCTAGTACAAGGTGGTTTTTCAATTTCACAACTACATTGTGCACAATAGTTTTTCTCATTTCTGATGAAACCATACCAGTCACATAGTAATCTCCATGTTCTTCAGCTAATCGGCATGACATCAAAAAGTATTCATCATACATATTACGTGAAGTACCGTTTGTACCATAGTAATGTTTTCCCTTTCTGTGAGACGGCAGAACATTATTTCCTCACTGTTTAAAGATGGCATTGGACTACCTACTGGTCACATCTTGAAACTGTTGAGGTGGTGGGAGTGCAATTTTATACACTGTTTCTGGGTCAGTGATGAGGGGCACGAACAGTTTATCGTAATCCTCAAGTCTGCAACAATAAAGAAGTTAGGAGTAAGACATCTAAGTTATTAACATTCATAATACGTAATTTACATTTATTTGCATTCTTCTACATGAGTCAAAGTCAAAGTCAAAGTCAAAGTCAAAGATCTTTATTGTGAGACAGCGGTTTAAAAAAGTTGTTCTAGAGGTTGTTGTGCTCTTGCACTGCTCCGCCATGTTAGGCATACAATAATTGTGACAAAATTATTAATTGTAGTTAATTGCTAAATTGTCAATTATATTAAATTAAAAATTATTAATTACATTAAATTATTATCAATAACATTAATTTAGAATTTATCAGTTACATTAGATTTTAAAAAATATATTATTATTATATTATATTTTGCATCAAAACATAAAATGGCAGTTTCGATCTAACTGTTTCCGAATCTGTCGGACAAAAATTCATGCAGTGTATAATAAGGTCTATTCACCAGGAAGTCATTCAATTCTTTCTTAAAACAAATTATTCTTTCAATTTCCCTTATTTGTTTAGGAAGCTTATTATAAATTCGTGAAGACATTCCGAAGAAACTTTTAGAAAGCAAGGCTGTTTTTGAAGGTATATTTGTTATTTTGTCGGCGTGTCGACGGGAATGAAGGCTACCAAACCTTTCCCTATTGGTTTTTACAAATATAGCTATCTCGTAGATGTAGAGGGCAGGAAGGGTTAGAATTTTGAGGTTCTTAAAATACGGCCTACAGCTATCGGGGGCACGTATGCCACAAACAGCTCTGAGACATTTCTTTTGTGCCCTAAAAGCGAGTTCTCTGTCTGTAGCATTCCCCCAATAAATCAATCCATATCTGAGCGTAGACGTTACATAGGCATGATAGGCGGTTAAAACTGCTGCTTGATTTACAATCCTGGAAAGTCTATATAAAGCGTAGGAAAATTTACTCAGTTTTTTACACACTGAGTGCTGCAGATATCAATGTAATCTATTGAAATTTATAACATTAAAGTAACTGACTTCAAAAACAATAACAAAAAAGGGTGAAATAACCTAATTAATAACTTCTTTCGGAAGTCGGTGGCTATGTTTTTATTTTCATTGATTTTTGCCACTGACTAAACTACTGAACTTCGGTAGAACATTTGGTGGCTTAATTTGTTGCATTTTAGCCCTACTAAGTCGTCCTGCAAGGAATACGTCGAGTTACCAGTAACCCTGTATAGTATAACTAAAAAAGAACTACTTAAATCGGACTTGTAGTTCCGGAGATATGCGAACACAAACATAAAAACATACATACATACGCTTTCGAAATTTGGCACATTTGTTCAGACGCTTATATAGACTAACATATTCGAAAACTGGACAGTTCTGGAAGTATTACATACATACGGGTCGAATTGATAACCTCCTTTTGAAGTCGGTAAAAATATAAAAGGGTTATATGCAGCACAATTAAAGTACATACCTTTGCACGAGAACAGCTTTCTTTCCTGTCAATTTCGCGTTTCTCTTCCGAAGCTCGGATTTTAGGTCCGCCACGGACCAAGGGCCGTAGTCTTTGCTCATGGTGAAAAACCGCAGGCAGGTTTCAACAGTAACAATAATAACAAAGATGATACAACAAAACAAAAACTTAACAATATTTTAACAACGATCAAAAACTGAATTTTAACAAAGCGCAAGCGCGAGAAAACGGGTTGTTGTAAGTTTGCCACAAAGTTAATTCGCCACGAAAAAAAGTATGTGTAAAGGTAAACGGGCGAATTGTATGGGAAAAAAACCCACGGCGGACATAAATCAAACCTTGAGGATATATAGCTAAATGTCTCTTGGTTACCATGGTAAGGGTCGCATTCTTGTGGGCTGTGGGAATTAAAAAAAATTTTTTTGAATAGTTTACATTATTTATTCGGCGTAATTAATGCAGTTTCATCTAAAAATATGGCAGGGGTCGATTTCCTGCCACCGCAAGCCGGATCGCCCGGAGGATACGGTGGAGCATATGGTACAGGTCTGCTCCGCTTGGCCAGAGCACCGCACTGAGGCGATAGGCGCGACCTCTCCCACCCGGCATTGTTGGATGTCATGCTGCGGGGTGAGACGGAATGGGAAGTGGTCTCCTCCTTCTGCGAAGCAGTCATGCTAGCAAAGGAGGAGGCGGGATGCGTGAGGGAGCGGATAGCGTCCACCTCACGACCCAGCCGACTCAGGAGACGCCCACAGCAACGGACGTCGCGGGACGATTTTCGGGCATGCCCGGGTTTCAAAGAGCTGTCAGCAATATGACGGGGCCCCCCTCTTTGAAGGCCAAAGCCTGCCGGGGTCGTGGGTCTATTGGGTCAACGTGGCCCCGGAATGTAAAGCACGTGGGCTATTGAAGGACACCATGGATTTTGTTCAGTACAAGTCTGAAAGTCCCTGCCCTATTTTTCCCACGTTTTTATAAACTCACTATTCTTGTTTGTTTATTTGTTTGTTTTTATGGCATAAAGCTTCTTCAGTGAGCTGACAAGACAATATTGTCTTGACAGTTTAAATGTTCGATTCAGTCTCACGCGATTTAATAAATAAATGTATTACTGCATTTGGGATACACAAAACGATATCAAAAGCATGTTAATATAAAGCTTAGTGCGTGTGGTGTTATTTATTGTATTACACGAGGTAAGTTAACTAGTGAATAACACTAGGTGATTCCAATGTCATTATAAAAACAGTTAAACAGTCGAAGTATGTATTTTCTGCGACGTAACATGGATTAAATACGTTAATCACAAAGCAGGTCGCAAAAGGCATTTCGTTTGCAAAATATGAGGACCGCAATCTGTTTTATGAAGTGTGCAATGCAATGGATTCTAGGACTATTTAAAAACATGTTGCCACGTGCTGGAGTGGTCTAGTCCTCTGCCACACCTCATCCCTAGGACGCCGTATGATATGAACCCATTCACTATATACGGCAAGTCAATTCTTTGAGAAAAGCAAGCCAAATACTTAGGTGTGACCCTCTACAGTCTCCTTACCTTCCGTGCCTATGTAAAGGCAGTTCGCGTTCGGCTGCCTTTACCGGAGGTAGGCTTCATATCTTGCTTACAGCAAGAAGCAAATTGTCACTCAAGTGCAAATTGCGTCTTTATAAAGCTGTCATCCGTCCTATTACACGTACATTTTTTTAGACCACGATAATTGCTGACAACATCAAAAATATACTTCTTTACAATCCTAAGACTAAATGAGAAAAGGCAAAACTCGGTCCTCATATTTTGCATACAGATGTCTTATGGCGGCCCGGCCTATTACAGAAATTCCAAAAAAACAGTAAAAACTAAAAAAAAAAAAGGACCGACTTCAAATCCAAACACAAAAAAGTGTGACGTTTCTTTCGGAAGTCGGTGAAATAAAAACAAAGCCACCGACTAGACTGGATATTGTTTTTTTTTTACCCTTTTTTCATCGAATATGGCCGCCAACTTCGAAAGAAAAAATATTTTACCCTTTTTGTGGAAGTAGGTAGGTTCTTTTTTTTTAAGTTTTATTTTTGTTTTGCTGTTTTTAGTTTGGATGTTTAACAAAAATCTTCGTATATTCAACGTCTTTGAAAATCTACAATCCAAGTAAGCAACAAAAAAAGGGCGGAAAAATCTATGCCAGCAATGAGATATCCATGATTGCTAAAATACTAAAATCTTTTCCAAAATGTAAGGAACACTTTTCTGAAAACAGCATCAAAATCGGTTCAGTCTATAACCGCGGACAAACATACATACGTACAGGTCGAACTGAGTACCTATTTTTTTTAAGTCGGTTAAAAATCAGGTTTAGTGGCTTGTAAACTATTGTATCTAGTCGATCAAAACAAAAGAGAATCTGAAAACGTACAGATCAAGAGGAAAGACAATGAACGGAGATTTTTCGAATAAATACATTTTTGGTTAAAACTTTGTTCTCCAAAGGATTACAACAAAAATAATTGAGTGTATTATTATATGAATTATGCTCTTTCATTCTAGACCATTTTCATTCATGTCCGCGACCGGGTCGGATTGCGCCCGATGACCTTTGCCACGATTCTATTTTGTTAAGAATATTTTCAAAATAATATTTTTTCTTATTGTAAATTCGCCACGATGCTTTCTTACGTGCGGATAGCAGAAAAATCAAACAATAAGTGCGTTTATTGCCCGTGGCCCCACCTGCACGCGTAGCATGGCGATTCTATCTCTATTCTACCAAGAAAAGACAAAGCTCTTTCTTTCCAACTCGACTTATCTTCTGCCCGAGCATGGCGCGACCTGTAGACTCGCGTTTCTATGAAGACAAAGACTTATCTAGTATTTCCATAGCAACGAAGAAGTAGCTAGTGATGTGGTCATTCTGCGCATACTACGATAAATTTACGTTTAGTTAGCCAAAAAAATATGCCAAACTCACTATTTTTCACACTTTTTGCACGTTGCTCAAAGCAACAACAAAACGTATTACTCGTACATATTTTTAATCTGTAAGGTGTATTGTATGCTTATTAGATTATGTGATTGTGTTTACGAAATGTTTACAAATGAATAACCTGAGTAATTATAATATTTACCTTACCGTACGGATATAATTAAAATAATAGTGTATACTGTGTATATGATTATGGCATCAAGGAAAAAGTAAGTAGATATTATGAATAATTAAATCGAGTACTAATTGTTCCAATAATTGTGTGTAAAAATAATCTATGTGAACATAATATCCTACTACCATTCGATGAGAACATAATATTCTAAATAAAAGATGATTGGCGGCTTTGCCTGATGAAAACTTTGCCATACACAGTGCAATGCGTTCTTCAGTGTTATCTTTCTTCCCTATAATATCGTCGAAGTGTTTTTACTTCAGCCATTCTCATTACAAATACAATTTATTTACAGCGTACGAAGTTCCACCCGACAAATAGAGATGTTGGTAGACTATAATTATGTCTACCCACACTCATTTTGCCAATGGGGAGTATCGAGGTCCATTAGGAAAGGAGGGCCACGACGAGGAATGGGTCCGTATTCAGCAGCTGCTGAAAGAATACGCACCCAACAAAACTGTGGAACAGTGGCGGACGGCATTTTATTAAATTACTTTTAAACTTATAATTTTATATTAGCTAGCATGTAATAACCCACTGCTGGGAAAAAGCATCCCTATTTTCTTTCTCAATAATCATGATTGTTCCCTAATCCTAAGCTTTATACCTACTATGTGCTTTTTTAGACTTTTTTAGACTAGATCTCAAAAAGAAGGCACGGGCTGATGGTGCACGTGCCAATGCAGCCCGTGTTCTTACCTCATACCCAGCCTGTCAGAAACCACTGATAAAATATTAAATATTATAGGCACAGAGAGTGCATTTAAGGCATGCCTGGCCAATCTGAAACATTATTAGGAGAGGTGATGGGATGTTACTATTACTATTTATAATATTTATTATTCCTTCATTCATTTTTTAACCTAATTATGAAAATTTTTAAATATTTTCACATAAACTAATAGATTATTAGATACTATTGTCTGATACTATGTTAACCCTTAACTTGACAGCGTACATCACACTGTACATACATTTTTAAAAAATATCTCTCTTTCGTTTTGGAAAAAAATATAATTCTGTTTTTCAACAATTTATTGTCAAATACAGTAGAATTGGTAGAAAAATATTTATCTGTGACAACACTATTAAACACATGTCAAAATCAAAATGGCCGCGAAGTGTGACACGAGTAAGTGTTTTATTTTATTTTTTACTTTTTGGCTCGAAACTTGGCAATGTTTTGTCTGTGCTTTGATGTAAAGAATATTCAGCATTCAATTAGTGCATGTTTACGTAGCTACCTAAACACTACCTCACGCATTTGATAAAAGAATTCAATGTACATTGCACTGCACGCTGCCAATGACACGCTGAAGTACTCACGGTAAACTATGGTAACCACACTGTACATTGCCAGGTTTACGAAGTATTTGGATTTTGATTGTTTTGGGGTATTTGCTTGTTATTTTTGTAATGTTTTGACAGAAGGTGTTGGTTTCGACTTTTGTTTTTTTTTTTTATTTTGCCTGCAGAATTTAAAAGTAACTCGCTCGCACAAAATCTTGGCTTTGGTTCCTGAAAAAAATGCTTGTTCTGAGGGTAGTTCTTCGTCCGATGAAGAAACCAACGTATATATACCACCTTCTCCAGATACCTCTGATCCACCTTCGCTAGCATCTTCGCTTGAAGGCCTCAATTTACTAGATAGCTTGACTGAATCCAATAAAGAGCAGATTGATATCTCTGTAGATGCACCTTTAACGCCAATATTCAACGAAGTTTTTCCATCACCGACTACAAGCAACTACAACATTTTACCTACACTGAACTCCATACAGTCTTTACCAACCCCAACCGTTGAACAATCGGCTCCAAAGCCCGGCACTAGCCGACAACAGCTGCCACTTACTAGGTCTAAGCGTAAGAAGACAACAAAGAATGCAGTGACCAAAAAATTTGCGGTCAACAAATTTGTTCTAGATTATCATCGGTCCAAATCAGTATTCCGTCATAGTGCTTGTCTCGAAGAAAACCTATACGACCTCCATCAAACAGATATTGATACAGCCCTGGATTATTTTTACCACCTTTTTCACCTGATATAAATACTGACATTGTTCATAACACACTCAGTGCAACAACTAGGGCGATCTATACAGTTGACAGAAGATGAGATAAAAAACTTTCTAGCCATTCAAATGTTAATGGGTATAGTACATATGCCAGCCTATTTGCAGCCTATACAGATTATTGGGGTAAAAGGACAAGATACCCTCTCATTGCTGATCTTATGCCTCTCAAAAGGTATCAACAAAATGTGTTATTAGCAAAGTGAAGGTACTGACGTATTTAATACGTCGGTACCTTCACTTTGCTACTAACACCTTAGAAGATTCAGACCGCTACTTCAAAATTCGTCACGTAATGGAAAGAATACGACAAAAGCGTCCGATTCGATGACAAGGGTCATCTTCCAGAAGCAGGGGATGAAACAATGCGTTGCAAGTACTGCAAAAGTGGTAGGACAACTGTCTTCTGTATCAAATGTAACGTGCATTTATGTTTTGTTGTGGGAAAACAATAACGTAATTGCTTCCGTAATTTTCACACAAAAGAATTAAGATTTTTTAATATTTCATCCTTTTGTTTAAAATAAATATACAATATAAATTAAAAATGTATTTTATTATCAACCTGGCAATGTCCATCACAATGTACAAACAATTTAATATCGACATTTGGGCATAATTGGCAATGTGCATTGTGATGTACATAGGTTTTCTCGAAACCTAGGATATCTAGATTTTTTTATTTATTTTTTTCGTATCTTTTAATCATAATTAACGACAAATATATCAAATAAGTACATATTTTAAAGATTTTTACTTCCTGCCACGTTAAGGGTTAATACTATTGTCTGTTATTATGTGATTGTAATTTTCATCTAAAAGTTCCTTTTAGATACTCATTGGTGCGTTCAATTACATTGCGCGTTTGGCAGTGCCACTTGGTGTATCTTTCTTCTGGCGTGCCATGCTCAGCGTTTCGTATTGGAGTCATGAGCCAAGGCTCTAATGCATAACCAGAATCCACTGAAAATGAATGATAATTTAATTTTGTGTTCTTGTTTCAGATTACACAAACTAAGAAGGGAGAGAACAGAAAGAATGGGCCCTAATTTTAATTAATGAAAACATTTAAATTATGTTACTTAATTAACAAATAATGTGTATATTAAAATCATCATTGTTGTTTATTTGAAATGACATAGTTACCTAGCAGAAAATACTGTCCAATTCTAGAGTTGTGTAGCCTGCGCAGTTCTGTCTTAATGACAGAACTATTGAAAATAAATTGGTCATGCACTCTGCCAGGATAATTGGCATTTACATTCAATATTTTGCACTCGGCATCTGCAATCTGAAATAGAAGTTATAACTAATTATATATATTTTAAAAGTTAATTGATGGTCATTGATTGAGTGTTGGTCACTATAAAATTCATAATAATGTCTCATGATTTTTAATTTACTGCACCATAAAGATTAGGTAAGGAACCAATTCAACGGTAGTTGTTTTCTTACCAACTGAACATTGATTGATGTTATGCCATGTCGATTTCTGAACTGTGCCTGTTGTGGTTTAGGAGGTGGAAATAACTGAACATGGGTGCAGTCAATTGCTCCCAATACATCAGGAAGGCCAAACTTTGTAAGGTAGCCAGATGATACCGTCTGCCTTCCTGTCTCTGTATTTGGGAACACTATCCACTGTGATTTCAATCTAAAATAAATAACACATTGACACCGGAAGTATCAATTAACGTAAGGGACATTTTGGCGAAAATGAGTTATATATATCATTAGATTCGGAATTTCGCGCTCTATCGATTGGTATTATTAAAAAAATTCTATCTTAAAAAAAATGTCCCTTACTGTACAAAATTTTTCACTGCCTAAAACGATTTTTCACAAAAAAAATGTAGTAACGGCCTTGAAAACTTTTTTTTTCAAAAATAAATAAAGTAAGTCATCATATTACATCATTTATACCCTTACCTTAAACCTCGAATTACTAAAGGGCATTGTCTGAACTTGGCCATTTTTTTACGCGATGCTATACAAAAAAGTAATATACCAATATTTTAAATTCTATTTTAGTAAACATCTGGTGCTAATAACTTTGTATCAATTGACATTATAAAAAATAACCTTTTTTTTATTAAGTATTTGATTTGATGCTACACATGAACCCGGCGGATTTGGTTTCAGTGTTGCCAAATTAAAACTCCATAAACCAACAAATTCAAATCGATTTAAAATACAATGCAATCTCTCCATTAAATTGAAATAAGTATAGTTTTCATAACATAATATTATAACACTCTAATAAACGATATAATTAATAGGACTTCAAAAACGATAAAACTGAGGTTTTATGCATTATTTCTGGAGAAATCATAGCAGTATAATCGATTGCATATGAATCGATATACAATTGTTTTTTTTTTACGCGATGCTTAAAAAATGTTGTGTTGAATTCAAAATGACAGTTGTCATTTTGAATTTGCATCGTGAGTGTTGATTTTGTGAGTTTTGTAAGGAACACTAGTTTTTTTTGTAATGGATTCCGATTCTTCCTTTCTTGGCGACCCCGGCACTTCTTTGGAAATAACATTGAATGAGGTCAGGTCAGCAATAAAACAATATTGCTGCAACTGTATGGTGGGCCGTAGAACAGTAGGTTGCTGTGCACATAATTATGACAATTATTTGGTTTTTAAGTAGGGAAAGATATCAGGAACATATTATTAATCCACCTGCTAAGTTCCTTGACAATGTTCTCATAACTTATGAATCTGACTATTAAATAGGTAAAATAATTATTTAAAAAAAAAAAACAAGTTTTATTTCATACTTAACCTGTTTCAATTAAATGTTAAAAAAATATCAAAATAAAAATCTTGATACAAAACTAGCTGTAGATCCTCATTCTTACTGATTTGAGCTAATAAATCAATCACATATTATTAGCTGAACTGTTTGTTTAAGAGTGGCCAAAGTCCCATAGAAATTGGACAATTCCCTTTACATAATATGTTCCTTACTTTAATGAATTATTACAGTTTTACAAAAATTATTCACTTACATTATTTTTCACAAAACTATTTTTATTATATGGTCCTTACTGTATTTTGCCTCAAGTAGAAATCAAATTCGTATTTCCTTACTTTAGACATATTAACAATCGTTGCAAAAATACCGAGTGTTTACATTAATTTGACACCGTGTATCGTTATCTCTCAGGCACGCGTGAGTAGCGTAAGGTGTTCCGGGAGTACAAGCGGGGGAGGGGTCAAAACTTAGCGACGGCCGCTCCTGTTTATTCGCGAGCAGTAACAATTTGGTATTATGTCATACACATCGTTTAACGCTCACGCGCTGCTAATTGTTATTGTTTGTTCTGACTGTTTTAAAAGTCTGTGATTTAGTTCAAGTAATTTCAATTATTATTATGAGTGAAAACAATTATAGTGGTAACACGAATCAGTTAAATGCCTTACTTGCCCGAAGGGAAAAATTGATGAACATGAAGAGAATCATAGAGAGGTATGTACTTGCTATTTTACGATGACTATACAGTATACAATGTTTATGTACCATTTTGTAACGATCTTGTTAAGTATTTACAGTGAAATTGTAGATAGAAAATAGGTAAATTGGTTGAAGTTTCAATAATTTATTCACGTTATCCTGTACGAACTTGTTTGTATGTTCTCGTTCTGTATCGATAAACCTTTAAAAAAAGGGATTGTGTAAGTTGATTAAAGTTATGAATGGCACTACGAGCAGGTGTGAAGCTTATCATCAGGCGAACGTCCTATGCTCGTTTCGTATCTACTCGTAATGTTATCGCTATAAAAACAATCTTAATCAAGATTAATTACATACGAGATTCGTATTTGTCGTATTGTCTGTTGTGTTTATCGTGTTGTACTAGTGATTTATGCATAAACTGTGTGTTTAAACATTACATAATAGCACCTAGGTTTTATTAAAACAGTTTTTTAGCATAAGTTAAAGTATACAACAAATTAATGTAAGGGACATTTGTTATTTTTAGTGACTTTACGTTAATTTTAATGATCATCAAAATTGATTTATTTTAGTCGTTATTATCTATTAATAGCGTTAATAGAAATTAATTAAATTGTACAAACAAATAAACTTGTGATATTTAAATACTTTTTCAAAGGTTTAACAGAATAATAACCGA
Organism: Agrotis clavis; assembly: GCA_954870645.1. NCBI lineage: Eukaryota > Metazoa > Arthropoda > Insecta > Lepidoptera > Noctuidae > Agrotis > Agrotis clavis. The sequence continues at coordinate 4,912,796 of OX940925.1, forward strand.
TCTTTACTTTATAAACAATGCAATTTTACAGTTGTAATGTCCCTTACGTTAAAGTGTTGTCGAAGTAGTGTCCATTACGTTAAAGAGTGTAGTTCGAGTTGGCCCATACACTAAGTCTGCCTTAATAGTAATCGTATTATTTTGTTTTAGGTCTGTTGAAAACAAAAGAGATTCTTCAGAAAGTTTTATAGAAAACAGTGATGTAGAAGCGGAAACTCAGGTAATAAAGAGAAGTTCAAATATACCTAACATTATTGTTAATAGCAGTAATGACACCGTATGTTCTATTGAAAATGAAATGGAAATCATAAACACATCAACTATATCCCTGTCCCGATCACATTCTTTTTTTAATAAATCCGTTGAAAGTTCAAATGCTACTGGAAACAGTAACAATTACCCATGTAGTCAAGTTGCTGATTTGCCTTTAACGGATGTCACGAATATTGAACAAATCGAAGCACAACTTAATGTTGGAGAAGAAACCGATGCATCCAATTGTGATGGATTTGTGATCGCACATTCATCACGTGAGTTAAACGATACAGGCAAAGAATTGGAGAATGTACAGCCACTGTTGTCCAAGAACAAAATAGATGAGAATACCGCTGTTTGCTCAATGTTTGTTGAAACCTCATCGCAAGAGGAAAATTTAAGTCGTGAAACTGTCTTTTCTCCTACAATACTTACTTACAAAGACACTATGATTAGTGATGCCCTACAGCATGACGATGTTTTGGAAATAAGTTTTAATAATTCATGTAATGATTTGATATCAAACGAAATGGATAACAACATACCATCTACATCTAAAGAAGTCTTAACTGAAATCGATTCAAACAAAAAACGTCGCGTAACATCAAAATTCATGAAATATTGCATGGATTAATCTAACTGATAGCGAGGATAAAGACTTTTCTTCGGATAGTTCTAATCTTTGGTCAGACAAAGAAGAAACTTCAGACGATTCAGATGATCACAAGGAAAATAGAAAAAGAAAGAAAGTAAAGTCCAAAAGAAAAAAAACAGAAATAGTAGGTCTGAAGAAAAAACGCCCTGAAAATAAACGTAAGGTACGAAAACTGCTTAAACAAAAAGGTTTAGCCTACGAGACCGTAGCTGGTAACGTAAAAGAACCCCGAAAGATGCAAGAAAACCCGTGCGTAGAGACGAAATGTAGCAGGAAGTGTTATGAAATTTCAGATGAAAGGAGAAAATCTATATTTGATTACTTTTGGGCATTGAATGACGATAAAAAACGTGACTGGATTGTACAATGTGCTAGACCAATAAATGTAAAACGTCAGAAAACTAAAAACACAGTAAGCAGACGTTCATTAACTTACGAGTACTTTATTAATGAAAATGAAGGACGGAGGCAGGTTTGCCAACAATTTATACTGAAGACTCTCGATGTAAGCCAAACTTACGTTCTGTATACGTTAAATCATTCAAAAGAAGGACTATCTTGTGATGATTCTCGAACACGTACAGCACCAAATAAATATGACGAGAACACAAAACTTATCGCAAAGACATACATAGAAGCATTGCCGGCTTTACCTTCTCACTACAGCAGAAAAAAATCTACCAAATTGTATCTGCCGGAGCAATTTAAGAATGCATCAAACTTGTATAGGTTGTACGTTAAATATTGTCAGGAAAGGTCCGAAAACTATTTGAGCGAAAAAATTTTTACACAGGTCTTTAAAGAGTATAACTATGCATTTCATGTTCCTAAAAAGGATAAATGTCTCTTGTGTACTAAAAACGAAAATAACCCGGATATGACGACTAATGAACAGATACAAACTCATTTATTAGAAAAAGAAACCACATATAAACGTTTTCATATCCATCAAAATAAAAAAGGCGATAACACGTTACTTGTATCTAGTTTCGATCTTCAGAAAGTTTTAGCGACACCTTATGGTGAGAGTATGCAGTTGTATTACGCCAGAAAGTATGCTGTCTTCAATTTTACGGTATATGAGAGTGGAACGCAAAACGGATACTGTTACGTATGGGGTGAGGCTGAAGGTAAAAGAGGGAGTTGCGAAATAGCAACATGTCTCTATCAATATTTAAAAGAAGTCGATAACAGGGGAGTGAAGACATTATTATTATATTGTGAGAACTGCACAGGCCAAAATAAAAATAAAGTAATATTTACAATGATCAAACATTTTTTGAAACAATCTAATAATCTAAAAGTTATACAACTCAATTACCTTCTAGCCGGACATACATATATGCCAGTAGACAGCATGCATGCTGTTATTGAGAGGGAAGTAAGAAAACTAATTGTTTGGGCACCTTCGCAGTGGCCAAATTTCATTGAGAGTGCTAGAAAACGGCCTAAACCATATAATGTGAGTGTATTAGAACATACAGATTTCATTAACTTCCAGAATCTGGCGGATACTGTATTCACACAAGGTACTCTAAAAAATAAAAATCTGCGTATGAAAAATATAAGAGTTTGCACATTCAAAAAAAATGCTCCGACCAAAATAGAAGTAAAATATACAATGTTAGAGACTGGAGATAGTTACGAGATTGAACTCTCTAAACAATTACCGCCAAAGAGTCCCAGTGCAAGAGGAAAAGGTAAAGGAGGAAAAAGAAGTGTTATTAGAGGGGAAAAGTTTGATATGGACACAAATCAAACCACCACTGAAAATACTAGTAATGAAGTATGCCAAATTAACACAGATAATTTGCCATCACTGTACAAAGAGAGATTGCCAATTTCCATTCCAAAATATAATGACTTGAAAAAACTGTGCGACACCGGTATAATACCAAGAAGATTCCATGGTGAATATTTAAATCTTCCCAATAAATCGCCAGTTAAAGATACCCTAAACGAAACCGATGAAGATGAGATTACAGATAATGATGATGACTAGTTAGAGTAGAGTAACAAATAGAAATTTATACCAAATATTAATATTTACATCGTACCATAGTTGGAAAGAGTTTGTGCCTATCCTATTTTGTAATAATTATTATATTTTTGGTGTAGTGACAGTATAATTATCTGTTGTTAATCCGGTTGACCGAACGGATTAGGCGCACAATGCCACATTCGCAAAATGACATACTGACGCAAAATGACACATTCGCAAAACGTCATTTCTCAATATGCCACATTAGCAAAATGCCACATTAGCAAAATGACACATTCGCAAAATGTCATTTCTCAAAATGACACATTCTCAAAATGACATTCTTAAAACTTCTTAAGACTTTTGAGTCGATGTTTTATAGATAATTTAATTACGTATTTAGTCTCATGATTTATTAATTTTCATTTATTTTAACATAAAATAAACTAAAAATGTGAACTGAATTACATAATATCGATAATAGGATAACAAAAATAGTCTAATTGTCATTACACTAATACTATTTTCCATATTTAATTTCTGTCTATCTTTCTATTCCATATACCATACACCTTCGTTCATTCTTATTTTTTTTAAACAATTTAATCATTATAATGATTAGATGCAACTGTAATACAATGATATAATACATACAGGGTGGTCCAGGCCCAATGGGTATTAATTTTTTTTAGGTAGTTTGTTCAGGGACCTATTTGTAACCGCCAGGAAAATTAAAATAAAAAAGGTTTTTTTAAGTTGGAGTTTATGAAAAATCTGTCGATTCTTGCATTGAATTGAAATTAAATGCACTTCAAATTTGCAGATACCTCTGATTTTTTTTCTTTCTGAGAGAGCGCAATGTTTAAGTAAACACCTAAAATAAAAATATAATATAATTTTTTCATTTAAAAAGTAAATAAAAATCATGAAAACATTAAAAGTGGTGATATCATATTTCAAATCATAATATCTTGTAAGCGGGTGACAAGCGATTTTTTCCTGGCGGGTACAATTAGGTCCCAAAGCCGACTATTAAACAAAAATATCCATCTGGCTTGGACCACTCTGTATAATTAATATCAGAAGAATAATTAGAATTATGAGTCAATCAAAGTATTTTTCCCGATAAGGCATTTTGCGAATATGACATTTTGCGAAAATGGCATTTTGCTAATGTGACGTTTTGCGATGCGGCGTTTTCGGAATATGACAATTTGAGAATGTGGCATTTTGCGAAATTTGAAAATGTCATTTTGCGAATGTGGCATTGTGCGCCTAATCCGACCGAACTAATGAAACTCTTTAGAGGCAGTAGTTCAGTTTACAATACTTGGGAAATGAAATAGTTTTATTTTCAGAGGAAGGAGGCCTACGTTTTAGCAGTGGGAACTTACAAAGCTGAAACTTTTTTACATGTTCATTTCAAAACTTACAATTATCATCAATATCATTGGTTCGGTTATTTTTTATCAACCACAATACTACAACAATAAAGTTTCATTCGTTCGGTCAAGCTGACTAACAACCAAACTACTGCTACTACACTTTCATAATTATCATTTATTTTATAAGACTGACTAGCGACCCGCCCCGGCTTCGCACGGGTGCAATGCTGATACTAAATACACTACAGAAAAACTGTGAACGTTGTATATAAAAACATAGCGGCCCGCTCCGGCTTCGCACGGGTATAAAATATATAGCCTATGTGATTAAAATCGATCCAGTAGTTTTGATTTATTCATTACTGCCCGTGGCCCGCACGCGTTAAATTTGGAGTAAAACAATCCCCCTTTCCCTATACCATGAAGATTTCCTGCTATCTTTGGAATATCTAAATTCATACACTACATTTTTACTTATTTACTTTTTACATTTTATTATTTATTTTATTTTTACAACATATTACAGAATGTCTTTATAAACAACGTTCACAGCTTTCTTGTCATTAGACAATACAAACATGTTTTCTCTGGAGGTCACTCTTGAAAGAGCGACATACAGTTGTCCATGTGAAAAACAGTCAACGCTCAAATCTAAGCCTGCAACGTTGAAGGTTTGACCCTGTGATTTATTAATGGTCATTGCAAAAGATGTCTTTACCGGAAACTATAAACGTTTAAATTGGAAGGGTAAATCCGATGGTATCAGAGGGATTCGGGGAATCAATACATCTTCTCCGGTACCACATCCTGTGAGTATTGTGCACTCTATTATGAAAGTTTTCAATGATTTTACCAGCAAACGCGTGCCATTGCAAAGTTTAGATGGATTCCGGTTTCTTAATAAAATAACAGGACAACCTACTTTCAACACCATTTTGTGAGGAGGGAGTCCAGACGGGTTCAAAGAGTTTAGAAATTCTGTAGGAAAATGAACAGCTTCTTCCAAATCGAGAACAGTATCGACCGAGTAGTATATTTTCGTCGGCGCATCAATCTTTGAAAGAATCAAGTTATTTACTTTATCTGCTTGTTCGTTAATTGGTGACAGAATCGCTCTTTCTTTAAACCAAGATATTGTCTTATAACACGCTCTTGCCGCACCGGGCGGCCGGCCGGTACCGCCGCAAACGCTACGTCCCGCAATTTTTAAATCTGTAATATCTTCGAAAATATTCACTTAAATCATACGGTGTAAAGGGCCATATAGATCTATATTAAATGAACAATGTATTCAAGGTATTTAATTGGTTAAGGATTAATGCTGTATTGGTTAAAATCGCTTCGAAAATTAGCCATTATTTGTCGTAAAAAGTAAATGACAAAAAAAAATTATTGTGGGTTATCCATAAGAGATAGACATATACCATCACGGACTTTTCTGTAGACCTTTTCAATGTGTACAATACTTAGTACATTATTTTGATAAAACTCGTAGGGTTCAGCCTGCGTTTGCAATGTAAGCGGAAAAAATGTAATTATTTACGACATCACATTAGAAACCTCAAAAATAACAGTACTTCTCCACTATTTAATGGATGTTATTATACATATAAACCTTCCTCTTGAATCACTCTATCTATTAAAAAAAACCGCATCAAAATCCGTTGCGTAGTTTCAAAGATTTAAGCATACAAAGGGACATAGGGACAGAGAAAGCGACTTTGTTTTATACTATGTAGTGATTATCAAGCAAATGAATCATAATTATTAAAATGTAAGAGCGTGAATTAAAAGAGATCATAAATTAAGAATTAAGAGAGTAAATTAAACATGATTGTTTTTTTTTATTTAAATTATTCTACAAGGTGTATAAGACGAAGAGAATTAGAACACCATTACTTTTTATTATGTTGAAATTATAAAAGTTACGCCAGTAAAGTTTGCAAATAAAAAAACTAATTAAAACATTCATTGTTTTATTTTTCTATCCTTAAACATTTAAATCTGAGTATAAAGCTTGAAATTTAAATAAATTATATATATCTATACATATAATAAAATAGTAGGAAAGTCAAAACTGTACATTGAATATTTTTTGAAAAGAATACTTGGGGTGTGATCTACAATCGATACCGAAGCCAAAAATATAGTTTTTAGAATTTTTGTCTGTTTGTCTGTTTGTCTGTATGTATGTCCGGGATAAACTCAAAAAGTACTGGACCGATTTGAATGATTTTTTTTTTGTTGTATAGGTATTAAGTCTGGCCAACACATAGGCTATAATTTATCTTGGAAACTTGAACACCTGGTGCAGAACCGCAACGGACCAGCTAAACTATAAGAGATACAAAAATGGTGTGATAGCAAAAATTGTTCCACCTGATGAGCACTCTCTGTTGACGTATAAAAATTGAAGATCTGGAACACCTGTTGTGGAACTCCAAGAGCCCAGCTACACTATAACATGTAAAGGAATGACGTCTTAGCAAAGTTGTTCAGCCTGATGAGCAGTCTCTGTTACCGTATAAAAATTGAAGATCTGGAACACCTGATGTGGAACACCAAAAGCCCAGCTACACTATAACATATAAAGGAATGACGTCCTAGCAAAGTTGTTCAGCCTGATGAGCTGTCTCTGTTGACGTATAAAAATTGACAATCTTGAACACCTGATGTGGAACACCAAGAGCCCAGCTACACTATAACATATATAGGAATGACGTCTTAGCAAGAGTTGATCAGCCTGATGAGCACTCTCTGTTTACGTATAAAAATTGAAGATCTGGAACACCTGTTGTGGAACACCAAGAGCCCAGCTACACTATAACAAATACAGAAATGACGTCTTTGCAAAGTTGATCAGCCTGACGAGCACTTTCTGTTGACATATAAAAATTGAAGAACTGGAATACCTGATGTGGAACACCAAGAGCCCAGCTACACTATAACAAATACAGGAATGACGTCTTAGCAAGAGTTGTTGAGCCTGATGAGCAACCTCTGTTGTCGTATAAAAATTGGAGATCTGGTACAAATGATGTGGAACTTTTTTTTGTTTTTTTTTACGTGGCAAAATCATCAAATGAGTCCTCCAACCCCGGGCAGGGCGGGAGGAACTGTCAGACTTGTACTGACTAAAATCCACGGTGTCCTTCGGTAGCCCTTTGTGTGCCGGAGTCGCGGTATACGTATGTCCCGCAACCCCGGCAGGTCCCGCAACCCCGGCAGGAATTTGTTCAGCCTGACGAGCACTCTCTGTTGACATACAAAAATTGAAGATCTCTGGAACACCTGATGTGGAACACCAAAAGCCCATCTAAACTATAGCATATATGTATAGGAATGACGTCTTTGCAAAGTTGTTCAGCCTGACGATCACTCTCTGTTGACATATAAAAATTGAAGATCTGGAACACCTGATGTGGAACACCAAATGCCCAGCTACACTATAACACTAAAGGAATGACGTTCTAGCAAAGTTGTTCAGCCTGATCAGCACTCTCTGTTGACATATAAAAAATTAAGATCTGGAACACCTAATGTGGAACACCAAAAGCCCAGCTAAACTATAACATATATAGGAATGACGTCTTAGCAAGAGTTGCTCAGCCTGATGAGCACTCTCTGTTGACGTATAAAAATTGAAGATCTGGAACACCTGTTGTGGAACTCCAAGAGCCCAACTACACTATAAAAAGGAATGACGTCTTAGCAAAGTTGTTCAGCCTGATGAGCAGTCTCTGTTGTACGTCACTAACAAAGTAAGATGCGTATTTTTTTTTGTTTTTTAGAGTCCCATTTAACTAAGACAACACTGCAACACTCAACGTGTTCGTAGTCATGAAACTGTGACAAAGCAAAGGTGTTTCAGGATTATAATGTAGTCGTCTTCCCTTGGAGGCGACGGCCCTCCATCGCGTCTATCGAGGCGCATCGCCAGGAGAATGATCATCTCAACCGCACGCAAAATACGCGCATATGACGTGGAGTTGCGGATACCAGCCCGCTATACAATACAATCGCCAGGATGAATTCCCGGAAAGAGCTCCGGCGTGATCACAGGGCAATATTGAGAGAGCGACTGTCGCAACCGAGTTCCGGGCACGCCCCAGACACCAGACACTGCCCGTTGTAAGAAGAATTGATAAGTTACGTATTCGGAGTCCCGTCAAGTATAACACTTCAGGAAAACTCTTGGCTATGTGATCGTGCGATACTAAAAAAATGACCGAACCGCTGCAATAAATGAAAACATATTAGCCGAAATTGTTGGGAATGATGTGGTTTACACATCATACAATAACGTCGTCAATTAGGGTGATGCCAGCAACTACCCACTCGAGATTTTAAATTCATCAACTGCCTGTGGTCCTCGAGCTCATAAAATAACCTTAAAGTAATAATAATGCTTCTAAGAAATTTAACTCCACCAAAATTGTGCAATGGAACGCGACTAATAGTTACTGCATTACGGTGCGTACAGACTATATAACATAACATGTTATATAACATTTTTCATGGTAACATTCTACATAGAGTTGTAGTGTTTTATAACACATGTTATATAACATGTTACATGGTCTGTACGCACCTTTACACAGAAATTTAAGCGAAGCTGAAATTCTCACCGGATGTGGCTCAGGGGAAACTGCATTGATACCGTGAATACCACTCATCTCCAACAATTTCCCTTTCCAGTTCAAACTCACACAATTCTCGGTAGCCGCTTACTTTGCGATGACCATAAATAAGTCCCAAGGATAGACCCTGAAGGAAGCTGATGTCGACCTAAGGTCCAACTGTTTTTCCCACGGCCAACTATATAACACATGCTCGCCTGTCAGTAATGCTGACCACCTTTTTATTTTAGCACCAGAGGGAAAAACTACTAATGTCGTATATAAAGTGTTGTGTCTGGAAGTTTTCATTTCATTTGCTTTAAAGTTTGTTATAGATTCTATAACAAACTTTAAAGTGGGACATCAGGTACCCTCACTTTCTCAACAAATTAAAAAAGAGAATATTAGTTTAGGTGCCTTAAAACCAAATACAATGCGGACGAAGTCGCGGGCAACAGCTAGTTTACAGTAAATTGCAACACTTTAAAAGTCCTTTACAATATAATTACACATCATTCTCAATTATTTTTGTTGCTTACACTTTGCTCTATAGATTACACACAAAAAATTTGTAACGTAAGGCACAACTAAACATATTTTTTTGATGTAAAGGACATGCTATCTTTTAAACTACTGGGTATTGCTTAATCTTTCGTATACAGTATGAAAGAAGGCAAAATTCTAAGCAACTTTGCCATAAACACATTTAAAATCGGAGCAAATAGTAAAAAGTTATAGACAGTTAAAGAAAAAAAAAACGTTTTTTGGCTCTCCTGAAAAACCGTATTTTGTCCCTTACATTAATTGATACTTCCGGTGTCGACATATTGATTCAAATTGTTGACACAGGCCTATTTATTACATGCCACTGAGACCATAAATGAATAGGAAGGTGTAGGTATTATTTAAGTACTAATCTTGTATTCACTGCAACAACAAATTGTTTCAAAAATTTGCTTACAGTGGTTTGGCCAATAGACACATTTTGCTCCTGGCCAACACCTCGTTGGTATTGTCCTGCAAGCAGGACTTTAACTGAACAAAGAACCTGCAATAATATTGGGCATTGTTAAATTTTTATTTTTCTGTTATTATTTTTAGGCAATGATGGGCAATGCATAGTTATTAGACCAAATAATCTTAGAAGTACCTATAATAAATGAATGAATTGAATACATATTTCTATAAAAGCCTCAAGAACGAAAGCTTTGTCATACTTTTGGTCGATAACAACTAAGTCCAGTCTAATTAATTAGACTGTAGGTACCTACTTACTTTGACAAGAACCGGCAGACCCTGAGATGTGCTAGGAGACAGATCCTGACTCAATTCCTGGCACAAATACTGCACCATCTCTTTCGACATTTTAAAATTTTCGAGAAACTCGTTTTCAGGCAGGTCGAGAGCCCCGGTTAACGCTCGTACAGCGTTTCTTTGAGCTTTACGCTCATTTTTCTCAGCATAAAAACTGACCAGATGACGACGGTAGGACCCCGACATAATTTTTAAATTCTTTTTGCGAACATTAAAATTATTATTGAAATAAATAATACTTGTCTAGGTCCGATGAGATGTAGACTATTTGACATTTCATATAGAGAGCTATTTCTACTCCCAAGTGTCAAAAGTAGAGAAAATATAGTCGGCATGCTCGACGTTGTAGACTTATGTCGATCGAAGAAAAGAAACATTTCTTTTCTCCGTGTCAAAGATCGCCATGCTAAGGACGATAGAAATCTTTCTTCAATCTGTCATTATGTCGATTCTCCGGTAGACAAAACTTGTTTCTACGGTGGTCATGCTACGCGTGCAGCTTGGTTCACCTAGGTGTACCATGGGAAATTATTTTTGCCCATGGTTGACCTGAATGTCCTTAAGTTTTTATCGTTGTATCACGAAAGAAAAATAGTGATATTAGTTGTGAAGTCAGTATGAAAATGTTGCAATCTTTTTATTTGTAGGTAGGCACGTTTTCGGTTTTCCTGGATAATAATGGAGGACCATTACAATAAGAAATACCTACAAAAACATTAAAAGTACTAGGCGAGCATGAGTTCAAGGTGGTCTTTTTTATATGGTAATTGTTTTAGTCATTTTGAATAGTCTAGCAAAAGTACAAGACCGGTCAGGTGTAGGTGTTTAAAAACATACCACCTTGAACTTATGTAAGCCTGGCACTTTTTCTGGTTAGTAACATTCTTTCAGTTTCTAAGCTTGTAGCTGGAATTTTGTGCGGACGGCGAGCTACCCATTACTCCCATGGCCCAGTTGCCCCCTAATAAAAACATAAGGTACAACAGGTTCCTATGAATATGAAAAACAATTTGCCGAGGTACACCTAGGTGAACCAAGTGGGTGGACTACGGGCAATTAACGAATAAGTGGAATAAAAACGTTATTTATTTTTCATAATCACTGTAATTTTCTTCTAAATAAAATATTAAATAAAATAAAACTAAAATCTCATTGCTCAAGCTATAAAAACAACTGTAAAAAACCTATATGTTTATTGCAATTATCCAATCAAATCGAAAGCATTTATTTCATATTTCAAGGGCCAGTTTTGTTTAGTTTGGTTCAGTAGATTTTATTTTATAAGCATTTTTCGCTGATTGTGTTCTTGGACGATGATTATTACCGGTACGACGAATTACGTATCAGATAAGAATTTGGATCAAATATTTGAACTATATAGGATAAAATAAAAATATTATTAAAAAAATTGATTTTAAAAAGTATTTTTCTGTTTCTAATAAAAACCATAAGCTATGTAGCCCACACGACCGATAAGTCTCACATCTTCGTGAAGCATTTTTTTTTAAAAAGCATTGACTAGAATGCTCGTAGCGATGTTTGGCTCGGTTCGTTATTTAGTTCGAGAAAGGAGAACATTCAGGCTCCATACATTTTTGGGCCTTTTCCGAAAGTCAACGAAAGAAATTGGTGCCTACGGGTAGTACTAGTCATTTGGAGCAATAGTTACTATGGCACAAAAGTTGTGGGATTGCTCTCGGCCAAGTTATACAAGTTCGAAGATTTATAATTTTCATACATTTTTTAATTTCTGAAAGTGCTCAGTAACACCAAATAATGATAAGTATGGCTAGAACTAGGGACCTCAAGCAATTTAACATAAAATATCATGACGCCTGCATTCCCTGAAGGGTTGGGCAGAGGTGTTCCGAATTAAAATGAATAATAATCTCTTGATTTTTTGTGAAAAGAAATAAAAACATGTTAAAATATATAAATCTACTGGTGGAGCCAGCATCGGGAACAGAATCAACGTTACCTGTGGTAGGGGTCTTGGGAAAGCGACCTCCTAACAATACGAATCCTGACTAAAAGTACTGCTTTCTGAATCAGCCACGTGTTTTGACTAATAAAGTCATCAACTGTGCTACGGTGTTCTACTAAGATAGTCCTGCGATTTGGTATGGTAGCTGGTAGGCGTTTGGCTCTATAAGGGCCTCTAAAAGCGCGAGGAACACGACATGCTGTCGTCCTTACTCCCCATTACTCGCCGTACGCGGCTGGATTGAGATTTCGAGGGTGTCCTCTCCTTCATGTGTTCTGCCTCCTTCCTCCTTCGCTGTCATTACTGCTGCAGAAGAAATGGCAGCCTCCTTTCTGGATTTCCACCGTGTGATCTGGAAGCGGAAGCCCTCCAGCAGTTATGTGTGGATCACCCTAACAGCCATGATGCCCTGGTGCGATCAGCATGTTTGGTCGCCTCCTTATGGAGACGACGGACACAGAGTTCTCGTAGAGGGGCTTTAAGCGCACCACTTCCACGTAGAGCCTCCAACAAGAGGCGTTTGCCTCGCAAGATTGTGTAACAGCTTGAAAGCAGCCCCAGGAATGCTCCTTGAACTTCCACGGGATGTCAAGGACGAATACCAGTTGAGTCTCGTTGACTGGACGGCGATGCAAACCCGTACCATCGCTAATTGGGGGTTCGACAGTATCTCGTTCGGAAGGCTATGAGGTTCTTTAAGAAAACAACAAATGTATGAATGAAATGCAATGAACGCAAAGGGCAACCAAATGAATAGGGTGGACTTTTAGTCAGCAGGAGTCTGACAGACGCTCCAGCTCAAAGCAGAGCGAGATAACTCATTTGATGATTCTATTTCCCAAAAAAGGGGTTGATTTAAAAAGCACTTAATTGGTCACGATTAGTATTGTTAGGAGACCCCTACCACAGGTAACGTTGATTCTGTTCCCAATGCTGGCCCCACCAGCAGATTTATATATTTTAACATGTTTATTTCTTTTCACAAAAAATAAAGAGTTTATTATTCATTTTAATTCGGAACACCTCTGCCCAACCCTTCAGGGATTACAGGCGTGATGATATTTTATGTTAAATTGCTTGAGGTCCTAGAGTTCTAGCAATACTTATCATTATTTGGTGTTTCTGAGCACTTTCAGAAATTAAAAAATGTATGAACATTACGAATCTTCGAACTTGTATAACTTGGCCGAGAGCAATCCTACAACTTTTGTGCCATAGTAACTATTGCTCCAAATGACTAGTACTACCTATAGGTACCAATTTTTTTCGTTGGCCCGGCACTTTCAGAAAAGGCCCAAAAAAAATGATCTCCTTTGAAAATGATGCATGCTCGAGTTTCTATTAAAAGTGAATACTCAAGTCTCCTTTACAGTTCGAGCTCTAAAACCAATAACTTTGTTTGCTATCGCTACTTTTAGTAGAAATCATGTCAAATGTGGATTTGTGGCAAATTTACAATTACCTTGACGTACCTATGACGAAATTACATATGAATTTTATGCATGTGGCGAATTTACTTTCAATGTATGGGCTTTACAAAACTGTGGCAAATTAAGTTTGTGGTCAACTTACAACAACCCGAGAAAACTAGGGTAAATTCGGAAGCATAAACAAACGAAAGTGTCAGTCAACGCAACGTCAACGAGCGTGATGCAAACGCTATGTTTTTTTTTTTGCAATGGTACCTAGTTACGTTGTCAGTTCAACGCCATCTACAGAGTTCTTGGAAACTACTTTTTTTTTTAATACTCAAAAAAGAAACTTCTCATTACTACTTCTCGCATCGATACATCTTGGATCTCTTGAACAGGTTGACCTGACGTATTTTCTTCTGGTTGGTCCAGTATGTCTCGTGGAGATGGATTTCTTTCAGTATACCGCTGAGCTCGTTGAAAACCTGGACGACATATTCGATCATTTTGATCAAACTGGAAAATATAAGATACAACATTATACATCAGCAACAACACAATTATTCGCGTTATCGACGTCGTTATGTTTCTAGTAGTAAACATTAGACAACACATTTGTTTATTATAACGAAACTCGTAATAGGGTAAAACCGGATAGTTGCCTCACTTTTTGTAAAGGCTTTCTACTTTTCAAACTGTACGTTTTTCATGAAGAATTTCCATGAATGTTAAAAGTTTGATCTTTGCATTCCGAGCATGGTCTTAGGTACAACACACAAAAAAGTGAGTTGTTGATTTTCAAGGCACAAAATCAGAGACCTAGTGTTGTGCCTCCGATCATGGTTGATGGAAAGGCCTTGAAAATTGTAGAAAATTTTAAATATCTGAGTCATCTGGTCACTGAGGACTTAAAGGATGACCTGGATATAGAAAGGGAACGCAGGGCGTTGGCGGTAAGGAGCAATATGCTAGCCCGTAGGTTCGCTCGATGTAGTAAGGAAGTAAAGGTAACTCTTTTTAAGGCATATTGCCAATCTTTCTACTCGAGCAGCCTATGGATTTGGTATACGCAACGAGCCTTCAACGTCCTGCGTATTCAATACAATAATGCTTTCAGAATGCTGTTGGGGTTACCGCGTCATTGTAGTGCGTCACAAATGTTTGCCAATGCACGCGTTGATGGCTTCCACGCTATTATGCGTAAGAAAGTGGCGTCATTATTACAAAGACTGCGCGGTAGCACCAACAGCATTTTGAACATGATTGCTTCCCGCCATGACTGTCCCATGCAGGCTCACTGGGTGGGAATAGTGACGGGAAGAAATTAAATTAAATATTTTAATAGTTTTATGTTGTACATACATTTATTTACTAACATAGTTTTTTTAAGCAAATTGTTTTACTAACACTTATATGGATTCTGTCCGAAATAAATAAATAATAATAATAATTAACTATTAATACGACTCGTTTTTGTTGATTTAACAATAACAGATTCTGCATAAATTGAGTTTTTGCAAACCTATTTTTTTGAGGATAGATGCCTACCTATATGGATAGATGCCTCGCTATAAAAATGCTGAGGAGGATAGTTGTCTGTGATGTAGGATAGACGCCCTATAGATTGAAATAAGTATAATACATACTTTTGATATGTTTTATTTGTACTATTTAGGTAACCGTTATAATGGTATCCTTAAAAATAATTAAAATTGAACATTTGTTTAAGAAAAAAAACTAAATTTTAATGTGCACAAGCAGACAAACAAAGTAATATTAAAAATAGTATTTAAAATACTTAATAAAAAAGCTAATTATTATCTGAAATTTTCAAAATTGAAAATTGAATTAAATTTTAAAATAATCAACATAATTAAATTTTGTCCTTAATTTAGGTCGAATTAGAAAGGGGCTTTAGTTTGCCACATCTTGAGCAATAATTTCTAAAAAGTGTACAAGTTTCGTGCAGCCTGCACTTCTGGCACGATTTAGATATGCATCGAATCTAATCATATTTTGACTTCGTATGTTGATAGCTATCAAAGCATTATATGCAATAATAGTTATCGTCTGTATCTTTTGGGCTTTCTTGGTTATCCCTCTTTGTTTTCTTTACAGGCTTGAGTTTTTTTCCCTCTAGTTTTATAGCATGTTGCTGTGGGTGTTTCTTCACTATCACTATCTGTTGTATCATTTTCTTTATCACTACCTTCTTTAGCTTTTTCATTTGTACTCTTAAATTTTCGTTTTTCTTTGGTAGTCATAGTCTTATTTCTTTTGTCTAATTTAGGTTTAATTCGTTTATTCTTCTTCTCAGTCATATTCTTCTTTTCTTTTATTTTTTCCTTTGAATTTAGAATATCTGCTGATTGCTTGGTCCTCTTAGCCATTGTCAAGGGTATTTGAGGTATTGGCGACGCTTGGAACAGAATTTTTGAAGGAGTTTCCTTTTCTTCTATGCTAGCTAGAAACTGTTCAAATGTATCGTCACCAATATCAACAATGCTTATATCTTCTGAAACTTCAGGATCAATCAAAATACTCGGAGATTCCCTATGGACTGAAACCAGTATCGAATCGGGTGGTGTCTTATTTTGGGGTGGTTTTATATTTTCTCTTTCATTGACTTGTTCTTAATACCAAACCAAATCACAAAGTAAGAAAATAATAAAGTCCAGTAAGTAAGCCAAGTCGTTGTGATTTAAAACGGATGTCGGATACAAATAAACACACTCGTACTCAACACTATCGCCAAACGGGGAGTGAGGGTCGGTGCGTTTTTCACTCAAGGAATCTTCAACGCTGCGGCACTTTTCAAGCAGACCGTCAAAGTTCTGGATGTCATCTCTTTTTACACGCTTTCTTATTATTGGACTTAGACTACTTCTACTAAGTCAAGTTACACTTTTTCAGAGAAAACATATTGATATACTTAATATAATAATCACATAAGTTAATAAACCTTGTACATAATACCAACTGACTTGATGCTTGTATTTTCAATGTTATAAATATGTTACCGAGCCCTAACCGGGCTTCATGTTGAAACTTATTTACTTCTGTAACACCTATGTACACATGAATGCAATAAAGAATTTGAGTTTGAGTTTATCGTCCAGCGTCTCGGGACATTTCTCCTAGCAAACGTTTTCGGAATCTCCTCCTTCCTCTCGTTTCAATGGAAATATCCAAGTCTTCACATTTTTCAGTTGCGTAGAAAATAGCTCTTTCCACTATTTGGATACGTTGAGTTTGTAGAAAATTTTTTAAAACTTTGATTTTACGATGCACTTTTCCAAAGATAGCCCAGATACCTGCATGTATTTCTGTGTCTGATAAGGCTAGTGCCCGTTCTAGGCCCACAGTGGACAGTACACTAGAGAAAAAATACTACATGCATTAATTTTGCCATAAAAAATAGATATTTACGTTTTTTCAAACGTCCGCCACTACAATCTACAATAATTCGTTAAAAAAAGTAAATGTATTGAAAAAACGGAAGTTTTCTTGATTTAAACGCTGATAAAATATTGCCAGCATCTAATAACATTTAAATTATTTTCATTAATCAATCGATTTGAATCGATTAATAAACAAATACATTAAGCTCACAGGCATGCCCATTTGGTTTTTCTTGTATTGTAATAAACTAAAATAAAAGATAAAAATACAAACTAATGTGTAGGGTGTAGGTCTTGGCACCGACTTCAAATCAATATCCATAAGTCGCACATACGATTAAAAAAATACTTGATTAAATGTTATAGGTTCTAAATATAAGGTCAGGAAGTGTTTTGTATTAAAATCTTTTTTCAAGTTATTTTTTTCCTTTTAGTTTTTTTTTACCTAGTGGAGTTTTTGAAGTCGGTTTTTTAAACGTAACTGTTGTCGAAAGTGGTGGCCATACCAATACAGAATCGCAAACGCCTGAAAGGAATACAGATTATAAATATAAGCATCTCATCTACTGATCATTTGCAATCTAATTTAATATCAGAGACTCGATGTATCGTTGATGAAAATAATACTCCCAGATCAGCTCCAGTTACAAATAATACGCAAATTCTTAACAACCAAAGTGAAGACAGTCGTCTGATATGTTCAACTAGTATGTTGTATCATATCGACGAAAACATCCCTAATTTAGAAAATATTATAGAAACAGATACTACAAATCTTAATTTTAATGCAGTAAGAGTCATGGATGTTCACAGAGAAACTGCCCCACCTGTAAATATCGAACGAGAAAAAAGAATGGAGGAATTATGCTGGTATAGAATGTATCCTGACGGCAAAAACGGTTTTGGTGAACCCAGGAATGTTCCAATTACGGCCCTCGATTATTTTCAGGCACGTGTGATGAGCAACGAAGCTCGATTTCAAAAGTAGTGTAACTATGAGAAATCTTAACTATGGTTCTGCTTCGTACTGGAAACGTTGTTGTGCAGAGTTAATAGCTATGGTACGCTCACTTGGTGCACCGACTTGGTTTGCAACGTTTTCTTGCAATGATCTTAACTGGCCAGATATGCTAAGGGCATTGCGAATAGCTGATGGCCGTAAATAATTTAATATTGAAGCCTTGACTTTCCGAGAACGGCTTGAACTAGTTCAAAAATATCCTGTTGTGATTGCAAGGCAATTTACACTTCGTGTAAATGCATAGCCTATATAAAAAAATGAGTGCTTTGGCGGACCTGTTATTGATTTTTGGTATAGGATAGAATTCCAAAACAGGGGAAGTCCCCATTTGAACATGCTGTTATGGTGCGATGCTGTTCCGAATTTCCGGTCCACTGAAGGCTTAAGAGTTATTAAAAAAGTCGTGTCATGTTCTGTCCAAGGCGAACTAAGTGATCTAGTGACAAGATTACAGACACATCGCCATTCAGCAACGTGTTATGAAGACCGCGATAATGGTTCCTGTCGATTTGACTTTCCTCGAACGATTAGTGATGAAACTAAATGCCTAGGGCCTGATGAAACACAAGCAAACCAAGAGCGATTTTGTGTCTTGCAGAGAAATGAATTAGAAATAATGATTAATAATTACAATCCATTACTACTTGAATTATGGCAAGTTAATATGGACGTGCAACCTTGTGGCGATGTGACAGCTGTGGCTTATTACATTGCCAAATATGCCAGCAAATGTGAGCCTAGTGATTGTGGCGATGTGGTTCGAGAAGCTGTTCGAAAAGCTAAAAGGCATACAAATGAAGTGTGGAAACAGTTGTTTGCAATGTCGATGGCCATCCTAAGTCAAAGACTAGTCAGTGCACCTGAAGCTGCTTATCGCCTTTGCCATCTACCATTAAAGTTCTGCTCAAGAAAAGCAGTGTTTATTAATAGCTGCATGCCAAACCAGCGATACCGCTTATTACGATTTAAAAGCGACGAGACGTCTGTTTTCAACAATATTTTTGACAGGTATCAACTGAGACCTAACTGTCTAGAAGAATTAAGTTTGGCAGAGTTTGCAGTGCGGTATGAAAATATGTCCAGTAGTGCATGGACAGACGATGATGGTGATAGTGAGCTGCATGAGCAAGAGCCTGAAGTATTAAGATATATAACATCACTTGATAACACACGGATGCGCATAAGAAATAAATCTGCGGTTCGACGTCATAGATATTTCACATTAAACAGCGATCGTAACGGTTTTTATTACAATTTGATAGTGTTACATATCCCATTTCGGAATGAAAATGAGCTATTACTAGAGGATGAAACACCAGAAGCCTGTTTTTCACGGCGCCATGCAGACTTAAGGCCCCTTAATCCAAACCAATCTGCGGAACAATTTCCTCATGCCGAAATAGTCATACAACAGGCTCTTGCTCAAGCCGTAGCATTAAATACGGTTAACTCTAGTAGTGATGGAGTAACCAGGCAACCATTAAATATTTATGCTCATGATCAAGTTGACTTGCACAATGATGATACGACCAAGAGGACTTAAATAATCCTGCAATAATGCCTGACGATATTTTTTGACGGTATACGTAAACAAAATGTACAACAAAAAGATTTAATGAAAACAGTATCCGATTCCATACAAAACCATCTGCATAATAATAACGGAAACTATCAACCTTCACTTTACTTTGATTTATTACAGGAGGAGCTGGAAGTGACAACACTTTTTTGTTAAAATTAGTTGTTGAGCATATTCGTCGTTGCTATTCTCCTACTGTGGATTCGTTACTTTAACCCACTTTTGTTGAAGTAGCGTCTCTCACAGGGGTAGCTGCAAGACAAATAGGTGGTCGCACTTTGCACCCATATTATTTTTCCTTACCAATTGAAAATGGTAATACGATGACGTATAGGAAAATGACAGGAGAAAGATTGGAGAGGGAAAGACGCAAATGGCGTTTTATTCAATGGCTAATGGCTAATTATTGATGAAATTTCGATGGTCTCATACCAAAGTTTCCGGCATATTCATCTAAGGCTACAGGAATATAAAAAATAATAGTTTACTGGTTGGCGGTATTAACGTACTTTTATTTGGTGATATTATGCAATTGCCACCAGTGAAAGGTAACTGGTGTTTTGAGCAGCCCCCATGGTTGAGTGCTGAGGTACATTTATGGCGCCAATTTTCATTTTGTGAATTAACCTTGAATATGCGCCAAAGATCGGATACCGAATTTGTTGATTGTTAAATAATTTACGGTTTGGGGAACTTACAACGGCACAATTAGAAATATTATGTGAAAAACGGAGGGTACCTCTGACAGGTGATTTCGCAGACGGCGCTGCTGTAAGAATACTGTAAAGCTTGTTGAAGAATATAATTCCCAAATGACAGAGGTGTTGGCGAGAAGGTGCCGAATATATACTGTTAACGCTGTGGACGAGTCCCGAGAAGCAGCAACATATGGAAAGCGACCTCCTTATAATGTCATTCCTGCGGATGTTAACTGTGGAGGATTGATGCACAGTATTAAAATCGGGATTGGCTCCAGGGTGATGCTTAGGAGAAATATTTCGGTTTCTGATGGATTAGTTAATGGAGCAATGGGCATTATTAAAAAGATCAAGTGGCCAGCTCTTCGACGTGATCAACTAGAGGCAGGGGAATTGCCTGAAGCAGTATTAATTAATTTTGATGACCCGACCGTAGGCACTAGAATAAAAGATGCGGAGGGTCTAGTGTCGATTGCACCAACATCTGCAACTTTTCAAGCCAGTAATCGGCTTGAAGGCTACGGTGATGTCGAGAGGGTGATGCTCCTTCTAATTTTAAGTTGGGCTGTCACCGTTCTCAAGCTTCAAGGTACAACATTGGAGAGGGCAGTGATGACCTAGGCAAAAAAAAATTCGCAAAGGTACAAATTTACGTTGCTTTGAGTCGAGTAAAAAATTTAGATGGCGTGGCATTATGTGATTTAGAGCCATCCAAATTGTTAAACAGACCACATGGTGACAAAGCTCTCAATGAAATTATAAGACTGAGACAGTTAAATGAACAATAAATTAAATGATTCTTTACAAAATAATTTTTTTTTTGCTTAACATTTTTTTTACTCATTTTAGCATAAAAAAAACATACCGACCGAATTGAGGACATCCTCCTTTTTTTGAAGTCGGTTAAAAAAAATCTTAGACACAGCGCTAGATTTGGAACAGACTCAGAATAGTCCCCAAAAATAAAAGATAAAAGTACAAACTAATGTGTACTCGTAAAAAATATGTATATTAAATCAAATATCTGTGATTTAAAAAGTAATTTAATGTTATTATTTTTTTTGGGATAGTGACAACACTGAGTTTAATTCAGACACTGACACGTGCGTTTGAGAGATTCTTTGGCGGGAATTTGAACCGAACAGGCGCGGAGTTTTGTTTTTTTTTTCTTAAAATTGTAAAATTTCTGTAAAAAAAGTTTTAAATATTCTTTTAGTGTTTGTACATAACTAGTGTATAGTATAGTGTTAAGAAATGGAAGGTAACGAGGGCGGGGGCCAAGATCCCCTGACCCCTAGCCTTAAAAGGTCCAGACCGGACAATATGGACAATGGCGGCGGCGGCGGTGAGGAAAATTTTTACTTACCATATTTCGAACCGAACTATAAAAGACTTTATCCTGAAAATTCACTATCTACGGAATTTAAGGTGTTCGTGGAGTCGACAAATAATGAGCGACTGGGGAACAAAAGCCCTATATACCTTAATCATATATTTACAACGGGCATCAAAGGCGTGGTATCTATACGGCGAATAAACGCAAACAAAATCGTGGTGGTCTTCAAACAATTTAACACGGCTAACAATTTTATAAATACCTAATACCACTTTCCTGGAGAAGAAAAGCAAGCGGGCATTCATTCCCGCTGCCCATATCGAAAAAACGGGCGTAATTCGTTACGTGCCAACCAACATCTCGAACAAGGACTTGTATATGAAATCATCTCAATTAGAAGATTTACCATAAATAAGTGCTTCAAATGGAGTTTTTTTTTTTAGCGTGGTAAAATCATCAAATGAGTCCTCCCACCCCGGGCAGGGCGGGAGGGACTGTCAGACTTCTACTGACTAAAATCCACGGTGTCCTTCATAGCCTGTTTCGTTCCGGGGTCACGGTAAGGAAATAATCCCGCGACCCCGGCAGGCTTTGGCCCTCTGAGAGGGGGGCCCCGTCATTATGCTGACGCTCTTTGAGGCGCGCGTGGGACACAACGCGCCGTCGACCCGGGCATGGTCCATGGTCGGGCAGCGAGTTGCCCTTTACTCGCTGCCCGCATGGCGTCTACGGTGGCCGGAGATCGTCTAGCGACGTCCGTCGCCGTGGGCGTCCACCACCGCGAGTGGGGCGGAGGGAGGACACTGTCCTCTCTCGCACGCGGCCCGCCTCCTCCATCGCGAGCATTACTGCTTCGCAGAAGGAGGCGACCGCTTCCCACTCCGTCTCGCCCCGCAGCATGGCCGCGACCAATGCTGGGCGCGAGAGGTCTCCGGCTATCGCAGCCGTGAGGACAAGTCGGTGCTCTGCCCAAGCGGGGCAGTCTTGCACCGTATGCTCCACCGTGTCCTCCGGGCGATCTTCGCAGTGGTGACACCCAGGCGTTTCTTCCTTTCGCATCAGACACAAGTACCTCCCGAAACTTCCGTATCCGGTGAGGACCTGCGTCATCCGATAGGTCAGGACGCCGTGACGTCTCTCCAGCCACTCCTCAAAGAGGGGTCTTACCGCCGCGATTGCGGCGAGCCCGAAGATTATTAGGCTTGTGGGCTGCTCCCACATAATATGTGTACACCATTACACACACAAACATACATACATACACACACATACATACATACAGTACACACATATACCTACATACATACAATAACATAACGGATGCAATCTCCGCACATTCATCAACATTCCTCAAAACTTTATTCAATTACGATCCCGTATCGATACCAAACCGTGGGCACATACCACGGTGAGCGACGTCATTAACTTGACGGGCCGACCGGCGCGCGGCGCACACGCAGAGACATTCGTTCGCCGGTCAACCAGTCTAATTACCGCCTCCGCATGCGAAGCTCGTGTCGCTAGCCTCACGATCGCTAATACTCTTCCACCTTCCGAATTCCATAATTATTAAACGCTTGTGCTATAGCGCTCTGAGATTATTTGGCCGCTTTCTTCCGCTTGTGCTTTGCTGTTTATAGTGTGTAGTGAGTTGAACTATCCGTAAAACTATCCTTGTGTCAGTGTTTGCCAACTTAGAATAATAATAAAGAACAGTCTAATACAACTGTGTTTGTGCATTCTTCCAACTGGACCTTGAACCCCACGACTGACACCGGAGGGACGTGAGTACCACTAACACTAAATTGGTGACCCCGAGTAGAACACCACAATGAGTCAAGCTGGAAGCGATAGCAGCGAGTCGGCAGAAACAGCGACCTCACAACGCGGCATCACTATGCGGCGCCCCAAAAAAATGCGCGTTTCCATTGACGCGGAACGACAACCATCCGATTATCTCAGAAAATTAAATTTTAAAGTCCCAGCATTTTCACCAGACGATCCGGAGCTGTGGTTCGCGCTGGTTGAGGGTCAATTCGAGAATTATAGAATCACCGAAGACTCTGTCAAATTTTACAATGTCATCGCGAACCTAGACATCATACACGCCAAGTCAGTGAAAGACATTATCATTAACCCACCGGCTCAGAACCGTTACGATAAAATCAAGACTGAGTTAATTAAGCGACTCACCGCCTCTCACGAAAAGAAAGTCCGCCAACTTCTTACCCACGAAGAGCTGGGAGACAGAAAGCCATCCCAGTTCCTACGTCATCTGCAAGACCTGGCGGGCCCAAGCGTGCCAGAAGAATTCCTACAAACAATTTGGAGCAACCGACTACCACATAGCATTCAGACCGTGGTAGCATCCCAGCCTTCCCTAACCCTGGAACAGCTGGCCGAACTGGCGGACCGCATCCAAGAGGTGTCAGCACCAACAAACGTAGCCGCAGCAACAGCGCCTGCCACGACACCAGGACCCAGCAGCAACACCTCCAGTGAAATCGCCGAGCTAAAGCGAATGGTGGAGCGCTTAGCCATTAAACTTGACGAGCACACCCGCCAGCCACGCCGCAGGGAACGTAAAGAACAACAGCGCCGTCGTCGTTCGACATCGCGCAGTGCAACCCGATCAACTTCAAGCTATCGGGACTATCCCATTTGCTGGTATCACGAGGAATTCGGACCGAGAGCACGCAAATGCCAGAAACCGTGCGATTACAAGGAATCGGGAAACACCTCGGGCAATCATCAGTAATGGCGACAGACGATTGCCCAGCTGCACCCGGTCGCCTCTTCGTAACCGACCATAGCACGAACACTACTTTCTTGGTCGACACAGGGAGCGATTTATGTGTTTACCCCCGAACACAGCTACGAGAGCAACGCGCACCTACCAACTTCCAGCTCACCGCGGCCAACGGGACCACCATCAATACATACGGCTACGCGCACCTCAATTTGAACCTCGGACTCCGACGTAGCTACCCATGGCGATTTGTTGTAGCAAACGTCACTAAACCTATTATAGGCGTAGATTTTTTGTGTTACTATAACTTGATCGTAGACTGCAAAAACCATAGACTGATAGATGGTACGACCACGTTAACAGCACCAGCATCACGGGCTAGCAACACGAGCAACATCCATTCGGTGAAGGTACCATCAGGTAATACGCGTTACCATTTAATGCTCACACGGGAATTTCAGGAAATAACACGACCACCTGGAACACAACGCTTGATACCTCACAATACACAACACCACATCCGCACTACACCCGGTCCTCCCGTATCATGCTCTCCCAGGCGCCTCGCCCCCGACAAACTGCAAATAGCACGAGCGGAATTTGAAGCGATGCTGGCTAACGGCACAGCAAGGCCCTCTGACAGCCCATGGTCGTCCCCATTGCACCTCGCGTTAAAGAAAGACAACGGGTGGCGCCCATGTGGCGATTATAGAAAACTCAATGCCCGCACTGTACCAGACATGTACCCAATCCGACATATACACGATTTTACACACAACATTTCAGGTTGCCGCGTTTTCAGTACTATTGATTTAGTTAAAGCGTACAATCAAATACCAGTGTGCCAGGAGGATATCCCAAAAACAGCCATCACAACACCATTCGGAATGTACGAATTTCCTTTTATGACTTTCGGCCTGCGTAACGCAGGGCAAACTTTTCAACGATTTGTAGATGAAATGACACGTGGATTGGACTTCGTCTACTGCTATTTAGATGATTTTTTAATATACAGCAGAGATGAGGAGCAACACGAACACCACCTACGTCAGATATTCAACAGACTCCGAGACTACGGTATGGTCATCAACGTGTCTAAGTGCGTATTTGGTGCACCTGAGGTAACTTTCTTAGGTTATCGGATATCGCAGAATGGCACCAAGCCACTGGACGAGAAGGTACAGGCCATTCGCAACTTTCCCCTTCCCAAAAACGTCCGGGCACTCAGGCGATTCCTAGGAATGGCCAACTTTTATAGACGATTCCTACCCAAAGCCGCTAAAATCCAAGCACCCCTCAACGCCTTACTTACAGGAACAGCGAAAGGCTCCACACCCATCAACCTGACCGGTGACGCTCTAAAAGCTTTCGAGAACACCAAAGAAAGCCTCACCAAGGCAGCGTTACTAGCCCACCCGAACTGCCGAGCCAAACTAGCATTAGTGACCGACGCATCGGATTCGGCTATTGGCGCGGTGCTGCAACAGTACAGCAAAGGAGGATGGGAGCCACTCGCATTCTTTTCCCGTAAACTAAGTACGTGTCAGATAAAATACTCACCGTACGATCGCGAACTCTTAGCAATTTACGAAGCCATACAATATTTTCGACACATGCTCGAAGCAAGGCATTTCACGGTTTATACGGACCACAAACCGATCAGTTACGCTTTTCACGAGAGGAAACATAACTGTTCTCCAAGACAATTCCGGCAGCTGGACTATATCAGTCAGTTCACGACCGATATCAGACATATCTCGGGCAAAAACAATGTGGTGGCCGATACACTATCGCGTGTTGACGAACTAAGTACCCCCATTTGCCTCGCAGATCTCAGTTCAGCTCAAGACAACGACCAGGAACTGGCACAATATCTTGTAGGGGACTCGTCTCTCCGCCTGCAAAGGATGGATTGCCCAGGAAGTCGGAAAGCCTTGTATTGTGACATCAGTACAGCAACACCCCGACCTTTCGTCAGTAAACCATTCCGACAGCAGGTCTTCGCCAGTCTACACTCCCTAAGTCATCCGGGGCCCGCCGCTACCGCCAAGCTGGTAGCGGAAAGATTTGTTTGGCCAGGAATGAGAAAGGACTGTAGAATGTGGGCAAAAGCATGTTCATCCTGCCAACGCGCAAAAATCAGTCGACACGTGTCTACACCATTGGGCACTTTCGACTTACCCCGCGCCCGCTTCAAGGTTGTACATATCGACCTAATAGGCCCTTTACCAGTATCCCAAGGAAACAGATACTGCCTAACAGCCATAGACCGTTTTACACGATGGCCGGAGGTCATGCCGATCCCCGACATCACAGCGGAAACTGTAGCCAAAGCATTAATTACAGGCTGGATATCCCGATTTGGTGTACCAACAGATATTGTTACAGACCGCGGACGGCAATTCGAGTCCGCACTGTTTCAACATCTAGCAAAAGCTATCGGCTTCAATCACAAGCGCACAACCGCATATCACCCGGCATGTAATGGACTGGTAGAACGCTTTCACAGACAGCTAAAAGGATCAATCACGTGTCACGCAGATCCCAACTGGGTAGAAGTCTTACCATTGGTACTTCTTGGCATCCGCTGTACTATTAAAGAAGACCTGCAAGCCTCATCCGCTGAATTGCTTTACGGCGAGCCATTAAGGCTACCCGGCGAATTCTTTAATCCCAGTGCGCCCAATACGTCCGACTTAACAGACTTCTCGACACGCTTAAACTCATTCGCTGAAAAACTGAAACCAGTACCGGCATCCCGCCATGTCAACCACAAGGTATTCGTGTTCAAAGAGCTGGCGACCGCAAAACACGTCTTCTTACGCGACGACGCGTCACGCGCTCCCTTCCAACCAGCCTACACAGGTCCACACAAAGTAATGGAAAAAACGGATAAGGTCTTCAAGATACTAGTCAAAGGTAAACCAGTGACAGTTACGGTCGACCGTTTAAAACCTGCTTTCATACTCAATAACGGTGACGACGGAGATGTCATCGTCAAAAACCCAAGTCCAACATCCATACCAACAAACCCAGCCTCTATACGAAAACCACAAACTTTAACACCCCCACTTCCACCGACTATCGATATCGACGTCAAGACCACACGCTCCGGACGGCAAGTCCGATTCCCGCAATATTATCACTCCTAGCTAGGCCACTGGGGGGGAGTGATGTGGGCTGCTCCCACATAATATGTGTACACCATTACACACACAAACATACATACATACACACACATACATACATACAGTACACACATATACCTACATACATACAATAACATAACGGATGCAATCTCCGCACATTCATCAACATTCCTCAAAACTTTATTCAATTACGATCCCGTATCGATACCAAACCGTGGGCACATACCACGGTGAGCGACGTCATTAACTTGACGGGCCGACCGGCGCGCGGCGCACACGCAGAGACATTCGTTCGCCGGTCAACCAGTCTAATTACCGCCTCCGCATGCGAAGCTCGTGTCGCTAGCCTCACGATCGCTAATACTCTTCCACCTTCCGAATTCCATAATTATTAAACGCTTGTGCTATAGCGCTCTGAGATTATTTGGCCGCTTTCTTCCGCTTGTGCTTTGCTGTTTATAGTGTGTAGTGAGTTGAACTATCCGTAAAACTATCCTTGTGTCAGTGTTTGCCAACTTAGAATAATAATAAAGAACAGTCTAATACAACTGTGTTTGTGCATTCTTCCAACTGGACCTTGAACCCCACGACTGACACCGGAGGGACGTGAGTACCACTAACACTAAAGGCTTAACAAAAACTTATAAAATTTTGCAGACACGTTTAGTCTCATTTTATGTGCCTTTGGCCTCTGAGATATTTTTTATATGTTTAATGTTATGTAATTTAAGAGAAAGAATTGTGAATAATAAAAAGAAATTCAAAATAATTATGTTTATTAGTTTTATTTTAACACCTTAATTACAAATTATTGACTAAAGAAAACAACAAAAAATATTATAGGTACAGCCTATTTATTATTGTTTTTTAATTAAATAATATATATAAATATTTTTATATGAATATTTATTCAAAATTGCCTGTTTAAAATAATTGTAATAGAAGTTATCAACTTTTTCTAACATCTCAGAAATAAATTCCTCTTCTCTTGAAACATAATATTGCTTCTAGGGCCTTAAATGTATATACAATTAAATTACAGAATGATCTATTAGTACAGTATAGCTGGCCCTGTATCTGGTAATAATATGGGCTAGTTTTTTTTAACATTAAACTATGATTTTCTATATCATTAACCAAATAGACAGTCACTGGTGTGATCAGTGCATTCCTGGTGGAATATGGCCATTTCACTTCAATTATTGTGTCGCCTCCCAGTAAGCCATCTGGTGAGGCGCCTAAATATGGTCTGTGCTTGCTCATATATAATCCACAATTCTTGACTGTTAACCCATAATTTGTCTCATACTCTTTTATAGCAGACTCTTCATTCATAATTCCATGGATTGTTGCCCTTGATGTAAAGGGTCTTTGATTTAGAAGTTGCCTGCTGTAACTCGCCTTTGATGAATCTCTTAAGTGGCAAACTGTGGAACTTGCTGGCAGTAATGCGGTGTCTCCGCTCTTCATACCATACTGAACAGTTTTTCTGTGTCCTCGTGTTTCGTGTGACCTCGTGTGTGCTGCTCAATATTTTGGATGCCTTTTTCACTGATTTTTGATAGATTTAGTCTTTCCAGAGTTTCATTTTCTAGATTGTTAGCTGTAAAATCATGATCTGCTCCAATAGCATAAGGATTTGCAGGTTCAAATAACTGCTTTAATGGCATTGTAGAATTTGGGTAATTTAATATTAGGTTTCTGATTTTATTGTTATATTCTTCTTTGGTAATTCTTTGTGCGGCATAAGGAATAAACCTAAAGTTTTTTCTAGGTAAGTTGTGTGCAGTTATGGGTGACGCTGTAAATTCAACTTTGGGCATGTGAAAAGTCTGCAACCTTTGTGTACACACTTGGTGAAGTAATATTATCTTGTCACGCACCATACGTTCAACTCCCCATAGGAGTACAGCAAACTTTGGATGGCTTTGACGCCCTCTACCATAACAAATCGTCCTGCCGCGGGAAAACAACCATTAAAATTTCACGCTGTATAATTATGTTAATTCACTTTCCGTATATCCTGAAAGGTTATTGTACATACAATTAAGGAACTCTTCGTACAAGTCGCTATCATCCTCCGGAATTTCTACAAAGGATTTCTTTGCTGTTAAATTATTTATAGTAGTGACTGGGCCAACTTTTCTGGAACAAGTTAATATATTAATTTGTTCCAAAGGAACACAGCTGCCGACACCACCGTCGCGAATTTCAGCTCTTATTAAAAGTCTCATAAACGCAGCTCTGACTTGGACTGCATTCGGATTATTATTAAATCCACCACGAGCTGCTGTGATGGCCGAAAAAAACAATTATAGGTGATCCTGGCTCACTTTATATAAAGTAAGATATTTCAATACCTTAATGTCTTCAACTAGATATTTAAATAGCTTGATTGTACTCAGCATGTTAATAATCAAGCCAATAAATCCAGTTTTTCTACGGGAACAAATGACTAACTTACCAGATTGCAGCTTTAAATTGCGAATGTAACCAATGGCTCCTTCACACAATGCTTCTATAAGTCCGATGTTTTCATTGCATACAGCCTTTTTCTAGCCTGGGGGGTATTACAACATCTTAAAACCAGGCTTGTTTCAGTGAGTGAACGAGAAGGCGCTAGACAACTTGTATAGCTCTGTCACTTTAAGACGTTTAAGACGTTGTAATACCCCTCCTTGTGGTCGAACTGAGTGACTATTCAAGACGTCAAACACATCGTTTACTATTGTAATGAAGTTGATTGTCGCTGTACAACCTTCAAATTCCTTAAGCTTTAATTCATCCTCGCATTAGTGCACGGCCTCTGAGGGCCACCGAGTTTCACGAATGCTGGCTAGAAGTAATTGAGGGCCTGCTTGAAGCTGGCACTTATGTTTATGTTGAAATAAATTAGTAATGTTTGCTGCATAACAGTATGGGATGCTTTTTATTGTATGAGAAACTTGAATTTTAATCTTTAATCTTTCCCCAACCCTAATAATGTTATTATTATCCACAAAAATATTAAGACCGGAAACACTACGGGTAGCTTTTAAGGTTACATTTCCCTTTGATGAAATATTTAAATCAGGAAATGATTCACATTGTGACAGTTGAGTTAGTTTAATAATAGATTTATTTAACTCATCTACTTGAAGCGGGCCGTATTTACGTTTTATTTCATTACGAACGTTATCAATGAATCGTAACATGTAAGGAACTACACACATTTTTCGTTTGCCTTATGTACCAACAGAGTAGTACTTACTTTAACATCTGGCAACTCGTTAAAATTAACATTATGACAACTAGAATCACAACTAAAGTTACACCGCCGTTCGTGTAGATATTATTAAGCTAAAATAATAACAATATTCAATTAATTTAAATTGTATGGGTGTTTACTTGAAAAGTCATAGTAGTACCACTCAAGTATCAAGATTAATCGGACGCGCTATACCCAAGTAATGTAAGACAAAATGTAAACATAACCTATGTGCTCGATGATTATCTTTCGAAATTCCACTTATTTCGTATGCAAGCTATTCAAAACAGGTTCATTCAAAACAGGGTTCATTAATAAACACTTGATCCATCTATAAATAACAAAACAAACAGTTACATACCTGTCATATCAGTGGTTTTTTGGTAAACATCGTTGAGATCGATAAGTTATGGTTTTGGGCCCTTTTTCTGCCAAACATCCCATAAAAACCTCATAAATAATCTCGCTACCACGACTTTGAATGGTTTTATTCGTTTTTTTTTTTCACTTAGACGTTAGTTTTATGGCACAATAAAAAATTTATCAAATGACAAAGACTTTTAAACGTTGCCAGTAATAAAAAAAATATAGTTCAGTTTCTACAGTTTTTTGCCAAGCTGTAACTTTGTACCTAAGGAACTCAGATCAAAGAAATAGGCAGATAGAACATGCGCGAACAACAACGTGGTGCCAGTCGTTATTTATGTGTGCGCGGCAGATAAGTGGCGCCGTGTACGGACACGTGCATCTGTGTGCGTTTACGGTTGCCAGACATTGAGAAATACTCCCATATTTTTGTTCAGTTAAATTGTTCCCAAATATTGTACTAATATTTTTTTTCAATTAGAAACGCGATTTTGCATTATGGTTATACCCAGAGAGCATAAGCATGTAGTATTTATTATTTAACAGAATAATAATAAGGAATAAAAGTTAATATGCGTAATTACTTAGTACCTATTTAATTAATTTATATCAGACCAGATAACACTTCATAACGCTTTTTGGTAATTTGTTTAATAAACTATTTAAGGATAGGTTTTTTTAGTTTAAAAAGATAAAGAATTTGTTATAACAATCAACATATTTATTAAAATAATAATTATTTTACACACAATCACATTTTTATTAAAATCATAATTATTTTACACACAATCATGCTTTAGTTATGCACCAATTATATTGTGCAAACAAACATTTATGTACTATTAATGTTTAAAATTGGAAACGCGAATTTGCTCTTTTTGCAAAATTAAAACGACTTATCGGCCAATTGAAAAGGCCCTACCAGCACTACTAACGATACTGATTGCATTGCAACTAATAATTCGAAAATAAAAATATCACTAATGAAAGTATGGAAACCTCTATAATGTCACATGGCAAAGCCTAATTTTTGCAATTAAATACTAAAAGTAATAATAAAATACTTCATAAACCCCAATAAGTCTTGAAATATAAAAAATTTAAAGCGCAGTACACCGCACGCGGAACGAAAAGTAAACGACTAAAATAATAAAAAAATCCAGCGGCGCGAGGGCGGCACATCCTTACAAGTACCGAATAGCTCAAAGGCATGCTCTCCGTCCCACTTTCTCACGCAAAAATACAAATACAGCCCCGCGCGCGGGGGCCCCTCCCGAGACCCGAAGTCTTTACGACCCGGACGGAACTAGTGACCTTGGGTCATTACGACCATAGACCATACAACATTATTTTTAGTATATGCGAAACCTGAATATAGTTTCAGAATCAATAACTGAATCGATTCCAATAATTTTTACACCATGTTATATTTTGTCTCAAAATTATTTAAAAAGTTAAGACTAATGTTGTATAGGTACTATAGATTACGACTGTGCAGTTGTTTTGACGAATTTGATCGATATTTTTATGCACAGTACACATTCCCCTAATTCAGGGTAATTTACCCGTCATAAACTAGCAACACAGACGATTTACTGTTAAGGTTTTGTGTTTCAAGTGAGCCGAAAATATTTTATGGAAAATAAATACCAACACAATAAAAATAACAAGAGTTACCTGTGGAAAGATATTCCATCTTGTTTTCTTTGTTTTTGTGAACAACTTTTGCAGTGTTTAAACACACAAGACGGCATGTTTTGACATAAAATGGCAAATCACTAGTGACGTGTGAGCGAGACGATGCGTAGCTTGGTACTGTCGCGAGTTTGTAGTAACTTTTGATTTTGTATTAACTTTGGTGGACCCACTCGCGTGTTCTGAGCGCTCTATCTGCCTGTTTTTTTGATCTGAGCTAAGGAAACTAAAAAAAGAAGTAAAATATAAAGATTTTAGTTAAAATATTTAATAATCGAATTTCACATTTACGCCTATTTACTTAAATCATAGAGCAGGTTCAAACATGCTTGCGCCTCCACCGTCTATAACATTAGTCCGGTGTTGCCAGATGCATAATAGAACATTGTGATGTAAGTGCGGTAAGTTGAAAATTACAGCTGAGGCGATATTGCCCGAGCCGTAGGTGAGGGCTATAAGAAAGCAGATGCTGTAATTATCAAACCGCACGTATTACTTTTCCGAGCCTCCCCTATACGAATCCGTAAACAAACAAAACACGGGTCTCTTAGTTTCCGAGATACGATGGGGGGAGGGGTGAAGAGGGGGAGAGGGGGGAGCGTATGTCATACGACGTTTTATAACACATTTGTGAGGAAATTATTAGAATAATTCTTTAATTACTTGTTAAAACAGTTATTAAAATTAGTCCAATTTGAAAAATTAATTATTACGTTGCCAGTTGGCATTTTTAATGTTGTCAAGTTATTACTCGTGTAATAACTTGA
Source organism: Agrotis clavis (assembly GCA_954870645.1). Lineage (NCBI taxonomy): Eukaryota > Metazoa > Arthropoda > Insecta > Lepidoptera > Noctuidae > Agrotis > Agrotis clavis. The sequence continues at coordinate 4,946,409 of OX940925.1, forward strand.
CAACATTCTAATAAGAGTAATCTCTCTCTGACTCTCTTGAGTGAACGTAGGAGAAACGAGACCACAGATAACACACAAATTGCGGCATTTTCTTCTCTCCGCACTTGAGGAGAAACCGGCGCAGTGTTGGTCGTTTCGTTGGCGTAATAATCTCATATGTTTGAATCTCATTACTAACTGGACATAAAAATGTAGTGGCAGATGTTGATAGCGTCGAGGCTGGGGTAGTGTTGGTCGCTGGCGTGATCTCATATGTTTGAATCGAATTACTAACTGGACATAAAAATGTAGTGGTGTAGGTTGTGTGGGTGTCGTAAATTAATAAGTCTACTCACAGTGGAAGAAGGAAAAGAGTTTATTTCCACACACGGATCACACACACAGAAGAGTTCACAAACAGAAGGATAAAGTCAGACAGATAGCACAGAGATAAGCATAGAAGATAAATGGTAGCAGAAAGCACATAAACATATAAAAGCGCGGCGGAAAGCTAGGTGGCATAAAGCAGTTTTATAGTAGCTAGCTCGCACGACGGGAGTTGTGGGCTCACTGCTCCACCGGCGGCGGCGCCGCACAGTGGGCTGAAAATCGATCTTCATAGACTTAGGAATCAACTTTGCAAATCTGTATTTTTGTTGGCAGGAATGGGTTCAGGTATAGTATATTGATCAATATAATGCTATCTCGGCTTTTGAATAAACGTTTTTCTTTACTTTATAGCACTTGGTTGAAAAAAATGTATGGAGAAATATGTTAAAACGGATCTAATTCAATTTTGGCACGAGTGCCCCTAGTTTGCTTTGGCACGATTATACCCCTTATTTTTCTGCATTTTTTGACATGTCACACTATGCGCGCACGCTTGAGAGTTTGGACAAAAAAAATAAAATATGTTTTTAAAAATCAAAAAGGCTTTTAATCCATTTAAAATTGACACTAGATACTTAATGATTATAAATTAATTAATTTATGAACAAAAAATTAATATCTACCTATTAAAAGTTACAAATTTCATAGAAATTAATGTTTTTTTTGTAATTAAATAATGATGATGGTTTAAAAATGAGTTTTTGTTATCCTTTGGCTATTATCTACCATAATGAGACCCAATGTCCTATTTACAGACATTATGTGATCTCATTAAGTAATAACAAAGTTCTTACAATTTTTTTTTTGAACCATTAGTAATTTTTTTCTGTAAATCTAATTATAATGGTTAAATTATAATTAGATCTTAAGATGCATGGGCTATTATCTATCATAATCAGACTTAACGTCCCATTACTAATGAGATAATATTTCTCATTAACTAACTACCCCTTTCCTACATAATTTTTGCGATCCTTAGGTATAAATGATATGCATTCAGTTACTATTTTCAATTGACTTTGTGTTTTCAAAGAGTGATAATATAATTTTCTAAAATGGAACAATTGAATTTAGTCAGTAATCTTGACTTATACGTTATTTTAAAGCAATCTGGCAAGCTGGGTAATTACCTTGCATTGGTGCAAGCTATTGTGTCTCAGTTCAATTTAAGTCTTTCAGAAGAAGACAGTGATACTTTAAAGGAATTTTGTCGAAGATTCAGCCAAGCTGTCATAAAAAGATGGAATAATTCCAAAAAACACCCTGAAACATTTAAGAACAAATACGAAGACTGGTTGGCACTTACAGTCGATTGGCCATCTTGTGTTGTTGGGCAACAAACTGCAGAGGATGCCATTATAGACTATCAAGCACCTTCAACCAGCCAATCTGTGTCCGTTGGAACACTAACCAAGCGTTTAAGTCCTCGAAAACCATTCGTAGATTTGTGTACTAAACAGAAAAAACGTAGAATTGAAGAACAGAGTCAACAAAACTGTGACGAACTAGTTTACACTACAGTAAGCAAGTTAAAGAAGGACGGCAAAGAAAATTTGGCTGAAGTCATTGATTATTTAATGAAAAATCCTGAAGAGGTAGCAAAGTTTTCGCAACTAATAAAAAGTCAGAAGCACAAAAAATGTACTTATACTACGGAGAAAGCCCTTGGATTGCTGTTATCACTGAAACTGACGAAATGGCAATATATTACATTGCGAGAATCTACAATCCGCGAGGGTGCATCTGATATTTACCCATCCTATTATAAAGTGCAGCAGGCTAAACAAGAATGTTACCCTCCAAAGAACGCGTTTAGTTTAACAGATACAATGGCCAAAGTTTCTCTTCAAGCTCTCCTAGATATAACTGTGCAACGTATACTCAAAAGTCTACCAGACAAACCGGCTCACCAGTCCTTAAATTTATTGTCTAAATGGGGTTTTGATGGTTCATCAAACCAAAGTAGATACAAACAAAAAATGGAAGAAGGAGCGACTGATGAAGCCATTTTTATGACGTCTTTAGTTCCCTTAAAACTAACTGCTGCAGATCAAAAGGAAGTAGTTATATGGGAAAACCCTAAGCCTTGCTCTACACTATACTGCCGAGCAATCCAATTTAAATTTGTCAAAGAAAGTGAGTTAGTAGTAAAAAATCAAATGACTGAAATGGAAGCAGAAAGAAAATCTTTATGCTCAACCAAATGTGTTGATGGCATTGAGGTTGAACACAATCTCGTCATGACGATGATTGATGGAAAAGTGTGCACTTATCTATCAGAAGCTCGCTCCAGTGCTGTCTGTTACTTGTGTTTGGCGAAACCATCACAGATGAACGACCTCGATGCAGTAATGCGAAATGCGATTGCGAAAAGAAGTGTCATCCGATATGATCAAGTTTGGTTTGTCACCTTTGCATGCACAAATTAATAGCATGGAGTGTCTTTTGCACATAGCATACAAACAAGACTTGAAAACTTGGTCTGTCAAAGGAGAAAACAACAAATCCGTGGTGCTGCAGAGAAAAAAACAGATCCAAGAGAGATTTCGAGAAGAGTTAGGGCTTCTGATAGATATTGTGAAGCAGGGATCAGGGACAACAAATGACGGTAATACTGCAAGGAAATTCTTCGAATTTCCTGAAAAATCGGCAGCTATTATTGGTTTGGATGAAGAATTAGTGCGCAGGTTTGCAGTTATTATACAGGCAATTACATCAGGTGAAAACATCGATGTTGAAAAATTTCGAGCTTATACCCGTACGACCGCAGAGAGATACTTACAGTTTTATAACTGGTACTATATGTCAGCAACAGTACATAAGCTGTTAATTCACGGAGCTGATATCATCAAAAACTCCATTGTGCCGATTGGAAATCTATCTGAATAAGCGTCTGAAGCACGTAACAAAGATTTTCGCAGATACAGAGAGCACCATTCACGTAAAATAAATAGAAAGAGCACGAATGAAGATGTTATGAAGATGATGCTTCTGACATCCGATCCTTACCTTTCTGCAACACGGCCAGTAATGCATCGTGCTCAGCATAAAACAGAAATGAGGCAAGAAACCATAGATCTGTTAATTATTGAGCCGATGCAACAGGATGTTATTGAGTTCTGTGATATACATGAGATTGATTATGACACAGAGTCTGATGAATCTGATATAGATGTATGATTTTTTTTTTGTTTAAATATGTTCAAGTTATTTTAAGTTACCTAAGTTTATATTGTGTAATAATTGTGGGTCAGTCATTCCCATTTTTAGGGTTCCGTAGTCAACAAGGAACCCTTATAGTTTCGCCATGTCCGTCCGTCCGTCCGTCCGTCCGTCCGTCTGTCCGCAGTTTAGCTCAGAGACGCCCAGTACTAGAAAGCTGTAATTTGGTGTAAATATACGGATTTGTTGTGCCGAAAAAGTGGTAAAATAAAATCTCGTAAAATATTTTTTTTTAGGGTACCTCCTGTACACGTAAAGTGGGGATGTTTTTTTTATTTCTCGCGTACCCCTTAGTGTGGGGTATCATTAAATAGGTCTTTAAAAAATATTGATAGTTTCCATTAACAATTTTTTGATAAAAAGATTCGTTTGTGAAATATTAAGCTTTAAAGTGCTAATTTTTGCTCGACTCGAGTGTCCCCCCCCTCTACCAGCTAAACGGTTATGTTTGGGGGTGTGAAAAAATTCACAATAGTAGTATATATAACGAAGTTTGAAGGAAAATTATCATGACTAAGTAGGCTTTACAAGTTTACGAGTAATAGTCGACCAACTTATAAAACGTACTTGGATAGCATATTTTCCTAAACAAAATGTATCGCAGAACATGTTCTTCAACTGCAAATGTAAGTTTGTAAACTTTATTTTTACAGTTACAATAGGTGGGTATGTTTTGGGGATAGGTAGGTTTTTATTGTCAACTATTTTTAACTAACTTCAAAAAAAGGAGGAGGTTCTCAATTCGTCGTAATCTTTTTTTTATGTATTTTCCCCGATTTCTCAAAGACGCCTGGACCGATTTTGAAAATTATTCTTCTTTTTAAAATTAAATTCAGCGAATCAGTTTAATTGGTTCGCATAAGTATTTTGATGGGCAACTACGGAACCCTACACTGTGCGTGGCCCGACACGCACTTGGCCGGTTTTTTTTTAATAATTATTAGATGAAGGTCTCATTATTTAGGAACTCTCAAAAATCTGTAAATTATTATCACGTGGCTTGTTGAATGGATTGATATTCGGCTCGATCGATGAGTTAATGAGTTAACTAATATGACAAAGTTTGTCCGTGTATGTTGGTTTGTACATATTAGTTAAATTTGTAATTTTGTACATATTAAATATTATGAGGTGATTATAAATTAATGTGAGCGATTTTAATGTTAGTATTGATTTTATATAATACTATTGTTTGTTTATTTAGTGTATAATAATATAATATTAAGTTAGGTTAGTTTTATATTATAATTAGGCTAAGTTACATTATGTACATAATAATTATATGTAGTAGGTCACTACATCACTCCCCTCCAGAGACCGTCAAGGGCGATAGTAGTCGGGAAATCGAACGCGGCGTCCTGACCGCGTCGTTCTGATGAATTGGTATCAGGTAAGTCCCGTTTTTCCGCGCTTGGAGTGTCCTGTTGAATGTTATTGTGGTGAGGTATTTGTGATGTGTTGTGATAAATGTTTGTGGTAGGTGGTGAGTCTGGTGTATCTGGGTCACGCAGTATGAAGGCCGGCTTAATTCGGTCTATCGATACTGTAACCTGTTTACCGTTGACCATAATTTTAAAAACTTTTTCCCCTCGTTGGATAACCTTATGTGGACCAGAATATGCCGGTTTGAAACCACCACCGGCAGTGCAGTCCTTAAGGAAGACATGAGAGGACGTTTCAGTTCTGTGCTATGCGGCTCAACTCCCTTGGTATGGTAAAACATCTCTGAAGGTGAAATAACACAGACGGATCCTTTGCATGCTGTTGTGGGGTGACCGTCGACAGTTATCACCCCTTCAAAAGACAGCAGATCCGCCTTTTCAATATAACAAACATGCTGTCTCCTCTCTTTCGAGGACGGCCAACTATACTCGCATATGTCTGCCTCCAACTTTTTGTCATCTGTGTATCTGATGGATCCTACAGGGCACGTCAACCCCATTTCCATGTTGGGGAATTCCACGTTTGAGGCTCTCTCATAATGTAGGGAAGAGGTGTATGATCCCCAAAAGAAGAAGTGAGTAACACAGGTGACATCCATCACCCTAATTCTCCAGCCCGTGATGCGAGTGTGTATTGGCCTGTTGTAGGAGACTACTAGATGGGTTGCGTTCATGGGACCTGTCTCACAAGGGTTTGCGGTGGGTATTTTGTAGACGATAGGCGGGGAGTGAGTGGTGCATATAAGGGGGCTCAATGCATGGGATGAACCCTGCATGACCATTACAACCAGGACACTAAGCATGGTGTTTGACATGATGTCGGTAAGACCTGTATGATGGTTGAGGATGGCAGATGTTGATGGCGTCGAAGCTGGGGTAGTGTTGGTCGTTGGCGTAATAATCTCATATGTTTGAATCTCATTACTAACTGGACGTAATAATGTAGTGGCAGATGTTGAAGGCGTCGGGGCTCGGGCAGTCTTGGTCGGTGATGAAATAATATCATAGGAGTGAATCTGAAATCTATTACCGCTTGGATCTGAAAATGTAACAGCAGAGGTTGGTGACGTCGAAGCTTTCAGTCAGCGTGGCAGTTGACATAATCCGATATGGAAGTACTGTTTCCTCTGTAACAGAACTTGATTCTACAATTTCACACTCAAAACTATGTACCATTTGGAATGGTTGAGATTTAATTTGTAGTTGTTTGTTTACAGGGAATTTTGCGTCAGTTTTCGCCATTGTGATGAAAAAGTCAACCAAAGTATCTGATTCCGATTTTTTTGCTGATTCTGTGTTTGTTTAGTTCTCGATAAATAATCCTTTAAAACTGTTGCTGCAGTAGTCCGTTGGTCAATGGAATGTGTTGAATAGCGTCGTTTTTGGACATTTGAAGGACGAGACCTGGTCAACGGTTCATCTGAAAATTGCAAGTCGCCGCCGCTGCTGGGAGAATCAGGGCTTCTTGTATAATCAGGGCTATTAATTATATCTTGACTACAGCATGGTCTTGAAACGTCTGGAATGCTAGATCGTCTGGTTTCTTCATCATTCAAATATCGTGTAAGAAAACTTAATTCTTGGTGGTATTTCGGTGGCTTAATGATGTCAGCGGCCTGGCCGCTTCTTTTTTTTCTGAGATTTAGTGCTTTTCGGTAGTTTTCCCTAATTTATTGCCATCTAGCTTTGCACTTTGAATTTGTAAATAAAATAAAGGAATTTAAATATTTTTTTGACATGTTCATTTGGATTATTGAATAAGTGTGATGCATAAAAGTATGTACATAAAGGGGTTTGAACATTTTTGTATGGGGAGTGTATCAGGTGCCATCAGCCATTTTATTTATTTAAACGTTATGTACAAACAGTGGTACATAGGCAGACTTAATGGTACAAGGCATTCTCTACCAGTCAACCTGTACGGGTTAGGGTACATTTAAATGATAAACTGTTTTTTTGTTTAATGCCCGAAAACTGGTAAATGATCGACCCGCGGCGAATGAGTCTTTGTACCGCTGATATGCAACTACTCTACGATTACACAAATGTATGCGTTTTATTTGTTCGCTGCGCGTTGATGTCAGCATAAAACTTAAACAACTAATATTGTACGGGTTTGCTCGTACACAACCTTTGGGTTAAATAAGAAAGAATTGTGGTAGGGTACAAAAAAAAAACAAAACAAAACAGAAACAAAAATACTATCATTATATTTATGTAGATTCTAATACATATACATATACAGATAAAATAAACTAAACAATATTATAGCAACAATAAACACAAAATATAACTCAATAATAACTATTATTACTTGGGTTTTGGATGTCTATAATCTATAAAGACGGACGGAGAGCTATAATACTCGTAGTATACTCATAAAATAATTACCTCGATTGTATTTCCTTTTTCCAAATTTGGATTCGTCCATCTGGACTATTTTTCCAGGACCACCAATCTTTCCTGTAGCTTCATTTTTTTGCCATTTGATACGAGTATATTACTATTGTTTCACGACAATAATTATACCAATCATTTATGATGGCCCTGCTTAAACAATGTCCATTAATTTCCTTAGAGGGATTTTCATTGCTGTATTGTAACTCCATTTTTGAGAATATGCCTACATCAAATAAAAAAACATGTGTTAGATTTATTTTGATGTTTTCAAAAAAATGTTCCTGTGTTTCGAGGAATTTTTGACTTGGTTTTACAATTTCCTTTGCAGCTACACCACGCACCAAAAGATATATTTGTTGATTTCATTATTCTCATTGGAGTGCGATGTGTTCTGCATAATTTCGCTGACAGTACCAATCCCTTTTCTTCAGCGAATGATTCACATTGGTCATTGATACCCAACTGTCTTATAACTCTCGCCAAATTCCACATAGTGAGCACTTCTTTGGTACATAAATATCGATTGACAAAGGGTCCGTCGCCGTCGTCTTCGAAGACATCTTCCAAAATTGTCGGACCTCCACTAAGCCCCGAGCTCATAGACGGCCCAGGTTCTGGGTCGCGTCCACTTTCACTACTTGCAGACGCCATAACAGGCTGCAATAGCATGCAATCAGTGTCCAGTAAGTATGCCGAGGTCGTACAGTGAAGCAATTCGATCAGAGTCCAAAAATAAAGCCAAAGTCTTCAAAAAACGCAAATCAAAACACAGGTGGACCATGAAATCTTAACGCGATCCAGTTAAGGCTGTTGGAAAGAGATGGCGCTAGACGACTTGTATAGCTCTGTCTCTTGCCCACAGCCTAAACTGGATCGCGTTAAGAGCTCGTGGTAAGGCCTCTGGAGCACATTCACGATAACTCGAAAGCAACGGAATGACGCCCAACGTATCTGTCAAAGTCTACATTTAAGATGACAGTTTGCGTTTCGTTTCACGTGTTAAAATATCTGGGGGCACGGCAGTGCCCCGCCAAGTCTCGAGCAAAAGGGCACGGCCGTACCATCTTTTCTCGAAGCGATTCGCGGCTGTTTCGCCCCCCCTATAACTTCGACGTGGACAAAGCTAGGAGTTTAGGTTTTCGGTGAATAATAGTAGGCATTAGAACAAGCTTAAGTTCGAAATTACATGCCAATTGAATGAATAGTTTAGGAGTTACGGTCGATCAAAGTTACACCATTTTGTCACTCACTCACTGACCGATCATCAAAAATCTAAGGTACTTCTAGCAGACTTAGAAACTTCAAATTTTGCACCAAGATAGGTCATTAGCCACATATAAAGGAAAAATTATAAAAACATTAAAAAATAATATACCATAGAAAACAATTTTATATTTGCGGTTTGGCAAGAACATTGTGTATGGATTTTGACTGCATTGTTAACTTTGTTCGTGGTTTATACATACATAGAATAGAAAAGAATAATATAAATGTAATACATACACTATAATTAATACATAAAGTTCATAATTCACTAAATTAATAAAGCTAAAACTCCATTGTATTGCGATAAATGTTGTATGCGCGCTCGATAGATGGCGTTGTACCTGTCTGAATCGCGCTATGGTTTCGTTACAGAGCGCAGTCTAAGTAGTACTTTAAAATAATTCAATAATTTTCATTTGATAGCGCCATCTATCTATGAACAACCATTTCGAAACTAAAAAAATATTGTAGCGATATTCGGAGTAGATTTATTATTGTTACTGAAACAGTTATTTAGGAAAATAGTTTATTAATATAACATAGACATAGTTACATATCTAGTTGTTTACCTGTTATTTAGTTTAGTTATATTTTTAGTTTGTAAGTTAGCAGATATATATTTATTTAGTTATTTGTTAGTTAGTTTAGTTCTATTTAGTTTGTTAGATAGAGAATGGGTCCTAAGCAAAAAAGTAGCTGAAGTCCAAGAAATTATGAGGACACCTAAAAAAAAGAAAGAAATATACTTACAAAAAATAAATGAGATCCCACCAAAAACATTAAATGTAAAAAATGCCAAGTCTCTCGATGTAGTCTTTCCATCGTAAAAAGTTTTGAGATCTCACAGAAGCCAAGTCCTATTCAAATTATTTTATAGTTATAAATCAACATTTAGTAATTATATCAATAGTTTTCTTTATATTATAACTATAGTGACTTGGCAATGAGCACAAATTAACTTGCTGCCTGGAATTATGTGCAAATGTTACTGACGAGACCTGTGATCAGATTATTTGTTACTTATGTGTGAATCATGATGGTCACTACCGACTACATGTTCCAATACAATAATTAAGAATACCTTACGGGCCATCGCTTTATGAAAGTAAATGATGAATGTTAAGAGAATATATAAAGTAAAAGAGAATGTTTACGCATGCGGTGTGTGTAACTTTCAACTCCTCCAAATATTTTTATTTGTTTTTACTTGTGCTCATTGCCAAGTCACTATAGTTATAATATAAAGAAAACTATTGATATAATTACTAAATGTTGATTTATAACTATAAAATAATTTGAATAGGACTTGGCTTCTGTGAGATCTCAAAACTTTTTACGATGGAAAGACTGCATCGAGAGACTTGGCATTTTTTACATTTAATGTTTTTGGTGGGATACATCCTACTTGAAAAACTTTAAAAACATGGCGATAATACAGAAATTACATTCCGTTTCAGCACACTATTAATAATATTTAACGTAATTTTGAAAATTGTTTAAAAATATCTAGACGCAACTCCGGCAGCCAAAATTACTTTGGAGGGTTAGGGAGGGACGAGGTCCATTGAGCCCCCTAAACCTCCAGTATCCTCAAATTCAGGTTAATTTCTAAACCCAACCCGAGGAATCCTCATCAACCCTATTTTGTAAGACGACTAAAAAGCCACGGTGTATAGATACGTGTACCTAACACTATTGTGTGAGTATACATAAAATATTATTTTTGTTATGCAGGCTCTGGGCGAGCTGATGCAGAGCGCATACGAAGAAGACTCATTAATATCAATTTTACTTAATTATAATATTTTATTTACTATGTGTTTCAAATAAAAAACATAGGTACGAGTATAATAGTCTCAAAATCAATTATTATTTTTATTTACATAATATGCAATCGCATCAGCTATTTTTTATGCAGCCTGCGCAAATAGCAGCGATACCTCGACTTGCACCTTGGCTGCCTCTGCCTGCATTTTGGCAGCGTCTGCTTGCGCTTCAGTTGCAGCTGCCAGCACCTAAAACGTTAGATTTACTAAATGTGTCTTTATGTTCTCCAGTATGCTAGTGTTCTTAATAATAAAAACAAATTGTACACTATAGCACACCCTCATTGCATCTGCATTTGCTTCTGTAACTGCCAGAAATTCTCGTCGAGCTGCAATACCCAAAATGAAATGTATTGCAGGATTTTTTGGGAAAACAACCTATACTCGTAGAACTAATTAAATGTTTTTATTATAAATTAAATTTAAGCCTACTCCTTCTGCTTGCTGTCTCTCGTTGTGGTGGTGCTGATGATGCAGCTTCTGTCGTGTTGCCACTTACTACTGCAATAATCAAATATAACTTTAATAACAACTTACATCTTCTTCTGGCATAGCGTCCGGGCAGTCTGTCCCAAATGTGTAATCTACACCAACTATGGATAAGATCCGTCTTTCGACCTCGGTCAAGGGAGCAGTGACGACGCCTCGGTTGCCGGTGCGAATGTATTGTTTTCTTAATTTTGCTGCCTTATTATAAGCGCGTCTTTTCAAATCTCTCGTAACCTTCAATTAGAATAATTTATTCAAGTAAATAATACTCGTAATAAAACGGACGCTGCATGTATGTACAGTAAGATTCACGAAAAATGACCACGGCGCAGAAGGCATATTTTAGGACCCTTTGGAGGTACGCGGTGACGCACGGGCGGAGTGCGTCAAGACCGGAGAACGCCATTGGTGCGCGCGCGTCTCGTGATAGGCCGCTCAGTAGCTATTCGTCTATCGCGGCGTTGACGCCAAATTCTACCGCTATTTGTGGTCATCTTTCGTGAATCGTACTGTACTTATACTTAAAACCAACCCTTCTTTGAAAGAGACTTACCGTCATCCACTGCTCTGACGTCTTAATGGATCCGTTGGGGAGATTGTTGAGCTCCTCGGCAACCTCCCTCCAGCCCATTTCGTAATTTTTCCGGCCCTGCAAGCCGGTAAATTTTCGTGTGTGAAGAAATGGGCGGTCTTCTATAGTTGCCAAAAGTGCTTCTATTTGGTTAGATGTTACGCGTGGCGTACGCCTACGCCTGAAACATTAATATATTCGTTATGTAAACACAGAATATTTCGGTACTAGCTTCTAATATTTTGTACTAAAAGTAGGAATAAAAAATAGTCGTTGTAGGTTGTACTTACCTGACGCTCAAGCTACTAGCACGCAGCGGGCCTGCGCCTGTGTCGCTGTCCATGGAAACAGTCCAACAATAACGCATATAAATATCTCTGTTATTAGTAGAATAGTTGGGTTTTTCCGTACGTGCACCTCTACCACGCACCGGTTGCGCCATAGGCCTTCTCATGTAATTAGACCTTTTCTGATAACCATATACACGATTAAAGACTTACCTCTTAGGTGCCCGTAACTCATGATTGAACTTTCCGGTTGAGATGACAGCTCTTCATCCATTGCTCCCCTGATAGCATCTTTCAGCGTGCTATGATTACGCGCGACTACAATCGTGCTAACACGACTATTTCTTAGGCCGTCAGAAAATCTTTTAATAGCATTTTTCTCGTTTATGGATTTTAAAATTTCGTACTTCTGGGAATCCCCATCGGCCTGTGAAATGGTCAAGTCGACAAACATAGTCTCTATATCCTTACCGAAATCTTCTATTGTTTTTCCACCTTGTTTTGCGCGCTGTAATTGGCTTTGGGTTGCCGTATCAGACTTTTTAGACAGAAGGAAACATTTCATAACCTTAATTAAGGATTTTTTACTTGGATCGTTTAACATAGCTTCGTACATTTTTATATTTGCTATCAATTGTTTGTTAACATGTCATTTTCGTCACCAGTCATAACGGGTAGCAAAGTAATTGCCGTTTTTAAATCAATTTTTTCCATGTTGGAGTTTTCCGATTCCACAACAGAGCAAAGTGACTTTATCTTATAGAAACTAACTTTTATCTATTCATATAAATGACAATGGGCAAAAGCGGTCCAAGATCCTCCACTTATGACACTTATGGGAAATGAAAGAACATAGTTGTGACATCATTCTGGCAAAAGATTATCGAAATCTGTCCTGGGGTTCTTTTTTTATTTCCGTTTAAAAGTGACTACCTAATCTAACCTAACCCAACTTTTTTCATTCAGCTGTAAATGATGCCCGATGCATACTGAACCATCTGGGAAGGCGGTTGGCTAATGTTTGACTTACACCGACTGAACATACCAATGAGACCTTAAATAGCTAACCTAACCTAACTTTTTTTGTTCAGCTGTAAATGATGCCCGACGCATACTGAACCATCTGGGAAGGCGGTTGGCTTATGTTTGACTTACACCGACTGAAAATACCAATGAGACCTTAAATAGCTAACCTAACCTAACTTTTTTTGTTCAGCTGTAAATGATGCCCGACGCATACTGAACCATCTGGGAAGGCGGTTGGCTTATGTTTGACTTACACCGACTGAAAATACCAATGAGACCTTAAATAGCTAACCTAACCTAACTTTTTTTGTTCAGCTGTAAATGATGCCCGACGCATACTGAACCATCTGGGAAGGCGGTTGGCTTATGTTTGACTTACACCGACTGAAAATACCAATGAGACCTTAAATAGCTAACCTAACCTAACTTTTTTTGTTCAGCTGTAAATGATGCCCGACGCATACTGAACCATCTGGGAAGGCCTGGTTGGCTTATGTGTGACTTGGACCCACTAAAATACCAACGAGACCTTAAGGTCTGCTGAAGCTGAACAAAAAAAGTTAGGTTAGGTTAGCTTTTTAAATAGCTAATTAAGGTCTCGTTGGTATTTTTAGTGGGTGTAAGTGAAACTTAAGCCAACCGCATTCCCAGATAGTTTAGTGTGCGTCGGGCATCATTTTTAGTTGAACAAAAGAAGTTAGGTTAGGTTAGCTATTTAAGGTTTCGTTGGTATTTTTAGTGGGTCGAAGTCACACATAAGCCAACCGTCTTCCCAGATGGTTCACTGTGCGTCGGGCATCATTTTTAGCTGAACAAAAAAAGTTACGTTAGGTTAGCTATTTAAGGTCTCATTGCGGTATTTTTTGTCGGTGTAAGTCATACATAAGCCAACCGCCTTCCCAGATGGTTCAGTATACGTCGGGCATCATTTATAGCTGAATGAAAAAAGTTAGGTTAGGTTAGCTATTTAAGGTTTTGTTGGTATTTTTAGTGGGCCGAAATCACACATAAGCCAACCGCCTTCCCAGATGGTTCAATATACGTCGGGCATCATTTTTAACTGAACAGAAAAAGTTAGGTTAGATTAGTTAATTAAGGTCTGGTTGGTATTTTTAGCGGGTCCAAGTCACACATAAGCCAACCGTCTTCCCAGATGGTTCACTGTGCGTCGGGCATCATTTTTAGCTGAACAAAAATAGTTAGGTTAGGTTAGCTATTTAGGGTCTCATTGCGGTATTTTTTGTCGGTGTAAGTCAAACATAAGCCAACCGCCTTCCCAGATGGTTCAGTATACGTCGGGCATCATTTACAGCTGAACAGAAAACGGTTAGATTAGGTAATTAAGGTCTGGTTGGTATTTTTAGTGGGTCCAAGTCACACATAAGCCAACCGTCTTCCCAGATGGTTCACTGTGCGTCGGGCATCATTTTTAGCTGAACAAAAAAAGTTAGGTTAGGTTAGCTATTTAAGGTCTCATTGGTATTTTCAGTCGGTGTAAGTCAAACATAAGCCAACCGTCTTCCCAGATGGTTCACTGTGCGTCGGGCATCATTTTTAGCTGAACAAAAAAAGTTAGGTTAGGTTAGCTATTTAAGGTCTCATTGGTATTTTCAGTCGGTGTAATTCAAACATAAGCCAACCGCCTTCCCAGATGGTTCAGTATGCGTCGGGCATCATTTTTAGCTGAGTGAAAAAAGTTAGGTTAGGTTAGCTATGAAAGGTCTTGTTGGTATTTTTAGTGGGTCTAAGGCACGCATAAGCTAACCGCCTTCCCAGATGGTTCAATATGCGTCGGGCATCATTTACATCTTCACAAAACAAGTTAGGTTAGGTTAGGTTTGAATAGGTAAGGTTAGGTTAGGTTAGTAGTCACTTAAATGGACATAAAAAAAGAACTCCCGGACGGATTTTGATAATCTCTTGCCAGAATGATGTGACAACCATATTCTTTCATTTCCCATAAGCGTCATCAGTGGAGGATCTTGGACCAAGTTCCATACATTTTTGCCCATTGTCCTTTTCTAAATTTTTAAGATCATTTGACTTAATTTCTCCACTTGATATCTTATCTTCTATGTTCGTACTAATATCATTTAAATTATCATATAACTCGCAAGTTTGTGTATATTTTACACTTAAATCTTGTACCGCTCTTCTGGCTGGTCCTAACTTCGTTAGATATTCTTGGATACACTTTAATTGTGTTAAAATATGTTTTAGATCATCAGCCATAACACGTTTTATATTTAATTATCAGTAGATACATAGGTACCAAAATAAGACCTACATACTCTATTATTAAAATTAATTTTAGCTTCTCATGTAATAAGTAAATATGTAATTAGAGCTACATTAGTTCAGACCTTTAGTATGGAGAGGTTACACCAAACACTTAATGCACCATCACATTGTGGCTGGCTATTGTACGTACTCTTGACGTTTCACTTCACTTTACACGTTCAGGTTTCTGAAGACTCTACTACGCCCACCACAAGAAAAACCTCGCTTTTTTGCGTTCATGGACACATTATTTCACAATTAGTCGTCCGTTTCTGTTAAATTCGTGATCACAAGTAATGTTTTTTCACACATTGTCACTGCTATTGTTTTAAAATTCCGTATAAATCGCGGTTGGTGGTCGTGGTTGCGCCATCACCAGTTAAAGGCAGGGTCGCCATGTACGTACTGTTAGGAGTTTGAGGGAACAATCAAAAAGCCATCTTGCTTAAAGTATTAACCTTTAATGGCTCACTTACATACTAAGTTACATTTATATAGGGAGAAGTCTTACACACACTACAAAACCAAGATATTAAGATATACCATAACAGTTTATTGCCATATGCTTACCCGTTTACCCACAAACAAACTTGACATTGACAGTATGCCTGTTTGACATGTTGAACGTTTAGGTGTTGCAAGTGTTATCCTTTGGTATGCCAAGACCAATATGGCGCACCTGACGTTCGCTGTCGCGGGCCGCTCGGGTGACGTCATGCGCTATCGGCGCGTCCTAGTAAAACATCTGTAGCTCCTTTGTTTAGCATAGCAGCCGTAAGCAATTTATGTTGTTGGAATTGTTATGAAATAAGCTATCAGTTTTAAAATGTTTTAGTTCGTTATTGCATTGTTATAATTATATTGTTAATTCAAGTTTGAAATCAGTGTAAGCTAAATTGTCCCAGTTTATTGTACAAAAGTATATAGAAATAAAACAAATAAACATTATTTGACAAAGTATTTATTCTGTTTTCATTAATGAACCTTAATTTACAAAAATCCATTAAAATATCACACCGCCCCATACATTTTTTTCACTCTACAAACATTACAAACATATGGCTAAAAGCGCCTTATTCACGATCTGTCACGGCTGTACGTCAGCTCAAGGTCGCGTTGCTGGACGTAGCATACACACTATCGTGCGCGCATCCAGCGAGCAGAATAAATCGGTCGAATAAATGAGAAGACGTGTTTTGATTAATTTGAAATGCCAGCTAACACGTTCGCTGCGGCAAAACACACCTGTTGTGTTTCTACTAACGGAACGCGAGTGCGGCGCTTACACACGCGTATGTGTTTCGTAAAGGAGATGGCTAAATGAGTGCCCCAGTCGTCTATAAGAATTTCATTTTAACTCGTAGTATTTGAAAATTCATTAATGAATTGTTTAATGTTTAATAATTTCCTAAGACTCATATAAAATGTTAAACATAAAAAAGTATCTGAATTGCTTTTCGCTCATTTTTTATTGACATGATGACTTGGTCACGATGAAATAATGAAAACTAGGGAAGGGTAATAACGCTTTTCCTGATTGTTAAAATGAAACTGTATTTAATCGATTTTTACTAATGTGATTTAAAACGATTTGTTTTCTGAAATTAAGAATTGGCGTTGAAACAGTATTTGGCGGGAATCGATAGATTCAGAGTCGTTTCGTTGCTTTTTATTGTGTTTTCATGCGTTTTGATTCGGAAAATCAGATTGTTTTAAAGTGATTCGTCCACTAAACTCAACTTTATTATTTTCGTTAAAAGCTTCGGAATGAGCTTCTTAGTTTAATCTTAGTTCATATTTTGTGCAGAATAATATTAACTGGACAGGTTCCGTCTGAACTGGAAGGAAGACGCCCAACATCGTGAAAGGTAGGAGTGGAAAGAGAATATTGCCCAGCACGCGTAGCATGGCGATTCTATCTCTATTCTACCAAGAAAAGACAAAGTTATTTCATCGTTATTTCTACACAAATCGACTGTTTTTTTGCACAAATATGACACCATTCGTACACTATTGTAGATAAGAACGTTTATTTTCCATATTTTTTACATTACCATGCTTAAAACGCTAAAAATATTTCTACGTTCTGTCATTTTGCTTATTCTTGCGTCGACAAAACCCCTTTCTACGGCGCCATGCTTCACCAGCTGGAGTGGGAGAGAAAAAAAAATAACTGAAGTATGATCGATACTACTTTCTAACGATTTCAATCGATTCTTTTATCGCTTCTGTGACACTTTGAGTCCAATCCCATCTTTAAGAAAAAAACAAACGTCAGACGTCGTTTGAACGCTCTGCGCTCTGCTTATTATTATTGTTCGTTGTGATTCTTTCATTTTGCTTTTCCTTGACTCCCGCTTGTTTATTGGACTTCCTGCTTGCAAACCTATCGACCTCTCGCTTCTCGACTCGGACTTGACTTGTATACAGTGAATCATGCAATGCATAAACTGTGGTATATCCACGCGAAGACTGCGGCGTCATATACACTCGAGAGGAGCTCGTGGCTAAATAATTATAACCGCACAGGCCGATCTTTCAGCCAACATTGTCATCCTTGTTATGAACTGCTGCATTCAGGAGCAACTGGTGAAATTCGTTTATTCGGCTATTCAACGGAGTGCTTAACTTGTGGTTCTGTGAGAACATTGCAAGGCCATCGCCATGTAGTGGAAAGAAACAGTTCAAAGTTGCAGAAATTAACAACATCACACCCAGATTTCCATCATCACGTAATAAAATGACATTTAAACACAGTCCGTCGCTTCGTATTCTTTCAGACTTTATATAAAAGAATCACAGATTAACGAATAAATATAGTATTTCCTATTTTTCTTGTTTCATTTCGAAATTGTTAAATGTATCCTTAGCTAATTAGAGGGTTCAACAACGAGTTCAGAAAGGATTAATCAATCACGACAACAAAATGAAAGCGCCCAGTGCGTTTATTTGACTTTACCGATATAACTAACATAATATTATTATGAATGTGGTTATCATTATTAGATAGATTAGTTCTTCCAAACAGGTTTAGGTATACTGTATTCAACTATGTCAATCAAGTAAACGATATCGTTTGTTTATCATTACAACTACTTACCTACTTATATCGTCTGTGAAAACTGTCTTTATTTTAAGTTTAAGCACGTATCACATTATTTGGTAAGTAGATTGAAGATGTTTAATTAATCTGAGTGGATCACAAATGTGGTCATCAATAAATAAATACAATGTCAGATACATAAAAGTAAACGCCTAAGTAAAAGTTTATAGCAATATCAATATTTGCAATTTTTGTAGTACTTATAATGGTAGGTGTTCACGTTTTTTTTTTATCATGATTATGAAGATATAACAAGTTTTAGAAACTTTTTTTATGTGAAATATTAATATTGAGCTATTCAGCGTTATACAGTGCTAGGTCCCATTTCTATAGCCGTCTGAATTTTTGCACATACTTGAACTTTCCCATCTCCTTTCAATACAGCTGTGCGGCCAAAACACGCCCTGCGTGTGAGCTGTAAACGTTTCGCGAGTGCGGGCTTACGCGCTACGCGTGTTTCCATATACGAGTGCTGTGAGGGTGCTCCCACATCTATCGACGCGGAATTGGCTTTTTCCGTCGCCCTTTCTTTCTGTCGCTTAGAACTGCATTTGCCACGGAAAAAGCCGATTCCGCGTCGATAGATGTGGGAGCACCCTAAAACACACCTGATGCGTTTTTTTGTTGCTACGACGACAGTGCGGCTCACACAACGACGATATAATACTAGACTACGCATGCACGATCTAGGGAACAAAAATTATTCTGCCTACTCGCTGAGGTACTACGTAAGCGAGGGGGACGGGGTACTGCATTGTGATTGGCTAACTCAAGGTCTGTTCTGTCTCAACGTATGTTTACGGCTCACAGGATTGGTCGAAATGAGACGAATATAGGACTTTTTTGCCTAATGTGTTGGCAGACATCGGTCGCCTATTATTAGGAGTCTAGTATTATATCGTCGTTGGGCTCACACACCCGTTTGTGTTTTAATGATTAAGTTATTTTCTTGTAGTACTCAGACTGTCTGTTTGGACCTATTGGCGTCACTTTTTATAGGATTCTAATGAGAAATAAAATACCTTTTACATTTATTAACGTTTTCATTCATTTTTTATTATTTGAAAACGAAATACCTGCGTAAGAATTATTTAGATAGGTATCCATCTAGATGAGGTAAGATACGTGACGAGAAATTGTTTTTCAATTATAACTATAACAATACCGAAATCAAAATGATTTCTGAGTAGGTACCTATCTTATTAGGTACTTATTAGCTAGGTATGAAAAAGCACCTAGGTAAGTTGCGTCGTGACAACTACGTAAGCTTTTATTTTCGGTTTCGTTGTTTTACGCATCTGCCTAGCTCGTCCCAAGCATGCTCGATCGGGTTGATATCCGGGCTGCGCGCTGGCTACTTCATATGAGTAATGTTCATCTCTTGAAGGTAGTCATTCACAATCCTACCTGTATGAGGTCGGGCATTGTCATGCATAAATATAGCATCCTCACCTAAATTGACCATAAATGGACCAACGTGATCATTGAAGATTTCTTCCACATATCTTACGCTAGTTAAAGAGCCGTTTTCTATGATCACCAGCTCTGTGCGACTTTCAGAAGAATTTCCGGCCCACACAAGTACAGACCCACCACCGTAGGCTACTTTTTCTTCGATGCATGCTTGCTTGAATCTTTCCCCTGGTCTTCGATACACTCTGTGTCTTCCATCGTGCTTGTAGAGCATAAATTTTGATTCGTCGGAGAACATAACTTTTGACCAATCTTCAATACTCCAATTTACGTGGCTCTGGGCATATCTTAGTCTTGAAATACGATGCCCACGCTCCAGTTTAGGGCCGTTTGCAGGTCTAAGGGGTTTTAAGTTAGATTCAGCAAGCCGACGTCTTACTGTCCATGCACTTGGGTTACTTCCTCCGAGGCGTCGAAACTGATTGGTGAGTTCAGTTCCTGTGAGAAAGCGATTTCGAAGCATGGTGTTCACCAAGTATCGGTCTTCTCGTGCTGTGGTACACCTGGTTCTGCCCGTTCCTGGTCTGCGTAGGTTAGAACCAGTTTCTTCGTAACGTCGGAGAACTCTTTGTACTGTTGACAGCGACACACCGACAGTCCTGGCTGTATCGCGCTGACTCCGGCCGGTTTCCAGCATTGTAAGTATTCTGGTGCATTCTTCAGGCGTAAGCGACATAATTTCAGCTTGAATAATGAATATAGAGCACTATCAACATGGTTTATGTACCCACATAAATGACAGATTACAAACAAAAGCAAAACCGAATGCTGTAATTTCGTAGTTCCACCTTCGAAAGTGGCCCTTTTTCAAATTTGTTTTTTTTATGATATAACTTTACAATAACTAAGAAGTTTTAATACCTTCATTTAAGGAGTATTACATTGTCTATTAAATACAATTTATTGCATTAACCTAGCATTTTTAGTTTCCGAGATTTTTAGGATTCTTTAAGTGACCCGGATTCATTGCTCTCGAGTGTATTTCAAATCGCGATGTCTAAAAAACGATTTTTTATACCTCCATCTATCGATATTATGTAATTATTCTTCCAAATTCACTGGTTATCTGCCTAAAAATTGGTCTTAAATGTGATAGGCGAAGTATTGGTACTTTTCTCTAACTTCGCCTACATCATGTTATAGCGTCAAATATTAAATTTCATTTCAAAGTCTACTTACTACATCTTTTTTTTTTTTTTTTTTTTTAGCGTGGTAAAATCATCAAATGAGTCCTCCAACCCCGGGCAGGGCGGGAGGGACTGTCAGACTTCTACTGACTAAAATCCACGGTGTCCTTCAATAGCCCTTTCTGTTCCAGGGTCACGGTAAGGAAATAATCCCGCGACCCCGGCAGGCTTTGGCCCTCTGAGAGGGGGGCCCCATCATTATGCTGACGCTCTTTGAGGCGCGCGTGGGACACAACGCGCCGTCGACCCGGGCATGGTCCTTGGTCGGGCAGCGAGTTGCCCTTTACTCGCTGCCCGCATGCCCGCGCCTACGGTGGCCGGAGATCATCTAGCGACGTCCGTCGCCGTGGGCGTCTACCACCGCGGATGGGGCGGAGGGAGGACTCTGTCCTCTCTCGCTCGCGGCCCGCCTCCTCCTTCACGAGCATTACTGCCTCGCAGAAGGAGGCGACCGCTTCCCACTCCGTCTCGCCCCGCAGCATGGCCGCGACCAATGCTGGGCGCGAGAGGTCTCCGCCTATCGCAGCCGTGAGGACACGTCGGTGCTCTGCCCAAGCTGGGCAGTCTTGCACCGTGTGCTCCACCGTGTCCTCCGGGCGATCTTCGCAGTGGTGACACCCAGGCGTCTCCTCCTTTCGCATCAGACACAGGTACCTCCCGAAACTTCCGTGTCCGGTGAGGACCTGCGTCAAGCGGTAGGTCAGGACGCCATGACTTCTCTCCAGCCACTCCTCAAAGAGGGGTCTTACCGCCGCAATTGCGGCGTGCCCGGCCTTCGGTCGCGACAGTCGTTCCTTCCATACTGCCCTGAGATCGCGCCGGAGCTCTTCCCGCCGCGCCTCGACTTCACGAGGCAGCGGGGTCACGCCCCGGCGCTGCGCCTCCACGCGCCACTCATAGACGCGCTGGAGGGCAGTCGCCTCCAGATCCCAGGGCAGCAATCCGGCAAGGAGGTTGGCCGATTCGCCGGCAATCGTGCGGTATCCCCGGATCATCCGGATAGCCATGACCCTCTGGCATGCGACCAGCTTCTGTGGTCGCGTCCGGATGCTCAGGGCCCACACAGGGGCCCCGTAGAGGGCCATGGACCGCACGACGCCGGCGTACAGCCTACGGCAGGAAGCGTTTGGCCCGCTGAGATTGGGCAGGAGTCGCCTGAGGGCGCCCGCTGCACGGTTCAGCTTTGGGGCTAAACTCAGGAAATGCTCCCTGAAGTTCCACCGGCTGTCGAGGACGAGTCCCAGGTACTTCATCGTCCTCTCGACGCCGATAGGAACTCCTTCCACCGTAATGCTGTAACTCGACTGTGGCGCGTTACGGCGGCCATAAAAACACATGGCCTCCGTCTTGTGCAGCGCCACGTCGAGTCCCAACCGCCGGATCCTGTCGACGACTGTCGCGACCGCTTCCGTCGCCACGTCGGCCGCCGCCTGGTGCGACTCTCCCTGTGCCAGGACGAGCGTGTCGTCAGCGTAACAAATTACGCTGACGCCGTCAGGGAGGTCGCTGCGCAGCACCCAGTCGTATCCGATGTTCCACAGGGGCGGTCCCAGGACCGAACCCTGTGGAACACCACTTACTACATCTAGTGTAAGTATTTTAGGAAGTGACAGACGACTATAAATTTGAAATAAAGCACCATAAAGTCGATTTTAAAAAAATAATCTTTTGTAGGCGAAGTTAGGCTACAGTCTGAAGTTAGTTCCATACATTTGATGTATTGCTGATAGGGCTGCCAATTTTTTATGTTAATTTATATTACTGCAAAATAAAAGGGTAACAGTTTCTACAAAAAAATAAAAATAGAGCTTGATAATTATTTATTAGAGTGCCAAAAATATTTATGATAAAAACTCAGCGAAAACATTTGCTTAAATTATTTGTATCCTTTAATCTACTTAGTTACGTCAATGCTTTTTTAGAGATCAATGCAGACATAAATGCAAGTAGTTTCAGGTAATAATTACCTTATAACTAAATAGTCGGATTAAACATATAAATGTTTAATTAATTCGGAAACATAGGAACTAGATAACAATATTTGGCTCATAATCCTTAAGTTCACATATAGGTAGGTACATCAATACTAAATTTTAGATATAAAATCAGACTAGACTAGGCCAATCATAGACTTCAAGTTTCTAGCTTAATAAGAAAATAAAATTTTATCAAAAAAGTAAACAGCAACAACATTTAACTTACATTAATACTTAGACATTAAATCAGTCTCAAAACACGTCAGTCAAAAATACAAAAACAAAAAACACTTTATTTAAAATAGACTTAATTATTATTGGATGTTGTAATTACTTAAATCAATATTAAATATGATATGACCCCTTCGAGAAATGTTTGGCTCAGGCAATACCCTAACAATATCATCTAAATGCTTCATAGTCCAAATATCATCTATTGTAGGATAAGTAAACACTGATCCTCTTTTAAATTTTGATTCCTTCACTTTCCTCACAAATTTGACCTCAGGCACGTCATCTTTCATCGATATTACTTTGCCTACGAAATGCTTTACGCTCTTTTTTGTAGCAAATTTAGCCAAAATCCAGGAATCTGTTTTAAATTTATTACCATTCTCTGTGAAATATTCAATGTCAGACATTCCGTAACTTATTGATGGTTCTACGTTTTCTTGTTCTTCTTGTTGTTAGTGTCTGATGAATTCGTCCATAGTTTCATATTCTGAATCGTCCGTTTCAGCTACAGACATTTCAATGCTGGATTCACTATCGGATCTCTTCTTTCTTTGTTTGATAGGTTTGTACGTCTTCTGCAACTTCTTTTTTCTAGTTTCCTTACTTATTATTTTTCTCTTCATACATGCCACGTCTTCTTTTATTTCTTGTGTAATTTCTTCTAGGGCTTTTCTTTTATTAGCTACCATTTCTTTTTTTATTGGGAGTAATTCCATGTGCAAGGCAGACCGTGATATTCTGACCCCTTTCATTTTAAGATTTGTATTTCCTTGCTTACTTTGCAGGTTTTTTTGAGACGATCCTGCTTTGATAGTGACATCAGAGGTAATTACAATTTTCGTTTTTTTGGTTTGTAGGCATTCTGGTATTTTGTTAATAAATGTCATATTTGCTTGGTCGTTCCTTGAAATTTTACTCAAGTAATGAACAGTTGATAGTTGTGAGGAGGATTCCTCAGTATTTTGCATGAAAGCATTGATACTCCTGATACACAAGTTATTCAAGCTATCGGGAGCCTTTGGCATCAGCGATGACTTCAACTGCAGTAATAAGGCAGAATTTGGCTGAATTTCTGGATCATTTTCTTCTAGTCTATTAATATTTTTTATTGCTTTTCCTTTCTTTGGTTGAGTTGATACATCCTTAAAATCGCTTGAAGAGACCGATTTTCCCGGTGGGACATTTAGTTTCTTGTTTCGAATTTTTTTATTTGGATTTGGACTGTGTGTCTCCTTCAGCCAGTCTTATAGTGCATTGTCAATAGTATATGGCATCACCTTGTGATTTGAGCCTGGTAGTTTACTTATTACTTTATCCGGGTTAAATGGTGCAATGCCAGTACTTTTGAATGCACTGATTATGTTGTGTGTTTTTTCGTTAAGTTGGTCCATTAATTTTTTGAGTAGATCTGGGAAATGTCCCTTGTGAATTGTTGCTTCCCTTGGGTTTTTTATCTTGTAACGTAATAAAATTTCTCTCCATAGTTTTTTTAATGGGCCAAAATAGCACACATCCAAGGGTTGAGTCAAATGGGATGAATTTGGGGGTAAAAATACGAAACGTATATCATTTTCTTCACAATATGTCACAATTTTGTGATTTATGTGGGAGGCCAGGTTATCTCCAATTAAAACCTTCGATCCAGTTTTTGTTTTAGCCCAGGGTAAAATAATACTTTCAAACCAATCTTCGAACAGAACACTATCGAACCATCCCGATTTAGAACGGTTGAAAGTGCTCAGCTTTATACACAACGTATGGTGCAAGACATTCTCCTCCTGCAGTTATTGCGAACATTATAGATATAGCCCCCTTCGTATAATTTAACACCCTTTCGGGGTACTTGACTCCTCTTCTGAACAAACATTTTTGAGCCCCAGGATTATCGGTTAAATTTGTCTCGTCGTAATTTAAAATGTTCTCATAAGAGATTCCTTCCAGTGATAGCTTTAGATTTTTGAAATATTCCTCCATTTTTACAGGGGATTTTTCTGCACGGCTTCTTTTTATATTTTGGATCACTCTGTAGGTTAAGTCTGATTTATTTCGTTTTAAAAAAGTGTATGCCCACTTCTTTCCGGGTAACTTGTTATTAAAAATGGAAAGTCTTCCATTGACCTCCAAATATCTAAAAATAAAACAGTTAAATTAGTAGGAGTTAAATAGTAGTAGGGGAAATTGAGAATAAAATGTGTAAAACTAAAATTATCAAGTGATTTTTTTATTCCTAGGCTTTACAAACGTTTATGCATACTCAACTCAAGTATATTTCTAGATACAATATTATTTTGAACATCACCTATGTACAACAATTCGCAAATCCAGAAGGGTCAAAGGACTGCCATATTCGGCGGCTGCAATTAACACTCTTTTTATATTATCTTCCTCCTCATCAGTTAGCCGAGTTGGGCATCCTGGACTTTTAGGGTGTTTATTATGTAGCTTGTCCAATAAAGTTCGACGAGGTATCCCAAAAGTTCTTTCTGCTTCGTATGAAGACATCGTTTTCTTTCTTAATGCTTCTACTGCCAATTCTATCATATTTTTTAATGTTTCACAGTATATTCCCTTTTTTTGGGTTTCGTCGCTGGTCCCTTGATTTTTGGCATTGTCCATCGATAGTTCTGTAACCAGTTTTATGATCTAGATAAGCTCTCACACTACCTATCTAAACAACTGAACAAGCCTGTATTAACTGATATTTTAGTATGTTTATGATGTTAAATAACCTGGGTATAATATGTAGGATCAAAATAATTGTCAAGACGAATTAATGTTGCCCAAAATCGGTCTTCCGGTCTTTTGGTCTTCCTGCAAAAATCTTGCAAGTCTTGTGCTACAGTTACCTGACTAACCTAACCTAACCGTTACCATAAATATAATATGTAATAATAATATAATAATTTGTTTATTTCTCTCATAAAGGTACATATTGGTCACAAGTTATTACAACAATTACTTATAGTATAGCGATTCAACCTAGGCTACTTCGATAATTTTTGCAGAATGTCTTGTGCTGATTTTGAAGTAATATTGCAAAGAATTTCTCCTTTAATTTCAAGGAAAGACACTAAATGGAGAACTGCTGTTCCTACAAAAATTCGATTAGCATTGACTTTAAGGTTTCTAGCAACAGGTGACAGCTATATGAGTCTGCAATACCTATTTAAAATTTCTCATCAACTTATTTCTACTATTGTATATGAAGTTTGTAATGCGCTGATTCGAGTTCTTCGCGATGAAGTGAAGGTGAGTACAAGAAAACTACATAGTAAATTCAACCATTTCTTTATTGTTCATGAAGTTAAAGAATAATGAATTAATGAATATAAAGATTAATAATCAAATTAGTGTGTTTTCATAATTAAATATGTCATTTTGTAATCAAAAGTTATCCGAATTTAGTAATCATTCAAGTGGTAATGTTCATCATCATCACTAATATCGGTACCACGGCATCGTTCATATGCTTCTTCAATTATATCTTTGTTATTTTTAGGGCGTATAGTGGTTTCCGAAATAATATTAATTTTCTTATTCTTAGGCACTTCTGGTTCCTGATTAAGACTGTTCATACTAAATGATGCTATATTGTTATCATAATCACATGCGATGCTAGTATTTGTTATGTAATTTGGTTGCTGCGACACAGTTTGAGAATCAAATGATCGCCCCGGTATCTCATGAATTTCAGTCTGTATTCGTGTCTTTCATATGGCGTTGGTGTTGATTGAATATCGTATTTTTTAATGGATTGAGATCTTAGTTTAAAATCGTTTGAAGCTGCTGGATATTGCCGTGTGGATGACCCCGGTAGAACATACTCTTGTGGTGTAACTAAAGATTGTTCAGACTGAGACGATCTAGGTACATAAATAGAATGTTGATTAACTGGAATAGGAAGCTGGTCATTATATGTTATCGGTGAACGTATCTCTTTTCTGATTTTCATAGTGTACCTAAATATTAAATTATCAATCTCGTTCATTAATATCAGTCGGTGATCTTCTTGTAGTGACTTAAGCTTTTCAGCGAGTAGTTGGCCGTATAAATCACATTCGCCGACTGCTTTCGTATTTTTGGATCTTTCTTTAATTAATGCAAATGCCTCATCCATCTGTTTTTTTGCAACTAGTACATCCTGCATTCGACGCCGTCTTTTGGGAATCACAGAAGAATCAGACTGGTTTTCAGGAGTCTCACTTCGATTGCTTGATACAAGTGATTCAGATCTTACTGTATTTGAGTCCATGAAGTTACTTGATTCCGGTTCATGTGAACGGCCTCTCCGTTCAATACTCGAATCCGATCGCTCCTGCAATCATAATAAGTACTAAAATTAGGCATAAATTGTGCATTGTGAATGTAAAAAATGTCAAAAATTATTAATTTCTGTTTCAGTTGCCGAAATCTACGAATGAGTGGCTAATCAAAGCAGCTGGCTTTGAAAGGCTATTTCCACATGCCCTGGGAGCTATAGATGGCAAGCATGTTGTGTTGGGATCGCCTATTCATAGTGCGTCTGAGTACATAAACTACAAAAAAGATTTTAGTGTTGTCCTATTGGCTTTAGTAGACAGTGACTATTTTTTTATGTTTGCTGATGTGGGTTGCCAAGGTAGAATGAGCGATGGTGGTGTTTTAAGAAACAGTATATTATGGGATAAAATGAACGACAATACTCTAAAACTACCGAATCCCCGTCCGTTACCAGGAAGAAATGTAAATGTGCCATATGTGTTTGTGGCTGATAGTGCCTTTTATAGCGGGATACTTCAAGAAAACAACGTTCCCCTATTTAAAAAACGTATAATTCTTAAATATTTTCAAAATGTAAAAAAAAAAAATAAAAGAAATCAGTTGGGTTGCGATTGTGCCAGGTTATCGATAGTATCTAGTATTGAATTATAAAACAAATTGGTTACACACAATTAAAACTGAGTTATTATGCGATTATGTCAGATTAACCAACGAAAGTATGAATTAATTGTTACTTAATTTATTAAGGGAAAACCAAAATCTTGAAATTTAGAGGTAAAATAATCAAGCTAACCTTGCGGTAATTAACTAATTGGCCAATGCTAATTAACGCGCCTCGGTAAGAATAGAAAGATTGTGTAAGATAGTGGTTTTTAAATGCCTAAATCCTCGCACATACCCTGAGTAGGGGTTGTATTGCTAAGCCTTACATAAAAATATCAATTTTAACATTAAAAGAAATAAATAAAACAGTAAGATGGAAATGCTCAGCTGGATCCTGTCAGGATGACGAGACGCGCTGCCGGCCTGCTGCGGAGCACCGTGTTGATAACCTCGGTCAACACAGAAACAGGTCTTCAAAAAAATCTGGCTCTGGATCACATTTGCCGGCTTAAGAGCCTGGCAAATTCAGGAACCGGAAAAGGCTGTACGCGACCACACCGGGTCGCGGCGGAGCGTTGCTCCAGACTGCTATCTTATAAACTTATGGGTGATGCCGTACTCAGCGTTTCCTGCACAACGTAGAAAAGAAAAACAGGCGGCATGAGACCAAAAATACGGACTGAACAGAAGACAAATTTGCAGAAAAAATCTATTAAAAAAAACTTACCGAACCATGAGAAAATTTTCAGATTACGCCATTCCGGCGAATAGAAGAGCAATATATTTATTTTGCAGCACTGATATACTCACTTCACTGATTTAAAGCCCAGATTTACAACGAAAAAATAAAAAATTCAGCGATTAAACGTATCGGGCAACAATCCACAACCAACTGACACCAAGAAAAAAAATCTTCACTTTTTTTCGAGAACAGAAACAAATTCAAATTTAAAAAGATTCAGAACTTAAAAAAAAATTGAGTCAAGGCTTCCAAAAACAGGTTGCATAACAATTTCTATTAAAAAAGGTGCTACTCAAAAATGTAGCGTTTTTTTAAAAACGCTGCAGTACCCCCTTTCCAAGAAAAAAAAGTCCGGCAATAAGCAATACAAGAAAAAAGAACAACTAGCCCAGGAGGATAAAAGGGAAAAAACCAGAGGAAATTAACCTAGACTAGCCTAAAACACTATCCCTAATAGTTGACCTAAACTAAACCTAAGATTGTCCGGTCAAGAAGATAACAAGGAAAAATTAAGTCTAAGTAAAACTAAGCTAACTTAACAGTAGTGCAAGTAGCAGCTACCTAATTATACAACTAACTTCATACTAGAACGACAAAGTCAACAAAGTGACCTGAAAGAGCCAAAAGAATAAAGATAAAACCTAAGGTAAAAATAACACCTAGTTGACAAACGCGATCGATTGAAAATAATCTAACAGCTTCGGACAAAGAACACCATGGCCTAAAAATCGACACCAGACAAATCCACAATGAGTCTATAAAGGAGACTTCAGAAAAGAAAAGACAAAAAAAAACAAAAATATCTCAAGTCAAAAATAAGGCTTGGACATAAGACAAATGAACTTCAGTTCGAACAAAGGAACGTGAGTCTTAGAGAATACCAAAAATCAGCGTTCAAGTTCAAAGATACAACTTGAACGACCAAGTAGTACTCCGGTTCAAACCAGGAACGGGAGACAAAGGGAGGTTTTGGAATAAACCGAACTCAAGATATAACTTGAGCCTAAAGTCAAATCAAGTAACATTCGAACTTAAGAAAAAGTTTCAAAACGAAGATAAGAAATTCGATAATAGATTTTATCGACACCTGCACATCACTAAAGAATGCACCAGTATGGCTGAGTTCAAAGATTAAGAAAGTGACAAGTCTACCATTTCGGATAGGTTAAGCACAGTAATTAATTAACACAACGCCCTACCAAGTTGAGAAACACGCCATCTATAAATCAATTGTTTAACTAGATGCATCGAAACAACCAAAGAAGTTTTAATACAAAATTTAGAATAACGCCATCTATGATAGAACTAGCTATGACGCGACTTGACAAAGTACTGGCATAAAGTTTAGAAAAACGCCATCTATGTACGTTTATTGGAACTTAATGCTAGCAAAAACTCGACTAAAAAAGTTCCAACACAAAAGTTAGACCACTGCCATCTGTAATTATTTGTTGTTACTGAACCAATAGACAATTTCTAAGGGTCAAACTGAGCGCGATAGAATCGCTTGAGTCCCGTACAAAATACTTGAATAAAAAGATAGAGAAAAAAAGTTACTTTAGGATATCTTTAATATGATATCTACCAGAATGTACGGAATCACAGTCCTGTAGCAAATAAGTAGTCCTAGAAATAACTTGCAAAACACGACACTTAACAAAACGTGGAGCTAGCTTTCCAGAGAAAAAGTCTTCTCCAGATGACCTGGAGAAATTACGTCTCCATACAGTGTCACCAACATTTAGAGTAATAGCCGACCGATTGGAATTATAAGCTTGGGAGTTACGGAGGAAAGCCATAGAAAGATTATCAGCCACCTTCGCATATACCTCACGAAGAGAAGACAAATTCGAAGCGTGACGAGTCCGACTGTCCGCTAAATTAGAGCTTTGAGTCTGACTATTAGCACGGCTAGAATCCATAAGTACTTCCCTACCAAACATGAGAAAGTTAGGCGTGAAGCCAGTGGCTAGATTGACACATGAGTTAAGATAGAGCTTTACTCTAGGCAACATCTTAGCCCAACATCTTTGGTTTTCACCAACTAAAATCCCTAAGCATGTTACTACACTTTGGTTATAGCGCTCAACAGTATTCGCTTGGGGTGTATAATAAGGTGTAAATGTAGGGGATTCAATATGGAAAGATCTGAGGAAATTTAGAAACTGACTACTGCGAAAAACAGTGGCGTTATCGCATAAAATAGAACGAGGTACACCGAAGTTAAAGAAAATTTCGGACTCTAAAGCTTTTATAACAGCAAAAGCGTCTACTCTCTTAAGAGGAACAAGCCACACGTACTTTGAAAAAACATCGACCATAGAGATAATGTACTTATATCCGTAATAAGCGAGGGGCAACGGTCCAATCACATCAATCGAAATCATCTGCATGGGCATGGTCACTTGCTTAGGGTAGCAAATCAGTCCGCGAGGTTGCGTGTTCGCGATCTTATACGCTTTACAAACCTCACATTGTCTTAAAGTGCTAACGACGTCACGGTACATGTTAGGCCAATAAAAGGTTTCCTTAAGTTTTAGGTACGACTTGGATACACCTGGATGTATTGAAGGAAAACTATTATGTACTTCCCAAATCGCAGAAGTAACCTTTTCAGCTGGCAAAACAACACGCCATGGGTCGGAAGACAAGGGACTGGTGACAGGCATACGTCTTAGTAAGACACCGTTATGTATCGCGTAAGCTGGAAACATTTGTGGTGTATCACGGGCACCTAAAAATACCTTTTTGTACCAACGGTCGTTAGTATGTTCTGGACCCTGATCAAACGACACAGGACTAGCATATAATCTGGAAAGAGCATCTGGTACTATATGTTGTGTACCCTTGCGGTGTATGATATCGAACGTATATTGGGAGATCATAGTAGCCCAACGAGCTAAACGACCTGAGGGGTTGTTCAAAGTGAGAAGCCATTTAAGGGCCATATGGTCAGTTATGACAGAGAACTTGAACCCATCCAAATAGCACCGAAAATGTTTAATAGAATCTAAAACTGACAAAAGTTCGCGCTCTGTAGTGCTATAATTACGTTCAGCTTTGGAAAATAGGCGCGAATAATAAGCGATTGGATGCTCTACATCATCAATTTTTTGTGTTAAAACTGAACCAAGACCAACAGCAGACGCATCACACTGCAAGATGAACGGTTTCGAGAAATCTGGACATGCCATAACAGGGGTATCGATCAGAGCTTCTTTTAATTTTACAAAAGCCCGTTGAGCCGCGTCGTCCCAACTTATTGGATCACGACCTTTTCTCTTACCAATTAACGCAGTGAGCGGAGCTATTATGGTAGAAAAACCATTCACAAAACGCCTGTAATAGGAACACATACCAATGAAACCACGTAAAGACTTAGCAGTAGTAGGAGTGGGATAATCCCTAATAGCTTCGAGTTTACTGGGATCGGTTTGAAGACCCTTCTCATTTACAATATACCCTAAGTATTTTAATTCGCTCTTACAGAACACGCACTTTTTTAGATTAATGGATAAACCAGCCTTCTTAAGACGAGCTAGAACTTTCCTGAGAAGCGCCAGGTGACTATTAAAGTCCTTGGAAACTAAAATTAAATCGTCGACGTACCCGAAAACGCAGTCGTCGCTGGTAGAAGTAAATTCATAATTGACAATCATGTCAGTAAGACGTTGCATCTCAGAAGCGGCATTTGTAAGGCCAAATGGCATTCTAACAAATTCGAAAAGACCTCGTTGTGGAACAATAAAAGCGGTTTTCTGACAACTCTCTTTATCTGCGAGCGGAATCTGCCAAAAAGCACTCCTAAAATCAAGAGAGCTTATGTATCTAGCGCCTCGAAGGTTATCAAGAATATCATGAATGCGCGGGAGTGGGTACGAATCTCTAATGGTCATTGGTCACACTATTAAGCTTCCTACTGTCAACACAAAAACGCACCGAACCATCACTTTTTGTAACCATAACCACTGGACTAGCCCATGGGGAACGAGAGGGACGAATAACACCCAAGTCTAGCATTTTATCGATCTCCTCGTTGAGAATTTTTAATTTAACTGGAGATAAAGGATAATAACTTTGGCGGATAGGAGGTCCTGTTGTATTGATTTTATGGGACAGCCAAGATGTTTTTCCCAGGCCTATTTTTTCAGAAGAGATGTCTTCAAACTCATTAATGACTTGCTGAAGGTTCATCTCTTGTTCCAGTGATAAAACGTTGCGTGGATGAACGTATCGAACCTCGCTAACAGAGGAAATTTGTGGAGGTGAGTGCTGAACAGACGGGAGGTACATATTACCTCTAATATTTTTATCAAAAGCTTGACTAAAAACAGACGTTAAACCAAACTTATTCCAAAATTCGATACCTAATATCACGGAAGACGACATAGAACTTGCCACTAAAAACTCATGCGTAAAAGTTGTACCGTTAAACTGAACTGGGAGATAAACAGAACCCAGAATATCGATAGGCGAATTATTAGCCGAGATTGCACGAGGACAAGCATCACTCGCGTTCAAAGAAAGACCAAATTTCTGTATTAAACTATGACTAATAAGCGACATCTGTGCTCCAGAGTCAAGTAAAGCCTTAACAACCTGGTTACACAATAAAATTTCAATAAAAGGTCGATTATCAGTCGAATCAGTAGATATAACCGGCGACACTGTACGGTAAAGAGCGTGCCGTCGGTGGCTTAAGCATTTTTTGGATTGCACTTAGGACAATCACGTGTTATAAAACCTGGAGTGCGACACTTAAAACATAACATGCCGGTGACCTCCGGGCAAGAACGGTATGAGTGTCCGGGTTTGTTGCACTTAAGGCAGTGTGGTTGAGACAGACTGCAGGTTGGACAACTCTGAACCTTACTTTCACTTTGGTGGGATTTTGGAAACTGGGAAGCGTGTCCAGAAATAGGTGTCGGGTAAACGGTACTATCCAGACTAGCGACTGCTTTTGGAGTTTTAATAAAAGATTCAAAATGGGAAGCGGCCTCAATCAGACTATTTAAATCTGGAAACCTCTGTATAGACAAACAGGGGGTGTATTTAGGTAACATATTGTGTGTAATAATATCAACTAACTCTGGTTCCTCAATGGGTTTGACGAGTTTGGCATTAAGGTACGTCACACGGATAACAAACTCCCTCACAGACTGCTCAGGTCTCTGCCTAAGATTACGGACCTCTTGTCCAGTCCTGAATTCAAAGTCAGCTGACCCGAATGTTCTAAGGAAAGCCTGTCTGATCTCTATAAACGTCAGACCGGGTCGACGAATGGACCTATAGTATTGTAAAGCGATACCAGACAAAACCTCGTGGAAACGCCTAACGAGATAACTATCCGTTAGATTGTCAGCCTCCCTGCATTCTTCTAAACTAGAAAAAAAATCGCGAACACATGTCTTGCCATCAAAAGAAATTTTCCATTTTGACAGAGAGAACTGCTTGACGTACGGTGGACCATCATCGGATTTGATTGGTGAAGGCAGCATAGACTGGTTGGAACTACGAGAGACTCTAGGTGGAATAGGAGGTGGCGGTCGAGAGATGATAGGACTATCACGATGCGGAGTCTCGCCAATGGAATTTCCTTC
This sequence comes from Agrotis clavis, assembly GCA_954870645.1. Classification (NCBI taxonomy): domain Eukaryota; kingdom Metazoa; phylum Arthropoda; class Insecta; order Lepidoptera; family Noctuidae; genus Agrotis; species Agrotis clavis. Next base: position 4,980,765 of record OX940925.1, read on the forward strand.
TTCAGACATGATGTAAATAAAACTAAAACAACCCTAGGCAAAACACGAGCATAAAACTAGAATAAGTACGACGGCTGTGAATAAAAAGTCGATTTGATCCTAAGCAAAAAATAGGCACCCCAAGTACAGCTGGACCTAAACACAAAAAAAACTAGACACACAGCGACCAGCCGTGACCGGAATTGCCAAGCTAGGAAACAAAAGACACAACTAAGAACAGACAACAACCGTGCATACAGAGCTTACCTTTGCAACACGACGCCTATAAGTTCATACAACACACTCATACACTACGGGTTCTAACAACCGCTAGCTAAAGGAAAACAAATTAAACACAGGGGATAATAATTAGGTAAATTATGTATTTGATGGGTGAGAAATAAAAGAGGGTTGTGTGTTTTATAGTTCACAAAATTATTTTATATAAATGATGAATAATTACAACTCAACAAGCAAACAAAGCACAATACCCCGCCAGTTCTTCGTGATCGTATCTGTAGTTCAGGGCTCGTGATGTATCACCATGGGAACAGTCCAGGCTCTAGGAATCTCTTAAACTGGCCACTTGGGTAATCACGTTAGAGTCCTGAAACAAACAATAGGAATAAACAAAGAACAAATTAGCTCACACAGTGGAAGAAATTATTAGCTCACTTGGAGTGAGCTACCACCCTCGATTTGCAAAAAAAAAAAAATTATGTGATGTAGAGTTAAATAACAAGTAGTATGGACAAGAAAAATACTTACTTTATTAGTTCGGGCGCCATATATAGCGGGATACTTCAAGAAAACAACGTTCCCCTATTTAAAAAACGTATAATTCTTAAATATTTTCAAAATGTAAAAAAAAAAAATAAAAGAAATCAGTTGGGTTGCGATTGTGCCAGGTTATCGATAGTATCTAGTATTGAATTATAAAACAAATTGGTTACACACAATTAAAACTGAGTTATTATGCGATTATGTCAGATTAACCAACGAAAGTATGAATTAATTGTTACTTAATTTATTAAGGGAAAACCAAAATCTTGAAATTTAGAGGTAAAATAATCAAGCGAACCTTGCGGTAATTAACTAATTGGCCAATGCTAATTAACGCGCCTCGGTAAGAATAGAAAGATTGTGTAAGATAGTGGTTTTTAAATGCCTAAATCCTCGCACATACCCTGAGTAGGGGTTGTATTGCTAAGCCTTACATAAAAATATCAATTTTAACATTAAAAGAAATAAATAAAACAGTAAGATGGAAATGCTCAGCTGGATCCTGTCAGGATGACGAGACGCGCTGCCGGCCTGCTGCGGAGCACCGTGTTGATAACCTCGGTCAACACAGAAACAGGTCTTCAAAAAAATCTGGCTCTGGATCACATTTGCCGGCTTAAGAGCCTGGCAAATTCAGGAACCGGAAAAGGCTGTACGCGACCACACCGGGTCGCGGCGGAGCGTTGCTCCAGACTGCTATCTTATAAACTTATGGGTGATGCCGTACTCAGCGTTTCCTGCACAACGTAGAAAAGAAAAACAGGCGGCATGAGACCAAAAATACGGACTGAACAGAAGACAAATTTGCAGAAAAAATCTATTAAAAAAAACTTACCGAACCATGAGAAAATTTTCAGATTACGCCATTCCGGCGAATAGAAGAGCAATATATTTATTTTGCAGCACTGATATACTCACTTCACTGATTTAAAGCCCAGATTTACAACGAAAAAATAAAAAATTCAGCGATTAAACGTATCGGGCAACAATCCACAACCAACTGACACCAAGAAAAAAAATCTTCACTTTTTTTCGAGAACAGAAACAAATTCAAATTTAAAAAGATTCAGAACTTAAAAAAAAAATTGAGTCAAGGCTTCCAAAAACAGGTTGCATAACAATTTCTATTAAAAAAGGTGCTACTCAAAAATGTAGCGTTTTTTTAAAAACGCTGCACTTTGCATTAAGTAACAATGTCATGAGACCGTACCCAGGACACCGGGTGGTGTCCTGGGTACGAACAAAGTATGAAAAGAATTTTTAACCGAAAATTATCTAAGGCAAGAGTCAAGGTAGAACACGTTTTTGGTATAATGACGTCAGTGTTCAGAGTCTTCAAAAAGCCCATGCTTCTCCAACCACATAAAGCTTCAATTGTTACTATGGCATGTATATATTTACATAATTTTTTGAGAAAAAGCAGAACTTCATCCCATTTTTATTCACCACCAGAGTCGTTTGATCGAATAATTAACAATGTTTTAATGCCTGGAATCTGGCGAAATGAAGACCCACCTACAGGTCTCATTCCGCTTACATCAATTCCTAGAAGAGGATCAATTTCTGCACAAAAAATTCAGGAGGAGTTCGCAGAGTACTTACAATCAAGAAATTAATTTTAATAATTCGACACTTGCATGCAACAACATCGTAACTCACTTTGAGCAACTTTACAGGAGAGCGCGTCAAAGATTTTAAAAAATCCTACAGATTTCGGTTAAGGGTCGTAGCACACTTATTAAAACGGAAAGGGATCGTTATCGCCTCGCCAATAATAACAAAAAATTTAACTTGTTTTACAATGTAATTTAGTAATTTGGTGAGCATGAGCAATGTTGACAATGATGTGCAATTAAATTTACTCTTTTATGAACTTCAGTGGACACTCACGATGTATTTACATAAAAAAAATCTTTATTTAAAGGACTAGAGCCACCGAAGTGAGTGCAAAAAATTCTCCATTTTTTGTAGAGTAAGAATATGATTGTAACTCAAAATCGCCAAAAAGTGAGTTACGATGTTGTTGCATGCAGGTGTCGAATTGTCGATATGATTTTGAATCAGTAAAATTGTAAATATATCATTTTTAAATAAAGCATTTTTACATTAAATAATTGGTTTTTAATAATATTATGAAATAACTTATCTGTCTATTTACTCACCTCAGTGCATAATGTTGGATGATAATCGTCTAAGGAACCCATATAATTGTGCATCGCATCGAACGCGAACCACGTTGGTTTAAAAATCTCATCTGTTCCTGAGCCTGTTTTTGTTGAGTCTTTAATCTTTTTCAAATTATCTCTGTACTGTGTTAGTAGGCTATTTCTCTTCTTTTTAAGTTCTTCTACAGTAAACGGCACGGAGAAACTATTTTTTATTCTAATCCATGCGTCGTTTACCAGGTTTCGATTTTTGTGATCCCTGTTTTTCGGATTCCATATTGAGGGTTCTGTTTGAAGTAGCTCAATAAATTCTATTACTGCGTCATTACCCCACTCCATTATTGACGCTCAAAATACCACTCAAAGATTAATTATTGCATACTGTTGAGGACAGCGCCATCTCTGAAAACATCTTGTCAACATTGAACGAACCACGGCAGACTGATGTGCGCCTGCGCAGCTGCGACAACATTCATGCTACGTCGCGCGTCACGTAGTTCATCGGCTCATCCAGAGATGGCGGTGAAGGACGCCGGCGTACGACTATATATATGGGGCGCGGACGACGTGACTTGCTCTCTTGCCCTTTTTACCTTGCTCTTTCTCTTCCGATTTCTTCTTCATCCGCTACCATATAATTTAAATTTGTATTTGTTCATTTGCTAATTAAATCTGTTTCTCAACGTTAATAAAATATTCATTGCTGGCTGCCACACCCTGAGTCAATCCCTAAGGACACACCAAGAACAAACTTAAGGGCACACCTTAAGATTGGACCATCGAGCCGAACGTCTGATCGCTGCCAGTGAAAGACCTCAGGGGTGCCTGGCAATCCTTCTCCTCTCCTATTCATTCTGTTTGTACTAAAACCGTGCTTTGTGTATACAGGAACGCATAGACCAGCTCCGTGCGCGCTTTGTTCATCACAGCCGTGCCAAAGGAAAACGTGAGTACCCACACCTTCCATCAATTTGCCAAAATGAGTTTGTCCGAGGATATCAAAAGGCTAGCAGATTTAAAAAAGAAACGAGGTACCATTAAAGGTATGCTCACCCAGTTCGAAAAATGTGTAAATTTGTTAGTAGGTAGCGAAATTAATCCTAAGCAAAAAGCAGAATTAGAATTACGCATAAAGTCTGCTCAAGGTTTGCATCAGGAATTCACTAAAGTTCAATCATTAATCGAGGAAATAGTGTCGGAAAAAGACATATCGGAACAATTAGAGTACAGAGAGACTTTTGATAATTCTTACTATAGTTCTGTCGCTGAAGCTAATTGTTTAATAAATAATAGTAACGGTAGTAGTAACAAACATGAGTGCAATCCCAATAGTTCAGAACACATTTGCAATTCCAATACTTTAGTAAAATTGCCAACGATTTCGCTTCCCAGCTTCGACGGTAATTACGATAATTGGTTGGAATTCAGAGATATGTTTCTATCCATGATTCATAATTCTAAGCAACTTGACAATATTCAGAAATTTCACTATTTAAGATCATCTCTAACCGGAATGCGTTGCAAGTTATTAAATCCCTAGAGTTCTCTTCAGATAATTATAACGTCGCATGGGAATTGATTGAAAATAGATTTGATAATAATAAGTTGTTGGTGCACAATCACGTCAAAGCGTTATTTTCGATGGCAGCCGTCACTAAGGAATCGCCTGCGCAAATTAGAAAACTAATAGATACGGTACTTAAGAATTTACGTGCTTTAAAAATACTTGGCGAGCCTACACAATTCTGGGACACTCTGCTAATTTATCTGATAACCACCAAATTAGACGTTGCGATTGAAAAGGAATGGGAACAGTTTAAAAGCACTAGTGCAAGCCACTCAAATAAAACATTTAACTTAAACTCGCTCATACAGTTCTTAAAAAATAAGGTTGACACTTTAGAAATGGTTAAAGTTAACACTTCTCAGGCTTCTCATGCAAATCAGAATAATATTAAAAGGCAATCTCAAAGTTTTGTTGCTACTCAAAACAATAAGAAGATTTATAAGTCTACCCGCACGTGTGTAAAATGTAACGGAAAACATCCGTTGTATGGGTGTCAACAATTTTTAGACTTAAATTCTCAAGATAAGCTTCAGTTCGTCAAGAATAAGAATCTCTGCATTAATTGTTTATGGTTAGGGCACTCAGTCAGTGATTGTCGGGCCGGCCCTTGCAAGCAATGCCATACCAAACATAATACTCTTTTACACAATGAATTTAATGAGGGTAGCGCTGCGTCCACTGTGGATCAAGTACCTCAGTCTAAGACCATAGATTCGCAAAATAGTTCCTCGTCAGTAGTTCAGACTTTTCACACAGTCGTAAATTCACACAATAACGATGGTAAAAGTTTGCTAAGTACACGCGCTTTACAATCGGTTCTACTGTCGACAGCTATAGTTGAGGTCCTTGGCAAAGACAATAAGTATTATAAGGCCCATGCTTTGTTGGATAACGGCAGTCAACACTGCTTCATCACAGATTCTTTATGTAAAAAACTAAACACACAACGAATACAGTCCACTTGCCAGATTAGCGGAATAGGACATTCAGTCACACAGGCAGTCCATTCCTGCGAAATCAATTTTAGATCGATATACGGCGATCACAATATGCACATTAAATGTTTGGTTTTACCTAACATTACGTCGACTATACCGGCCACAAGTATAGACATTAAAAATATTTCCATACCTAAAGACATTAGGTTAGCTGATCCAACTTTCTGTACACCTTCACACATTGATTTATTAATCGGTGCAGATTGTTTCTGGGACTTAATTGTTAATGATAAAATCCGTTTACCTTCAGGACCTTATTTAGTAAATACTAAATTAGGGTGGATCATTTCGGGTCCATTGTACACTAAAACCTTACACACAAATAAAGTTCAGTGTCATTTTGTACAAACAACACAATTAAACGAGCAATTAAGAAAGTTCTGGGAAATTGAAGAGATTTCTCATTCACGTCAGCATCTTTCAATAGAAGAGAGTACATGTGAAAATCTTTTTACTCAAACTACTAAGAGGGTAGACAAGGGTCGGTTTTCGGTTCAGATTCCACTAAAGGAATCGGCAGAAGCGCTAGGCGATAGCTATGAAGTTGCAAAGACCAGATTTCTTTCATTAGAGCGTAAACTCGAACGTAATCCACAATACAAACACATGTATAGCAACTTCATGCGAGAATACTTAAGCCTAGGACACATGACCCTCATTGACAACGATTATAAGTTGCCATATTATTTCCTACCGCATCACGGCGTTCTCCGCGAAGATAGCGTAACAACTAAATTACGCGTAGTGTTTGATGCTAGTCAAAAAACAGCTACAAATAAATCGCTAAATGATATACAGTTTACGGGACCTGCACTGCAAAACGATTTATTTACAATTATTCTACGTTTTCGTCAATATAAATACGTAGCATGTGCAGATATCGAAAAAATGTTTCGACAAATTCTAGTTCACGAGAATCAAAGAAATTTGCAATTAATATTGTGGCGAGAAACACCGTCAGATCCACTCAGTGTGTAACGTCTTAACACGGTGACGTACGGAACGGCGTCAGCACCGTACTTGAGTATTCGCTGTGTTAGACAATTAGGTTTAGAATGTAAAGACGAATTAGTTTCTCGGACTATATTGGAAGATTTCTATGTCGACGATTTAATTACAGGGGCTGACTCAGAGGCACAGTTGTCTTATATATGTGAAGGGGTAGCGGAAGTGTGCCAATCCGGTTGTTTTCCCTTAAGAAAATGGATAACGAACTCGCCTAACGTTGGTCTGAACACGGCACAAAATAGTAATGGATCAAAGTATTTATCTTTAGGTGAGAATGTCTCTAGTAAAACATTAGGCCTTGGCTGGTACAACAGCAAAGATGAGTTTCATTTTACATCTAAAATAAACAATGATTTCTCTAATGTGACTAAACGTTCTATTTTATCTGCAGTTTCTCAGATTTACGATCCTTTGGGGTTATTGAGTCCGGTAGTTATAGTAGTTAAAGTTCTTCTTCAAAAACTGTGGCTTAATAAAGTAGGTTGGGATGATGGTCTGCCTCAAGATATAGTATTGCATTGGAAAAAATTCATTGAGTCAATATCGAATTTACATAAACTGCGAATTCCTAGATTTATAATGTGTGATTTACCCAATTTAATTGAGTTACATGTGTTCACCGACGCAAGCCAAACTGCCTATGGTGCTTGCGCGTACGTTCGTACCTGTAATGCGAATGGTGACGTCACAGTAAAGTTGCTATGCGCTAAAAGTCGTGTAGCACCGGTCAAACCAGTTAGCGTTCCGCGGCTCGAGTTGTGTGGCGCGCTTGTGGGAGCGAAATTACTAGATAAAATTAAAAAATCACTCCGCGTTACGTTCAGTAATATTGTTTTATGGACAGACTCAACAATAGCGTTAGGTTGGCTTAGAATGTCTCCTAATCAGCTCAAAACCTTTGTCCAGAACCGCGTTGTGGAGATAAATGAGTTGACAAGCAATGAGTGTTGGTTTCATGTCAGTGGAAAAAATAACCCAGCAGACTTGTTATCACGCGGTGTAGGATTAGAAGAATTGAGTGCATCACCGCTGTGGTGGAACGGACCGTTGTTTTTACATGGTAGGTCGAACACTAATTGGTCACATAAACAAAATAACTTGGGTCAGATTCGGACGGATACCTTACCCGAACTAAAACTAAACATTTTAAGTGTACCCGTCACTACTTTAAATGGCGTAATTGAATTTAAAAGATTTTCTTCATATAGCAGACTTCGACGCGTTTGTGCATTCGTGTACCGTTTTATTAAAAATGCGAGAGAAAAGGATCAGACTAAACGTAATACCGGTTCCTTATCAGTTGACGAGCTAAAGAATGCAACAACATTACTCGTAAGACTGGTACAAAGAGAATCGTTCCCCAATGAATTAAAAGCTTTAACGAATAACTTGCCTCTTAAACAATCACGTAATTTGTCAAGTTTAAACATATTTTTGGATGAAAATAAAATAATACGTGTGGGTGGTAGGTTAGGAAATTCAGATTTTATGTATGATAAAAAACATCCAATATTACTATGTAGTAAACACTACTTTACCTTGTTATTATTTAATTTTCAACATATAAAATTATTACACGCAGGACCACAGCTGCTTTTATCGCACGTTAGAGACGCTTGGTGGCCGCTAGGTGGCAGGAATTTAGCAAAGCAAGTTGTCCATCGATGCATTAAATGTTATCGTATGAAAACTATCACACCACAACCAATTATGGGTAATTTGCCTAACGAGCGATTGCAGCCTGGTTTTCCTTTTCTACGGTGTGGAGTAGACTACGCCGGGCCTATGTACATCCTTAACCGTAAGGGCAGAGGCGCGAAATTGGAAAAGTGCTATTTATGTTTATTCGTTTGTTTTGCTACTAAAGCTTTGCACTTAGAACTTGTTACCACACTATCATCTGAGGGTTTTATTCTGGCATTAAAAAGGTTCATTTCACGAAGAGGTAAACCTTTGCAAATTTTCTCGGATAATGGTAGAAATTTTGTTGGTGCAGCTAAGGAATTTACACATTTCTTAAACAAATGTTCTGATGACATAGAAACTTTTAATTCAGAAAATCATATTGAGTTCAAATTTATACCTCCGTATTCACCTCATTTTGGCGGTTTGTGGGAGGCAGGGGTAAAATCTTGCAAACATCATATTGCACGCGTGATAGGCAATGCACACCTTAATTACGAGGAATTCAGCACGGTTTTAGCACAGATAGAAGCTGTCCTGAATTCCCGTCCTTTATATCCTATCTCTTCAGATCCTGATGACTTCACTCCCCTCACGCCTGGGCACTTCCTGATCGGTCGACCGCTGACAGCGCCTGCAGAGAGGGACGTCATGACAGTGGCCACACATTCACTGTCACGCTACCGCCGCATCGAGCAACTGAGACAACGCTTCTGGGCACGATGGTCGAGCGAATACGTTTCAGAGCTACAGAAACGTTCTAAGTGGAAGACTACCAAGGAAGCTCTCACACCGAACTCACTAGTCCTGGTGAAGGAGGACAATTTGTCACCTCTGAAGTGGCGATTAGGTCGAATAATGACTGTGTTCCCAGGCAAGGACGGCGTTCCCAGAGTGGCCTCCATTCGCACTGCTACAGGTGTTATTGAGAGGGCCTTCTCCAAGATCTGCCCTCTACCAGCACCCAGGGACGACGGCGACGCTTCAGACATGACAGAGAATGTCTCATCACAACAAAATGGCAATTGTTGAGAGCTACGCTAAAGCTCTCAAAACGGCGGAGGATGTTGAGGACAGCGCCATCTCTGAAAACATCTTGTCAACATTGAACGAACCACGGCAGACTGATGTGCGCTTGCGCAGCTGCGACAACATTCATGCTACGTCGCGCGTCACGTAGTTCATCGGCTCATCCAGAGATGGCGGTGAAGGACGCCGGCGTACGACTATATATATGGGGCGCGGACGACGTGACTTGCTCTCTTGCCCTTTTTACCTTGCTCTTTCTCTTCCGATTTCTTCTTCATCCGCTACCATATAATTTAAATTTGTATTTGTTCATTTGCTAATTAAATCTGTTTCTCAACGTTAATAAAATATTCATTGCTGGCTGCCACACCCTGAGTCAATCCCTAAGGACACACCAAGAACAAACTTAAGGGCACACCTTAAGACATACAACTGCTCCGTTCAGCGGCGCACACGCGACTAAACACTGCAACAAGTGAATTACGATGGGTGCAACCGGAGGATCCAAAAAAATGCAAATTTATTTTAATAAACTAATTTATTACTGTATTACAAAGTATTGAAATAACGACTAATTATACTAAAGTGTCAATTGGTCGATGTCAGATCCAAAAGTGCCGCTCCACGTTTTTATGTTTCTATGGAAAGGTTCGATTGACGTCAATTGGTCACGTTATGCTGAGCTTGCGTTTCGTGCCCGTAGGTGCCGTGTGCAATGTATATGCAGGTATGCCGATGCAGCGATCTATTAAGGTTGACCATGCGTAACACCTCCCCCCGTAGAACAGCGAGTATCGATGGACTTGTTCAAGATGGTCGCTGGTAGACATCCAGGGTCAATCCTTATTTGGCTTGGGTTGATAGTGCGTGGTGATGGGATTGCATAGACGACTTCAGGGTTGCTGTTGAAGTTTTCTGTGATTTCTCTGGATGCTTTTCTTATGCGTAGCCGACGATAGATTAGAGTGGCGATGAGTGCGCATGTACCGGATAGTGCGAGGTACATGGGTATAGTAGTGTGGTAAATGACGGGATCGGTGACGTCATCTAAATGTACAGGCAGTTGCGTCGCTATCTCGTTGCTAAGCGTGTGAAGTTTTTGTAGATTTGGCGAATTTAGGATGAGTTTCGGATAATTTTCAGGCCTCGACTCGTTGTATAGGGGCATCTCAATGATCTTCACGACATGTCCTTTGATGTGGTCGTCAGTGTTGGAGATAGTGAAGGCGGGTGTTCTCAGGTTACAGTTGAGGGGAATGATTGCCAAATAGCTGCCTCGTAGGGTCCGGTACTGTTCTTGACCGCAAGACATCTTCACTTTTGTTGGTACAGGAAAACTTAAGGTATAATGCTTGTCGTCCAGGGTTTCCAGGGCTTCGGTGGTGAGAGCTACGGGTGTCAGCTTGCAGCTGGGTTGAAGTTCTTGATGGACTATGAGATGCTGGATACAATCTGGTTTGCTCTGGATTTGTAGGTTGGCTGTTGACTCACAGAGATATATGGAGTTTACATTCGGACATTCTGTCTCTATGTACCTAGAGTCTGAGCTAGAGAGTGCTACGAAAGGTGAGGGTGGTATAAGAGTTTCGTGGTTTCTGTTAGGAACAAGGGAAAGTTTATACAAGTTATATGTGGAGGAAACAACTATCGGGACTTTTATAACTACTACTATCTGCTTATTAGAATAGAAGTAACCTAGTTTAATTATTTCATAAAAATGCCTAATTTCTACGTCAAGGATTTCGTCATTAGCATATAAAATCCTTAATTTACCTAACATATACTTAATTTCATCTAAATTAAATAAAGAGTACGGGGTACTCGACGCACGAATAAATGTTAGGGTGTTCTCTAAACTTCGTAATTCTTCATAAAGATCTTCTACATTATCTCCTAAGATTAACAGATGTTGGGCCAGATGGGCGTATTTAATTAAATCTGTATCCCTATTAGCGTTACTTTCCAAAATTAAGTTTAGTGCTTTACTCATCTTATCTTGATTTGAAATTATACTATCTATTATTTGAGAGCTACGTGAAATAAATTTACTATTTAAACTAACATGGTTATTAATTTCTAATTCTAATTTATGCTCATTATTACGTAAGGTGTTTATGGCGTTTTCGTATTTAAGTGCATCGGTGTAGTCTAAATTACCAGAAATTGATTTTATTACAGAACCCAAACCGTCGATAAGGCCTCTTTTACTACGAGTTGATTCAAACATACTAATTTTACTAGTAATTAAATTGATTTTACTATTGAGATGTTTCAGATGAGGGTCGAATAGGAATAAGGTTTTATTGTTAACTAAGGGACTTAATTCAGCCATCTGTGTTTTTACCACTTCAATTTGAAGATGGATATTCTCTAAATCTATATGACTTAGGAAAGAATGGAAATGGGAAACGATTTTTGCCGCTCCTAATTTGAAGGGAAGTAGTCCTGGTCCATTGTCAAGTGATTCAACTGTTATCTCTTGTCCTTGGGCCGGATGTAGGGTCATCAGCCATAGTATTATCCTGTAACAAAGTGGGATCTTTAGGACTTCGCTTAAGGCGAGATTTTGCTACTGGACCGCGTTTCTTCTTCGTATAGATGTGGATTGGAAGATCTGCGAGTACAGTATCTTGCGTATAGCGCGGGGCTAACTTCTGTCGAGACGCCATGGGATTGCGTACAAAGATTTGCTGGTCAGGGGTATAGTCCTTCTCGGGTTCTCTGTCCCTGTTACGGGTTTCAGTCAGTTGTGTCCTGTCATGTAAGGATGTCTGGTTAGGGTACACTACGATAATACGAAAAACTTTATTCCGAAATTCATAAATACGAATTTCAAAATACCGATTTTCATAATTCCGAATGGTTCAAAATTCCTAATATAACAACTCCGATCGATCAATATTCCTATTTTAATAATTCCGAAATTTCAAAATTCCTAACGTTTATAATTACTATTTTCAAAATACCGAATTTCAATAGACCGAATATCAAAAATTCCGACTTAACATATTTTCCGAAACATCAAAAACACGAATACCGAATATTAAAATTCCAATTATTGGAATTCCGATTCGGGTCCGTCAGGTCGAAAAGTCCGAGTCGGGGTGCCTCAAGACACATTTTGCTCGCTATTGCATCCTGAGTAATAGCACCACCAAGGTGGTTCAACGGAGCCCCGCTTCGCGGGGCTCCTATTTCTGTGAGCAAGGTTTAAAGTAACCTAACACGAAGGGGATGGCGGGGTCTTTCAGACCCCGCCATCCCCTTCGAACCTAACCTGTCCGTGTCGGGGTGTCCCCAGTCTCGAGCTCGCTTCGCTCGCTCTTACATCCTTGGTCGATTTGTTGACTACCACCTACCAAGGTAGGTCGACGGAGCCCCGCTTCGCGGGGCTCCTATTTCTGTGAGAAAGGTTTAAAGTAACCTAACACGAAGGGGATGGCGGGGTCTTTCAGACCCCGCCATCCCCTTCGAACCTAACCTGTCCGTGTCGGGGTGTCCCCAGTCCCGAGCTCGCTTCGCTCGCTCTTACATCCTTGGTCGATTTGTTGACTACCACCTACCAAGGTAGGTGGACGGAGCCCCGCTTCGCGGGGCTCCTATTTCTGTGAGCAAGGTTTAAAGTAACCTAACACGAAGGGGATGGCGGAACCTAACCTGTCCGAGTCGGGGTGCCCCAAGTCCAGAGCTCACTTCGCTCGCTCTTGAATTCTAAGTTCTCCTAGTAACAATAAAAATCCTGAAGGCAAACAGTGAAAGTTAAGAGGATACGCCTCGCCACTCCGTGCCTACACGGGTTTAAATAACACTCTGGGAGTACGGTAGACAAAATTACGTGGAGCCGGTTTTGCACCAATTCGTTTCTGTCACTGACTTTGTGGAATGAGAAACGAAATTCCGATTTTCAATATTCCGAAAAAATCAGTTTATTCGGAATATTGAAAATCGGAATTTCGTTTTCGGAATGAGAACTCATCGAGCATTACATTTTTCGAATATGTGAAAATCGGAAAAAGAAGAAATCGGACATACGACTTTCGGTCAAATAAATTTCGAGATTCTTAATAATAGACATTGTAATTTTTAGGTATTATGATATTCGGAGTTTTGAAAATCGGAATATCGAAATTCGGAATAAAATATTTCGGAGTATTTGGGTGTTCCCGTCTGGTTAATAAGGTCGTATACTTGACTCATTCGTTTCCTATGGTCTTGTGAGTACTGTTGCAGTAAGTGTTCAGATAGGTCAATATCTATTGGGTCTCGAGGGTCAAAGTGTCCAGTTATCAAGTCCAAGGGTCTACATTTTGTGAAGCTATGGATCGAACTATTGTACGCTAAGATGGCATAAGGCATAAGATTAACGACTGGTTCATTTCGTTTCTCTAATTTCAATAACCTAAGATGTTCTAAAATGGTAGAATGGAACCTTTCTACTATGCCATTGTCGTTAGGGGAATGCGCTAATATTTTATGGTGAATAATTTTATGAGTTCGGTTGAATTCTAAGAAAATCTGATTTGTGAATTCAGGGCCTCCGTCCGTGACAATAGTCAATGGGACCCCATGGTGGGTGCAAAATACAAGTAGAGCTTGTACTACACTTAAAGCGGTGCTATCTCTAAGGTGATAAGCTTGTGCATACTTAGAGAAAGCGTCTACAATGGTAAGGAATTTCTCTGTTTGAGCTGTGAACAGATCTAGATGGATAATTTCAAAAGGTTTACTAGGGGGTGGTACAATGTTAAATCTTTGCTTGATGGGGTGACGGTCGTACTTAGCCTGACCACAGATAGTACACTCATTTATGTACTTGGAGATGTGTTCTTTCATCTTAGGCCAGTAGAATTTAGAAGATAAGGCTAAGTAACATTCAGTGATACCGCGATGATTTGTTTTACCTTCGTGGTATTTCTTTATGATGTCTTGTTGACGCAGGTAGTCTTTAACATTCTCTAATTCAACTTTAGTTAGAACCATGTTCATTGAAGAGCTTTTGAAGTTGTCTTGAATTATGGGGATTATTTTATACATGGCAAGAGGAGGATGGATGATTAAACCGGTTTTGACTTTAGGGTTCACGTATTCTTTAACTGCATTAATAACGTCGTTAGTCAGGTTAGACTCAGATAGTTGAATGGTAGTTCGGGTATGCGTTTCAAATGGCTTACTCACTGTCGGTCGTTTTTTAATATCGCCTACAAGTACAAAACAGATTTGTCTACTGAATTTATTTAAGGGTTCGTCTGATATTGGCACTTCTAGAATAGGGGCTTCGTTACTAGTGTGAACAGTTGCTGTGTCAGAGTTGTCGAGTATGTCAGGGTTGTTTGTAGGGGCTGTCAGTGTTTCAGAACCTACTGTTGAATGAGGCTTTTCAGATACATTTACCGCTATAGACATAGCGTCCTCGTTGTTGATTTCAATGCGGGACAATGCGTCGGCGTTAGTGTTCTTTTTGCCTTGCTTGTATACTGTAGTAAAATTGTATTCACTCAACTTAAGTCTCCAACGTGTGAGTCTGGAGCCTGGTTCTTTAAGGCTCATAACCCATTGTAAGGGTTTATGGTCTGTAACTATCTTAAACTTTCTCCCAAACAAGTATGGACGAAAGTATTTAGTAGCCCAAACTATGGCTAATAACTCCTTCTCGATTACACTATAGTTAATCTCACTGGAGTTTAATGTCCTAGACGCGTATGCTAAGGGCTTATCTTGTCCTATAGGTCCTTGAGAAAGGACAGCTCCTATGGCAAAGTTAGATGCGTCAGTCGTAAGCACAAATTCCTTAGAAAAGTCAGGGTACTGCAGTATAGGGTCGTTAGTCAGTAGTAATTTGCACTTTTCAAAACAGTCGATGTAGTTAGGGTCATTGAAGGTGATCTTAGAACCTTTCTTGAGACATTGCGTCATGGGTTTCGTAATGCGCGCAAAGTCAGGAATAAATTTCCTATAGTATCCTAACAGGCCTAAAAAGCGTTTGATCTCGGTAGCTGTCTTAGGAATAGGGAATTTCTGGATGGCAATGATCTTATCGGGGTTAGGCTTAATACCGTCCTTACTTATTACGTGACCTAAGTATGAAGTTTCAAGCTTTAAAAATTCCGACTTATCCATCTGGATCTTAAAGTTTGATTCCCTTAATCTCTTGAATACTTTTTTCTAAATTTACCATGTGTTCCTGTAAGGAAACACTAAAAACGATTATGTCATCGAGATATACGAGACATATGACATTTTGGAGGTCCCTGAGGACATTATCCATCACGCGTTGAAACGTGGATGGAGAATTTTTGAGACCCATGGGCATGCGTAAAAATTCAAAGTGCCCATGTTCTACATTGAAGGCCGTTTTGTGAATATCGGCTGGGTCCATTTCTACCTGGTAAAATCCACTTGCAAGGTCTAGAGTTGTGAAGTAATGACAGTTACCAAGTTTATCTAAGATGTCATTAATATTGGGGATTGGGTACTTGTCATCGAGGGTTTTCTCGTTGACTTTACGAAAATCAATGACTATGCGCCATTTAGTCTTTCCGGACGCATCAGATTTTTTTGGAACTACCCAGATGGGTGAGCTCCAGGCTGACTGCGAGGGACGGATTATCCCTTGGTCTAACATTTTGCTAATCTGATCCTGAACTTCCTGTCTGTGAACAAAGGGATATCTATAGGTCTTAGTATAGACAGGTAATTCGTCGGTGGTATGAATACTATGCTTTATCTTATTGGTGAAAGTTAGAGGTTCACCATCGATATAGAAAACGTCAGCATATTGTGCACAAAGAGATTCTAAGTTGGCTCGTTCTTCAGGATTCAGATGGTCAGTGCGTAGTTTTGATAATACCTCTGATACGCGATCGCTAGGCTGATAGATAGTCGCGCTTTGCTCGTTAAAAAGTTCCGCGGTAACTGGCCTGTCCATTGAGAAAACTACATCATGTTTAGTTGGATTAATTATTTCTATGATGCCACGGTTATTTTTAACAGAAGTAACACAGTCGCGAATAGTGCAATTGGAAATAGTCTGCTCTGATATTATTACGTCACCATCATGAAGATTAATGGGGACTCTAGCTAATTTGGATGAATTAGCGGGTACTATGTCCTCGTAAAGATTACAATTACGTGAATCATACATTCGCAAGGGATTAGATGAATTACGTGTAACAAGAACCTTATTCTTTAAATCTATATTAGACTCTAACTTTTCTAGTAAGTCTAAGCCTATTAAGCCGTCAAAATAATTGTGGAACTTGTAAATGTATAGGGTAATGTCACAGGTTTCTTTAAATTCCGGGAAGCACGGTATAGTAATGGAATAATTATTACGAGTTGTCGCGTGGATGTTAGTGACTTCGAAAGGCTCATAATTACAGTGGATATGATGATAAAATCTTTCTACAACGTTCGGGCTAATAAAAGATAGGTTCGCACCGGTATCTACTAATAGTTTAATGGGTGGATTAGCAATCTGAATGAATGGAAGTTGTCTCTGGGTTTGTAAGTTAATCTCTATTTTGGTTTGTCTGATTTCGGGGCTGTATGAAAATCCTGGCCTTCAGCAGACGTTCCTTGGGCAGATGTTCCTTCAGGCACATTCTGATGTTCCTCTACGTGCACAGGAACATAATCACTATGAGCTAGTGGCTCATACACAGGTTCGTAATTGTAAGGTACAGGGTAGAACTGGTCGTAATAGTCATTATAGGCATAGTCGGGGTATTCATAATAGTCGTAAAAGTCTACTTCGTTAACATTCATCTCACGAGTCTTAAAGTAGTTACTGGGAGGTGGATTCCCTTGTTGAGTCCAGTCATGTCCTGTCGAAGGTCTCGGCATAGGTTTAGGAACAAAGTGGCTTACACCACTCATGGGCTTAGGGCCATTATTAATGGGCGTGTAACTAGGCCTTTGTTGAGGCAATCGGAACACGTTGCTCTGGGGCCTATGGTTAGGCGGGGGTGCGCTTAACATTTGTTGGGTTCGCGTGGGACCGCGATTGAAAGGCACTTGGGGTCTCCAAGCTTGCATTGGCCTTGGCGGTTGTGGCTGATAAAAACTTTTGGAGGGACCGGGCTGATTAAACGGCGCTGAAAAAGTGACTGGCTGTGGAGTATGCAAATTAAATGGCTTAATCTGATACGTACTGGGATTAAATGAAGACGTAGACTGCACAGGTCTCCGCTCCGGCAAATGGTCATTACGCTGCTGTAAGTACATGGTGTTAATTTCCTCGTGCACAAACTCGAGAGCCTTTTCGATGGTGTCGGGTCGCATGCACCTAATACGCGAGCCTAAAGGTTCTTTTAGGCCATGAACGTATGCCTGTAGGGTTAATTTTTTATATAGTGTCCGTTTGGCCTCGATGGTAGTAGATATGGACTCATGCAAGGTCACATACGTCATAATTGTACTAAATAAAGTTTGGCACTTTTCGTAAAATTCCGGTGGTGATAAATTCTTTTGCGTTAACAGGGCCAAATCATTGTATAAGGCGGTCTCGTCCCGCTGGTCCGAGAAGTTATTAATCAGGGCGTTTCTAATACCCTGCCAGGTTTCGGGAATGCCGTTTGAATTTATTGTGCGGGCGGCATTTCCGGTAACTTTATTAAGTATGCCGTTCAACAAGGATAAATTACTTAGTTCGTAACCTGGCTCTGCCTTAACAAATTGCGCGACGAGTTGGTCACATAAACGTACAAACCGCGTGAGCACGTTCGGGTTCCCGTCGAATTCGGGAACGAGGCGTAAGGCCTTGTAAACTTGATCTACCAAATCGGTACTCATTTTGTTAGTTAAATTATTCTCTATAATTAAGTAAGATTCTACACTTTCACTATCTTCTAATATAGTATCTAAATTCCTATTCGCATCGATTTGCGAGTTCCTATTAGAAATACTCGACTTAGGAGTCCGTGATATACGTGGGTGAAAAATTTTGAAAGTTTAATAGAAACACTTGAGGAAATTAACACAAAGGAAACACAGAAAAAAAAAGGAATTTACACAAAGGATACTAAAATATAGGAAGGCGAGCAACTCTAGTAGATCTAGGTACTTACCAAATCTGCATCTCTCTGTGGTATCGATATTCGGATACTCCTCCGTAGCCGCACACCCGTAGGTTCGAATAGCCCGTTGTCGGTGATCGATTCACTGAATTTACTGGACTATCCTACCGACTGCGCCAATTACGATGGGTGCAACCGGAGGATCCAAAAAAATGCAAATTTATTTTAATAAACTAATTTATTACTGTATTACAAAGTATTGAAATTACGACTAATTATACTAAAGTGTCAATTGGTCGATGTCAGATCCAAAAGTGCCGCTCCACGTTTTTATGTTTCTATGGAAAGGTTCGATTGACGTCAATTGGTCACGTTATGCTGAGCTTGCGTTTCGTGCCCGTAGGTGCCGTGTGCAATGTATATGCAGGTATGCCGATGCAGCGATCTATTAAGGTTGACCATGCGTAACAAGTGTGGCAGGCCGCACAAACTTTGAACTTTGTTTACTTTGATGTGCGCACTAAAAACCGACACATGATGGCAAACTACAAATATGTGTTCAAACTTTGCACAAATACGCAAATGTCAGTGCCACACTTCGTGACTTTGTAGGTATTTGCGTATTTGAACACATGTCTGGCGCCGGCTTTACACAAAAGAGTTATGATTCTTTTATGAAAACTTGACAACTAGATCGTGGAAGTTATTCTCAAGAATTTTTGTACTTGGACAAAATGTACGCTTTGTGGTCTTTTTTTTCAACATCTGGCATCTCAATAATACATTTATTATACTAAACAATAGTTACCTACTTAGTGGTCATGACAAAACAAGCAATGTTGATTTGTTACTTTATTTTCAGCAAAATTATAAGTAGGTAGTCCCTAGATCCCTACCCATGCAGTTCATACTCGCCTATATCAGTCTTAGCATGTTGAAAGTCTTCACTTCATGTTGTGTGTGATGAAAATTAGATACAAAGGGTAATGACAATAAAATAAAACAATTTGAAAAAAGTTCATACTTTATTGGGGGAGCCCTGATGTATCGCTGGGTGAAGAACGATCACCAGGGCTCCCCATAATCAACACGCTCCTGGAGCCATGCCACGTAGCCGTCTTCGACATTACGAGCCACTGGAGATGGTGGAGCAGCCGGCGGTCCCGTTGCTGCTACAGGCCGGGATCCGGGACTGCAAAAAATAAAATGTTTGTTTGTAATAAATAAAATAAAAACTTTCAAACATGAACCTGCGTCGGGCGGCGAGTAATGGGCGACTCGCTGTACGACCATAGATAGACTATGCCCGGGTTGACGGCGCAATTTGTTCCACGAGCGCCTCAAAGAGTGTCAGCATAAAGACGGGGCCCCACCCTTAGAAGTCCAAAGCCTGCCGGGGCGGGGTCGCGGAACCAACGATTACCGTGACCCCGGATCGTAAAGGGCTATTGAAGGACATCATGGATTTTAGTCAGCACAAGCCTGACAGTCCCTTCTTCCCTGCCCTGGGTGGGAAGACTCATTTGATGATTTTATAATAATCATCTAGTCCCAAGCTAAGCAGAAATTACTTTTTTATTTATAATTTTTATAAATAAAAAAGTAATTTTACTGCTATCTAAAAGTAATTCCAGAATTTGGGGTTATCCACTTTATTCTTTCGCTGTATGAAATCAGTGTATGTGTGTACATGAATAACTCTAGATACCTAATTCTGACCTATGGTTATTTTTTATTATGAAAGGGAAAAGTATAGAGCTACAACCCTAAATACACTTGAAAGTATTGATTATCTATAGATTTGGCATCAACTTACCAGCTGACCACTAGTAATTAGACCACCCGTTCCAAAGCATTTTATTAGTTAGACTTTAGATTGTTTCAGTGTACAAAAATTTACCAACGGTCCCCTATGTACAAACAAAATGTCAAAAACCGAAGTTACATAAAATTATTGCTCGAGGAGTTTAGTTCAATTCTATGTACACATAGAATTATTTCTAAAGCGGTTTGAACATAAAAAAAAACTCAGTTTTTGACATGTCCGTTTGTACATTTTTTTTTTTTTTTAGCGTGGTAAAATCATCAAATGAGTCCTCCAACCCCGGGCAGGGCGGGAGGGACTGTCAGACTTCTACTGACTAAAATCCACGGTGTCCTTCATAGCCTGTTAAGTTCCGGGGTTACGGTAAGGGAATAATCCCGCGACCCCGGCAGGCTTTGGCCCTCTGAGAGGGGGGCCCCGTCATTATGCTGACGCTCTTTGAGGCGCGCGTGGGACACAACGCGCCGTCGACCCGGGCATGGTCCTTGGTCGGGCAGCGAGTTGCCCTTTACTCCCTTTACTCGCTGCCCGCATGCCCGCGCCTACGGTGGCCGGAGATCGTCGCGCGACGTCCGTCGCCGTGGGCGTCCTTCACCGCGGTTGGGGCGGAGGGAGGACTCTGTCCTCTCTCGCTCGCGGCGCGCCTCCTCCTTCGCGAGCATTACTGCTTCGCAGAAGGAGGCGACCGCTTCCCACTCCGTCTCGCCCCGCAGCATGGCCGAAACCAATGCCGGGCGCGAGAGGTCTCCGCCTATCGCAGCCGTGAGGACACGTCGGTGCACCGCCCAAGCTGGGCAGTCCTGCACCGTATGCTCCACCGTGTCCTCCGGGCGATCTTCGCAGTGATGACACCCAGACGTTTCCTCCTTCCGCATTAGACACAGGTACCTCCCGAAGCACCCGTGCCCGGTGAGGACCTGCGTCAGGTGGAAGGTAAGGACGCCATGACTTCTCTCCAACCACTCCTCAAAGAGGGGTCTTACCGCCGCAATTGCGGCGTGCCCGATGTCCGTTTGTACATAGGGACGATCGATACTTATGTAAGCAATGTCCAGAAACACAGAACAATCAAAACAAAATTACATGATGGATTGGCAGATCATGTATGTGCAGTTGAGCAAGTATGAATGTACTTACTTCATAACTATGTATTCACCGTCTTCCGGCCTGTAAAACAGCAACGGGTGAAGATTCATCTCTAATCGCTGGATGCTGTCCGGCACCCCGGCGATTAGAGAGATCATTTGCCGTATCTGTCGAAGAAAAAAAAGTTGGCAATGAAATCATATTTTTCTGCTACTTATTTACGCGTAGTGATTCGAGTGACCAAAAAAAATGAAACGGTATGATATTATTCCCATATTAACATTACTCTGATAGCCCAATAATATAGAATTATGTACTAAAGTGTCACTAAACAATAATAACGGTAAACAATACCTCTTCCACCGACTGCTCTACCGAGCGTATTGTGCTCGCAGTGTCGAGGGCCTGGTGCAGGTCTACGCTCTCGTAAATATGTCTGGAATAATCAAAATATAATAAGTACCTATTGAATACTTTATTGCTTACATGAATTATTCAAAAGTAGATACTTACTCCAAAGTCGAAGAATCTGCATTTGCACCAGGCCCACAGCCAATTATGCGCTGAATAGCGGCACGGGCATGGCTACAGGTCCAGAAAGTAATTTTTGAATTTATTTATATAATAAAGTAAAAAAAATAGCTCTTCTGCAGTCTGCTTCTGCGCGGGCGGGCGGAATGGAATGGCGGGCGGGGTGTCTTTTCTTGTTTTCCCCAAACCACCTTTTTATGATTTGTTTACATTTTATCTAACGGCTCCTTGAATACAGTATCTACTTGGTTATTTGAATAGGTATAAACTAGAAAATAAAATAAATGAAAAAAAAAACTTTTTTTTTTCGATGAAAACTTACCGGTTCGTCAAGACCATCTGTTCCTGGTCTAGAGACTTCTTCTGAAGATAAAAAAGACAATAAATCGTAGTACCATAACGTTGGCGTATATACATTATTAGCAGACGTTCCCGTGGACAAGCTGGCATGGCATTGACTTTCTTTAATTCTCTATAATATCCGTTTCATTAATAATGTCAATGTTTTGCACATGCACACGCAAACGACGCAAATGCGTCATTTGCGTGTGCTTCTCCCTAACGGGTTTAGCGCTGGCCGATGTGAGATATCGAAGGCAGTGTTCTGTGTTGGAAGCCGAGGAATTGGGGTAGAGGAGCCATGGCGGGAAAGGAGTGATTTTATTAGGGAAATGCGGAAATTGCGGTGGGTGAGACGGGAAGAGGAAGGACTATTGTGACGGTGGATAATCAGGGAATTAACAACAGATTAGAGATGTTACGAATATTCGCATTCGCATTCGCATCATGCGGATATTCACATATTTTTAGACATTTGCATTCGCAAAATTCATGCGAATATTTTGCGAATACGAAAGACTGAAATAATACCAATATCTGGTACTCCTTCTTCCTTCCATTCATTCTTATCTTTTGTCGTCCTCTGCACATGGGCGTAGCCAGTTTTGGGCTCAGGGTGGGGCAGCAGTCAACCTATCCCTCGGGGGAGGGCGGGGGCCCTCCGATTTTTTGTACCTTGAGCCGTTAATCTCAAACTTGTTAATCAACTTGTTAGTTAACTTGTCAAATGCGTCGTTTGCGTGTGCTTCTCCCTAACGGGTTTAGCGCTGGCCGATGTGAGATATCGAAGGCAGTGTTCTGTGTTGGAAGCCGAGGAATTGGGGTAGAGGAGCCATGGCGGGAAAGGAGTGATTTTATTAGGGAAATGCGGAAATTGCGGTGGGTGAGACGGGAAGAGGAAGGACTATTGTGACGGTGGATAATCAGGGAATTAAGAACAGATTAGAGATGTTACGAATATTCGCATTCGCATCATGCGGATATTCGCATATTTTTAGACATTCGCATTCGCAAAATTCATGCGAATATTTTGCGAATACGAAAGACTGAAAAAATACCAATATCTGGTACTCCTTCTTCCTTCCATTCATTCTTATCTTTTGTCGTCCTCTCCACATGGGCGTAGCCAGCTTTGGGCTCAGGGTGGGGCAGCAGTCAACCTATCCCTCGGGGGAGGGCGGGGGCCCTCCGATTTTTTGTACCTTGAGCCGTTAATCTCAAACTTGTTAATCTCTTAATTTGAGAGGTTTATATTTTCAGGTACAGAAAATAAACAATCACACACAGGACAGATTTTATAGTTTTATTTATGAATACTCGGTGTTTATAAATTAAAGTTTTAACTAAGTATATGTATGAGTAATATTACTTCAAGAGAAGACGGCGTGTGTTCTGGCAGAACCTGTTAAGCACTTCTTCTAAAAAATTATTTTTCGATTCTGAGACCCTTGTTCTGTGCACACTTAGCATACACAGGCCGCTTAATCGATTTTCGCTCATAGTTGAGCGAAGCCACGTATTGACCCGCCGTAATGTGCTAAACGATCGATATGTGTCGTACATGGCTGGGCAAGCAAAATAGCGAGCGCGGTTTTTACACTAGGATAAAATTGCATTTCCGAAATTTTGATCACATCTACCAGTTCCATCTCCTTCAATGCATTAATGTCCGTATTTTTTTTCTTCCCACAAATTATACCACATCTCAGCCTCGCTTGGGAAAGTATCATTTAATTTATAAAATGTGCAGAATACTTCTGTTTTTTTCAGAAACTCGTCACATGTCATTTGCAACATATGATTCGGGTGCAAGGTTATTAAAGAATATGCCGCCGGTATGTTACCCTCTGCGAAACGATCTTCTAAAGACGTAATCACCGAGTCTAGGTAGGGAATAATCAGTGCTCGTTTCCAATACTGGGTAGGACTTTCTGCTGAAGGATTTGAACGATGTGTCTGTCTTTTTGTGATACGCGGCATTGACAAATCAGTCTCTAGAGCATCAGCGATCTCTTGAGTTTCAGCTATTAAATAGCCGCTGTGTTCGTCGATATTTTCTCTGTGTTTTTTTAAAAGTACCAACAATTCTTTTAATATGATTCGCACACTGGAGCAAGTCAATGCTTTTGGATTGTAAGCTATTTACAATTGGTTGAAGCAGCGCAGAATATTTCGCAATGAGGCAAACAGATACAATAAATTCGGAATTGATAGCAGCGCAGTAAAGCTGATAAGCCGTCTTCCTTGTTGCACTGTTGCTTTCTTGCGAAAGCGTCAAAAGTGCCGTGATCATTTTAACATAATTTTCTTTAAAGATGGCAATGCACTTATATTTTTGCACGAGCATTGGTATGTTTGGCACGAGCTTACGGCGTTGAGCCGATTCTCGGAAGAATTTTATTATTTCTTTAATTGTGCCGAAGGTTCATCTCTTGTTCCAGTGATAATACGTTGCGTGGATGAACGTATCGAACCTCGCTAACAGAGGAAATTTATGGAGGTGAGTGCTGCACAGACGGGAGGTACATATTACCTCTAATATTTTTATCAAAAGCTTGACTAAGCGTTGTGTGATAGTTGTGGAATATTATTAAAGACAGACGTTAAACCAAACTTATTCCAAAATTCGATACCTAATATCACGGAAGACGACATAGAACTTGCCACTAAAAACTCATGGATAAAAGTTGTACCGTTAAACTTAACTGGGAGATAAACAGTACCCAGAATATCGATAGGCGAATTATTAGCAGAAATTGCACGAGGACAAGCATCACTCGCGTTCAAAGAAAGACCAAATTTCTGTATTAAACTATCACTAATAAGCGAGATCTGTGCTCCAGAGTCAAGTAAAGCCTTAACAACCTGGTTACACAATAAAAATTCAATAAACGGTCGATTATCAGTCAAATCAGTAGATATCACCGGTGACACTGTACGGTAAAAAGCGTGCCGTCGGTGGCTTATGCATTTTTTGGATTGCACTTAGGACAATCACGTGTTATAAAACCTGGAGTGCGACACTTAAAACATAACATGCCAGTGACCTCCGGGCAAGAACGGTGAGTGTCCGGGGTTGTTACACTTAAGACGAAGTGGTAAGACTAGAAGCGTAAAATATCGCGACAGAGGTGTCTTAGAAACAGTTTTTGGGTATCAACCACTAAAAATCCATGAATGATATTTCTACTGTAGTAAAGATGAAGATATGCCTTGTATTGTCATACACTTCGAAACACGATTCCAGTGATTTGCCTCGATAGAAAAAATCGTGAAAATCGTAAAAAAATCGTAAATTTGTTGAAATTTTACAATTTTATGGCGATTGTAAGGAAAAATCAAGTACAAAATTTACATTTTCATAAACTGTACGTCAAATCCCATATGGTAGTACAGAGGGATTTTTTCTAAAATAGAAGATATTTTTTACAATTAAATAAAACATACAGCGCTCGCGCCTACGATGCACAAGTAGCCGTCTCAATCGGCCACGAGGCCTCGTCGCGAGTAGACACGTACTCCTTTGTCGCGCTCGCACGTTCTGTGCGAACATCGCAAATAATATACCCATTTCGGCACAGTGATTACATTTTGATGTACAATGGGCAATAAAAGTCTTAGAGGAAGGAAAATATCCCGTTTGCGGAAAAGAAGGATCGCCCAACACAATCTATCTCAGTAAGTATCCACCTACCTACCACATAATGCGGAATGACTACCATTGCCTAACATTTTTTTTTATTATCTTTTCATAATCTCGGTAGAAAATAAAAATATCAGTGAAAAAAATATTTCGATAATATAAGTATGTTCTTTACGTTCGCGCATTTTGACAAAGAATATCTCAAAAAGAGATATTCTTTGTCAAAATGCGCGAACGCAAAATTCTCGAACAGGATTGCTAATAAGGGTCACCGTACACTTGACCGGGTACCGGTATCGGAATTATCTGGTATTGATACCATTTATTGTTTTTTAATTTTTTGTTAAAAAGCCATTTTCTTAGTATGAATATGAATGCTAATAAGGGTCACCGTACATTTGACCGGGTATCGGCATTGTCTTGTATCGGTATAATTTTTTTTTTGTATTAGTGGGAATGATAATAAGTGTACCTAGGTACCTACTACCTAACGTGAATGTTTTTTTTAGTGTGATTTGAATAGATATTTGGAAATTACTTATATTTGATAGATTAAAAATAATATAGAAGACTTATTATTTTGCAGATTACGAGCATTGGCTGAGCAAACAAATATAAAAGAATTGAGTTCAGAGAGTCCTGTTCAAGTGTCATCTACGTCTATTATAAATTTATCAGCGTAAGGAATAATCATTTATCAAATCATAAATTGCAGTTGTTAATTGGGAGTAAATAATAAATTATTACTAACGAATTTTTTTAAAGAAATAATAATATTTACTTACATTGCAGAACTCAATCATTACTTGACCAAAGTACATCAACGGAACTGACTCATGTGTATGCTGACCTATTGCCAACCACTTCTAGCGCTTTACGCTCAGAAACTGCACTAGAGTGAGTGTCAAAGCTATAATTTAACAACTTACATTTATAGTGTAGTTATACCATCGATGATGTACGACGATATTTTACAACATAGCAAATAAATAATAATTCAGAGATTTGTTATACGTATTTTTAACTTTCAGGTCCACAGACAATTTAGACGATGAACTTGTCATACTGCCTGAGAGTAAATCGGACTTCGAGGAAATTAGTGGCAGGAGAATAGTGGACATCGGCTATTTTTTCAAACAATTAAAAGAAATGGAGCATGAATCTTTATTTAAATGCAACTACAGTCATTTAAATTTACTACGGGAAAGGCGCAAGGGTCTAGCGTCTAGATTTTTGTTTGAGTGCGAATTATGCAAAAAGAAATTCGAGCTTTCCTCCGATAACCCCAGCAATGTGATGCCTGAAAGAGAACGGGTTGAAATCAACTTGGCTGCAACATCAGGAATGGTAGCGTGTGGTATAGGATATTCACAATTTGAGGAAATCATGTCGGCTATGGATATACCAGTATTTAATGAGAAGTTTTATGCTAAGACTCAAAACAAAATTTTCGATGAATGGGAGGAGATTGCAGATGAGACAATGGCATTGGCAGCTGAAAGAGAGCGCACAGCTGCTATAGATGATGGCAAATTGATAAACGGTATACCAGTAATAGATGTTTATGCTGATGGCGCATGGAGCAAGCGGTCTTATGGCACCAATTATAGCGCAATGTCTGGAGTCGCAGCAATCGTAGGTCGAAAATTTGGTGAAGTTTTATTTGTTGGCGTAAAAAATAAGTATTGCTTGATATGTTCAAGAGCAAAAAAACGTGAAGTCGAGCCGAAAACGCACGTTTGCTACAAAAATTATGAAGGCCCGTCCAGTGGGATGGAATCTGCAATTATATGCGAAGGGTTTAAGGAATCTATGGACATGTACGGAATTATTTATGGTAGAATAATTGCCGATGGAGATTCCTCGACTTATTCTAAGATATTGGCAGCTGACCCATATCCTGGACTCACAGTCGTTGGCAAAATAGAGTGCCGTAATCACCTTTTACGCAACATGTGCAACAAATTAAGGGCTTTAGGTAACTATTTATCTTTTTATTACTAACCATCTACAACCACCACTTACCCCTACAAATTACTCTTATAGCTCCCTTCAATCTATACTAATAACTTCATGTACGACTAATACTGACGAGGTTGAACGCGGAATGTATCATATAGGTATTCACATACCTTTTTTTTGCCTGACGCTTTGACCAAGTTGCACCGGCCGTGGCCACAAGCAGACTATCATGCAATGCGATAGTTTAAAAGTTAATAATACTAACGACATTTCGCTTTTTCAGGCAAAGACATCAAGTATCCAAAAGCACTGCGAAAATACATAAGTGACGATAAAATCTTATCAGTGCGAAAAGTGGTGTCTACATCTATATCCGCCAACAAGAACTTGCCAATTGATGAGGGTGTAGACAATATATATCGAGACATAACAAATGCAGCACACCATGCACTTGGTGACCACAGACAGTGCCATACCCGTTACTGTGCAAAAGAAAAATCCATTGCGTCTTCCACCATAGCAGAAGTTGAACATTCAGCTTTGTGGTTCGGACTAAAAGTGATTTTGCAGTCTGTGGCATCTAAATCTCGCAGCCTTTTGGAAGACGTCGACACGAATTTGGTTGAACGCTTTAACAGCATCATCGCAAAGTTTGTGGGAGGTAAGCGAATAAATTTTACTACCCGAAGAGCTTATCAATCAAGATGCAATGCTGCAGTCGTCTCGTACAATACAAATAGACCATTATATACTCTGCACAAGAAGATGTTGGGCAAAAGCCCAAGAAACTGCATTAAACGGCTAGATAGAAAAAGAGATATGAAAAGAAAACAAGCGAACATGATTCAAAGAAAAAAAATCCGGAAAAGACTATTTCAACAGCAAAATGATTATGGTTCCAAAGTGGCCGCTCCAGACATGTCTGAGGAAGATTATGAAAAAGCCAAAGCAGATTTTATAAAAAATTTGGAGTCCTTGGTAAGTGACCGAAACGGTATCCAAGAAAGAACAGCAAGACAGAGAGAAAGTGGGGAATGGCTCGAAATAAGAAAACTATTACTCACAGCTTCAAACTTCGGTGCTGTAATAAAAAGGAAAAAAAATTTCCACTCACTAGTCAACAACATTCTATACAGATCTAATTTATCCTCTATAGCATCGGTAGCTCACGGAATCAAGCATGAACCATTTGCTTTACAACAACTGGCCCGGCAAGAAAATGTGATCATAGAGGAATGTGGACTTTTTGTCGACCTAGACCATCCCTTTATCGGCGCAACACCAGATGGCAGAGTTGGGAATGATATGATCGTTGAAGTAAAATGCCCAGTCGCTGCCTTCAGACTTGGATTGGCTACTGCCATAGCACAAAACAAAGTCCAAATATTAAAGCACAACAAAAAAAACGGCAGCACTATAATAAACCAGAATAGTACCTGGTACTATCAAGTGCAAGGTCAACTACATGTGGCCGATAAAAAACGTTGCCTGTTCGGGATATGGGGAGGTGAAAATGAGCCCATGGAATGTTCTTTATATAAACAGAGACGATCAGTTTTGGAAGGATATAATGGAGCAGAAAATTATACATTTTTATCACAACCACATCCTTCCTGAATTATTAGACTCGCGAAAAGCACGTGGAATGGTGCTCAGAGGTGCCGAAATCAGTAATAAAAAATGAATTTAATTTTTTTTTGTTCAGTTTTCCATTATAATAACTATATTATAATGGAAAACTGAAAAAAAATCAAAATAACTACTAAGTTATTTTGACAGAATTCTTATTTCTTACACTGCAATAAACATTAACCCACTCCCTTTATCTCTACTCTTAGACCTCGGAGAGTAGTTTGGAGATTGAATCGGAACCGAAGGCTCCTGCATCGTAAGCGAGCGAGCGCCCGGTCAAATACGTTGACCCTAAATTAATATCGATACATAACAATACCGATATCACCGATTACAGTCAAATGAACGTTAACCCTAAATTAGTATCGATACATAACAATACCGATATCACCGATACCCAGTCAAATGTACGTTGACCCTAAATTTTAAGTCAACTCATTCATACCGTTGAAAAATAAATTGGTATCCATAAAAGACAATACCGATAGCCGTTCAAGTGTACAGTGATCCTTATCAGTATTCCTACTCATACTAAGAAAACAATAAATGGTACCTACTTTTTGATACAAGATAATTACCGATGCCTACTGGTACCCGGTCAAGTGTACGGACTTCTAGTAGCAAAAATATAAGTTATTAGGTCCGCGAACAACAAGCGGGGGGAAGACGGTTGCCCCGCGCATGCTCCCGCCGTACTTCATACCTCACCCCCTAACAAACGCCCTGAACGTGTTCCCACTTCATCTTAAGACAGTGTGGTTGAGACAGACTGCAGGTTGGACAACTCTGAACCTTACTTTCACTTTGGTGGGGTTTGTTCAGGCGGGGTTTTGGAGACTGGGAAGCGTGTCCAGAAATAGATGTCGGGTAAACAGTACTATCCAGACTAACGACTGCTTTTGGAGTTTTAATAAAATATTCAAAATGCGAAGCGGCCTCAATCAGACTATTTAAATCAGGAAACTTCTGTATAGACAAACAGGGGGTGTATTTAGGTAACATATTTTGTGTAATAATATCAACCAACTCTGGTTCCTCAATTGTCTATCTCCTTGCGTATTGCGCTTCACGAACGAGATAGGCATCTGTCTCTCGAAGAAATACCGCGAAAATCTATGAACGGAGCGAAACCTCGAATTTCGAGGGGCCGGCCGACACAAAACGTCAAAACTGTTGCCCTCGAATTTCGATGGCGCGACTACTGGGGCTGGCAAGGGGCTTGTAGTTTCAATAAAAAAAACCCTTAACTTGTATTTAGCGTGTGTTAGCATGGCGACGAAGAGGAAAAGGAAGGCGACCACAGACAATACATAATTTAAGGTTGTGTTCGTATTTACGTAACATCTCCCTTATATGAAATAAAAGAAAGCAGTTTATACATTACAATGGATCAAAACGTAAGACGTGTACATTTCTTTTTTTGTTAATATTTTGGCAACACTGTTTATTTGACATTGGTGTGACATGACATTTGAATGACAGTGACAATTGACAACTTTATAATAGAAAACAATCTTCATGGACTAACTTCATGCCAACAGACGAAATTTTTCTGTGAATTATTTTTCTATTTTTTGTGAGTTATAAAGCCTCAAACAGTAAAATAATGCAGAAAAGTTTAGAATGGGACAACAACTATGCTGTGGAATCAACATTGGACACAGCAATGCAAATGGAGGCGAATCCACCGGACGAAAATGCACCAGAAGCAACTTGCTTTATAAAAGACATAGAGAAGAAAGCAGCGCTAGTGATGAAATTAACGAATGGTCAGTTGTGGGAAAAGGTTCGAAGAAAAAGAAAAATCGGCCTGACTCATGTATGCCTTTAACCGTGCCACCGCCGACGCCGCCGGAGTTTGAGATATCTATCCTATCCTAAACAAATAGCTTTGGCTAAAATGTTGAAAGGTGAAAATATTAAAGATATATAAGAGTTATTTATAGAAGTCCTTATAAAATATTAATTCGTTTCAAAAACGACACATCTGCAAATGAGTTTCTTGTATGTAAAACCGACTTAGACAAGGGGTGGTCTATAAAGAAAACTTCAGAGTTAAATTATAATTACGGAATAATAAGACATATTGATCGAGACATTGAAGATTCAGAGTTGAGTAAGCTTTTAGAAACTGAAATCAAAATAAAAGGAGCGAAAAGATTAATGAGAAAAGACGATAAGGGATTATGGTCAAAGAGTGATTCAGTTCGTGTCGGTTTTGTTGGGGCCACCTTGCCAGAATATGTTTTGGTTTTTGGGATGAGAGTAAGAGTGGAACCATTTATTTTCCCAGTAACTCAATGCTCGAAGTGTTGGAGATATGGCCATATTAAGAAATATTGCCCTTTTAAAAATCAATTGTGTCCGAAATGCGGAGCAAAATATGATAATTGTAACACGGATGAATATAGATGCGTGAATTGTAAGGGTAGCCATATGTCATTGTTGAAAAGTCGGTGCCCAGCTTACTTAAGAGAAAAGAATATTCGAGAAATAATGGCAAAGAACAACATCTCTTATATAGTGGCTCTTAAAAATATTCATGCAGAAAAAGGAAAAATAATAAGGATGACACTATCGTGCCAACGGTTCCGGATGATATGATTTGGCCAGCTATCCGCAGGTCGTCACCTTCAAACTTGAATGAACAGCCCTGGTCGTACTGCAGAAGTTGGTCCGAGACAGTTTTGAAGGTGGAGTCTTCCGCCACTAACTGTCTTTACTCTGCGCCGACACTCGGACACTTTTCCACGATTGTGTTCAGATTCTCAGCCAGGGCCCTTCGCTGGAGCAGCAACCCGTGCGTAATAGTGCCAAGGAGTTTTTCTTGCTTTGTGAGCCAGGGAGATGGCTGAGTGGTGAGCGTGCCCAGCTCCGTATTAATTTTAAAGGCGCTAAATACGGACCCCGCCTGCAGGTGCTTTTCTACCTCCTTGTACCTAATTCGACTCCAGCCTTCAGTGCCCAGCCACACTCAATGCCTTCTTTCTTAAGTTGCGCTGAAGGCGCGGGTATTAGAGGATCCGCTTCCTTGGTTGTGGCCAGGAATTCTAGTTCTTGCTCGTCCGCCTCAACTTGCCGTTGTGAGTCCAGAGGCGGTGCTCTCCATGGCGGAGAGTTAGAGATCATCGAACATGATTGTATCCTCTTCATCGTTCGAAATGTAATTTTCTTTTTCGGATTCATTGTCAGACTGTTGTCGCTGCTCTAGCTTTTCCAATAGAACAGCGAACATACCTTCTACTTTTTGCTCCAGAGCTTCTATTCTGGCATCCCGAGATGTGGAGGGTGAGTCCGAATCCGTTCTGCGTCTACGTGCGAAGGTTCTCGTGACATTGCGGAGGTAGTATTCCTTCTCTTCCGACTGTTCTCTTCTGTTTCCGAGCGGGAACCGGAAAAAATTTGATCGGCCTCGGCCCTGGTGTGTAATAGGGGCCGTAGTGCCACGACTGACTGTTTAATAACCCTCCTGGCGCAGTCGGGTAAAAAGCTCAGTGCGCGCTGCTGAGCCCCGTATGCGGTTTGCCACAGCTGGTGGCCCGAGGATAAGGGCCCGTGTAAATGCCCAATCGAGGAGCTTACACCGTATATCACGGTACTCCTTCTCTGAAAGGTGATCCGCTTCAGGTACGAATGCCCGGACTAGGCCCACAGTAGGCAGCGCAAATACTTTGTTTAGTATATTGGGTTCAATCTTCTCACCAAACACTTCTTTTGTAGCTGTAGTCACCTCCCAGCTTGACCAGCCATCTGGTAGATGCTCCTGAGCTAGCACCTTCACCCGGTCCAAAATCTCCTCGTCTTGGTCTGTAGCTGCACGCTCGTGTAGTAGCTCGCCGAGAGTTACCAAGTTTGCTCGTTGAGTCGTCTGAAGTGAGAGCAAAGCGGTCATGCAAAACCCAAGATTTTTAGGTACTACATTTTTTAACGGCGCGGCTCGTCTTATGAGCCTCGCGCTCGAAAACAATGGCTTACGCATAAGTAGAAGCAAGACCGAATATCTTAAGTGCACCTTTAATGAACAGTCACCACCTGATACTAGCATCTTTATTGACGGACAGCCTGTACCAAAAGTAGACCGATTCAAATATCTCGGATCAATGCTTACTGCAGATCTAAATATAGACGCAGACGTTACTCATAGAATAAATGCGGCGTGGGGAAGGTGGAGAACCTTAACAGGAGTTCTCTGTGATAGCCGAATGCCAATAAAAGTAAAAGGTAAAGTCTATAAAGTGGCAGTAAGACCCGCCATGATGTACGGCGCCGAATGCTGGGCGGCCAAGAAGACTCATGAACAAAAGATGCACACCACTGAAATGAAGATGCTACGGTGGTCAGCGGGAGTGACGAGACTTGATAAAGTACGGAATGAGTACATCAGAGGCTCCTTCAAAATCACCCCAATCGCAGAAAAAATGACTGAGAGTCGCTTAAGATGGTTTGGACACGTAATGAGGCGAGACGAAGAGCACGCTGTTAAGAAAGCATTGCGCATCCCAGAAAAGAAGAAAGGCAGAGGGAGGCCACTAGCCACGTGGCTGACAACCGTTACCAGGGATATGGAACGGGCACAGTTGAATCCAGAGACAACCCAGGACCGAGCGGCCTGGCGCCGAAATACGAGGAGGGCCGACCCCTAGTAAAGGGAAAAGGCAAAGAAGAAGAAGAAGAGGCTCGTCTTATGAGACGCGCTGCCCAATTTTCTGAGCAGCGCCTCCCAAACTTTGAGCCGCGCCGCCCAGATTCTGAGCCGCGCCGCCCAAATTTTGAGCCGCGCTGTTTAAGTATTGGGCCGAGCTGTCCAAGTTTTTGGACCGCACTACCCTTATTCGGGCTGTGGCTGTGACTAGACAGACTGTGGCTGAAAGCCGACAAGTCTCACGAACGTAGTTGCTGCGTCGTGATCATCTCGTGTATATTGTGGATGGTATGTCCGAATGGTGGCCAAGGTTCGGCCAAAGAAACCAGGGCCGCCCAAAAGCTCGCTGGGTTGACGATATCGTTAGGATCGCGGGGAATGGATGGATAAGAGACGCACAGAACAGAGAGATATGGCATAAAAAGGGGGAGGCCTATACCCAGCAGTGGGTGATCCCGGGCTGATATGATGATGATGATGATGTCCGACAAATACAATAATAACTCATGCATATTTGTGGATACATGTCCGACAAAGATTATGGTGGTACCATGCTATGGAGCGTGCTAAGCTTGCGATATTTCACAATCAAAATAAACTTTATTTGCAGAATAACCCACACCTTGAACATAACAACACAGAAACGAAGAATAAAAACATTGAATAACTTACCACGATATCCAATGGTAAACCACTCACAAAACGTTACAACAACGTTAAAGATAGTAAACTCGTTACTATTATACGTAATATTAAAATTCGTTATCACAACGTAAACAAACACATGTGCGTACAACAGGTAACCCGTAACAGTAATCGTACTAAAGAAACACGCGCTCTCCAGTCGCGTGGCAGAAGGCGCCCCTCCCTACGCAGGGGGGCGGGCGCGGGCGCGGCGTGTAGCCGCACCTCACCCCCGCGCCCAGAAATCGGACAGAGACGAAGGAACGTAAGTAGACATGTGTGTGTGCATATAGGTAAGGTAGGTTATCTCCGAAGGTCAAGCCGAAGGAACAGAACTGAACTAACTTATTATTACAAATACGTACTTGTGCTACTCAACTCACGTTTAGAAACGCGTGGCATCTAGTAACAGATTATTAAAAACCTTCAGACTGGGAAACTAATACTTCGTTCGGAAGCAATAACGATTAAATTGGAGGGCGGCACGGCGTCTATTTTGATGTTCAATTACATGGTCGGCTAAATAATTGGGCATATTGCTAAGCTCTGGTTAAAATCAACTGAGCATCAATACGGTCAGTTATAACGGGATGAAAATGGTTGATGATCGCAGCTGCATTTCGAAAATCTGTTAGTTATAAGATGTCTTGACATTCTGTTAAAATATTCAGTTCTAAAAATCTTGTAATACCGTTTGAACCGACCGTTTATAACTTCTACGACCCACCTGCACAATGTGACTAATCTAGATTCATTCGCTTGTCTCGTTGTTAACTGATTTTGTCCTGCATCCATAGAGAGTGGTTTATATATAGAATATTCAAGAGGGGCAAGTAACATTAGGGAGTCCCGAAATCCTCTGTCCAAAATGAAAATATCATTGGGCTGGAAATATTGCCTTAAATCCGATGCCTCATTTCTAAATAGCATGTTCATAATGTCAGCATCAGTGTCTGTTGCAGCATACGGCCCATACACATCTATTATGTGTCCGTCTGTTGTCACAAACATCATTGGTGTCACCAAGTTTCTATAATAATGCAGATATTTTTTTTAAAATAATTGACTATTTTTGCATATAAATATAACTGCCGTCACATATTACAATAGGGTTTCTCGCCTGTGTACCAAAAATGTCTTGAGGAATTAACAGATTTCTGTCCGAAATTCCATCTCTAGTAATATGCTGAAGCCCTAAGTGCAGAGGTACATAGAGATCTTTCATCCGTTTCTTACTTTTTTTACATATGTTTGCGCCATTGTTTTTGATAGAGAAAACATACTGGCGATTCTTGCAAATGAATCGCCGGTTCTAAGTTTAACTAAATAAATACCCAGAGCTTTTTTGGCTTCTTTGCATAATATGTTAAGCTGCATTTGAATTATACTAAGAACTGCCAAAAACTTAATTACAGTTAAAGTTGTCCAGTATTGACAGACAGTATCGCTCATGTGCTCTACATTTTCAAATTCAATAGTGTCTTCATTATTTTGGGACAATTCTAACATATTTTCTATGTGAACATTACTGAAAGTATTCGATGTAAATTCAAACTGTTGTAAAAAGTCCCAATCGTATACTGAAAAATTGAAAATGTCATTTTGCGAATGTGGCATTGTGCGCCTAATCCATACTGAACAGTGTAGCGAGCTAATTCTCGAACATTCTGTTACAGTTTTTTCTCCTTTAATATTTTTTTCCTTAAGTACCTGTGCTATCTGTGCACTATATTATCTGTGTATTCATTATCTGTGGTTGCTAGGCAGCCATTAAACTGTTGGTTCAAGACTCGTGGTTTTACTGTCGTGCTCCTGGATTAGAAAATACAACTGGCGACGAGTAAATCTAAACAAGATCAAAACAGTGATAATATTGAGAGAGGCACATGTTTAGACTGCGACGTCAAAATAGTGGCGAAAGTCTGAGCGATTACTTGCAAGCTCTTAAACATCTGGCTAGCACGTGCACCTTAGAGACCAATTCGTGTCCGGTTTAGTGAGCGATGACATGAGGTCGCGACTGTTTGCGGAGTCCACACTGACGTACAAAAGGGCGGTGGAGTTGGCCTTTGCGCTCGAAGCCTGACCGGCACGCTCAAGCGAGCGTTACGGGTAGCGGAGCAGCACCTGCGGGATCGACAAGTGCTGGATCGACCGAGCCGATGCATCGGCTTTCGTCGGGACGAGAGACGGCGCGTACTGCAACCGGCAGCAGCGGCGGCAGCACCGGTGGGCCACGCGGGGCCGCCGCCACTGCGCCGGCGCACGAGGCGCAGCGTTCAGGGCAACAGCCTTGTTGGAGGTGCGGGAAGAACCACCGAGCAGTCATGTGTCGGTTTAAAAATTATTCTTTTGACGTATGCGGGCAAAAGGGTCCCCTTAAAGTGATGTGCAAACGAAATCCCCGTCAGGGCGAAGAGCGGTCGCCGAAGAGGGGTCGGATTATAACCCACAACTACCTTTAGTACTAGCTGTTGATAGTAGCTCGTACGGTATTAGCAGTGTGCTATCACATCGGTACCCAAACGGTGATGAACGCCCCATCTGTTTCGCGTCGCGGACATTAAAGTTGGACAAGGCGGCGCTCGCGATTATTGCTGGCGTGATCAAACACCACCAGTATATGGTCGACATTTCATCATCAAAACGGACCATAACAACTAATCAACATTCTTTAAAGTGACAATATTTTTATTGCGCTGGTGAACAACCATTTCATTTTCTGGGAAGCTGTGATCAGCATTTAGTGTAAAAACTGCACAAACCTCATTACACGCTGGTATATATATTATTATATATCCCTGTACATAACTATTTTGCGCTCGAATGATGAACTCCAATAACTCCACCATTGAGGTAGTAATTTCAGAATTAAGTGGATGGTTAAGTCTTTCATTAACGGCTTCATCTGGGTCTAAAAAGTATAGTGGCCGTTCAAAGACACCATCATCATTTTGCGTCGGGTGAGCTGTCATATTCATTTTATGATATACTTGTCCGCAAACGATAAAACTATAAATTCCATGGCTATTTATTGTTTTGTCATTTTCCACATTGAAGGACGCTAAAGCAAAAGATGCATTTATGTTTCTTATTTTTTTATGAAATTCCTCCGAATATGGGTGACGGTTTAAAAAGAGACGTACTAATTCATTTGTAAATTTTGGTTGGTCCATTAAAATTCATCCATGCAAACAACAGTCACCAAATGAATTTCTATTTATACGATTAGATACGCGTTCCTAAGGGAAATGCAATGCACCACAATGAATACACAAAATTTCGAATGGTTCTAAGGCGTGATATTGCACATCTGTAGTAACGGCACATTTATATGTCGGTAAATAATGATTAAGTTCTAAAGCCCTACGACGTCTTTCGTCTCGACGTCTTTGTTCTTCCAATCGGTATTCTCGTTGTCCATCATTTTCAGTGGCCACACGTTGTGACGCACGCTGCCGCAAATCTTGTAGACGTCGTTCCCGTTGTTCGTCATTTTCAGCGGCCACACGTTGTGCCACACGCTGCCGCATATCTTGTAGACGTCGTTCCCGTTGTTCGTCATTTTCAGCGGCCACACGTTGTGCCACACGCTGCCGCATATCTTGTAGACGTCGTTCCCGTTGTTCGTCATTTTCAGCGGCCACACGTTGTGACGCACGCTGCCGCAAATCTTGTAGACGTCGTTCCCGTTGTTCGTCATTTTCAGCGGCCACACGTTGTGCCACACGCTGTCGCATATCTTGTAGACGTCGTTCCCGTTGTTCGTCATTTTCAGCGGCCACACGTTGTGACGCACGCTGCCGCAAATCTTGTAAACGTCGTTGTCGCTGGTCGTAATTTTCAGCGGCCAAACGTTGTGACGCACGCTCTCGTGAAACATCCAAATCATAAGACCTTTCTGCTTGTATAATATTAGTCAAGTTTTGCAAACATCTTACTTTAGCAGCACGTGTGGGACTGACCCTAAACTTTAGGGCCTAAAATTATAGTGAGAAACCATTTTGAATACAGCAGTTTAGCTTACATGAATGCCAGTAGCACCTTGTTACGAAAATTAGATGTCATTCGAAATATAGGATTGAGACTTATTTGTGGTGCAATGTGCTCCACACCTATCAGTTCATTAGAAGTTGAGACATTTATACCTCCCTTGATATTACGAAGGTTGTTGTTGGCTGAGAGATTTTTATTGAAAGTCATTTCATCAAATGATAATCTTTTACTCAGGAAATTAATCATACATTCGGAGATCTCTCAGTCAATTGCTTCCAATGTCATCTTTGCTACATCTTTGGTTGGTGGAACTCTGCCTGAGATGCCAACAGTGTTTGAACATGTTAATGAGTATTCAAGAGATATCATTATAAATAATGTATGGCCTATGTACAGAATTCCTTATAATAGTATTATAAGCAGTTTTGCTATCCACTTTGGTGTGGTGCATAATGAATTTGATTTCTTAAGGTTTAAAGATAAATAATAGACCTGAACATTATGTAATATTTACAGATGGATCTAAAACAGACCACACCGTAAAGCTTTCTATGATCCACAGCTAGACTTCACTAAATGCATTGAATTAAATAGAGTATGTAGCATTTTCACTGCAGAATTCTATGCAATTTATTGTGCACTGCAACTTGTAAATAGTCTTGTAAATAATGTACAGAATATTTTGATAGTTACAGACTCCAGAAGTGTTTTGTCTACTCTAGATAATGTAAATATTATTTTTAAGTTAAATTATATTATTTACTATATTAGATTTCTTATCCTAAAACTACTTGACAAGTGTATGTAGAAATGATATGGGTGCTGATGCGGCGTGTAAATAGCCTGCACCTTTGTGAAGGTTACTAGAAAATTCTAATTATGAACCTATTTAAAAATTGTAATGGCGGACCTAAAGAATAAAACTAATTTCCCTATTGATGAATACTCGACAAACCAATATCAAAAAATTATTAGCAGCAAACCATGCCCACGTACCTTCACAATCCAGAGATCCCACTCAGACCCAGGGAGATGGGAAGATACCTCGTTCATGGGCGCGTGATGGCTGGACTGCTGCCGGCCGGCAAGCAAAATCTTCTTAAATCCACCGGTAGAATGGTTAAAACTCCAAAAATCAACACTGCACTAAAAGTTCTCAATGAAGCACAGATGCAGGTCCATTTATTTTACGAGTTTCATCAAGGTTTCACAAAAAAAAAAGGATTTTTTGAGAGCGGAGCAAAGAGCACGCACAGTGTCTTTTTTAATGGCGGCGGAAAAGTACACGGGGAACAATCTTCAAGGAACAAACTGACAACTAAATCTCTCCCCTTCCCCTTGCTTTCCCCTCGGCAGGCCCTAGTTTCAGACGCCATATTGTCAAAACAGCCAATCACAGACTAAGCAGGCTCAGCCAATCAAACACGGCGCCGCCACAGCTATAGTCTATGATCAGTATGATCATCACAGCCGCCATTACTGTCAAGTGAAGTTATTTTTATGATTTATTTCCATAATTATTATAATTATCCTCTCAAGATTCAGAGACTCGGTTGCCAATACTGGACCCGAAATTTCAAACTTGTTCGCCCAACAGTTTTCATCGGTCTACAGCTCGAAATTCACAGGTTCATCTGATGTGCCTCTTACCACACAAAATGTACTTAGTAACATTAAATTCACAGAGAGAGACGTTCTAATAAAATTAAAGAAATTGGACTCCTGCAAAGGTCCCGGTCCTGACTTAATCCCTCCTATCTTTATAAAACGATGCTGTAATGCACTAGCATTTCCGTTAAGCATTATATTTAATCGCTCTTTGGCTGATGGGTTGTTTCCTGACGTGTGGAAACAGGCAAAAATTGTTCCTGTCTATAAAAAAGACGATCCTGTAGACATAAAAAATTATCGTCCAATTTCTATACTATCGTGTTTTTCGAAAGTATTCGAATCGCTTGTTTGTCCCATAATCACACATCACTTCAATTCAAATATCTCATCGAGTCAGCATGGATTCAGGACGGGTCGTTCAGTGGAAAGCAACCTCATTCAGTTCGTGTCTGACATATCCGAATCTCTAGACAAAAGACTGGAGGTAGAAGCGGTGTACACAGACTTCAGCAGTGCCTTCGATAAAGTTAGTCACTCGCTGCTTGTATCGAAACTAGCAGCGAATGGCGTGCATGGATCACTGCTGAGGTGGTTTACATCATATCTAGAACAGAGGTCACAGTGTGTAGTTTTGAATGGTTACGTGTCAAAGCCATATGTGTCTACCTCGGGGGTACCGCAAGGATCCCACTTAGCACCAGTTTTATTCTCGCTGTTCATCAATGATTTGGGAAATGTTATCAAAAACTGCAAATTCTTAATGTTTGCAGATGACCTAAAGATCTACAGAACGATCATGTTACCAAACGACTCCATGGCGATTCAAAGTGATTTAGATCGAATACAAGACTGGTGCAACAAAAATGGCATGACTCTAAATGCAAAAAAATGCTTTCAAATTAAATTCTCGAGAAAGAAAAAAGCCAGCGTCACATCATACAAAATTAACAACGTAACACTGGCAAAGGTCGGTGAAATTCGGGATCTCGGAGTGATAGTGGACGAAAGATTGACTTTTAAGCAACATATAGACAGTTGTGTTAATAAATCTGCCCAATTACTGGGATTTCTTAAACGTAATACACAAGAATTCAAATGTATTAAAACTAAGATTGCTCTGTTTAATGCGTTAGTGCGCAGCAGACTGGAATATGCCAGCGTTGTTTGGGATCCCTTTTACGCAATACATTCCCAACGGCTAGAGAGCATACAGCGGGCTTTCACCAAACATCTTGCATTTAAGACCCCCGGTATATCCCATAGGTGTCCATATCACCAACGTCTGAGCTTTTTTAAGATAACCTCACTACATGAACGAAGAGTAATGCGTAGCCTCATGTTGTTCTACAAACTAGTTAACGGCCAGATGGACTGTAGTGAATTATTATCGCGCATTTCACTGAAAGTTCCGCACAATACTCCACGGTTTCCCATCACTAGATTGTTTCAGCGCCCTTCAACCTCTACCAACATAGGTCTCAACTCCCCACTTGCGAAGATGTGTGACAACCTTAATTCATTTGTTAAATCCGTACCTGAAGCAGATATATACGGTGATTCTAAGGCAATGTTTAGATCGAGAATCTTGGCCTCCCTACGAACTGGTCAGTGACTTAATGTTTGTCTGATTATGTCCTCCACTGTTTTATCTTCTAGTGTTTAATTTTTCTTTTCTGTTTGTTATATTATGTAAACCTATTATAAGTTAGCATTTATGCGGTAGTCTGGCGTCTGTTCTGTCAGTGTTGTGTTTGCCCGTAATTGGCATATATATTAGAATGTGTAACCTAAGATTAATTGTATTTATGTTTATATATGTGCTGTGGGTGAACCTTAAATAAATAAATAAATAAAAGATTGAACTCTAATATTGCTTTGTGTTGTGAATTGTAACAGTAGACAGAAATCCGTCAAATCAAAATCCGTTGCGAACAACAAAATAGTATAAAAATGAACTTCTCAAACTTTGTGTACGAAACATTTGAGAAACAATGAATTTCAAAGTCTCTTCCACGGATAGTAGCATATCCAACTCTATTCACGGCTGAAGAGATTGTTACTGCACTACCCTATACGCCTGATATAAAAAAGTAAGTTTGAAATATGTTTACATCTACTTGTGTATATCAATGAATACTGCCCATTATGCACTCGCATGTTAGCACATAGTATTGCTTATTCTGCTTGTCTTTCTGCCCATTGCACTTTTACCCCATCAAGCAAGATAACCGAAGCTCATAAAATGTAATCTGAAAGTAATTTAGTTAATTTCTACTCGCACACATAAAGAATGCATATTATTGGAAACCCGTCAGTTGTAAGAGTCATTATAGCATATTATACTAATAATTGATAACAATATTTTTTCCTAATATCTTTTTTTTAATTAATTTCAGGAAACCCTAACTCCGTCATTGCTGTACATAATATGGCTGGCAAACTGAAATTAAATGACTGACTTGAGTGGTCTCAGTCATAAGATTCAGTTTCAATTCCTGTAACCCCAATGAAGTAGCCTTACCAGTTATCGTATGGAACTGACTCTTGAGTCAGTTCCATACGATAACTGGTAAGGCTACTTCTTGTATTTATTATTTTATAATGTTTTTATACATCACTCTATGGGAACGTAAAATTAGGATAAAAACTATCATAAGTATTAATACAGGTTATAAAATATCTTCTCTGTCTATCTAAATATCTGTGTACCAAATTTCTTTCAAATCTTCGTCCAGTTGTTTTGCAAATTCAAAAATGTACAATATTTTTTTTATTATTTCAGATACCCAGGCTTACCAAATTATAAAAATAAAGATACTCCAGCAGCTGAACATTTGTGAAAAGGCAAAAACTGCTATAAGGTTTTAAAAACAAAAATCTATTGAAGTACTCAATGGATATTTTGCTTGTGAGATACTCAAACTCAGATTCATTATTGCATTCATGTGTACATAGCATAGGTGTTATTATAAGTAAATAAGTTCAATCAACATGATATCCGGTTCGGGCACAGCAACATATTATATTGGACTTAACAAGTATCCAGTCAGTTGGTATAGCTAAAAGCTCTAAACAAATGTAATTATTATATTATCCTTTTAATTCGCAGTGTTAAAACTGAACAACATAGTAAACAAAAAATACTGTTCAATTTCTGCTGATATGTTCTTGGTTCTTTTCAAATCAATAGTTAGCAAAAACGAAACGTAACCAAAAAAAATATAGCTGTCATTTCGTGCGAATGTTTTCTCTCTCTTTCTGACAAGATGGCGTCGTGAACACCTGCCTCGCACGGATGTAAGGTAAATAATTTTCGATTTACCATTTCAATTTTTGTGGATACTATGCTTAAAAATATTCCTAACAAATATCCCTTTTATTGATTGGTGTAAAATTCATCTTGTTTTAGTAACGAATATCCAATTTACGAGCCTGTGAAATGATATGTTGTTTGTGACCAACACTGCGGAGTACTTAGAAAAGTACCGAGTATTTTGAATGTCGTTCACAATCAACATTGCTCTTTTGCTTACCAAGTACTTTACTTTAACTAACTGAGCTATTTCTAATATTTTTGAACTACCTATAATAACTAACAGTGGGTAAATGTTTTAAAACTTTTATTTGGTATGTTTATTTGCGATTGAAATTTTTGTTATGCTTTGGGTGCGGTTTTGCATGGTTTTTTTGTTTTTGCTTGCTTCAGATTAAGCCGAAATGGCACCGAACACGTACTATTATGGCACTTGTGCCACCTGAAAATGCACCATCAGATGGTAGCAGTAGCGGCTCA
This sequence comes from Agrotis clavis, assembly GCA_954870645.1. Taxonomy (NCBI): domain Eukaryota; kingdom Metazoa; phylum Arthropoda; class Insecta; order Lepidoptera; family Noctuidae; genus Agrotis; species Agrotis clavis. The sequence continues at coordinate 5,024,735 of OX940925.1, forward strand.
GACGATGAAGTTATTGTCCAGAACTTACAACAACACGACGATGATGATATTACATACTGCTGTTCGGAACCAAGATCCTATCCTTCTTCTCTAAATGAGTTGGACATATTTTGTTCTGACTATGAAGACCACCAAACAGCTCACTTCAACCCGGTTTTATCGGACGAAGAAACTATTCCACTGTCACCTGTCATCAATGAAATGTTTCCGACCGGTCGACCGCAAGAACAACTCCCTTTCATGCTAAATTCGGTTTCATCCATCTTATCGCCTATAACTAGCTCATCACCGGCAACCACAACACGTTCAAAGAGAAAGGCAACTACATTACCAAGGCTTCTGACAAAACGAGTGAAGAAGTTTGTTAGAAAACCCATAAACTTCAAATTCAAATAAGCCCTTTTTAAAAAAAAATCAAACCGACGAAACATCGAACTGAAAAGCAAAAAATAAATTTTGAGGCGGCGCCAAACAAACAAACATATAAATTAACTATTTGAAGAGCAGAATAGCTCGTTGTATAGCTTGTCGTGGTTGAATAGCTCGTCGTAGCTATTCGTTGATTGTTTCTTTGGCGCCGCCTCAAAATTTATTTTTTGCTTTTCAGTTCGATGTTTCGTCGGTTTGATTTTTTTTTAAAAAGGGCTTATTTTTTACTTTTGAGTTTCCTATCTCGTGTCAATTTCTGTAACTAAAAACTCTCAACGACTGTCATACACCAGCTACGTCTATAGTTCTCATCAATATGAGTGAAATGAGCCCAAATACGATATAGTTGCTGTTAACTGTTATGGATCTCTTGCTGCTGCCCTCTGTCACCATCCTCAGACCCTCGATGACAATTATACCCCAGCTAGGTATAAAGTTTTCATCAAGACTAGTGAAATGAGCCCAAACACGATAAAGGTGCTGTTAACTGTTGAGGACCTCTTGCCCCTGCTATCCGTCACCATCCTCAGACCCTCGATGGCAATGATACCTCAGCTAGGTCTAAAGTTCTCATCGAGCTGAGTGAAATGAGCCCAAACACGATATAGCTGTTGTTAACTGTTAAGGAACTCTTGGGACTGACTTCACAAAATAACAGGGATCCGGAGTTGATCTGATGATGGTGACGCCATCATGTTATGTTCTCCACATTCTGCTATATAATAATGTCCTCAGAACTACAATTGTTAACTTTATTTCAACAGAATCGGTTCATAATTGAAAATTCTGTAGGAAGACTGACAATTAATTCCTTTTTTTCTACCCTTAGAGGCCGATTTTAGTTTTAAAATTTAAATGGGACCAACTTTGAGATATACTCTTTCCAACAAAAAAAGATTTTTTGAAATCGGACCACGTTAGAAAAAGTTATGCGTGGTCATACATAAAAAAAAAAATAAAAAAAAAACAATATACATGTCGAATTGAGAACCTCCTCCTTTTTTTTTCGTCGGTTAAAAAGGCAAATTCCAACACACAGCAATAGTAGAATTACCACAATATAATCCACCTTTTGATGCAGGCCTGAAAAGCCCTCTTGATTATTTCCAACATTTTTTCTCAGAAGACATAACGGATCTTATTACAGAAAATACGAATCTTTATTCAGTTCAACAAGAAGTTTCAAAAAGCATAAACGTTACTAAAAATGACATATGTGATTTTATTGGCATAACTCTTTTGATGGGTGTGGTCCAAATGCCAGCTTACCGTGACTACTGGAGCAAAGCGTTGAGGTTCCCCGAAATTGCTAATATTATGACTCTAAAGAAATATGAAAAAATAAGAAGATTCCTTCACTTTGTAGACAACACTGACACAAATGACGACCGCTATTTCAAAGTGCGACCAGTACTTGAGAGGATTCGTAAGAATTGTTTGCTGCTCGCGCCAGAAGGGCGCTACAGTGTGGATGAAATGATGGTCCCTTACAAGGGAACACGGGCAGGAAGTAGGCGGCAGTATTTACCCAAGAAGCCCAAAAAATGGGGATTTAAGATATTTGTGCGAGCAGGAGTTTCTGGATTAATATATGACTTCATTCCATATGGTGGTGAAGATACATTTAGAAACCGACACTTTACTGACTATGAAAATAGCTTAGGTTTAGGAGCTAAAGTTGTCATAGCTCTTTGCAAGACAATACAGGAAAAACCAGCTAATGTGTACTTCGACAACTTTTTTACATCGCTCGAGCTTATCCATCACTTACGCAACGAATATGGCATTTTCAGCTTAGGAACGGTCAGAAGTAACCGTCTAAGAGGCTGTAAAGAAATGTTACTCTCTGCCAAAGCGCTTGCAAAGAAGGGCAGGGGTGCCAGCCAACAGATTGTCTGCAATGAGAAGAAGCTTGCTGTGGTCAAGTGGTATGACAATAAAGTAGTCACTTTAGTAAGTTCTTTCGTTGACTCACATCCAAAAGAAAAAATTAAGCGATACTCAAAAGAAACCAAATCGAGGGTTGATGTAGATTGCCCACAAATAGTCAAGCAGTAGCTCACATGGGTGGTGTTGATTTGGCCGACATGTTGGTGTCATTATATCGCTCTAACTTTAAAACAAAATGATGGTATATGGCTTTATTTGCTCAAGCACTTGACATTTGCGTCAATAACGCCTGGTTGCTGTATAGAAGGGATTGCCAAAATAACAAGAAAACATAACTCTCAAAAAATTTAGAATTCAGCTGGTAACAGAACTTTTCCAAAAAAATAGAATTCGACAGACTGAGTCAAAAGAAAACGAAGCGTCTGTCTAGATCAAGACTCCTGTTTCTCCAAGACCTCCAGATTCTGTTCGCTATGATAATATAGGCCACTTACCAACATTTGTGTCTCAAGGCAGGTGCAAGTATTGTAAAAAAGGTTATACATTCAGTCAAAAAAGTATCGGGAATGGATGATGTGTATATTTATGGTTCCAAATTCAAATTTCTGTTTTTTTTGTTGTTGTTAGATTGGCACAACTGTTTTCCATATTGGCGCGGAGTTTGAGTTGCATCTGTTATTTTTATTAAATACAGTGCTATTTTTAGTTATATCATATCTAGTGTGTATTGCGAATTTCATGGACAAAAAAATCGAACAAAGAGTTTGTCTTAAATTTTGCATCGCCATTGGAATTTCGTGGTCGGAGTCACTGAAAATGTTACAGAAGGCTTACGGTGAATCGACTTTATCAAAAACACGTGTTTATGAGTGGTACAAAGCGTTGAAAAGCGGTCGAGATGTGATGGAAGATTTGCCTCGCTCTGGTAGGCCATCACCGTCTGCAACTGAAGTTAACATCGCAAAAGTGAAGGAAATAGTGACTGAAAATCCTCATTCAACTTTGAAAGAGAGAAACCGGTAAATAAGGAATATTATTTGAATGTTATGCGGCATTTAATAAGTTATTTATAATTTATTTTTTGTTATGTTATGTGTGTGAGCATATTAAGTGTTTCCTTGAGTAAGTATTATTTCTGTGGTTATGAATAATTATATAAGTATCTTATTTAACCAATGTTTTATTCTAAGGCCCGTATTACAGAACGAAACTCAAGCACTGATCTCTATTTAAATATAGATTTCAACCAATCAAATATGCCTTGAATCTAGTTTTAAGTAATACTTGAGTATTGAATGACATTCTGTAATACGGGCCTAAGCTTTCTGCGACTGAGTAGAAGCTTTTTGTGTTAGATTTATTCTTTTAATTTTCTGTTATGTATTGAATTTGGGTTTGCCTCTAATTTAAAGCATTTTGATCCGAGAGGGTGGCAGATATAGTCTATGTTTATTATGACATTGATGAAGACTTTCTCAATTTAACTCTTAGATTAACAATTTATAAATGGTGTAATAGTATGAGGTCTCAACATTTACCCATCGTATGCCGCATATATTAATCTTGTCTTTTGAAAACACTAATTAGAAAATAAAACATGTATTATAATTATATTTCTTTGTTTTATTTAGACCTGTTTTACTTTGTAATCTACAGTCAATCGTATGTCAGAACAATCATTACTTGAGAATTATTCAAGTGATGATTGTTGATATGGTTGACCAAAACCAATCAGTACAATAATTAAACAAAATATCTGTGACAAAAGCCTGAGGTCCAAATACGGAAAAGACAAAAGGCCTGTGTCTAAAATGGTAATAGTTGTTTTTAAAAAGTAATTTCATTTGACCTGTTCAAGAATTTCTGTATAATCTGTACTTGTCAATAGTCAATCTGAATTCTTGCGCTTTGTACTGGCGTTATTTTTTGTTCGAAGATTGCCGTCTGAGTGTATACTCTCTACTTAGTCTGTGGAAGAGTATGCCTCGCCAATGCCATCTGTCGGCCATATTGCGAGAACACTCCAGAGAGTTTCGATACAAAAATGGGCGCTGCAGAAACAAATCGGTGCGAGTATTCATCAATAGATAAACTAAAATATGTTATCTGAACTAATGAAATATTATTATTTATTTTATTTATATTGAAAAGGCATTGACGCTTCACCAGGTGCCTTCACACAGTGGCATTAGTGGAAATGAGGTAGCTGATAGTGCTGCCCGTTCAGATCATGATGAAGATAGATCCGAGTTGCTCAAGGTTCCATTCACTGATTATTACAGCCTTTATAAAGAACTGAATAGACAGTTATGGAAGGAGTATTGGGACATAACGTTGGAGACGAAAGGCAGATGGCATGCTGGAATACTAAATGAATTATTGACTAGACCTTGGTATCATAACTTCAAGTACAGCACAAGGATATTTATAACTATTAAACCCTTCTCCCATTATGATACGCACAGGCGACTCAAGTATCGGAGACTAGTCGCCACCAGGTATCTCACATACATTTGAATGCGCGTCCGCGACTAGTATCGCGCAACTCGCCCTGTCGGTCGCTTGGGCGTCGCGTCTTTTACGAGTCTCGACAAGATGGCACTATTCTCTAAATATTGTATTTTATTGATGAATAGCAGGCTTTAATAATGTAACAAGATGCAGATAGGACTCTTTAGACATTCGGTAGAAAGATAAAAATTTATTATCATCATGTTGTAGTTCTTGTGCTGCTACATAAAGTCTACAATTTATGTTTCTTTCAATAAATGGATGAATCTAGAATTTTCTACTCTTGCGGTGACGTCTTCTGTTTCTATATAACAGAAAAACCGCAAGTGCTTCTTCGTCACTTGAATCGCTTGACATAACGTCCGTCCACAAAAATCGAGTTAGCACAAATGATAAATTTAGTCATTTTTCAGTAGCATAATATGCGAGCGGCGAGTGGCGAACTAGTATCCAACCAGTATTCTACTCGAGTATCGTACCCTACAAGTATCGTAATGGGAGAAGGGCCTTATATCACGCGTGAGATTGGGACACTGCTTAACACCAGCTCACCTGCATCGGATTCACATAATTAATAACAGCCGTTGTGATCATTGTGGAACAGAGGATGCTGATTTGGATCATATTATCCTACAATGTTCAAGTTTCAACATTCAACGTTTGATACTGGTCAGTGAATTGAGTGAAATAAATGACAATGACAGTGAAAGTGAATGTTATCAACAAAGTGTTCCCCGCGTTCAGGAATTATTAGTGAATAAGAAATATTTTACTGTATTGTACAAATACGAGTATGTACGTAATACTATAGAAAATTGAAAATATTTTTTGAAATCTTTAATGCGTAGTTAAACTGTTTAAACTTTAATTATGATTATATTATATACAGTGATATCACTGTACCACCACTGTACTTATCCAACTCGAAAGGTCGGCAAGTGGGTTGAATAGATTTATGATAGAGGATTGATAAATGTTAAGTTCAAAATGTATTCGACTGTATCTATGGTCAAGAATAAATTTAAAAAAAAAGTGAGCTGTGAGAGATCGAAACACAGAATACTATAATATAAAAAGGTAAAGAGTGCCCTCTACCGTGACTTTTAACCAAGACATGTTTGAAGAGCCCTCTGAATTTCTGAACAAGAACTACTGATCAATCACACACTCACACACGCACACGTTTACCTACACGCCTACACACACTAATGTAATTGCTAATAGATATAAGTGAGCCTTGTATTTCCCAGTGCCGAACTATTTTGTTCAAATTTTCTTGCGGAATATTTGTTTTATAATAAAATACCAATATTTAGGAAATCAAATATTCACACCAAGAAAGTAAGAACAAAGTTCGGTACGGGGGAACACGGGCTAAATGCAAAAAAATGGGTTTTAATTAACAAAACGACTAAGTACTTTAAGTTCATTTTCTTTATTTTCTATTTTTATAATAATTAACAGCAGCTAATTTTATTTGTTCATCGCCTTCGTATTTTATTTTTCCGGACAAAATCCGATTGACAGACTTATACGATAATAATTTTTTATATTGGATTTTACGGGTTTTTATACGGGTTCGTTTACAAAAACTATTGTTAGTATTAAAATGACACATACAAAGGCACAAACAAAAACACTCATTACATAAATAAAAACAAATAAACAAAAAGAAACATTAAGTAATAATAATAAATCAAAGGCAAAGCCAATTCTTTTTTTGGTACTCTTTGGCTGTAATAAAAGAATTGTTTTTATTTGAATTGTTGTCTAATAATTCACTCTTACAATATTTGCAACCTTTGACAACTTTTTTAAGACTTAGTCAAGACCCAACCACAGACATAGTTGCTTTGACCAGCATCATTTTCATGTTGCTGATTAAAGCAAACTTCGTTGTTGAAATGAATTGTGTTTTTTTCTTCGGAAACATTAGGAGTAACATTTTTTTTCTTTTGAAAAGAAATCTAAATTTTGAAGGCATTCATTAAAATCCTCCTCGCAATTACCTCTCCCCGAGTGAGGAGAGCTATAATTATTTAAGAGAAGCGCTTTAAACGCTCCCTCAAAACTCACTGTATTAGGCGCTATATTTCTTACTCCATAACTCACGTTTCCAAAGAAACTAATGTTTCCAAAGAAATTTTCTAAAGGGTCTTGATTAAAGTTCCTGGTAGTAGGTTAAAATTGGGGATTCTGTATCACTCGCTCTCGCGCAGTCGCTCGAGCTGCGTGATACAGAATCCCCAATTTTATAATCGAGAACTAATTGTGTAATTGGGGTTTTCTTCATAATTACAGATTGACTTATTGATGTCTTTTTAACCACTACGGTTTTTAAACTGATGAGCGAATGTTGCCACCGGTTCGTTGTAATTGCCTCCAGTTCACGACAGTTCGCTCGAACGGGTGCAACGACGATATAATACTAGACTCGTAATAACAGGCGACCGATGTCTGCCAACACATTAGGCAAAAAAGTCTTATATTCGTCGAATTTCGACCAATCCTGTGAGCCGTAAACATACGTTGAGACAGAACAGACCTTGAGTTAGCCAATCACAACGCAGTACCCCGTCCCCCTCGCTTACGTAGTACCTCAGTGAGTTGGCAGAATAATTTTTGTTCCTTAGATCGTGCATGCGTAGTCTAGTATTATATCGTCGTTGAACGGGTGATACAGAACTCTTCAATTTATGCTGTCGTATACTATCGTGATCTGCGATTCGGTCTATAATATGGCTGTGTTCATTCATTCCCTGGCGCAGCGTCGAACTACAGAGAAGCAATAGTGGTCATTGTTTTAGAGTGGTACCAATGAGACTCGTTAGCTCAGTTTGGTAAGAGCGCCGCCGATAAGGTTCGGAGACACGGAGGTTGGAGGTTCGAATCCTTCATGAGTCTCTTTTTTTCTTTTTATTGTTTTTTTTCGTAGATGTATCAATTTTAACGAATAGATTTATATTTTTGTTTCTTTTAAAAATAGACATCTTGATTTCTCGACATAATGTTTACCTTTCACAGCATTTAAATAAAAGCAATCAGGAAAGTTTAAAACATGCTGCAACCAAGGATCATCGTAAATCTCCCAATCTTCTATAACACCTCCACATGAGAAACAAGCCGCTTTATCATTTACACTATTTCCACAATAAAAAAATCCAGCGTCAGCCATTTCCATCACTAATCTTCTCCTCGAATCAACCGTTGCCCAATAATTACTAAATGAAACTTCACGCATTTTATACGTGTTATACAAGTCATAGCGCGGATTGTATTTATTTTGAGACATGTTGTGATCACTCACTCTCTACTTCTTGCTTCAGATAATTATAATAGTATAATAAGGCTTTATAGTTATTGCTAGCAACTTATAAAGATTAACAATTAGGGGTTTGGGAGGGATAAGAAACTGTTATCGTAAAAATTAAACAAGAAAATATTTACATCAAAATTTTATTATCTGTACACCATCTTTTTAAACATAAAACATTTTTTAAAGCACATATTGAATCATGATAAATACAACTATACAAATCATGGCAATCTTCATATTTTTTGTACAGGCTTATCAAACTAGGACAATCTTTATCTTCTAAATTATTTACATTATTATTATTTGAAATATCTTTTAACCATAATACTTTTTCTATACCTTTGGTGTAAACACATTTATCTTTTAAAATATTCTCAATCAAATACCGATAATTTTCGTAAGACACAAATCCTTCACCCCAGTATATCTTCCTATTACGTTCAATCCAACTAACTTGTCGTTTTTCTGGCTCCGTCAAACCGCGAAATGGAAATGGCGGCTTAATTAAAAACACTTGAATTTTATTATTACATAATATGGCAATTTCTTTAATGATAAATGAATTTGATTCTGTTTTGAAACCTTGAACATCTACAATGGCAGTCATGATAACCTGCGCACTATGTTACTCAAAGGTTTATATTCCACAAGTCGATCGTTAATAATTAAACAATATCCAGTTGTGTTATCTGGTATTGGTGCTGAACATTCAATCTCCAAACGCACATCTACGGGACCTGTTTTCAAACTATCGTTTTGCCTTGAACAGTCTATGATAAAGAGAGGAGCCTTCTCCTTGAAACCGGTTAAGTCAAGCAAGGGGTCTGCAGGGCAGTTGTAATACGACTGACGAAATTTCACATACATTTCATATAATATACTGTATTTGTTTTCGGAAAAATTTAAGCATAGAGGCTCGTAAGGATAATATTGTGAATTCAAAAACAAAGTTATGTTAGAAACCCCACAGTGATCGAAAAGAGAACTGTCTTTGGTTTTACTATTTTTTCTACCGGTTTGCAAGCAAAAAATTACATACCGAGGTTTCTCTAATTGTGAGGCAGTCTTAACAGACCAACAATGTTTTGTAGTTTTAGGGAGTAAAGGATACTCGTATAAATCCCAATTTCTAAAGGCTATCTGAATAGGTTTATCTCTTTCTAAATGTTTAAGAAGCGTCAGTCGTTCCCGATCTGATACTTTTATATGTGGCACCCGCCATAGCACTTTTTGCATATCTATTTGAAAATGCGCAACATCGTCAGTTACTATAAAACTGTTTAAGTTAGAGTTACTTCTATTCAGAATAAGTTCATGTTTACAATTTATTACTATTTTATTGTAATCCTCAGCAAATCCTAAAATCTTATTAAGAGGAACAATAGCACTAAAATAACCATCGCTTTTAAATCCATCCATGTTCCAACCCCACAAGGCAGCGACTTTATTTTCTCCATCATTCATTGAAACGTATGACTTTATTGTTGATGTTATTCCAGAATTTTTAATGCGATCTATTTCTATACCATTTATTTCGTATCTGATATCTTGAAACAAAAACATAACAGGGTTGTTACTGAACGTAATAGTTTTCTTAATAAGATTTCCATCTTTACCGAAGAACTTTGCTTGTCCTTCAACGTGAATTGTGCTGGCTGATGGCAACACATATACGTCTTGCTGGTGTATGGGAATTCTGATTTCATCGTTTTCTCTAAAGCTGTTGTTGTAGGGATTGTACGAATGGACTTCATAACTTTCAATCGAATTATCGAAGCGTGGTAATTCAGTAATCTGTAGCATATTCATACTTTTAAACCTAGGGCTTTAAGAAAATCTTTATTTGCTTTAGTTAATTTTATAACTTTTTTCTTACGTCTTTGCACCTTAGTGGTTGTACAAGAAATAGGACGTTTTTTGTTAACTACAGGGTTTTTATAATATAATATCATTTTATTTCCCTTATATGAAGGCGTAGTTCAATATTTTTATGTTCTTCTCTAAAGTTAATACAGAAGCCAAATTGATCAACTATCTTAATAGATATCGATGTAATAATATTTTTGTTCACTGGAAAGTAAATAAGGTTTCGAGGTATTTCTATGATTCGCTGACCTGTAGCAGGATTACATATAAATTCATGAATTATATGAGTTGGTAACCCGTTAGAGTAGGAGCCGTGTACAAGATCACATTCGATTCTGATCACTGGAATAATGTCGTTATTAGTACGCACATTTGGTATTGAATTTAATACTGAAAAGTATAACAAACCGCACTCATATTGACCAGATAAATACAGAGGTGGTTGAAAGAATGTATCCAATTCTGATTTATTTCCAGAGATGGTTACCGTTATAGACATGCTAGTAGACTGAAGACTTTTAGCAGATCCTGCTCATTTTATTCTTTGACTACACCAAAAATTCTTTAAAAAATGTAAACATAGGTGTCCGCAATTGTAAGGGTGGTCGCGCTGTATATTATCATAATTATAGTGCACTTTAGCACCTAAGTATTTTATAAACTCCTTTGGTGGTTTAAGATTTCCATAACTATCAAAATATTCAATATAATCATTGCTTTTTGCATAGGCTACCCAATGAGAACCTGGATTTTTAGAACTATCTAAATTAACAACTCCACACTCTTTTTTAAAAGGCTGTTTAGGGAGCTCATCTCTCATAAATACCCCTCGGAAATAAGGAATATTATTTCCATACTTCAAAATGTCAAAGTTAGTTAAGGCTCGTTTGGGTAGCCGATCTCTTAGTTTTTTTCTTTTGATATAAAAATTCCAAGCCCACGTTTATGCGGTTTAAGGTGTAAACCGCTTCCAATGCGAAGAGCTTCCATTTTTTCATTGTGTCTTTTCGATTCAGCCAATTGCTTTTTGGCCATCTTGAATTCATTTATAGTTTTGGCAATACCAGCTGCACCGCCTGCTAACGCTCCCACCGCCGATAATCCAGCAAAAATAGGAATCAAAGGTAATACACCACCACTTTTCGGTATAGGAATAACTCGAGGAAGTTTAATGGATGAATCGCCAGCTAATTCTCTGGCGGCCGCCATAGCTAATTCAATCGCCACTTTTTTGCACTTTGGCTTTAATTTTTTAAAGCGTCTTTTTGTTTTACTAATAACATTTTTAAATTTATTTTTTAATCCTTTTCCCGATGTAACTTTCCGAGAGCGCTTTTTGTTGCTGCTTTTTAGGCCACAGCCGGTTTTAATTTTTGCAGACATTGCTTTGCTTACTAAACGGGCCATGATTTTTTCGCATACACTTGCATCCGAGGCAACTGCTCGCTCTTTCGCCCTTTTTAACAAAATTAAATCAGCTTTGTGACGATCCTCTAAGTTTGATGATTTGTGATAGGCAATATCGTGTTCTTTGCAATATTCGTCTAATTTATTAATACCTTTATCTCTATTTGCAAGCCTTTTAATTAATTTTGTACCGGGACCGCAATAATTGTATCCGGGTAAGTGTAATTCAAATGGTAAATTGTTTATAATCCAATTGAGAAGACTACTCTCTCCAATACACATCATAAGACTAATGAATCTAAATCGAACACTGTAATAAATACTTACATACTTCGAGTTAAGTTTATTATTATTTATAATACTATATTCGATTTATCAATCCAACTGTTTTCAGCAGAAGACAAACCCAACCATTTGACTAAAACCCTGTTTCCTTTTCTTCTAAGAACTTTCTCGACTAGATATACATTGTGATGTTTTGTCTTTTGAAGCTCTTGTGCATAAAATGCTCCTAAAATAGGCCGACCTCTGATTGTATCTTCAATTAAGTAGGTGATAGGAGTTGTATTTTGTATTTTTCGAATTTTAAATATTTCCGTTGACCAGTTAGGGGTATATCCTTTTTCAAATGTTCCTTTGTACTTACTGATACGTACATAATCACCTACTTTAAACTTGCTTTTTATACTATCTTTTTTTACCAACCTTAAATATCTTTCTAATATTCGCTGCTTATTACTGCTATCCACGTTAGCGGGGATTTCATCAATTGTCCGATGGTAAGTGTGATTGTATTTGTAAATTATGTCATTAAGGGTTTTATCTACCCAATTATAGTTGCCTTTTAAACTAAATTCCTTATAAAGTTTAGATTTCAATGTTCTAATGAATCGTTCAACTATCGAAGCCTTTTTTGTTGAGAAGGTTGAATAGTGATTAATTTGATTAGACTTCATAAGCTTTCGGAATTTATTATTATAAAATTCTAGTCCATTATCTGTTTGCAGATTTTTAGGAACCCGTCCTTTAGCTAGAAAATTTTTGAAACAGTTACATACATCATCTTTGGTTTTAGTCTTCAGAGGAAAGACCCAAGCGTACTTTGAAAATGTATCAATAACAGCAAGAATAAATCTACAATTTTTATTTTCTTTTGAAATTGATTGCATATCAAGTAAATCTGCTTGCCACAGATCGTCTATATCTTTCATAATAACATGTCTTCGAGGAAAGTTTACCCTTACATTTTTATGAATTTCGTTAACCACATCGGCTTTGCTCATTTTCAGAATTCAGTACATTTGTCTTGAATTCATGTATAATACTGAATGTAAAGCATATTATTCCGACTATTTATTCTTTAATTATGCCAGCTTCTTTTAATTCTTCTATTATCGATAAAATTTCATTATCATGGTTCGTATTGCCAGCATCTCTTGAAGCTACCAATAGTTTCAATCTCTCGACTAATTCGTTAGGATCATCCCAATATACCAAGTCGGTATTGTTTTTGTATTTTTTTAGCGTTGGCAAGCTTCCGCCAAGCTTAGTGTTAGAAGGTTTATCATCGTTTGACGATTCAAATAGGGGTTTGATTATTTTACAATATTTTATACCTTTGTCACCTCTTATTTGACCTTTAGGATTGAAATCTCTTTTATGTGCATTTGTATAATGTAACATATCCTTATAGACAAGTTTATCTTCGCTCGATATTAACTTTAAATCAGGTCTTCTTCGAAGTAAAAGTTCTTTTAGACCAGCCGTTAAATTGTAAGCTTTGTCACCGATTTTAATCAAAATGATAGTATCGTTATTCAAACTATCAATTTTAGAAAATGATACCACCGAATTACCCATCATTAAAGTTTTGTTTTCACTTCTAATTCCAAATGGTATACTAACACCTTCATAAATACCAAAGATATCATCACCCTCCAGCGACATTTCTAAATTATCTATAGATTCCTTTTTAGCATTTTCTTCAATGAATTGAGCAGAATTTAGATTTGCATCGTAAAAGTCATCGATCTTTGTAGATGAACTAGTATTATTTTCATTGGATTCGATTCTTTCAGAGTTATTTAGAGTTGTATTTCCAATTTGATTCATGTTTTCTTCAGATCTATTAGATTCAACTAGAGTTTTTAGAGGATCTGTGACAGGTTTTAGCATTTTATCAAGTGACAAGTTCATTGTATGTTCCTGATTTTTCATTTGTTTTATTTTGTTCTTTATGGAGTCGACAGATTTCACTAATTCCATTTTAATATTTGTCTCCATCTTTCAATAAAAATAACAACTGTGTTCAGCTAAGAAAGAAATAATACTAACGGCATTTATGTGTGTAATTCATATTTATGTACCTATGAACCTTCATTCAAAGTTGAAAAAAATATCAAAATTCTGCCTATACCTTCCTTTGTTTAATGGCGATTCTTTGTTAATGAGTAGAAAATTATAAGGGTTACTCCAAACAGTTTTACAAATTTCTTTAAACTGATTCCATAGTAGATCAGAATTTACATGTTCTTCATAGATATGCTTTAGGTTCACATCATCTTGTTTAAATATTATAAGAAAGTTGGCATTATCGCGTAACAACTGTTTCGGAATTTTCGAGTAGGTTTGCGATAAGTAAAAACAGTCAATTTGCTTATGTCTACCCATACAGAAATAATTCCGGATGTTTATTTGATTTTCACACACAACATCATCAAATATAAAAACAGAATTTGGTAAAGCTTCACTCGGAGATATGACATCTTTATCGTCATTGAACTCATTGAATTTTATCTGAGGTACTCTTCTTAATACTTCTCGTAAAAAACAATATTTTGGCTGAAAATTAGTCTTCGAGTAAAGGTAAAGGTTTTGAAATTTGAGTCCATTTTCGTGCAATAACAAACTGATCACAACGTTTGTTTTACCGCAATTAGAGGGACCGCAAATTATACAACGAATCGTATTTGGCAATAAAGCGCTATGTCTAATCTGTTGAGGAGACTCGTCAAGATTTATATTTTTAACGTTTAGTGATATGGGTTGTTTGATCAACTTCATCTTGTCAATTAATTTAGTTAATATCTAACATAGGCATATATACTTAATTTTGCACTTCTTTTGACGTCACTATAGGAACGGTTATTTTTTCATCTTACAAGATAGGTATGTACAAATTGATATGGTTAAATATAGGCCTCATCCTAGGTAAGTATGCATTGAAAGTTGAGATGGGTCAGAACCTATGTTATATAAAGCGGACTTGCATGTGAAATCTACGACTTGATGTCATCGACTGAGTTACACAGCGGCAGTGCTCGCGAACAGAGTTTTTTTTTTGTCTTTTATTAAATTATCTTTAATCGTTAATTCATCTATTTATAATTGTGAGTAACTAGTAAATTTGTCAAAACGAATAATACAATAATGTTAATCTAATATATTATGCAATGGAAATTAATTTTATATATTTTTTATTTCAGAAAAATGGAAGACCTTGAAATTGCGGATGATGTTATTAAGTCATTCTATTTTACTCAAGAATTAGCTGGGAACAATATTGAACAATCTGAGTTCCAGGAAAATCAGCAAAATAAAGTCAAGGATACTCGAGAAAGACCAATAAAAGTAAAAAACAAAAAGCCTAAATTAACTTAAAAAATTACCTTATCCAAACTATTGGATGCACCTTCTACATCTTACGTTATTCGCAAGGAACCAGGAAAAGCACACCATTTAATAAAAATATCTATTTGTGATTTAAGTGATAATAATTTAATAAGTCGTGTTGATTGCAGTGAAAGTGATTGTGCTTGCATGAATGTTCAATATCTAGTCAAGGACAATTACGATGAAATTATGGATGAAGCAGAATATCTCGTCGGTAAAATAGTTAAAAAATTAAGTTCGCCTACATACAGACCTTAAATGTAGACTGTACAGACTTTATAAGTTATTGTTTAATTATATGTAAAACAATAAAATTAAAATTGATTCTATATACTGTGTTTTTAATCACCTAAAAGCTAGTATAGATGATACCTCTTTTTAATAAACACTGCATATAGTTATGACAAGCTTAGTCTTAGATATAAAAGTATAGTTATACTAACGTTATTCATGACATAATTTTATACACAGTGTTTATAAGAGACAAAATCTTTCTGAAAGGAAGAAAAAAAAACAAAGAATATAGATTATATATTTATTGATTTTAAATAGTTACATTCATTCATTACAATTTTTATTTGATAATACAATTATAGCTTATAGCTTTTATATCTTACAACATAGTTTAAGCTCAGTAGAACAAATACATAGAATAATCCTACAAGTACTAAAGTATTGAACTATAATGTCCCCAAGGTAAAGTGTTGAAATTACCTTCAATTCTCTGCCTTTTATCATCTTCACTATTTAGTATGAGCTTATTTATTTTTTGTGTAAATACTTGATGATTTTTAGATCTTATAACATACATATCACCTCGCAGGTTATCATTAAACATTAATGCCCTTTTATATTTTTCAATATCCAATTTTTTCGTTATCGGCTTTGTTACTCCCTTTGCTTTCTTTATAGTTTTATTTTCAGTGCGTACACAATACAACTTAGCTCGTAAACCTACAAATTCTGAAATAATCTCTCCACCCAATTCGTCTTTGAAATAGCCTGGCATTTTCATGTTGGCTTTTGGTAACCCATATATATTGTTATCCTCAAAATTGCTTGTGTCAAAGTAACGAATATTGTTCTTCATATCCTCATAAAAATCATCAGTTTTTACAAAATAAAGTAAACTGTCAGTATCAGTGTAACATAAAATTACATTATTTCCATACATTTTTTTAATTACAGAATAATGAAAATGATATAAATGTGTTTTAGAAATTTCAAGAATAGAAAATCCGATATAAATAGGGCGATCTAATACAACTTTTGTCTTATTTAATTGAATAGCTACTAAATTTTCGGACATAATTGACAAATCTTTAAAATTCGGTGCACTAATATACCTTTCAGCGCCATACAATTTGTTGGTTGTATTTAACTTATCTTTCCATAATTTTACGAGCCTTACATCAACTTGTTTCCGCTTTTTTTTAATTGTTTTTCCAAAAATAGAATTGTTTTGTTTCTTAAAAAAATCTTTTTCAAAGTCCGATTTAGCTTTTTGCCTAAGAGAAGTATTTAATAAAATGTATGGTTTTAAAAAGTTATCTTGATAGAATGATAATATTCTATAAATTTTTAACAAAATTAAACCATTTTTAAGCACTCTTTTAAATGTATATAATGGATAACAAAACGATGTTTGCTGTGTAAATTTGCAATTAATTTTTTACATTTGCTTTGCATAGGCGAATATTTTTCGGCAGCAAATGGCAGATCCGAATGAGCATTATGAATGTTAGGCGGGTAATATAAATCTACCTCTAAAATGTATCCTTTATCACTGTTTTTGTCAACATTTAACATTTATACTGAAGTTATTAATTTCATTATTATTAAGAAATTGGAAGTTACGCATTGGAAGTTTCTGCATCATTGCAAAGCCGTATAAATTTACACAGTCCAGATAAATAAGGTATGTGCTTGCCTTGTCCTTATTATACGATGATTGATATTTGTTATTAGCTTTGGCATATCTTAATGAGCATTGGGCAAGACCTCCTCGAATTCCATTTTCTAACATTTGATACATTTCTACATCAGATATTAAATCAAGCTCTACTTTAGTATAAATTAGCATAGCATCCCAACTTAACGATGGTGATGAAAATAATAGCACGGGTCTAAATTATAATAAAGTAAACTCATTTCTCTAAACTTTTCGAAAATATCGCATAATAACAGTACATCACATTTTAAATAAAGATCTGTGTACTCTCCTAAATTTTTTATTTTAAAAGTTTGCCATACGTTTAAAGCGTGCTGATAATGTTCAGCTGAAATATTTTCGCCCGTTAGTTTATTGAAAAATTTTGACTGTTCTGGCAGTTGAGTTTCATCATATTTTTCCCATTTGTCTACATAATCATAACAATATACACCTTTTCTACATGCTAAATTAAATAAATGATCCTGATTAAAAAACAAGCGCATGTGTTGAAAATCATCCGAGTGTAACATTTTTACCAATTGATCTAAACTAGTACTTAAAAAGTTAAACGAATCAATAAATTTCAACTGAACTATATTTTTATTATCAATAGACATGATTTTTGTGAACGATATGTACTTTTCTTTCGATTTAGGAATTAAAGTTATTTTCCCAATTATATCCGACAGCTCTTTTATAAATAAATGAGAATCATATCCAGATAGATTGTGAAAAATTATAGGCATGAACTGGCATTGTTTCAAATTTAAATTACAAGCATTGTGTGCAGGACCTCTATATCTACCTGTGAAATGATCATGATCTTTAACTTTTTTATCATTTTGGGCAATATTGGTTTTACATATGTGGCATAATTGAACTGTTTTGAATGATTTTAACTCATCAGAAGTAAGAGGTAACATTGGTTGTTTAATTTGTAAAATTTTATACAGCCTTTTTAGGTCATTTGTAATGGTTTCAACAAATTTTTGTGCACAGTTTGGACCTCTATAACTAACAAAATCATTTAATTCAGGTTTAGATTTGCAACAAATATAATAAGCATACGATGATGCTTGATGTGACTGTACAGATTCAGTAAAAAGCGATTTATTTTTGTCTGAGTAATTGCAAAGCAAACTTTCAAAATCTCCGTATATTACAATTGGAATTCTTTGGGTTTTTTCGAAGTTTGAAAATTTTAACTTGCTATGTTCATCAGGCAAAACTGTTTTCATTCTACTACAATTTTGATTTAATAATTTATCTTCATTGTCATAATATAAAAAACACTCATCACACAAAAATACTTTAGATTTATGTTTGGTTAATTGTCTATGCACAAGGCGACTAAAGTTTTTTATTAAACAAAAATGGGCTTTATCGTCTTTCGTTATGTACAACAAATTGACATGTGTAAGCTTTCGCTCGCGTGTCAAATATAGAGGGCCCGTTACATGATTATTGGCTTCAAGACCATAAACATTCACACTTAAAGAAGGATTATTTTTCTCAAAGTTTTTGATATCATCGAAACTTAGTGGAAAAGACATATCATTTATGTTTAAAAGCAACGTATAGTGTGGGTACGATTGCATTCTATTTGCATTTAGTCTTTTTGGGAACATATGAGCAATAATACACCACAAAAAACAATGATTGTCATTATTGCGTATATTCAAACATGACTTTGTGTTTTTTATAACCTTAGGCAATTCTAAGTATGTTCCAGCTCTTAAAGGATTGTACTTATTTATGTTTATTTCCAAATGGTTTATACAATCAATAGTCCAACCAGATTCGGCAAGTTCAAACTCTAAACATTTAGATATTAATTTTTCAGAGCATTTAAAATACATATTGTAAATATTTGTATTCGGAACTGCTATCATATATTTGGTATTGAAAGATTTCATAGAGCTTTCACTATTTTTTGGCAAAATATATGACACAAATAATTCAAAATTGACTTTAATTGCTTTATGTTTTTGAATCATAAGATTGATAATATCACATACAGATTTTGAAATTTGATTTAAAAACGTTTCTGGAGTTATTGTTATTTCACTAGATTTAAGTGGATTCACTTTGTAACTTATGATTCTATTTTTAAACGCTGTAGCAATAATTTGAACATTTTCGAATTCGGAGCAGAGCAATCGATTAGATTTATGAATATTTGTTCTACTATGTGCTGATAATTTTGAAACATAAATATTACAGTCTTTACAAAAAAACATATTTACTTATTAAACTTATCTTGTAGAACAACAATTTTTTCTATTTCAGAATTTCTTATTTTTGGTTTTTAATTTTTTAAGTATCAATTTCGAAATTTCTTATTTCAGGTTTTTAAACTTCTCAGTTTTTAATTTCAGAATATCTTATTTCATGTTTTCAAATTTCTCAGTTTTTAATTTCTCATTTCAGGACTCTGAAAAGTACATGTAAAATAATTATTTTAAATCAATTTAATTACTATCTAAAAACATATTTTTTTCTATTTCAGTATTTCTTATTTCGAGTTCTAAATATCTCAGTTTTGATATCAGAATTTCTTATTTCGGTTTTTAAATTTTTTCAAGTTTCGATTTCTAAATTTCTTATTTCAGGTTTTAAACTTCTCAGTTTTTAATTTCAGAATTTCTAATATCGTGTTTTCAAATTTCGTGTATTCAGAACTCTGAAAAGTACATGTAAAATAATTATTTTAAATCAATTTAATTACTATATATTTTTTTTTTCAATTTCAGAATTTCTTATTTCGGGTTCTAAAATATCTCAGTTTTGATATCAAAATTTCTTATTTCGGGTTTTTAAAATTTTTCAAATTTAAAGTTCTAAATTTCTTATTTCAGGTTTTAAACTTCTCAGTTTTTATTTCAGAATATCTTATTTCATGTTTTCAAATTTCGTGTTTTCAAATTTCGTGTATTCAGAACTCTGAAAAAGTACATGTAAAATAATTATTTTAAATCAATTTAATTACTATCTATAAAACAATTTTCCTATTTCAGAATTTCTTATTTCGGGTTCTAAAATATCTTAATTTTGATATCCGAATAACTTATTTCGGGTTTTTTTTATTTTTTCACGTTTCAATTTCTAAATTTCTCATTTCAGGTTTTTAAACTTTTAGGTTTTTAATTCAGAATTTCTTATTTCGTGTTTTCTAATATCATGTTTTCAAATTTCGTGTATTCAGAACTCTGAAAAAGTACATGTAAAATAATTATTATAAATCAAAAAAATATTCTCACATTTCTTTATAAAGACTATCTAATATATTTCAGTTTGTATACATAAAATGAGATTAAATAGATTTATACTTATGAATAAACAAGATTAAACAGATTTATATTAAAGTTATTATCAAATTACAAAAACTTGCACAATAGAGCGCATAGTGTGGTTATAGTTATAAACTGAATAAAAAGAATTTTCATTTAAGAAGGCTGGCTGTATAGAACAGGCAGAATCTCTTTAAATTCGGCCTTTCCAGTATTCACAAGGTGTGTTAAAGCCTTCCACACAGCGTTATCTATATCAGTTGATAATTTTAACGTTGCAATCGATTGTTTCCAACGCTCGTTTGGGGCAAGTTTTTCCACTTCGTTTGTATTATAAACTTTTAATTCAAAATAATACTTTCCAACCCTGCCCGGGTCTGATTGGAAGGTATAACCATCAGCGACTCGTTGAGTGAAGCAGCTTTTTAGAGTGGCAGCACGGATCGGCGGACGAGACGATTCATCCTGAAATACATAAAATCTAGTTTTAATTAAAAATAATAATGCGTGAGGGCAAGTAATTAAAAATCACATAAATTAAAAAATAAAAACAGGCAAGTTTCGAAACTCCTACATTGTTTAATCTATCGTTACCATAATTATACATAGATAATCTATTAGAAAAGTCTATTTAAACTCTTGTGTCTGCAAATAAGTATAATTTTTGATGGAGAAAATCATACGCTGTGAAACACTGATAGTATATGAATGTTTTATAATGAAATGAAAATTTAACATGTTTATAAAAAAATCGTACCTCAGAATCTGAAACGATGGTGCTCCGTTTTCTTTTTGGAACTGGTGCTGTTACTGCTGGTGGTCCGTCGCTATCTGACGATTCTGAAGCGAAAGGGTTTTTAGAAAGCAAAGCCTTCTTCTTCTGAGTCACTTTTCTAACTCTTTTCACAGGTTTATTTTTTTTATGAGCCGCCGCTGGTTTTTCTTTTATTGCTCGAGACGTTGAAGGATCGGAATCCTCTTCTTCAACCCAAAAAGGATTATTCATCGACTGAGCCCTGAAAACATTATTAAAATGCAATAAATATTTTTGTTAACAACGTTCGTAGCAACATGAAACAACAGCACCCGTTTTCCTCAAAGGCTAGGTAGAGGTGTAGTTGATCACCCCGTTTTGAAATCTCATCGAATAGGAAATAATTTACGATAAGTATCAGAAAAATAAAATAATTTAAATGACTTAGGAATCGGACCCAGGCGTTATGTTTATTGCATGATATAGCAGCGAAACAATAATTATTATTAAGGTTTGTAAACATATTAATATGTAACTACAAATACAGTACAAGCACAAGTACCAACGTAGGTAGGTACAATAGTTTTGAATTATTAAACGAATATACATTTATTATCTAACCTAATTAATAACTTAAGTAATTTCAGTCGTAAAACAATTAACTATTACAGTCGTATACAACATGTAACATAATTAACGCACATCCTGAAATTAGTTTGTTCAGAATCGTTTACTGAATCGATTTCTATCATTTTTATTAAAGGTAATTTTTTATCAAAAATAATTAAAACTATGGAAATTATAGTCACATTACCCCTGTACAGTCTAAACAAACTAAGATAGACCGTAAATCAAAGGCAA
Source organism: Agrotis clavis (assembly GCA_954870645.1). Classification (NCBI taxonomy): domain Eukaryota; kingdom Metazoa; phylum Arthropoda; class Insecta; order Lepidoptera; family Noctuidae; genus Agrotis; species Agrotis clavis. The sequence continues at coordinate 5,046,664 of OX940925.1, forward strand.
CAAGACTTAAAAGTGCAATTTTATTTGTATTAATACAAATTCCGTCATTCAATACAAAATAAAGAAAAATAAACCTTACTGCAAAATAACTAATTTAGTTAATAACAATGCATTTACATGTTAAATTAAAAATTCAATAATGTATTATGAATATTCTAATTGGGGGTGTCTGCGTTAATTACGTTACATGTTGTATATTGATGAAAAAAATGATAAGGTAAAATATAATACTCACATACTTTGTTTCAACTGCAACACTTATGAACAACCACAAACAAATTTAAACTCACTGCTCAGTGAAATGCACTTCAGCACGACAATGTCAAGATTTAGGGAATGATATCGGCAGATGCTTATTTATAGACCTCAATCCTAAAGCCTTAGTCATAAGTTAGTTTCCAACAATAATTACTTGGAAATTTTATTCAAGACAATATTTGTTATTAGAATTTCACCTCTAACACCTGAGCACTTAAAGTAGACTTTATTTTTTTCATTATTCGTACTGAAATCGCAATGTGAATGCTTCCGAATACTCTAGTTATGGAAAGTGTTTTCACAGCACTTTATCCTTATTAGAGTTTTGGAGGCGACTTGAGACGAACATCATAAAAGGAATGAGGTGTCCATTAACTCTGGCGGAATACATACAAACATATAAGAAACCAATAAAATGAGGTCTGTGGTAGGTATTTGCCATGTACACAGAAATGAATATTGCGCGTTGGGAAATAAAACACTCAGAATTTTAAATAATAATTTATTAATTAAAAGAGTAATTAATTTTCTAAGAAATCACAGATTACTTAACTAATTTAACATCAATGTGTATTAAAAATAATTACCTTAAATGGTAATTATTTTTAATACTAGAAACGTATAATATTAGAAGCTATTTTTATTATGCTACATAAATAAAACAATCGCTCGTACTTTATTGGTTATCTTAATTATCTTTAGACATTTATAAAAATATATATAAAATCATTACAACTATACATTTTCACGAATTTTACTTATAATATTTTCTAAATCTAAGTATATATCACTAGTGCTCGCATTTTCAGTTATAAATTGCACACACTTATTTGCATTGCACTCGCAAGGTTTTTCTGGTAAATTATCACTCTCATATATCTCAATTTTGATTGCGAATGTCCTTGAAGATGTATTTGGCGCCCTGGTTTTGATGTACGAGTAGTTTTGCTGTCGTTCACGTTTCTGTGGAGTGCTTGCCGCATCATTTTTTTTTCTCTTCAAATTGAGTCGTGATGTAACAGATTCTTTGAGCTGCTGGTTCGGGATAAAATTAAAAAGATCCTCGCTGTCCTGAAAACAGAAATAAATAGTGTTTTGAATATAAATACGTGCAATGCCTACATTATGATAATAATAATTTAATAAATTATAACTATTACTTACCGACATTGTGCTTAAATCAAACAAAAAAATATGTTTACTGTGTTGCAGTCAAAGGCTCTCTACGATCTGTACAAAACAGATTCTTTTATATATGGTGTATAAATTCATGTCTTTAAGGTTTAAATTTCTTCATAATAATACCTATTAAAACTAAACATCATGCTTGGTGGTCAAGTCGAAACATGTCGATATTAACAATGTGCTTTGTGTACATAATATTGGCAAACGCATTATTTCTACTGAAAGCAATATGAACTTAAACTTTGTAAAAATTAGATCTATTTTAGAAACAAATTCATGTCTTTAAGGTTTAAATTTCTTCATAATAATACCTATTAAAACTAAACATCATGCTTGGTGGTCAAGTCGAAACATGTCGATATTAACAATGTGCTTGTGTACATAATATTGACAAACGCATTATTTCTATTGAAAGCAATATGAACTTAAACTTTGTAAAAATTAGATCTATTTTAGAAACTGCAACTGGAACTATTGAAGTGCAAAGAAAAAGGTCTTAACTATAATTTTTGGTTGCACTGGAATTAGAAACTTATTACATTATGTTTGTAGTTCCAAAACATAATAAATGAAATATTAACTTTAGTAACGAAACGACAAAGTAGTGCAATATTTTGTCACATCTTTAAAAACACATTTGGTGCATTGGCTAAGAGTGCTACATCACAATGTAAATAGTAGGTTTAATAGATGTCTTATCGAATGCATCAAAAGTGTTTTTTGCGGGTTCGATTCCCGCGCAGAACATATGAAAATTTGTTCCAGTTTTGGTTTTTATGATTTCTTACATTCTTTTTTAACATAATATAATCAATTACTCTATCTCCATAATACAGTTTAATACTAGATCTTGAGTTCAATCCTTTTTCTGGATTTCTATCCGCATCCCAAGGCGCCGATGACATACACTTGTCCGGTTGCTTATATATTGAACGCTGTAGCGCCACTTTACTCATGTGGTAGCGCTCAATAAATCGAGTCATGCCACAAGCGGAGACATCATTTCACATTATCCGCTGACCGCTGCTTGATGTACTTATGAACATGAATACATTTATTAGATGCAATATGCTATCCGTTTTCTTCAATGTTTTGTTTTGGGATAATTACAGTTATACATATATTATATTTTACAGCACAACATTTTAATCACAGTATGAATAACTATTATAAGTTACTTTTACATGGCTCATGCGCAAAACGTCTCTTTCGCAAAATGTCACCTGGTCGTAAAACGTCTCTTTCGCAGAATGTCTCTTTCGTAAAATGTCTCTTTCGCAGAATGTCTCTTTCGCAGAATGTCTCTTTCGCAAAATGTCGCACCTGGGACTTAAGAATAAAATTTTGATTTCAAAACATTAACAAAGTATTGCAAATGAAAATATTAATTATATATTTTTTTATCATTTTAAAAAAGGTATAAAAATATTTCCATTTGCAATACTTTGTTAATGTTTAGTTACTATTAGTAATAGCTCCTATTATATATTATCTGTGGATATGTTTACTAACAGTATTGATTCTTTTGATCAAAATTTTGAATGTGTGTAAAATGTTTGATACCTATTGATATTGCTTTTATTTGGAACTAGCTGTTGCCCGCGACTTCGTCCGCATTGTATTTGGTTTTAAGGCACCTAAACTAATATTCTCTTTTTTAATTTGTTGAGAAAGTGAGGGTACCTGATGTCCCACTTTAAAGTTTGTTATAGAATCTATAACAAACTTTAAAGCAAATGAAATGAAAACTTCCAGACACAACACTTTATATACGACATTAGTAGTTTTTCCCTCTGGTGATAAAATAAAAAGGTGGTCAGCATTACTGACAGGCGAGCATGTGTTATATAGTTGGCCGTGGGAAAAACAGTTGGACCTTAGGTCGACATCAGCTTCCTTCAGGGTCTATCCTTGGGACTTATTTATGGTCATCGCAAAGTAAGCGGCTACCGAGAATTGTGTGAGTTTGAACTGGAAAGGGAAATTGTTGGAGATGAGTGGTATTCACGGTATCAATGCAGTTTCCCCTGAGCCACATCCGGTGAGAATTTCAGCTTCGTTTAAATTTCTGTGTAAAGGTGCGTACAGACCATGTAACATGTTATATAACATGTGTTATAAAACACTACAACTCTATGTAGAATGTTACCATGAAAAATGTTATATAACAATGTTATGTAACATGTTATGTTATATAGTCTGTACGCACCGTAATGCAGTAACTATTAGTCGCGTACCATTGCACAATTTTGGTGGAGTTAGACTTCTTAGAAGCATTATTATTACTTTAAGTTTATTTTAAGAGCTCGAGGACCACAGGCAGTTGATGAATTTAAAATCTCGAGTGGGTAGTTGCTGGCATCACCCTAATTGACGACGTTATTGTATGATGTGTAAACCACATCATTCCCAACAATTTCGGCTAATATGTTTTCATTTATTGCAGCGGTTCGATCACTTTTTTAGTATCGCACGATCACATAGCCAAGAGTTTTCCTGAAGTGTTATACTTGACGGGACTCCGAATACGTAACTTATCAATTCTTCTTACAACGGGCAGTGACTGCCAGAATTTTACAGAGAACAGTACCTACCGTGATATTGTCCATGGGTCTATCATCATGGCGAATGTCTCAAAGTGTTCTGTCCACGGCCTCGACGGCTTTTTTTTCGACATGATACATTCAGACGATTACATTTTTTTAGCGTGGTAGGTAATACATCACGTGGAACACAACGTGCACTCTTACTCGCCGCCCGCATGGCCGCGCCTACAGTGGCTGGAGATCGTGTAGCGACGTCTGTCGCCATCGGCGTCTACCGCTGCGGCTGGGCTGGAGGTGGACATTGTCCTCTCCCTCATGCGTCCCGCCTCCTCCTTCGCTAGCATGACTGCTTCGCAGAAGGAGGCGACTGCTTCCCATTCTGTCTCGCCCCGCACCATGGCCTCGACCAACACTAAGCACGAGAGGTCACCGATTATCGTCGTAGTGAGGACACGGCGGTGCTCTGCTCAAGCGGGTAGTCCTGCACCGTATGCTCCACCGTGTCCTCCAGGCGATCCACGCAGTGGTGGCACCCAGGCGATTCTTCTTTCCCTATCAGACACAGCTACCTCCCGAAACATTCGTGTCCGGTGAGGACCTACGTCATGTGGTAGGTCAGGCGGGACGCCGTGACGCCTATCCAGCTACTCCTTAAAGAGGGGTCTTACCGCCGCGGTTGGGGCGTGCCCGGAACTCGGTTGCGACAGTCGCTCTCTCAATATTGCCCTGTGATCACGCCGGAGCTCTTTCCGGGAATTCATCCTGGCGATTTTATTGTATAGCGGGCTGGTATCCGCAACTCCACGTCATATGCGCGTAGGTATTTTGCGTGCGGTTGAGATGATCATTCTCCTGGCGATGCGCCTCGATAGACGCGATGGAGGGCCGTCGCCTCCAGGGGAAGACGACTACATTATAATCCTGAAACACCTTTGCTTTGTCACAGTTTCATGACTACGAACACGTTGAGTGTTGCAGTGTTGTCTTAGTTAAATGGGACTTTAAAAAACAAAAAACAACAAAAAAATATGCATCTTACTTTGTTAGTGATGTACAACAGAGACTGCTCATCAGGCTGAACAACTTTGCTAAGACGTCATTCCTTTTTATGTTATAGTGTAGTTGGGCTCTTGGAGTTCCACAACAGGTGTTCCAGATCTTCAATTTTTATACGTCAACAGAGAGTGCTCATCAGGCTGAGCAACTCTTGCTAAGACGTCATTCCTATATATGTTATAGTTTAGCTGGGCTTTTGGTGTTCCACATTAGGTGTTCCAGATCTTAATTTTTTATATGTCAACAGAGAGTGCTGATCAGGCTGAACAACTTTGCTAAAACGTCATTCCTTTAATGTTATAGTGTAGCTGGGCATTTGGTGTTCCACATCAGGTGTTCCAGATCTTCAATTTTTATATGTCAACAGAGAGTGATCGTCAGGCTGAACAATTTTGCAAAGACGTCATTCCTGTATATGTTATTGTGTAGCTGGGCTCTTGGTATTCCACATCAGGTGTTCCAGTTCTTCAATTTTTATACGTCAACAGAGAGTGCTCATCACGCTGAGCAACTCTTGCTAAGACTTCATTCCTATACATATATGCTATAGTTTAGATGGGCTTTTGGTGTTCCACATCAGGTGTTCCAGAGATCTTCAATTTTTGTATGTCAACAGAGAGTGCTCGTCAGGCTGAACAACTTTGCAAAGACGTCATTCCTGTATTTGTTATAGTGTAGCTGGGCTCTTGGTGTTCCACATCAAGTATTCCAGTTCTTCAATTTTTATATGTCAACAGAAAGTGCTCGTGAGGCTGATCAACTTTACAAAGACGTCATTTCTGTATTTGTTATAGTGTAGCTGGGCTCTTGGTGTTCCACAACAGGTGTTCCAGATCTTCAATTTTTATACGTCAACAGAGAATGCTCATCAGGCTGATCAACTCTTGCTAAGACGTCATTCCTATATATGTTATAGTGTAGCTGGGCTCTTGGTGTTCCACATCAGGTGTTCAAGATTGTCAATTTTTATACGTCAACAGAGACAGCTCATCAGGCTGAACAACTTTGCTAGGACGTCATTCCTTTATATGTTATAGTGTAGCTGGGCTTTTGGTGTTTCACATCAGGTGTTCCAGATCTTCAATTTTTATACGTTAACAGAGACTGCTCATCAGGCTGAACAACTTTGCTAAGACGTCATTCCTTTACATGTTATAGTGTAGCTGGGCTCTTGGAGTTCCACAACAGGTGTTCCAGATCTTCAATTTTTATACGTCAACAGAGAGTGCTCATCAGGTGGAACAATTTTTGCTATCGCACCATTTTTGTATCTCTTATAGTTTAGCTGGTCCGTTGCGGTTCTGCACCAGGTGTTCAAGTTTCCAAGATAAATTATAGCCTATGTGTTGGCCAGACTTAATACCTATACAACAAAAAAAAAATCATTCAAATCCGTCCAGTACTTTTTGAGTTTATCCCGGACATACATACAGACAAACAGACAAACAGACAAACAGACAAAAATTCTAAAAACTATATTTTTGGCTTCGGTATCGATTGTAGATCACACCCCAAGTATTCTTTTCAAAAAATATTCAATGTACAGTTTTGACTTTCCTACTATTTTATTATATGTATAGATACATACTAAAGTAAAAAGTACCAAAATTTTAACATCATAATTGCACTATAATTTTATTATATGATTTTTGTTTTGAAAATCAAAATATTATTCTTAAGTCCCAGGTGCGACATTTTGCGAAAGAGACATTCTGCGAAAGAGACATTCTGCGAAAGAGACATTTTACGAAAGAGACATTCTGCGAAAGAGACGTTTTACGACCAGGTGACATTTTGCGAAAGAGACGTTTTGCGCATGAGCCTTTTACATACCGCAGTGGTTAAAAATACATCAATTAGTCAATCTGCAATTATGAAGAAAATGTTGAGAACGAGTGATACAGAAGCCCCAATTACACAATTAGTTCTCGATTATAAAATTGGGGATTCTGTATCACGCAGCTCGAGCGACTGCGCGAGAGCGAGTGATACAGAATCCCCAATTTTAACCTACTCCTGGTCATCATAGCATCGAGTCTATAATTACAATACAACACTTGCCAAAGGAGTTCCATACCCTCTATCGTTTTAATCAAATTCGTAACAGACGGCACCACTTTCTCAACCAATCGGACTTTGTTCCCAACAGTAACTTTTTTGACAAATTTAACTGTCTTTAGGACAATTTTGGCTTTTTTCCACAGCTCATGATGGGGCAAGTTACGTTTTACAGGTCCTTTAAAAACTTTGCCATTTGGAATAGAGAAACTGTTAACATTTAAAGAGTCAAACAAAATTAAATCGTCGATTAGAAGGGTCAAGTCAACTAGTTGTCGGCATTCTATAGGCAGATCGCCCCTTGCAGTCAAATGTTCCGTCACATCTCGGAAACTGTGACTGAACAATTATTATTATGTTGCCGACTTAACCCTCATTTTTTTTTATTTTTTCAGGATTAATATGCTCTTCTGTGAGCTTATGCAAAAGTCTCAGCTCTCCATACGATTTATCGGCATCATACACCATTTTGAAATATTCCCACTTTCTGATTTTCTCCTCATTATTGGTAACATATCTTAGATCCTTTGTTATTAAATTGTTTCTAATGCCTTTTATTCGATGAGGAGTGTCATAAAGTGGGACTACGACGTGACCTTTAAAACGCATCACTTCATGACGCCATTCTTTACCTTCGCGTAAATAATTTGCTTTTGTTTCCTGAACCAATTAAGTTATAGCACTGTGATCACAAACAGTGTTTAAAATTATGAGACCGCATTTAAAACATTGTTCTATTACCGCTTTTTTAACTGGAATTTACTTAAGCAATTTGTAAAATAATATGCAATTGGCTGCTTATAATTATTTTTCACTCCATTCACCATAAAGACCAGCAGGTGGTCAGCGAATACTTCCTAAGTGTTCAAAACCACGCACGTGGAAAATCCGCTCACCAAGAATATTTAGTGTAAAACAAGTACAATTAGTTCCAGAGTTCTAACTAGATGGCGTTGTTGGCGAATTAAAAGTCGCAATTAAGATTCTCCTCCGTTTGTATAAGGTCTTTGTATGTAGAGTTCATTGTGGTTGGTGAAAGCTGCTTGTAATAGATCAGTATTCCAGTATAGTCAGTTGTTTTACTTGTTATCAACCTTGCTGAGATACACACAAAGGTCAACAGTTCAACACCTAGTACGGATGACCAACCTGTGGCATCAGCTGCGTCCGGTACTAAAGATGGTCCATCGAGCCCGAGAAATAAGGGACATTTTTGAGTTCACGCGGCCCAGTCCGCTTTGCCCGGCACTCGCAGTGGATCGCTGCAGCAAGAGTGCTTGGTCCTCCGCATCGGCAGCGGCTGCTCCTCCAGTGTTGTGGACGAGCTCAGCAGCAGCGGCAGGCAGGTGGTGAGCGGAGGGCGCCACTTGCATCCAGATCAAACGGAAGGTGTTCGAATAGTCATCTCCGCAATTCATCGTGACATCAGAAGACTGACGTCATACCCAACAGTTCAACGTGTCGCCACCAGGGTGCGACAGCATCATCGGATTGTGTGAGTGAAGTGCAAACTGTGAGTACAATTAGTTATTTCATAAATCAAAGGAAATTAATGTCAAGAAATTTTGAACTTTATTTCGTCCAAGAAATTAACTTAGACATTAATTGAAGAATCTTGGACTTGTAGAATTTTAAGTAGATTTAAGGACTTAGAATAGTTTCTCAAAAAACGACGGAACGGGGAACCTATGCCCGATTTCCGCCAGAGTTAAGTTATATTATGTTTAATCACTTGTAAAATTTTAAGATTATTTTTGTTGAAACTGGACTTTGTTTTAAGTTAGTTTGCTCTAGTTCTAAAACAAAATATTTTTTTTAAAAACTTGTCAGTTTGTGTTTATTAGTTATAAATGTTGAGTTTGAAATATTGTTAAGTTTATTTAAATTGTATTAAGTACATTTTTTCTCAAACATGGAGGGATTAATTAATGTACTGAAATGCTCCCAAAGTATTATTGTTAAAGGATTAACAAATTTTAAGAGTCCAAGAGATAGATTAACAATCGAATACTTAGAAACCAAACTAGAATTGTTAGAAAAGGATTGGGATTCGTTTAAAAAAATCAATACAAACATTTATCAAAACTTTAAATTAGATGATATAGTAGATCAAAAAGTGGTTGACATTTATGATGCAACCGAGGACACTTACATAATGTATAAAAGTGTATTGAAGGAAACATTCAATCAAATGAGACCTAGGGAACCAGTACAACTCAGTGATGGTAGTTCTTTTAAGTCGGCAAGTTCATATTTTGTAAAGTTACCAAAGATCACTATTCCAATATTTTCGGGAAAATATGGAGAATGGACAACATTTCGTGATTTATTCATATCATTAGTTCATAAAAATGATTCATTAGATAACGTTCAAAAGTTACACTATTTAAAAAGTCATCTTTCGGGTGAAGCTGATCAATTAATACGGAATACACCAATAACAGATGCGAATTATAAGCAATGTTGGGAATTGTTAGACAAGCGGTATAGTAACAATAAATATCTTGCCAATTGTATATTAAACAGGTTATTTGGAATAAAACGAATGCAATGTGAGTCAGCCACTTCCTTAAAAGAACTTTTAGACACCACCACTGATTGCTTAAATGCGTTGTCGAATTTAGGTGTTGATGTGAGTACATGGGATGTTATCATTATACATATAGCTACATTTAAATTAGATGCTGAAACGCGCAAACAATGGGAAATAAGCGTCAGCATTTCTAATGATTTTCCTACAATAGGTCAATTTAAGATATTTTTAGAACAACGTTTCCGCGCATTGGAGTTCATAGAACCAAAAAAAGGTTCAGGTAATCAGATCAACAATATTAATAGTTCAAACAATTATATGCCTAGAGCAATGCTGGCCACAAACTTATCACCATCACGCATGAAATGTGAATTCTGTTCAGACGATCACAAACTTTGTTTTTGCAAGAAGTTTGTACAACAGTCGCTTGATGATAGACGTGAATTTGTACGTAACAACAGAATGTGCTTTAATTGCTTAGGAAGCAACCACACAGTCGATTTCTGTAAAAATGATTTTAGTTGCAAAATTTGCCAGAAGCGTCATCATTCACTATTGCATATTAAACGAGATCAAGACCCTAAACAGATAGTTTCTTGCTTGTCGACAGGGAATGTACCCAAACCCAGACAAGTTTTATTAGCCACTGCGCTACTAAATGCCGAATCAAAGACGGGTGATGGATGTCAAACAGTCCGCGCCTTAGTCGATCAAGGTTCGCAGGCTTGTTTTATTACAGAAGCTGCAGCTCAACGGCTTAACCTGAAAAAGATTCCTATTCAATGGTTTATTTTAGGATTAGGAGATAATAGATCAACCATGATAAAGTACATGGTACAAGTAACGATTAAGTCTCGAGTCGATTTTAATTTTAATTTAACTTTTAATGCATACATTTTAAGCAAGATCACATCTTATTTACCAGAGCGAAACATAAACAAAGATGCTTTCGACTGGTTGGAGGTCAACAATTTGTGTTTAGCAGATCCGGAGTTCAACACACCCAATAGAATCGACATTCTGCTGGGTGCAGATATTTACACTCATATTATTCAGGAAGGTTTAGTTAAGAGTCCTACTGGTAATTTAATAGCACAGAGCACTAGATTAGGTTGGGTCTTGTCCGGTGCAGCGGGTCCTGAAAATAATAGTTTAAATAAAATTAATGTAATGCGCTGTAACATACAAGTAAATCATATTTTGAAAAAGCAAATTAGTTCAAAAAATATTACAACAGAAGATAAGAAATGCGAATTTTTTTATAAAAATCAAACTAGATAATAAAAATTATAATTGGGACTTACCTGATACATACTTACTCAGTGTTAAATATCACCCCTGTTATCTCATTATTCACTAAATCTTTTACTACTATAAGGTCTATTTTATTTTGTATTTTTTACCATTTGTAGATAAATTCTTTTATGTTTGTTTTGTTTTAATTTTAAGATTAATTTTAAAACTTTCCTATGTTTATGGTTATTTTAAGAGTATTGTCGAATAAGTAGTTCAATGTGTTATTGTTATTGTGGATCAAAACTTGAGATCAAATGTACCTTTGGTCAAATGTCTTGTTAAAGAAGGACATTCCTTCAGTAATGTCCTTGGTGGGCGGTATGTTCAAAACCACGCACGTGGAAAATCCGCTCACCAAGAATATTTAGTGTAAAACAAGTACAATTAGTTCCAGAGTTCTAACTAGATGGCGTTGTTGGCGAATTAAAAGTCGCAATTAAGATTCTCCTCCGTTTGTATAAGGTCTTTGTATGTAGAGTTCATTGTGGTTGGTGAAAGCTGCTTGTAATAGATCAGTATTCCAGTATAGTCAGTTGTTTTACTTGTTATCAACCTTGCTGAGATACACACAAAGGTCAACAGTTCAACACCTAGTACGGATGACCAACCTGTGGCATCAGCTGCGTCCGGTACTAAAGACTAAGAGTCTGAAGTAAAACCTTCTAACTTATCTTTTTGGGCTGAATAAAAAATTTGCGGCGTGATTGACATTTCATCAAATGTTAGACTACACTGCCTATCTGGGATCTGTTTTTTTAGCAAAGATTTATTTATTTTTTCAAAAATTATATTATTAATGCCAGGTGCTAATTTTGTTTGGCTCAGTAATCTTTTCATAGCTTTGCATGAAGGGAGAGCAAAATATTTATATAATAGCCTGTAGTACTTAGAGCTTTTTTATATAAAGATAAACTTAGGATTTTCTCCTCAATTGTAAACCGTCTTCCTTTTGGTTTATATTTGGCTCTTTGCTGCATATGTACAAACAATTGAGCTGGTTTAGTCATATGTTGTATGACTTGTTTAAATATGATATTTTGTGACAACTTCTGTGCATTACTCAGTCGTTCCTTATACATCTGGCCCCTTTTGCGCAAAACACTTATCTCCGTTTGCAGATACTTAATTTTCTTCTGGAATCGTCGTACTAAATTCGATCTGGTGTGGAAGGATATTCCAGAAGCAACTGAAAATAAAAAAATGAACACAATGACCAAATGTTCTCAATATTTTGTACACCTAAGTATTATTATAATTACGATAGGTGCTAAAGTGATTACTAGCCTTATTCATTACATTTTACTAAATAAAATTTTTATGAATTTAGTTGTTATATAAACCAAAGCAAATGATCATTATCATCATCATCATCAGACGGAAGCCGTCCTTTTGTGGATTCTTTTATTTTAGTTTTGTAAATTATTTTTATGAATTATTATTATTTAAAATTCTATTAATGTTTTGTCATAATTTTAAGTTTAGATAGCTTTCAAGGAAGCAGCTATAGAAATTAGGTAAGTAAAAATTACTACACACCGGGTGAGAGCTCATTGATTGCAAATGTTTACAATTCATTATACTATACCTTAGCAGCAGTATTAGTACTTCAGGATGTCTGCACCTCGACACCTACAGGTAACAGACGGAAGATAGAAAGGAAAAAGGTAGGAGGAAATTACTTGCTCACTGCCGGTCAAGCAGACTCACAGGACCGTGGTTAGGCTAAGGGTGTCTTGGCCGCAGTAAGGGGATACACAGTTTATAGGTATTAGTTCAACACAACATACACTTACCACCACGATGAAGAGTATAGGAAGAGTGACCATTGCTAGCACCTAGAGAACCTTAGCCGAGTGGGCGCCACTGTGGCATGCGGGTTTCCTGGCAGGTTAGAAATGAAACCAGAAGTCACTTTACACATTTATTTATAGAAAAAAGTGAGCACGAGCACACAGATAGATTCAGGGAAGTAGGTCTCTAGGCACTGTCACTGGTCACTTAGAATAGGAAGGTTACTCAGGCGCGAGCCGTTCATAGAGGCATGTAGGCACTGCCTATCCTATCATAACAACGCACAAATAAAACAAATACATTTATTGGAACTATGTAATAAAATAAAACAAAAGATTAAAAAGTTAAAACTCCTAATAAAAAGTTCATAGCAACTTTCACAGCCGCCGCCGCGCCGCGCCGCTCCAGTAAGATTGCCTGCATTCGTAGTAAGTCCATTGATAAATCACGTACTGTTTTGGTGCGCGGCCGTGTATATGAACTGCATACATGTAAGATTATGTCGTCGTGTGCGTAGAAAATGGCCGCGGTTTAGGCCAGGCCTAAGCCCGGTGCTATTGGCTGGCTGAAAGTATGAATGAATGCCAGTGTGGCAATTTTGTTGAAAATTCCCTTTCTTTTATTTTAATGGTAAAAAAACCAGGATGATATTGTCATTTTTGCACCTATCAAAAAAAGTTTAAGTAACTTAAAATGTAAATGCAAACTGCATGTTTCTTTACTTTATTGTTTATTCAAGGATTTTTTTCTATTTAAATTATTTGAAATTTCGCGTTTATTTTTGGGGAATTAAGAAAATGTGTTTTGGCAACCCCAAAACCGTACTGTCAGTAACCTGGCAGATTATTACTATTTTCGATGTCGTATTGTTTGTTTTTAATACAAGTCGTACGAAAACATCGCAAAAAGTTTTTGAAACTAACTTAGCGTGAATATACATAATAAGTTAGTAGTTTGTTTTTGCAAGAGTGTTTTAAGTTTACTTTCAAAATTAGTGAGGTTAAGTGTTTTGTTTATGTGTTCATAAACCGGTGGTCATGTCTGTGTTCGAAGATAAAATCAGTAAATATTCGTTTAATGATAAGATTGAAGCTAGAATAACCCGGAAATATGATAATTCATCATATATAAACAAGCGGATCGTGTGAAATAGGCCAAAATCTTCGAATCTTTGTTGAATAAACAATGGACATTGTGATAAATAAGCCTAAATGACAAGTTTGGTAAGTTCTTGCATTTATATTTTTGTTTTCTGTCTTTTACTTAGTTCCTATCCGTAAACATTAAACGCACAGTACCTATCTGTCTTATATTTTATTGTAGGTATATTTTAGCGTTCTCGAAAACTCAACAATTTCGTTTGAATTTGCTGTGGATGTTTGCGGGGGCGGAAAATCGATCTAGCTTGTTCCCATAACTGGGAAAACGCGTTTTATCAAATTTCAAAATGCATAAAGATTTACAAGCACAATACGAACGTCTAATTTCGTCGCCGAAACTGCGACCTGCGTGGCCAGTTATTTCAAGCGCTGATAGCTGCCATACATACAGATGACCGAAAGAAGGATCATCAATAAAAAAAAATTGTCGGTTATTTTTAAGAGGGATTCCTATTTTTTTTTGTTTTTTTTTTTGTTTATAAGCATTTTTGTATTGCATTGTTTTTTTTCGTTAGTTTTTCGTAAGCACGCCGAAGCACGATGCAGGGCAGTGGGCGAGCGCGTGGCAGACGCGTCCGCGGGCAGAGAGACAGGCAGGCAGGCAAGGAGTGCCTTCAGCTAGGCACGTGGCCCTCTCAGGCTGCCTTCAGCTAGGCACGTGGCCCGCTCAGGCAGGGGCCTCCACACGCGGCTGGCGTGAGGTCTCGGCACTCACGCGCCGCGTGGGTGGCCGGATCAGGTGGCGGGCTCACTGGCAGTTAGTGCCGTGCGCTTGGCAACGTGCCAGCAGAAGTAAGGCTGCACGTGGCGGCGTGGGTCTCAGCACCCTCGCGGTGTATTGACGGCGTTAGCGGCTGCGTGGTCTAACAGGCGTCTATCTCCCGCGGTAGGCAGGGAGGCAGCGGGACGTCTGACCTCAAGAGTTCACCAGTAGTAAAGCCGTAGACTGGAACCCTGGAAGCAGTGCGAAGAAGGTGCTTGCGTAAGCGTCGTGCCGTTGCTCTGCAAGCCCTCCGGCGATGCGTGCGTCTCACAGCCGTAAGCCCAAAGCAAGGGGAATGGTGGAAGACTCATACATCGCGGTGGCTTACAATTTGAGGTAGGTATGCGCGCACATGCTCCAGGCACTCTCGAAGGTTTCTCGCCACGTGGCCAGGCGATTTAAGCGAGCAGCTAGGCACAGCGTGACGAGGCAAGCATAGCGTAGGATGCGAAAAGCATGTGAGCGCATTCACAGTGAGGTGCAATCAAGAAGAAAAGGTGATGATTTACATACATAGCTTTTCGACAGTAATAGTTAGGAAAGCTGAGACAATAAAATAAAATGGCTGCCAGACCGCGCAGACAAAGAAATACAAAGGAATGCGATCTGGCAGGACAGTGAATAATTGCAATCACATGAGCACTTACCCGTTTAGCTCGGGGTTGTTTGATATCGTGAGCGGCTTCAGAAAAGAGGCCGTTACTTAAACTGCGTGGGCTTATATAGCCACACACGAACGCAACCAAGCAATGACGCGTTCGTATGAGGAAGATTTAGGGATGTGACACGTAAGTAGTGAGGCGCGTTTAGTTGATTGTTAGAGAATCGACTACAACGCTACACTATAGGTAGCTGTCTGGCATCGACAATAAAAATATGTAGTTTACGCGTTCCTCTGCACATAATTTTACTTTTGCTCCATTCAACTCGTTGAAATATACTTTCCATTTCAAGTAGGTGTTCTTGTAAAGATCGTTTTTCAATAAATTTTATTTCTGACAATTTTCTTCTTAGGAAAAGTGTGCCTACAGTGCTTTTACTTTGAATGGTTTCTTCCAAGCTGGTCCAGATAAGATTATGTTAAAAAGAATACAGCTTGTATTCTTTTTAACATAATCGATATGAGAGCCTGCCACTCCTGTGACAGTCAATAATCTGCATTTTCTATAGCACATAAATAATCATTTTCCTTCAAAATACTTCTCATGCGAAATGCCCATGTATGAAATGCTTTTCCACGAAGTGGCTCAATCCGATTTTTTTCTTACACGACATGGTCGTCACTTTGAGAACAATCTTTTTGTACACTTTTTCAATATAACTATTATGCTAGAATAGAATAGAATCATTTATTCGCTAGAGATGGTTTTACAAAGCTGTTAAAATTGATGGGTGGTACAAAGACATCTCACCTGCAGTAGGCATGCGAAAATTACAGGTTTATTATGCATGCATTACATCACAATATTTTATTGATTACAATTTTATTGAAATAAATTGACGCTAGTTACAAATTATACGAATGTCACATACCTATTAAATTAAATGGAAATGTTAATAAAATTAAGTTTGTCAAGAAAATGTCAAAATTAAATTAAATTACATGATGATAATGAAATGTCAAATTAAATAATTGTGGAAATAAAAAAAAAAATATTATTTACTTTATTTAAAGATAGACATTACATTAAATTTATAATCAACGATCAATTCTTAACATAGACTAATTAATTTTGC
The DNA here is from genome assembly GCA_954870645.1 of Agrotis clavis. NCBI lineage: Eukaryota > Metazoa > Arthropoda > Insecta > Lepidoptera > Noctuidae > Agrotis > Agrotis clavis. The sequence continues at coordinate 5,063,047 of OX940925.1, forward strand.
TTATAATTGAAAAATTCATTGAGTGTGTAAAAGCAACTCTCAATCAACCATTGTTTTAGTTTATTTTTGAATTTATTCATAGGAAGTTCTCTGTAAACACGTGGGATGTGATTGTACACTTTTATGCACATCATTTGGCTGTTCTTTTTATGAAAAATGCTTTTACACCATATAATATTGAGCTTAGTAGGATCTCTTGATTTATATCTGGAATTCTCTCTGACTTTAGCAAATAAGTGTGTTTGGTTCCTCACAAAGCTCAGCACTTGCTAGTCCGAATAAACCACGCTCTGCTACCACTGTTGAATATAATCGTGGGTTCGGACCAACAGGTTTTTAATAAAATTATACTTTATTAAATCAACTTTGTTTATTTTAACTTTTCCAAAATAATTACACACCAACATTTTTCGTAGCAAACGGATACGGAGAGAACACAGATAACCTCTAAACCACAGATTAGACCACATATATTAGAGAAGGGATGTGCGAGTTGTTCCTCAATAAAGGGGTTTGAGAATTTGGAATGTTTGAATGAGGATCCCGTTCCGTTTCTGAGGGATTCCCCTTATTATGTAGTTTATACCAAAGGTACATTCAGCATGCTAACTACGTATAGTCCCTGTCACCTCGTAAGGTGGAGAACACTGACCCGATAACAGTTACCACGTATTCAGTACATCATTCAAGCCCCCATAGAATGTTTTTATGTGTTATTAAAAAAAAACATCTTTTCCATACATATTGATTATGTAGTTATTGCACTTTGTAGGAAACAGTAGTTTTACCCCTTTTACCCCGTAAATATAGATTATTTTTAAGTACAATTTTTGTTTTAGGGAAATCATGGTGCTAATTTATTGAGACATTTAATTTTCTACGCACAAAACAGACAGCTGCACGACCAAATCCTTCAAGAAAATAATAAAAATAAAGAAAATGTACCACCGATAAAACATGATAACCATATGAAAGTAATGAAGCATTGTTCTCAGTTAGGATTCATGGGCGGCCGTTTTCGATTTTGGAGGATTACGCTTTTAAAAACTTAATATCATTAATACCAAATTCAAATCCACTATCTGTGAATACAGGGTGACTTTTTTACCACCGTCCAAAATTTTTCTATGCATTAGGTATCAATCACTAAACCCATTTTTGAAAAAAAATCGATACGTCAAATTGTCATATTAAATCATTTTCTCATCCGCTCTGTGTGGTCACTAAGCTAAACGTTAATAATATACACTTGCCGACTCATGAAACGGGCAGAGCGCACCCCGCTGACAACCGCCCCGCCCCGTTACACCTGAGCGACACATCACAGCGCGGTGTCCAGATTTATCAACTTTTTATAGATAACATTGAGACGTGATATCTCGATATTTTTGTATTGATTGATACAAAAAGAAAAAACACGTATTCAATGATTTTCGCCAAAGATTAATATATTAAAATTTGGATGGTAACTAAAAAAATACCCTGTATAAAAAAACGTAAAAACAATGATTGAAGAACATGCTTATGATATACGCAAGAATGTCCATGATGAGTTAAAGCAGTGATTCCCAAAGTGGTCCAGGTGTACCCCCAGGGGTCCACGGGAGACTTGCTGGGGGTCTACGTAGGCGTGAACAAAGAATGGGGTCCATGAGATGGTAATGGGGGTCCACGAAAATTTATCTTTTTGATAGTAAAGAGCAAAAATGTAAGCACAGTTTTTATAAGGGCCTACCTACATTAGTCGGCGCGAATTCTCTCAATTTCCAAAATTGTCGCAGGTAGAATGTATTGATGAGGATATCCATAACTACAGTCAACATTTAATGCTGCAACCTGCATGATGACTTCAAAACCAGGTTTGAGGATATGCTGACGATGGATATACCACCATGGATCATAAATCCATTTGATGAAACGGAAGTGGTCAATGTATTACAAGAGGTGCTGCTCGAGCTAAGCACCAATGAGGAGCTGAAGGTGAAATTTAGAAAAGGCTACCAAACATTTTGGCTGCAAGCAGAAATACCCGAAAAATATCCTGGACTGTGGGAAATCGCAAGAAAATTTTTAATAGCTTTTCCCTCGTCATACCTTATCGAAAGGAGTTTTAGTGCCGTTACAAACCTCTTAACAAAAAAAACCGGCCAAGTGCGAGTCGGACTCGCCCATAAAGGGTTCCGTAGCAGCAAGTAACATAATATAAAAGTTCTTGAAGTTGGTTGTAACTTTGAAAGGTAAATTGCGGTTTACGATTTATGACGATAAAAAAAAAACTAATAACTCGATCTCGTTCAAACCAATTTTCAATTGAAGTTTACATGGTAATGTACATCATATATTTTTTTTAGTTTTATCATTCTCTTATTTCAGAAGTTACAGGGGGGGGACACACATTTTACCACTTTGGAAGCGTTTCTCGCGTAAACCGTTCAGTTTAGAAAAAAATGATGTTAGTAACCTCAATGTCATTTTTCAAGACCTATTCATAAATACCCCACACGTATGGGTCAGGCGAAAAAAAATGTTTTTAGTTTCAATGCTAAGTACGGGGGGTACCCCCAAATTTGGTTTTTGTTTTATTTTTGTGTAAAAATCCTAATGCGGTTTTCATAATACATCTACTTACCAAGTTTCAACAGGATAGCTCTTATACTTTCGTCAAAAAGGGCTGTGACATGGGACGGACGGACAGACAGACATGACGAATCTATAAGGGTTCCGTTTTTTGCCATTTGGCTACGGAATCCTAAAAAGGAGCAAATTAAAAATCACAGAGCGGGGGGATTTGCGGTTATTGCTCACAAAATAAAGCCAAACATTGATCGTTTGCTGACGCTCCATCAAATACATCCTTCCCATTCATTAAAATTATGACCTGAACCTATAAATACCTTAACATTTTTTTTCTTGTAATTCTTTTTAATTAATAAAAAAAAGTGTTTTAATATGTACCATTTTTTACCCGACTGCGCCAGGAGGGTTATGTTTTTCGAGTGTATGTATGTATGTATGTTTCTGTGTGTTGCTCTACAGCCTAAACGGCTTGATGGATTTTAACTTGAGAGGTGTCGTTAGATTCGTCTTAAACGTGAGAGTGTCACTGGGTACATAAAACTATGAATAACAATGAGTAACTAACAAAGTAAACGCTGTTAATTATTAAACTACCATGATGAATCCTGATGACCTCAGTAAGTTGCCTGCAAGTGATCCTTTACGCAAATACTCTGAAGTGATAAGATCACCCAACTTCATCCAGAGAGAGACAGGAAAAGAAGGATGGAAGTGGGTGGATTCTTGTATAGATAGCGACTTCGCCAAACTGAAAGGGCCCACCGAATCTCTAACCGACATTCTGACGTATCTGAAATCCTTTTACATGTTATATTTCGGAAAAATCACCACTACAGTAAATATGGGAGCTTTGATGGAGCAAGTTCTGGTTCGGTCCCCGAGTTTTTCGTCAGAAAAGGACAAGCTGGTGTTGTTCGGAAAGGATGGTACAATACCACCAACACCCTATACACCTCCACCCAACTTAGATGCGGTGTTTAAGGAGTTCCTGACAGAAGAAATAAAACCTAGCCCGGACACTGTCAGACTAACAGGCGGAATACCCCCTCCCCAAGAGGAGACCACTGCCAGACTAGTAGGAAGCGATCCAAAAGGACCTCAATTCGCAGAGCCTGGAACAGCAGAGCCCTCCTCTGATTACACTACTGTGACAGAACAGGATGTCATCAATTTCAAAACCAACGTCCAAGCCGCTTTTAAGATGGTTCTAGCCACTGCGCCAAAGCCCGAAACCCCCACAACCGGCCAGAGTGTACAAGGAGAGGCAGATCCATCCAAATCAACCCCGATACCACAGTCCCACTCTGAGGCGCTTAGATCCCTGCACCTCACTGCAACCTTTTTGGTTCTAGTGATGTTAAGGCGCCTGACCAAGCGAGATACTGACCTGATTGCCGTGTCCACTCCATCTTATTCCTTTAACTCAGCCATGGCAGGAGCTATCTCTGCATCTACAGAGGCAGGTCGGCACATAGGGACGATTGTGCTCTATCTAATGAAATCCTGCACAGCCTCAAACTCCGACCGACCTGTCGGATTTTTAGACCAAGAGCGTATTGGGATGGAGGCAATACTAAAAGCCACGTGCATGACCCACATAGCTGGATCCGGGATCCCCCTTGCCACACTCTTTATAGCAGTAAAGAGTCTATACAACAAGTCTGAGTGGGAGACCATCCAGTGGCTCTCTTATAAAGAGATGCAGCATAGCATCAACAGTATCATCGAGCTTCGCCTTTATCACTACAAGCTAGCAGAAGAGAACAAGGACACGGTGAAGCTCTTCCCCTACTGTCGCTTGGTTCACCAAAATTATCACCCAGAGTTAGGGTACAGGGGGAATGAAGAGCTTTGTTATTTTATGGCGTGCTTGGTTGACCTCAGAAATCCCCCGGCATTGGGCACATCTGGAGCAAAAGGAGCGATGTGGACGATGAGGATGAATTCTGAGTTAAAGAAAGACATCGAGGAAGCGGCAAGAGGCCTCTACATGGACAGTGCCTCGTTCAAACTGACCCCGATCTTCGCAGGTCAGAAGGCCCTCTCCGCAAAGAAAACTCCCGGCCAAACATGGAACTCCCCCATGAATGTCGAGAACCAGCAACAGGAGGAAGGGTCAGATGCAGAAGAGTCTGTTAAAGGGTGGTAACTTATTAGATTATAAAACTGGCCAAGTGCGAGTCAAACTCGAGTGCAAAGGGTTCCGAACTAAAAATATTTTTTAAAAATCTCTCACATTCTATCTAGTGGGGTATCAAATTAAAGGATTTTAAGAATGGTTTACCAAAATATATATAACTTATATGTTTCAATTTAATTTGGACTGATAAATGCTAAAAACAACAAAATATTTTAAAACAAAAACCTAAGATAATAAATATTATTGCCGAGCTTTTTGTTGTTTGTTATTGTCCCTGTGTGTGAGCAGACAACATTTATATACCCTTGGCAACTGACAACAAGCGTGCGGCGTGTGCGCAGCAATATTAATAACATAAGCTGGGAGTACCTCCACGCGGTGAAGGCGGTAACAGTTTATCTGGCTAAAACTCCCATTAAACTCATTAATGCCTTCGGGCTTATGTTTGGTTGTTGTGTATTTTGGATCTTCCTATTTGGCTCTGCCATCCCGGTAACGCAGGGAGGCAGCCATCTAGCGAACGTTTGTGTTTTAAACTATTTACTTTTACTATCAATATTAGAATCACTTGAGGATAGGTAAATTTTTTGGTTAAATTCTTTATTTTAGTTATTATATAAAATGGCTTTATCCCGTAAAACAAAAAATAACAGAGCTAAAATCTCTAAATTACAAAAGGAAACTCCTAGTAAACGCGAGAAGCGCTTAAAAAAAAAGAGAGAGAGATTCTCTCAAAATTATAGTCAGCTTCCACAAGAAGCTCGTAAAGAGCTTATAAAAAAAAGTATTAGCGAACGAGCTAAACGTGACAAAAAGTTGCCGTCCATCCGTAATCAGCGATTACAAAAAATGCGAGAGCATGCCGAAAATGTTCGAAATATCGAATCCCCACTGTCGCGCTCTTTGCGGCTCGAACAAATGCGTGAGCATGCAGAAATTGTTTGAGACCTCGAATCTCCACTGTCGCACTCTACGCGGCTCGAACAAATGCGTGAGCATGCAGAAATTGTTCGAGACCTCGAATCTCCACTGTCGCACTCTACGCGGTTCGAACAAATGCGTGAGCATGCAGAAATTGTTCGAGACCTCGAATCTCCACTGTCGCACTCTACGCGGCTCGAACAAATGCGTGAGCATGCAGAAATTGTTCGAGACCTCGAATCTCCACTGTCGCACTCTACGCGGCTCGAACAAATGCGTGAGCATGCAGAAATTGTTCGAGACCTCGAATCTCCACTGTCGCACTCTACGCGGCTCGAACAAATGCGTGAGCATGCAGAAATTGTTCGAGACCTCGAATCTCCACTGTCGCACTCTACGCGGCTCGAACAAATGCGTGAGCATGCAGAAATTGTTCGAGACCTCGAATCTCCACTGTCGCACTCTACGCGGCTCGAACAAATGCGTGAGCATGCAGAAATTATTCGAGACCTCGAATCTCCACTGTCGCACTCTACGCGGCTCGAACAAATGCGTGAGCATGCAGAAATTGTTCGAGACCTCGAATCTCCACTGTCGCGCTCTATGCGGCTCGAACAAATGCGTGAGCATGCAGCGAATGTTCGAGAACTCGAATCGCCATCTTCACACACACTGAGACTGGAACAGATGAGGGAATTGTATGCCAGACAATGAGTTTGAAAGAGCTGTTGCATCACTAAATTTGAGTCAGAGACAGCTGTTCCATAAAATATCTCAAAAGTTAATAAATGCAACAAATACGGAAAAAATATTATTTTTTTTGTAAAAGGAGAAGCTGGCACTGGAAAAACGTTCACCTTAAAAGTCATGACTGAACAAATTCGAAGGTTAAGTAACACAGATATAGGAAAAAGCGTAGCGGTCACTGCTCCAACCGGCGTAGCAGCCAGGCTCATCGGTGGTAGTACTCTACATTCCACTTTTGCGTTGCCGATTGAAAAGGGACGAGCTGAACCATTACGACCGCACACTGGTGAAAGGCTGCAAAGCGAACGACAAAAGTGGAGATCGATAAATTGGCTAATCATCGATGAAATATCTATGGTACCCTATCTGACCCTAACAAATGTCCATATTCGACTGCAGCAGCTAAAACAAGATAAGGGGTACTTTGGTGGCATCAATGTCATTTTGTTCGGCGATCTTATGCAGTTACCGCCAGTATCCAAGATTGTAGGTGGTGCTTACTGCTTTCGACAGACAGCTTATTTGACCGGCGAAATCAAACTGTGGCAATTATTCAATTTTTGTGAATTACCCCAAAACATGCGACAGGCAGGTGACACTACGTTTGTTGACATTTTGAATAATATTCGCGTTGGAGAATTGACGATGGACCAACTTGAAATCCTAGATGGTCGTAGGATCCCTCTCACGGGTTCATTTGCCGATGGAGAAGCTGTAAGAATTTTTCCCACAACGCGGCAAGTAGATTCATATAATTCAAAAATGACTGCAGAGTTAAGTAAAAAACTTAAAATGTATCAAGTACATGCTGTCGACATTTTGCTAGAAGCGAAAACCTATGGCCAATGTCCGCGTAAAGAATTCATATCTAACGACGCCAACAAGACGGGGGGGCATTCTCAGCACTTTGTGTATTGGGGTTGGGTCGCGAGTTATGTTACGCCGCAACATAAATGTAAACCACGGTCTAGTGAACGGCGCTATGGGTGTTATCCGGAAGTTTGAGTGGCCTGCTTTGCGAAGAGATCAATTGGAAACGGGAGAGTTACCTCAAGCGGTGTTTGTTGAGTTTGACGATCTCACAATAAGAAATAACGAACCTGGAGTTGGCGTGCGGATTGAGCCCTGTACGATTGATTTTGATGCGCTTCGAGGGCAAGGAAAAATTGAACGCAGGATGTTGCCTCTAATCCTTAGTTGGGCTGTAACAGTACATAAGCTCCAAGGTACCACACTCGATCGGGCGGTTGTGGACCTCGGCTCAAATATATTCGCTAAAGGTCAAGCGTATGTAGCTCTTAGTCGCGTGAAAACATTAGCTGGATTGGCTATCAGTCATCTTGATCCTAAAAAGCTTCTAAATCGGCCACATGACCAAAATTCTTTGAATGAGCTACAACGATTACGAGAATTTCATAATTGTACTAACTAATAATGAAATTCCCGTAAGCGATAAATTCATTCTATGCAAAAACTAAAAATAGTAAAATAAAAAAAATATTTAAAGAAACAAAAAACCCGACTGCGTGAAAAAATGTGAAATAACTGAAAAGATAAAAACAAGCTAAGAAATATATATATTTTTTTGGTTTTTAAGCGATCGTGGTGGACAATTTTCACAAACGCAGTCGGAGGCATCAAATGTTTACACCACGACAATGGTGTAGAGTTAACCACTGCTGAGTCATCGTGTACACTGTGTCTGTGAATGAATAGAAGACTGAATGGGATATAATTAGGATAAGAAGAAGAAGCTTGTGCAGCTCCTTCATATCTCAATTAAATTGCGGTAAGAACACACAAATTATGATGATAATTAGGTATATTCACAAAGAATGTACTGGTATTAAGCTAAATCCTGTTTGTGGAGCCGACCCCAATAAAGTTGGGAAAAGGCTAAGAAGATGATGGATTACACTTACAAAGAAAGACATGCGGCCTATGATAGAACGTATTGTGTATATTTGATGCCTCCGACTGCGTTTGTGAAAATTGTCCACCACGATCGCTTAAAAACCAAAAAAATATATATATTTCTTAGCTCGTTTTTATCTTTTCAGTTATTTCACATTTTTTCACGCAGTCGGGATTTTTGTTTTTTTTTAATATTTTTTTTATTTCGTTTTTATTTTACCTATCGGAATATATTAGGGACAGAACTCAGAAGCGACACAATTTTTATTTTTTGGCGACTTTAAGAATGTGGTAGAAATGTAGCAGCAGGGGGTCCACCGAAATAAGTAAAATTTTCAAAGTGGTTGTAGCAGCTAGATAACATATCCTGCTACTTTCTTGATAACAGCACAATTGATGTAGAACAATAACGTTTTTTGGGGGTTAGTTTTACAATGAAAGCCTGGAACATAAATTACACTTCGAAATAAATAACCTTCATTGTATATAGGTTATTTACGCTTCAGGTAATCTGAAACACTAATCACTTTGAGATAGAACGCTATTCATGTCTCATAATTATGCACGAAAAATTCGACAATAATCAGCATTTTGACAGTCTATGATGATGATTTTTTCATTCATTCCGTTGAGGATAGGCAAAGGTCTTAGACCATACAGCCTGGTCTGTGATATTTTGACGGTCGAATTACGCAATAACTGTTGATCAGAACTATGACATATATATGCTTTTCGGAATCCTCGTTGGAAGATCTTTCCAAATATAATAATGGTTTTCGGATTTATTACACTTTTAGTTTTATTCTTAATCATGTAATAAATGTCATACTCCATTTACACATGCGCCTCGCTATTCATACGAATGTGTAAACGCACCATCAGAATTGCGTTCCGTTCCAACTCGTTGTGGCTGTCTATGACCATTGCAGTCATCAGCGTTTAAATATTTCTTATTTTTATGTAATAATAATAATAATAAATCTGTGGTCCGACTGTCAAGCTGAAAGACGTAAAAATTTTATGAATTCCATTTTTTCCAAGAAAATAACTATAAATCGTACAATACTGAACAATAAATATGTTGTTATCTACAATAAATACTAAAATTAAAGTTTAAACTAAAAAATACAACAACAAAAAAGAAATTTGATACTAAAATACAAACAGAGTTATGGAACATGAAATGTCAAAAATTACGGATCTGAATGCTGACTAGAAGTAGGACACAAAGACTACAAGCACACCTACCATCTCCGGGCTCGTCGCCGAGCTCCGCCTCGCAGCCGCCGGCACGCGCCTCAGCCGAGAGCGCTGTGTCTCCGGTCGCTGCAGCTGCGTCGAGCTCGAGCGACGAGTTTTTCTCCCCGCCGTCGACACCGCCACCACCGCGACGACGAGGAAGAGGACGGCCACCAGCGGGCTTGGGACCTCGAGGCCAACAGGCCCCGAATAGGGTCCCCGCTGCCGGTGGAAATGTGTCGCGCATGCGATGGACCCAGTCCATGAATGAAAACGTCATGCGCGCATATTATGGGGCTACTGAGGGGGGAAGCAGCTTGACTGCGTACCGTGGTCGGATGCTCTCTCTGTTTCAGGTGCTTGAACCAGGTATCAGCGTGTCAGTGCAACGACTTTCGGATCAGGTGCGGGTCATTCAGCGTAACTGTATGCTGGATGACACCGTACTTGATCGACTACGCTCGGATTCACGGAGTAACCGAGTTATTCCTGCTTCACCAATGATCGCGGTGCAGCAACAAAGTTCTTCTGGTATGCCACCGCGACCCGATCGCGATTGTGAAGAGGATCATGACGAAGTTATATCCGTGAGTACCCAATGCAACGCACAATTGAGGAGCGCTTTGGAGAGTGCGTTCCGGGAGTACCGCTCCGTACCACCGGAACTTAGACCACGTTTACCTCGTTTGCCTATGCACAATAAAAACAAGGCGCTTATGTGTGCTCTAGACTCAGAACTGTCAAATTGTTTTGACAGCAGTAAGGATCTTGCTGATACCCACTCAATCCTGTACTGTGCAGCTGTAGCGGCATGTCGTGTAGCTCACGTCAAATTCCCTGACAGTGACAGAGCTACGCGACCAAAACCAGCAGCTCCAGCTTGGCAGTGCAGGATTGAGCGGCGTATCGGTGAGGCTAGAGCACTCATCGGCAAATTACACTGCTTCAGGGAGGGTAATACTCGTCCTAGAGTGATGCGTTTTGTGAGGCGGGCGTTCACAGGAATCGATATCGATCCTCGTGATTATTTGGCCCGCGTCACAGAACGTATCGACTTCCTGAGGCAGAAGATTTGTGCATGGGCAAACCGTATTCGTCGGTACAAGCGACGAGTGGAGCGGTACACTTTGAATCGCACCTTCCAAAGTGATGAAAGGTGGGTCTATAGGGCTTGGGAGCGACCGGACCAAGGTGTGGCTGACACGCCCCTGCCGGATGATGATGCCATGAGTTCATTCTGGCGCAGCATCTGGTCGGTGCCTGTCAGTCACACTGAGGGCGATTGGATCAGGGGTGTTGAGCGAGCGTGTGAACATTTTCCAGAAATGGGGGCTATCACCATCAGCCCCCAAGACGTAGCTTGTGCAGTCCATCTGTTGCCGAACTGGAAATCTCCAGGGCCGGATGGGCTGCACAACTTCTGGATTAAATGGTTGAAAAGATCACACGTTCGCTTAGCATCCCAGTTCCAATTAGCCTTAGAGTCAGGATCGTTACCCCAATTCTTAACAACAGGAGTGACCCACCTGCTCTATAAATCAGGTAGTACTGCGGAACCAAAAAATTATAGACCGATCACTTGTCTACCAACGGTCTATAAAGTTCTTACATCCATTCTGAGGGCTAAAATCAATCAACATATTGTGACTAATTCCATCATGTCAGCCTCTCAGAATGGATGTAGGAACGGGTCCCGCGGTACTAAAGAGCTCCTCCTCATTGATATGGCCATTAGCCAACAGGTTCGCCGCTCCCGAAAGGATCTGTCCGCATGTTGGATAGATTATAAGAAGGCCTATGATTCGGTACCCCATACATGGCTCATGAGGGTGCTAGAGTTGTATAAAGTTGATATAACTCTACGCACCTTCCTGTTGTCGTGTATGGGGACCTGGAAGACAGTCCTTCGCTATCCAGGATGTCGACAGATCCGAGGTAGCGGCGAACCGATAAGGATTGAGCGCGGCATATTCCAGGGTGACAGTCTGAGTCCTTTGTGGTTTTGTCTGGCCTTGAACCCACTCAGTACATTACTGGAGGGTTCGGGGCTAGGATATCGGTTGAAGAGAGGTGGTCAGGTCATATCTCACCTTCTTTACATGGATGATCTGAAACTCTTTGCCCCCAACAACTTGCAACTGATGAAGCTACTGAAGGTAACAGAAACTTTCAGTAGCGCCATCAGGATGGAATTTGGTGTGGACAAATGTGCAGTCATGCATGTGAAGCGAGGGGAGATTATGGAATCAGAGGGAACTCAACTCCCGGATTCCATACACCTTAGATCCCTCTCTTCAACAGAGACCTACAAATATTTGGGTATGTCGGAAGCATTAGGCATCAATAATGCTGACATGAAGCAATCGTTGATGGAGCGCTTCTTTAGCCGCCTGAATAAAGTACTTAACAGTCTTTTGTCAGGTGGTAATAAGGTGCGCGCTTTCAACGGTTGGGTCATGCCGGTATTGATGTATTCTTTCGGCATACTCAAATGGACTCAGACAGAACTTGACGCATTGGATAGGAGAGTCCGTTCACTGCTGACTGCAAATCGGATGCATCACCCACGGTCGTCGGTGATGAGACTGTATATCCCGCGAAAGTGCGGGGGTCGTGGCTTTTTAAACGCTAAGACCCTGCACAACCGTGAGGTATGCAGTCTCAGGGAATATTTCCTAGAAGCCGACGTGGAGATGCACCGAGATGTGGTCACAGTGGACAAGGGTCTTACTCCGCTCTCCTTGGCTAACGGGAACTGGCGCAAACCTAAAGTATTAGACACCAATGATCGTAAGGATGTATGGCAGAGCAAGGAGCTTCACGGACGCTTTTACCGGGCATTACATGGTCCCGATGTAGACTTTTTAGCGTCCGTATCCTGGCTGCGCTTCGGTGACCTGTTTGGGGAAACCGAAGGTTTTGTCTGTGCAATTATGGACGAAGTTATGATGACGAATAACTACCGGAAATACATTGTGAAGGATGGCACGGTTGACATATGTCGGGCATGCCACCGTCCGGGAGAATCGATCCGACACATTATTTCTGGGTGTTCTCGTCTGGCTAACGGCGAGTATTTGCATAGACACAACCTCGTTGCCAGGATTATCCACCAGCAACTTGCTTTAAAGTACAATCTTGTCGAATCGGAAGTGCCGTACTATAGGTATGCGCCCGACCCAGTTCTCGAAAATGGCAATATCTCGTTGTATTGGGATCGACCTATCATCACTGACAGGACTATTGTTGCCAATAAGCCTGACATTGTGGTGATAGATCGATTGGAGCGTCGCGCAATAATTGTTGATATAACGGTCCCACATGACGAGAACCTCGTGAAGGCAGAAAAAGATAAACAATTCAAGTATCTTGATCTGGCTCGCGAGGTTGTTGACATGTGGGATGTGAATACGGCAGTTATTGTGCCGATAGTCGTATCTGCCAATGGCTTAATTGCCAAGAGCCTCGACCAACACCTGAGGAGGCTCTCGCTGGGTGGCTGGATCAAGCGCTTGATTCAGAAGGCAGTACTCTTGGACACGGCGCGTATTGTTAGGAGGTTCCTCTCTCAAGAGCCCTGACCACCGGTGGCCCGGACCCTGTTCCCGGTACTGGTGGACTGCTATTTTTTATATTTTTAAATGTTTTTTATTTCTTTTTTGTAAAAATATTTAAAAATGTAATTTATAAGTTTAAAGAAAAATAAAGAAATAATAATAATAATATAATTAATGTGGTATAGTGTCAATTAGTTTATGCTGTTTTAAAACTAGAATTAGAAAAATAGTTAAAGTATTTTCAATGTCAACATTTCGTGTGGAATGGACCGTCATCTCTCCGTGTCGACGATTTCCGGATGGGATCGAACAGTCTGGAAAAATGATGGCTTGAGCAAGTGGCGTGCCGTCCGACTCATCTACACGACGCCGAGAAGATGGCGCGGAGGAACGGTATATAGCGCCATGATCGCTTCTCATTTCTCCTTGGGTTTCTAACTTTAAAAACTACAAAATATGGCTAATCTTTATATCCCGATGGATGATTAGTCAACGTAAAAGTGCGTCATCAGCCCTGATTTGCTCGATGACAATTTTCTGTACCGCGTGCTCCGTGCGGCAGTCCTAAATTTCCGAAGGGAGGCCTACGCGGCGGGCCTTGTTCGCTGGGAAAACTTTCCCAGTGGACGATCCCAAGGATCTTCAAAGCCGTTGCCAGCCGGGATATTTCCGTGTGCTCCTGGTGGACTTCGCCAGTGGACGATCCCAAGGATCTTCAAAGCCGTTGCCAGCCGGGATATTTTCCGTGTGCTCCTGGTCGACTTCGCGGGAGGTGCTCTGCGCCCACGACGTGGTGCGCCGGCAGATGGCGTTCGTCGACGATCCTGGACGATTGACGATCTTAGTGGTCGCCACCCCATCGTGATGCCAGACCAGCTTCATCGCCGGCGTTCTGCTCAAAAATCCATGGCTTCCGAGGCCACACCGTGAACGTGTGAGTGCGTGATCGTGGTACCACGTAAGTCTCTTGTATTCTTTTGGCCAAACTAGAGTCAGTGCGCGTTTTGCATATCACAGGCACCGATGCCCGTCCTCTTTCTAGAACTTTCTGGTCTCAGGATTTTGCTACATCAATTTACCTAATCTGTCTATAGCTGTATAAGTGCTATATGTTGTAATATACTGTTATCGTTTACAATGTTAATTTCTTTGTTTTATTCCAAATGAATCACCCATAGATTCCCTTTAGACAAGAGGTCCTTGAAACAATAGCCCTATGCTGAAAGCCGAGAGTTTGAAGGCCTACTGTATTACTTTTTAACTTGTAACATAACGGTAACCTTTACAATCCAATATTCATTCTTTTCTTTTTTTTTCTTTTTTTTTTCACACCGTTACAATGGCGCCCGAACATCTATTATATTTATAATCTATGGGATTTATTTGGAATATTTCTTGTCAATAATTTCAGTTTAGTATTAATAGATTGACATTTTTCAACACGTTTTGCATGTCTAGTACATTGTTTTCACATGTCATGTCAAGTCTTACAGGTTATCTGGAATTGCAATAACATGATGTGCCGTATCTAAACAGTGAGTGCATGTTTACATTCTTATCAGTGTATTCATCAACGGAGCAACATTCCGTGCTAATGTCAAGTTGATAGCAGTTGCAAATATAAAATTCAAAGAATATTTTTGTACTTGCAATAATAATTTCAAGTAATAAACACAATGGTCACTTGCTACACTTTATGTAAGCACTGTTTAGTTACAAACTATTATTTTGATTTAAAATTTTAAAACTTTTGTAATTGTGTCCGTCACAATGGCAGAGCCACTTGAAAAATTCCTAGATACAGAGGATAATAATACTTCTGATAATGAGGATGATTTGCGAAATGTAACTTGTGGACGTGGGGAGGCTTTACAGTCTGCAATGTCAACCACATCCCGTGACACGAAACATAATCCACCACATAGTCAATCGGCTCCAGCAGAACATTCGAATGTCGTAACTTATGTAGTACGTGACGACAATTTCAAGTCGTGGAATTTAAAGTTTACCGGTGACTCAAGCATTGTAGATTTTTTCTTGCGAATAGATGACTGCATGCGCACTAGAGACGTACCTGAGCAGAAAATAGTGAAATGTTTTTCAGATTTCTTGAGTGGCAAAGCACTCGATTATTATAGGCAAATTAGAGACTCAGTAGTCACCTTGGAAGATTTGCAAAATAAATTCAGAACATTTTTCTCATCCTTCGACAGTGATTTTATTTTGGAAAAACAGATTAGGGATCACAAACAAAACTTAGGACAACCATTGCATATTTATGTATTAGATATGCAAACTTTAAATTCAAGACTAACATTGCCCTTATCTGAGGCTACTTTAATAGAGATTATAAAACATAATTTATTACCAACATATGCACAACTGTTAGCAGTCAATGACATTCAGACCATTGACAGATTAATAACATTAGGCAAGCGTTATGAAGCATATGCAGTTACCACACCGGGTAACTCTTTCTCGAAACCTATCAAGGGTCAAAAACAAGTTACTGTGGTCAACACTCAGTACAAGAAAAAGGAAACTTTAGTAATTACTTGTCGGAAATGTAAGAAATCCGGTCATTCATACAAACAATGCAGATCAATTCCAGGCATTGTATGTTTTAAATGTGGGACAAAGGGAGTAATCACATCGCGTTGTTCAAAATGTAACCCACCCACAGATACCCACCCTGTTCAAACTAAAAATTCAAAAAACTAGAACGTCCAGGAGTGACTGCTTCTTGCTCGAATAAACAACATCTGGGTACGGTGACTCCTGGTTTATCAAGTGAAAAATTAGATAACAGGATTTTTGTAGAATTTTTAATTAAAAACATACCTTACATTGGACTTTTAGATACAGGTGCAAACCTCTCCGTCATTGGTAACGGATATCATAAACAACTTTTAGATTTTGGATTTCAAATAACACCAACAAACTGGAGCGCAAAGTGTGCCAACGGGTCACAAGTACAAACAATAGGAGTAATGACAATACCAGTAACATTTAGAAATAAAAATTGGGAAATAGCATTTATGGTCATTCCAGAAATATCAGATAACTTCATATTAGGTATGGACTTTGTACATCAATTCGGCATTTTAAATTATTTTCATTTCCATAGCATAGAACTTGAGGGAAAAACTGAAGATACTCACCCACAAACTTCAAATAAGCTGTGTGGTATAACGTCAAAAAGTGAATTATCACCATTAGAAAATATTGAATTAGGAAAAATAATTGATAAATTTAAAACCATTAGTACTGAAGAAAAAGGATTAGGAAAAACTAATATAATTGAACATAGGATAGTAACAACTGGTTCGCCAATAAAACAAAAATACTACCCTTTATCACCAGTGAAATTACAAGCACTGAATGATGAAGTGGACAGAATGTTAGAACTAGGCGTGATTGCACCATCAAAATCACCTTGGTCAAATCCAGTTGTTATGACACCAAAAAAAGATGGTTCACTTAGATTCTGTTTAGATGCTAGAAAACTAAATGACGTCACTATTAAAGACTCCTATCCATTGCCTTATATATCTTCAATATTAGACAACCTTAAAGGCGCTCGTTATCTATCTTCAATAGATTTATCAGCAGCTTACTGGCAACTACCACTCTGCGATTCAGATAATTTAGACGGTAATGGCACTTCATGTCAAAAAACCGCATTCGTAGTACCTAACAGGGGACTTTTCGAATTTAAAAGAATGCCTTTCGGTTTATGTAACGCCGGTTGTGATATGCAACGTTTGATTGACTCACTTTTTCAACATAAATATGGTGAAAAAATTTTTGGGTACTGTGATGATCTCCTTATAGCCACCTCTTCATTTAAAGAGCATATTAATATATTAAACGATGTTTTGGAAACATTAAAGCAAGCAGGTTTGACAATAAATTTTAATAAGTGTGAATTTTGCAAAGATGAATTACATTACTTAGGTTATGTTGTAAGTTCAAAAGGTCTGCAAACAGATCCAAAAAAATTAGACTGTATTAGAAATTTCCCTAGACCAACTACAGCTAGACAATTACGTGCTTTTATAGGTTTATGCTCATATTACAGGAGATTTGTAAATAACTTTTCAACAATTATAGCACCAATGACAGCATTAATCGGTAAAAGAAAAGGTAAAGAGGCAATAGCTTGGTGTAGTGAAGCAGAAACATCTTTCATATCACTTAAAGAAGCTCTCACTCAAGCACCAGTATTAGCATGTCCTGATTTTAAAATACCATTTCAGATTCATACAGATGCTTCATCGGTTGGCATTGGTAGCGTTCTCGTTCAAGAAGTTGACGGTATAGAGCATCCTGTAGCGTTTCACTCCCGTTTACTTTCAAAAACAGAACGAAATTATAGCACAACTGAGCGTGAGCTGTTAGCAGTAGTTGATTCAGTCATACATTTTAGACCTTATATTGATTGCAGCCACTTTATTTTAGTAACAGATCATATGTGTCTTAAGTGGTTAAAAACACTAAACAACCCATCAGGTCGTTTAGCGCGTTGGGCTATGCAATTAGCTTGTTTCGACTTTGAAATACGTCATAGGAAAGGTGCTCTGCACGTAGTCCCTGACGTGTTATCAAGGGCAGAACTCAATGCAGTTACATTTACAGGAGGTAATAATTCAGGTGATGATTGGTACAATAAATTATTTAAAAATGTGCAATCAAATCCAATATTTCACAAAAATTATCAAATAAAAGATAATACATTGTATAGATTCAGTAAACCTTCTTCAAAGTTACATGAGGCAAATTCTTGGAAAATTGTCTTACCTCAAGACATAGTACAGGAATGTATACAGGAAAATCATGAACTCACCGCAATACATTCTGGTACATTTAAAACTTTAGCTAAAATAAAAGAAAATTATTTTTGGAAGGGTATGAATGCAGACGTTAAGACGTATGTGTCTAACTGTGGAAAGTGTAAGGCTTACAAACACTCAAATGATGTACCACACGGACACATGACACACCAGAAACAAGTGGAGCGTCCCATGCATACACTTTCCATCGATACAATTGGTCCTTTACCTAAATCATATTCCGGACACATTTATATACTTTCAATTGTAGACATTTTTACCAAGTATTGTTGGCTTCATCCACTTAGAACTGCAACCACAAAGACAGTAACTTCATTTATAGAATCAGAAATTATACTAAAAGAGGGCACACCATGTGTCATCATATGTGACAATGCCACTATTTTTCAAAGTAAAGATTTCAAGAATTTCTGTACAAAATATTCAATTCCGAAAATATTTTATAACGCATATTATTCACCACAGTCAAACACCGTTGAACGTTACAATCAAACCATTCAAACTTGCTTAGCAATGTTAGTAGAGGAGGACCAGCGAAATTGGTCTAGGTTCCTTCCTCAAATACAACTATTTATGAACACTACTATAAATTTAGCAACTGGATACACACCATATTTTCTCGCCAGAGGCCGTGAAATCATCTCTGATGGTTCATTGCACACCTTAAGGGGCAACGCACCACAATCGATTGATGATATTCAGCTCGCAAATAGGAACGAAAAAGCTAATTCCTTAAATGAACTCGCAGATATTTTCCAACGTGTAAGCAGCGCATTGACCAAAGCGTACAAACAGAATGCAAACAGATATAACCTGCGTCGCCGTGAGCTCAGGCTACGTGTGGGTGATATCGTGTGGAGGCGTAACTTTGTACAGTCAAACGCAGCAAAGTTTTTCTCAGCTAAATTAGCACCAAGATTTATCAAGTGTAAAGTAGTTGATAAACTATCTGATGTTGTTTACCAATTAGAGGAAACAGACACAGGGAATATAGGAAAGTATCATGTCAAGGACATAATAAAAGTGCCAATATGAGTAAATGGTGTTATTTATGCTTAAATTTCAATTAATTGCACAGTGTTACACTTGCACATTATTGGACAATTTTTTTTTGGAAGAAAAAAAATTTTCTTTACTAAACTGAATTGCTTTTGTATCAGTGGCTCTTAGCAGCCCTGGTCCCATTTATTTTTTAAAGTCAGTTCAGAATTTTTTTCAAAACAATTGAAAAAGAAAAAAATTTTTTTTTCATAATAAAAAGGAAAAACTATTAACTTTACTGACTTATTTTTTATATCAGTGGCTCTCACTACCCCTGATTCCTTTTATTTTTTTGAATTCAGTTCAGTACTTTCTTCAAAATAATTAAAAATAAGTTTTTTTCCCCTTCAGGAAAAAACTATATTTCTTTACTAAACCGAATACTTTTTGTATCAGTAGCTCTTGGAAGCTCTGATTCCTTTTATTTTTTCAAATTCCGTTCAGTACTTTTCCCAAAACAATTAAAAATAAGTTTTTTTAACACAAAAAAAAAAAACTATTTTCTTTACTGAACAGAATTGTTTTTGTATCAGCGGCTCTAGATGGCTCTGATAACCTTCATTTTTTCAGAATCGGTTCAGTACTTTTTTCAGAACAATTGAAACAAAGTTTTTTATTATAAAAAATAAAAACTATTTTCTTTAATTACCTGGATTATTTCTGTATCAGCGGCTCTTGATAGCCCTGATCCCGTTTATTTTTTCAAAAACGGTTCAATACTTTTTTCAAGACAATTGAAAAAAAGTTTTTTTGTGGTATTGAGTTAGGACGTTAACTCACAAACATACTCGCACATTGCTCGCTTTGAATTGGGTGACGACTCATATTCATTTGCAGCATTGCCTGTCACTCCAGTGACGTACTAACTATAGTTCCCAGTACTGTTTCGCGACCAGCACTGTGGTTATTATATTTTGAAAATCTAATATTAAGATATATGTTATAACTATAACCGTTAATAGACTAGGATTATTTGATAACTTTAATAAATATCTACAATTCATGTACAATAGTTCATAAGTTAATACACCATTAGCCAATAGTTTAGTTAGCATATGCATAGGATTAAAAATGCTTAGATTTAAAAAATGCTTAGATTTGAAAAAGGTGAGGTTTAAAAATGCTTAGGGTTAAGAAATAAAAATTATAATAAGCTTATACCTTATATTCACATAAAATTATAACTTCATATCTAGTTAGTCGTTTCAATAGCTTTAAGGATAATTTTTTTCCTCTGGGTAGAACGGCTGTTTTTTCCGAGAAGAGGGGTATTGTAGCAGCTAGATAACATATCCTGCTACTTTCTTGATAACAGCACAATTGATGTAGAACAATAACGTTTTTTGGGGGTTAGTTTTACAATGAAAGCCTGGAACATAAATTACACTTCGAAATAAATAACCTTCATTGTATATAGGTTATTTACGCTTCAGGTAATCTGAAACACTAATCACTTTGAGATAGAACGCTATTCATGTCTCATAATTATGCACGAAAAATTCGACAATAATCAGCATTTTGACAGTCTATGATGATGATTTTTTCATTCATTCCGTTGAGGATAGGCAAAGGTCTTAGACCATACAGCCTGGTCTGTGATATTTTGACGGTCGAATTACGCAATAACTGTTGATCAGAACTATGACATATATATGCTTTTCGGAATCCTCGTTGGAAGATCTTTCCAAATATAATAATGGTTTTCGGATTTATTACACTTTTAGTTTTATTCTTAATCATGTAATAAATGTCATACTCCATTTACACATGCGCCTCGCTATTCATACGAATGTGTAAACGCACCATCAGAATTGCGTTCCGTTCCAACTCGTTGTGGCTGTCTATGACCATTGCAGTCATCAGCGTTTAAATATTTCTTATTTTTATGTGAACTACATAAACTCGACAAGGGAGTTATTTTTCTTGTCACGGATGTGGTATAGTGTCAATTAGTTTATGCTGTTTTAAAACTAGAATTAGAAAAATAGTTAAAGTATTTTCAATGTCAACATTTCGTGTGGAATGGACCGTCATCTCTCCGTGTCGACGATTTCCGGATGGGATCGAACAGTCTGGAAAAATGATGGCTTGAGCAAGTGGCGTGCCGTCCGACTCATCTACACGACGCCGAGAAGATGGCGCGGAGGAACGGTATATAGCGCCATGATCGCTTCTCATTTCTCCTTGGGTTTCTAACTTTAAAAACTACAAAATATGGCTAATCTTTATATCCCGATGGATGATTAGTCAACGTAAAAGTGCGTCATCAGCCCTGATTTGCTCGATGACAATTTTCTGTACCGCGTGCTCCGTGCGGCAGTCCTAAATTTCCGAAGGGAGGCCTACGCGGCGGGCCTTGTTCGCTGGGAAAACTTTCCCAGTGGACGATCCCAAGGATCTTCAAAGCCGTTGCCAGCCGGGATATTTCCGTGTGCTCCTGGTGGACTTCGCCAGTGGACGATCCCAAGGATCTTCAAAGCCGTTGCCAGCCGGGATATTTTCCGTGTGCTCCTGGTCGACTTCGCGGGAGGTGCTCTGCGCCCACGACGTGGTGCGCCGGCAGATGGCGTTCGTCGACGATCCTGGACGATTGACGATCTTAGTGGTCGCCACCCCATCGTGATGCCAGACCAGCTTCATCGCCGGCGTTCTGCTCAAAAATCCATGGCTTCCGAGGCCACACCGTGAACGTGTGAGTGCGTGATCGTGGTACCACGTAAGTCTCTTGTATTCTTTTGGCCAAACTAGAGTCAGTGCGCGTTTTGCATATCACAGGCACCGATGCCCGTCCTCTTTCTAGAACTTTCTGGTCTCAGGATTTTGCTACATCAATTTACCTAATCTGTCTATAGCTGTATAAGTGCTATATGTTGTAATATACTGTTATCGTTTACAATGTTAATTTCTTTGTTTTATTCCAAATGAATCACCCATAGATTCCCTTTAGACAAGAGGTCCTTGAAACAATAGCCCTATGCTGAAAGCCGAGAGTTTGAAGGCCTACTGTATTACTTTTTAACTTGTAACATAACGGTAACCTTTACAATCCAATATTCATTCTTTTCTTTTTTTTTCTTTTTTTTTTCACACCGTTACATGGTCCACGAGAAAAATAAGTTTGGGAACTACTGAGTTAAAGGATCAACTTATATCGTTAAAAAGTGATGTAGCTTCGGTAAAATCTAGAAGATTTCTCGGTATAAATATTCAGTATATTGCAAATGGTAAAATTGTGCTTAGAAATCTTACCGTCCATGAATTACATGAGAGGAACACTGCCGATTCTCTAAAAGAAACAGTGATGATCGTCCTAAGGGCCTACGCAGACCGGGACGGCATGGCAAGGGATTTTAATTTTTACTTATGGACATTCAACCGTACTGTTACAGATATACGACATAAATTGCTATGCTTTAAAAGGATGCCATGGCATTGAAAGGGATTTTATCGCACGGCATTAAAAGACGCACCACAGGCTCCCGTGGCGGGATGCCGTGGCATACTGCGGTAGGCAACGGCATGCCACGAACTCCGGCGCTCGTAGTGATATACTGCGGGGTGTGGCGGCGGGCCGTGGCAAAGTGCTGGAATGCCGCGGTATCTAATCGGCCAGTGTGCGCTGACTCACGGCAAAATCCCTTGCCATGCCGTCCCGGTCAGCGTAGGCGAAGATCTGAAACGTCTGATGTCGAACTCTAAGAGCCTGGGGACGGGAAAACAACGGGATGCATGTGACGATTCCAGGCGTTCCAGATCTTTCATTTTTGTAAGTCAACAGGAAATGCCCATCAGACTAAACAACTCTTGCTAAGACGTCATTCCTGTATATTTTTATTATAGTGTAGCTAGGCTCTTGGAGTTCCACATCAGGTGTTCCAGATGTTCAGTTTTTATACGTCAACAGAAAGTGCTCATCAGGTTGAACAACTCTTGCTAAGACGTCATTACTGTATATGTTATAGTGTAGTTAAGGCTCTTGGAGTTCCACATTAGGTGTTCCAGATCTTCAATTTTTATACGACAACAGAGAGTGCTCATCAGGCTACAACTCTTGCTAAGACATCATTACTGTATATGTTATAGTGTAGCTGAGCTCTTGGAGTGTCACATCAGGTGTTCCATATCTTTAAATTTATTCTCTCAGCAGAAAATGCTCATCATTTGGAACAATTTTTGCTATGGCGCTATTTTTGTATCTCTTATAGTTTAGCTGATCTATTGCAGTTCTGCATCAGGTGTTCAAGTTTCCAAGATAAATTATAGTTTATATGTTGCCCAGACTTAATACCTGTACAACAAAAAATCAATCAAATCCGTCCAGTAGTTCCGAAGATTAGCGTGCACAAACACTGCTTTTCTACGATTTGATATGACATCTGATAATGGAGCTAATATGATTCGAATGTCAAAGGAGTTTGAGGAAGAGATGCAAGAGAATACCTCCGAACAACATGATTACTTTGACGACGAAGATTCTGAGTATGACACCGGATATGAGATGGGGTTTGCCGAAGCATTACCTGCTTAAATCTCAATTTTGATAATCAAGCCCGAAACAAATTGACTAAAGTGCGTTGTGCAGCGTGCTTCGTGATCTATTAGAACAATGTCGCCAGATAGCTCGTGTACTCCGCTCACCAAATAATGCTCTTTAGTTAAGAGTTCAGGGCTTACCACAAGCGATCATCGATTGTCCCACGAGATGGGATTCTACAGCAGATATGGTAGAGCGCATATTACTATTCAAGGATTTCTTGACTGGACGCATGGAACTGGTGTTTCAGACATTTGCTGTAGAAGATACATGGCAGGAACTTAATGAAACTCTTTATGTTTTAAAACCATGCCGTGTTCTGTCGAAAACTATACAACATAAACAATTGACATTTGGAGACTTCTATCTTGCCTGGCTTAAATGTCTTCTAAGAATATAAAATATGAACACGGTTTTTGCCATATTTTTAGTCATTTGTATGAAGGAAAGAGAGAAAGCCCTTCTTGAAAATGAATGTTTTCTGGGTGCAATTTATCTAGATCCGAGAGTAAATTCAATGTTATCAAATCAACAGTTGGAATCAGCTCGTGCCCATTCAGTTCAAACTTACCAAATATATCTAAGGTTGAATTCGAATGATAATGTAAGAGAAACAGAAAATGAAACTCCAGATGACCCTATGCCATCAACTTCATCCTCAATGCTTGACAATTTCTTGCAAACGAAGTTCAGTCAACGGCACCAAGATTTACCTCATTTAAATAATAGTGATGATTTACAAATAAGTTTAGTTGCTTTTCTTAATGAACCGCTGCTTCCTTCTAATACCAACATTTTAAATTATTGGGAATCAAAGAAGGTTACAGATCCACAATAGTTACGGAACGCACCTCACTACTGACGTTGTCTATGATTGACTTTTAAGAAAATAAAATTCTATGGTCAGCTTCAGAAAAAACATTGTGGAAATATGTGCTCCTAAAAAATAATATTAAAACATCAAGAACGTACTCCGATTCCGAACCTTTTCCTACAATCTTACATCTGGCGACCGTGTATGGTTAATACGGAGACCCAAAAAAAGGAGCGTAAAGTTCAAAGAAGATTATTTACAAAAACCGCAAATGACTATAAAACCGCCATATTCCAAGCAACCCAAGCGTCTAAATCAGAACTCGCAAGTAAATTCATCATACTGAAAGATATTGCTGAAAAATTGTTCAAATTAGACAAACAAATAAAAGAAGCATTGATAAACAAACAAGATTTCAATGAGGAAGAGTTGGAACGCGCGTTAAGTGGTTCTTATGAGTATAAAACAAGTTGGCTGCATTTAAGCACATTCTGGCACGAGCAAGAAAAGCAAAATACAGTCATTCAAAAACAAGAAAGATCGTTCAAGCTACCAAAACTGGAATTACAGTCCTTCGATGGACAACTCCGTAACTGGATCAGTTTTTGGACTCAATACTCCAAAATACATGAGGATTTGTCATTGGATGATACAGAAAAATACCAATATTTGACGCAATGTGTAAAGGCTGATTCGGAACCAAGGAGATTATTAGAAGGCTTTCCAGCGACGGCATATCAAAAATGTATCGAACAACTAAGAAGTAGATATGCACGAGAAGATTTACTGATACAAATTTATGTTAGAGAACTATTAAGTTTGGTGCTGTGTGAGAAAAAACATTTTCAAAAAAAATTTAACCGCCTTCAAAAACAAACACAAAAAAGGGTAAAATAACAACTTTTCTTTCGGAAGTCTTTTTTGTGGTTGTTTTTAAAGGCGGTTACAGTTTATTTTGAAAAACTTTTTTTGCCACCGACTTCCGAAAGAAAAGTTATTTTTCACTTTTTTGTTTTAGAAATCGGTTTTCTTATTTTGAAAAAAAGTTATTTATTTTACCCTTTTTAGTGAGAGGTTATTATGTTGTGTGATTGCACAAACAATGCATGAATATGCGATAGCAGCAATCACGGTTGATTTACTGTAATTTATTAGAGTACCCTCGATTACTCCAAGATACTATCATCTGTAGCTGTTTGAGAATAAGTAAAAATTATTCCGCGCATGTTTAGATTTATTCGTTTAAGAAAGTCCGAGTTTTATTTATTTCCTTACAACTGTGTTATAAACGTCGTATGACATACGTGCGCTTTGATAATTACAGCCTCTGCTTTCTTATAGCCCTCACCTGCGGCTCGGGCTTCAATATCGCCTCAGCTGTAATTATCAACTTACCGCACTTTTAACATAGTCATAAATAAATCATGGTTTGAGAACCTGGTATTGCGTTCAACACTGGGGTCAGTCATCATCGTTTTCCTCAATGCATAACCGCTGTCGCCTAGAAGAGTAATAAAAAATAAATAAATAAAAATAAAATAAAAATAAAAACGATTTATTTCAGACCCACGAATGTCCATAGAATGTTAGTATTACAGCATGAAAAATCTTAAAAGCTAGTGTTAGTAACAACTGATAAAAGAATACTTAAAACAACTATTTAATGATATGGGTTCTGACCCAGTGTTGGACGTAACACGAGTCCAACCTATCCGCTATAACGGCCAGGATGCTGTTGGTGCTGGCGCGCAGCCTGCAGAGCGCCGCAGCGTAACGCTTGCGGAGCACGGCGTGAAAGCCGTCTACGTGTGCGTCCGCGAACATGCCCGACGCACTACACCAGCGCGGCAGCCCCAACAACGCCCTGAACGCGTTATTGTACTGAACTCGTAGTGCGCTGAACGAACGTTGCGTATAACGAGCCCACAGGCTGCAAGTGTAAAACGACGTACAGTGCGCTCTAAAGAGAGTTATTTTAACATTCGCCGCACAACGCTTGAACCTGTGAGCTCATATTGCCTCTGATCGACAGCGCCCTACGCTCTCTATCCATGTCCTCGTCATCACGTAGGTTATCCGTGACCATATGCCCAAGATATTTAAAGCGGGTGACCACCTTCATCGGTATCCCGTTTAGGGTAACGGGAGGGACCTGCTCTGGTGACTTAGTACCCGACTTAAATATCATGAGCTCACTTTTTAAAACATTATATTTGAGGCCATGTCTAGCCGCGTACCTTTCACATACATTAACCAGTTTCCTAAGACCACCGATCGTTGGGCTCAACAGCACCATGTCGTCCGCGTAACTGAGATTATTCACACAAATGTTATCTATATGGCAGCCGACGTGCATGCTGCTGAGCTCAACGATCAGCGCATTAATGTATAAATTAAACATAAGTGGGGATGACAATCCACCCTGTCTCACTCCGCATTGTAGCCCATATGGGTCCGACAACACGCCTGCCCATTTAACGTAGTTGATTTGACTGCGGTACCAAAACTTTAGGATAGCAATAGTCTCATGTGGTAAGTTGGAGTCTTTGAGTTTATCCCAAAGTTTATCATAACTGACAAGATCAAACGCCTTTGACAGGTCTAAAAAACAGGCGTATATAGGCGTCTTTCTGCTGGTATAATACTCCACAGTATGCTTCAGGCTCAGTATCGCGCTCTCAGTAGAAAGTCCTGCACGGAAACCAAACTGTGCATCATGTAGGTGGATACATTCTGCCAACTGAGCCTCAAGCACACTATCCAGTATCTTGGCCACGACTGTAGCAAGCGAAATTGGCCTGTAGTTCGATTTCAGCGAACTATCACCAGTCTTGTTCTTCAATATGGGAGTAACAATTGTTTTTGTTAGATCACTGGGTAAGTAGGAGTGTCCAATACATAAATTAAAAAACATTGATAAAAGTCGAGCAATGTGTGGCCCTGCGTTTTGCAAATGCTCGACGCTGAGCCCATCGTGCCCTGGTGATTTTCCACCTTTCATATTTTTAATAATTTTTCTTATATCCTGAGCAGTAATTTTAGACACTACGTTTTCACTAACGGGGTCAGCGTCCAACATTGCATCACAAGCTCCTAATGGGGATTCTACGGTAAAGTGATCTTTGAAAATGTTTGCGATCATCTTTGTGTCCGTAACACCCTCGATGCTCAAAGGAAGGCCAGGCCTCAAATTCAGTTTATTGGTATGTTTCCAAAAGTCTCGAAATTTATTATTTGAATGCAATGTCGCTAGCCGGTCCATTTTTATCTGTTCCTGATGTTGTTGGCACCATTTAAGATTTTTTTTGAAGACCTTTCTGCTATGACACATTGCTTCATGAATGAATCCCGATTTAGGTTTACCCCACTGTAACCAATGCTGAAAATCAAGCCTGGCCACCCCATGAGATTCTGCAACATATTTATTCCATCCCATAATTTGTTTCCTCTTACCACTTGTGCCCACCCTATGGCTAGACTCAGAAGCCTCACTTAGTGATAAGACAATATCATGATACAATTTATCTAATATTAATAAAGTAATAAGTATTAAAATAATTTTCATAATATTTTAATATTAACATAATTAAATAATTATATTTTTTTCAGTAGGTATTAATAAGGTAGGACATTCACGAAGCAAAAATATTTCCTCTTCATCATATTTTTGGTTAAGATAGGGCTGTAATGGGTGATCACGCCATACTGGAGAGTCATGGGTTGCCCCAGGCTTACTGGGTTCAATGCATAAAATGTTTAGGTCCGCAGCACATATTAATGTTTTTATGACAGTAAAGCATGTTATTATGTACCTAAGTATAGTTTTATTTTTTTAAATAAAGTAATTAAGTATAGGTAAATACATAGATTACATACAATCATTACATTGAGAGAATGATATCCTTTTCTTTTAAAATATCGTTATTCATGCTGACTAGGTCTTATAATGGCCACATGAGTGCCATCAATACAGCCAATTACCCCTGGCAATTCGAACTTTCTTTAGAAACTGAAAAAAAAAACATATATACTCCTAGATAAAAAACTTAAAAAATAAAAATGTAACCGCCTTCAAAAACAACCACAAAAACCGGCCAAGTGCGTGTCGGGCCACGCACAGTGTAGGGTTCCGTAGTTGCCACCATGGCCACCTTCCAGCTCCATCATTAGACCTTGGAAAACATCGAGTGCGAAAGTCCATGCAAAGAAAAATCAAATGACCCTAAACTCGAAGGGATTGTGTTAGGTATTGTATTACAAAGATCCCATGGCCAGCTTCCAGCTCCATCATCAAAACCTAGAATAATATACAGTACAAAAGTCCATGTAAAAACGAATCAAATGACCCTAAGCTCAGTAGGATTCAGTTGTTGTATAAGAAAGAACTCATGGTTACCTTCCAGCTCTATCATCAGACCATGGACATCATCCAGCATCAATGTATATGTACTATAGACGACTCTAACGAGCCGAAACTCGCGGGATTGAGTTGTTATCAAATCGCTTCAAGAATGATTTAAAATTTGTTTCCACGATTTCTCCAGGATTCCATCATCAGATCCTGACTTGATGATCATGGGACCAATTGGAAGGTGTACTCTTTCAATCAAAAGAAGAATTTTCAAAATAGGTCAAGGTGTCTTTGAGAAATCGGAGAAAATATATAAAAAAAAGATTACGACGAATTGAGAACCTCCTCCTTTTTTTGAAGTTAGTTAAAAATAGTTGACAATAAAAACCTACCTATCGCCAAAACATACCCACCTATTATAGCTGTAAAAATAAAGTTGACAAACTTACATTTGCAGTTGAAGAACATGTTCTCCGATACATTTTGTTTAGGAAAATATGTTATCCAAGTACGTTTTATAAGTTGGTCGACTATTACTCGTAAACTTGTAAAGCCTACTTAGTCATGATAATTTTCTTTTAAACTTCGTTATATTTACTACTATTGTGAATTTTTTCATACCCCCAAACATAACCGTTTAGCTGGTAGAGGGGGGGGACACTCGAGTCGAGCAAAAATTAGCACTTTAAAGCTTAATATTTCACAAACGAATCATTTTATCAAAAAATTGTTAATGGAAACTATCAATATTTTTTAAAGGCCTATTTAATGATACCCCACACAAAGGGGTACGCGAGAAAAAAAAAAACGTCCCCACTTTACGTGTACAGGAGGTACCCTAAAAAAAAATATTTTACGAGATTTTATTTTACCACTTTTTCGGAACAACAAATCCGTATATTTACACCAAATTACAGCTTTCTAGTACTGGGCGTCTCTGAGCTAAGCTGCGGACAGACGGACGGACGGACGGACGGACATGGCGAAACTATAAGGGTTCCTTGTTGACGACGGAACCCTAAAAAGGGTAAAATAACCTTCAAAACTTTTCTTTCGGAAGTCGGTGACTTTTTTTATTAACTTCATTGTCTTTTTTGCCACCGACTTCCGAAAGAAAAGTTTTGAAGGTTATTTAACCCTTTTTTTGTGGTTGTTTTTGAAGACGGTTACATTTTTTTCTTAAGTTTTTATTTTACTCTTTTAAGTTTAAATATTCAACCACAATTCTTGTCAAATACGAGTACATCATTTTCTTACATGAGCACTAGAATTTTGTAATCCGTAACACCGGTAATAACATCGTTAAAAATCTCTTACATTCATTCCCTATCTCGAAAACTACTGAACCGATTTTGATGAAACTTGCAGTATTCCCTAAGTTGAACGATACTGTTGGTGCAGGCGTTGTGATACGCAATGTGATGTATGGCGTGTCAGGCGTGATCAACCAAATAAACACTTCGATTGAATATCCAGACTTTTATTTATCAAAATACAAGCAGATATTACACGTCCATTGTAAATTAGATATGACGAATTTGGATTAATCATTAAATTAGACAATATTGGAGACAACGCAAAAACGTTAATAGAGGCTAAGAGCAATGAGCAGGAAGTATTGTCAAAAGACAATGAATGACAAGTGACAGCTTCAAAATGTCATTTAAATTAATATGCCTTTCAGCTGCGTTCATGTAGAGCTTACACAATTCCTAATACTCCTCCTTAACCCCTCGACCGTAACACCGACTCCTAGAGTCGACGTCAAAATACCCCCCGTCTGTAAGTCGACTCCAGGAGTCGGCGCATTCGGCCATACGCCGCCATGACTATAATACGTCAAAAAACCTACTTGTAGTATACCGATCTCGTTCAAACTTTCACAAAGTGTAGGGAATAGAACGAGGAAGCCATTTAACGTCACATGATAAAAATCCAACAATAATTTGCTACGGAATGTTGCACTCTATATAGTCTGTGAGAAACTCTTCAGTTTATTTTTGTCGACCGATCGCGATAAGTGTTTACGCAAGTTTTTTTTAAGTGTTTGGGTGTTATTATTGGTTTAATAGTGAAATAATATTATATTTAATGTGTGTGCAAGTGAATTTTAACCTGAGGGTGAGTTTAAACCGGTAAACGGCGCATCACGCCATTTGGCGTGATGATTTTTTTTGACAGCCCGCCTTGGTCAGAATGCTATCGTAATGTACTAAATTGTGAGACTAGTTCTGAGTAAAAACTAATTGCTATCGCATTAAATGTTTACTAAACAACCGATTTCAAGCAAAACATAAACATTCTAATTGGAATCTACATTCCAATTAGAATTTTTGCGAACGTAAACAAAGAAAAATGGCGAAAAAAGTAAACAATTTTCCCGGATTGTGATATTTCTTAGCTTATATTTTTTTTCTATGACTATTGAATAACAAGTGTGATAAATAATTGGAAAGGAAATTGATTGTAGAAAATAGGGGTCAGAGCCCATTCGTCCCCTAAAATTCGTACCCCAGCATAAAAGTTGTGGATTCGGCCCCTATATAGGTGCCCATTGGTCTCCTGGTAGGGTACCAATTAATATTTTAATAAAAAATATTATTTCTAAGGTACCCATTCGTCCCCTCTAATATAATTCAATATAAGTTAAAGATTCGGCATCTATTCAGGTGCCTATTGGTCCCCTGAGATAAAATTAGCTATATTTTACATAAGAAACGGTTAACAGAGTACACTTTTGAACAGTTTATTAACGGAATTAATTTAATAAATCATATCAGCTCATTGAAAAAAGAGCTATGATGAATGATATTCGTCATGATAATAATATATGGCTTGTTAAAAAAAAACGGGTTACATAATTAGATAAGGTGTTTTGTTTGTATGTTATGGCTGCCTCGGTGACATATTGGTTCTTGAAAGTGACTGCGAATACGAGACTGTTCAATGTGTCTTTGGTCTTTTATTAAATGAAGTTCGCCTAACGAAATAAACTGTTTATTTTTGTCACCGACTTTCGAAAGAAAAGTTTTTTTGTAGGTTATTTCGAACTTTTTTTGTGGTTGTTTTGAAGTCGGTTACTTACATTTTTTTTTTTAAGTTTTTTTTTATCCTTTTTAGTTTCACTATTCAACTCAAATTTTATGGGGCCAAATGGCAGATATACTAAGTATATCGAACAAAAAAATCATCGAAATCGGACCAGAAACCTCGGAGTAATCGGTGTAGACAAAGTTGAAAACTTTTTAGGTTTTTCTTGATTTTTCAAAATGTGCTAGTCCGATTTCGATAAAATTTTAATGGGACCATTCCGGAAGTATGCCCTATCCAACAAAAATAATTTTCAAATCGGTTGTTAAACGACGGAGTTATGCCCGAACCAACATAATTAAAAAACACAAACATCCGAATTGAGAACCTCTTCCTTTTGGAAGTCGGTTATAAATAATCAACGTTCTAACATTAATTCTGTTTTGCTCCAAAAATTGCGTTAAAATTGGTTAGTACTCTCCAGATGTGCGCGGGGTGTGGAATGCCAAAGCGGGAGGGGTAATCTTAGTAAGAGTATCTGCGCGCAAGTTAATTAGATTTCAGTTATTATGATTTTGCATGTATGTAGTTGGTAAATATACAAAAAATAAGAAGTGATTATTTACTGTTGATAAATATTATGTGTTCTATTTTTTTTTCATATTTTATATTTAATGTTGATTTATATGATGGTCAATCAAGGCTGATTTTTATTATAACTGAGATTTTATTTAAATAGTTACACAGTTTTATTTTACTGCATAAAGATTATTAAATTATTATTATTATTATATGTAGTTATCATATATTTTGCTAAATATTTACAAATGTACAAGAAACCAAAAGTTGATTAATTATTTTGAAGACTGACTTAATGCCTAGAGCCTAGAGGCATTTATTAAACTGAATCTTATTTGAAATAAACATGATATGTACCGAATTACTATATTTTTTATTTTACACTTTTCTGCGCGACTGTACCAGGACTACCAAGCTGCAGTATACACATGTACATGTACTTATATTAGAAGAATGAATAAAAATAAATATTCTTGAGGGGACGAGTGGGCCCCTCAAAACTTCCAGGGTACGAGTGGGCACAGGGTGCGAATCTTAGGGTACGAATGGGCTCTGACCCGAAAATAGTTACGTATGATGTAACTACTCTAACTTTACTGAAAAAAAAACAAACGAGAAATGTATAAACGCAGTTTATTTGTGGGTATTACTTCAATTAATTACATTTTTTTTTCTGTACTAGATAAACTTATCAACATAATTTTTACACAGTAGTTACAATATGAACTTAGCTTTCAGATGATACCAATATTTTGAATGTTTGTGAAAAGGTATAATTGTAATAAATTATTTACTCCCCGTGCAAATTTTTACCCCGTCAGCAAATTTTTCGCGGTAGTTGTACGCCTTTAAATATTTATTTTTGTGCTTTAAATTATGTTGTTTTTTATTTAATCGTACGTAGATATAACCCCCTCACCAATAAAAGTCATAAAATATATACGTTATCGATCTACTTTTCGAAATAATCCTGCTTAAAGTTCACGCGTTGTTATTTTCAACAGTAGTCAATGTTTATAGCTACTTAACAAAACGTAGAAACTAAGTATCAACAAACTCTTAACACGACACTAATGAGCGTCTCATAACCATTCATAAAAACAGCACTTCAATAGCCCCATTGTAACCCGAGCGCCGACGAAGCTTGTTTATGTTATCGGGACCACCTGGCGCGCGGCGACCGACCTTTTTTTTTGATGAGCGTGCACACGCGTCATTTAGATTAGATTCATGCGCGTTACGGCCGAGGGGTTAAGCGCTACATGAGAGAAAAAGAAACTACTCTGACTCTATACAATATTTAAGAGAATCTACATTTAGTCTTGAAAAACTCTACATTCAAGAGTTACATACTCCATCTACATAAGAGCGACTCTATATAATTATACATAACATGATTCATCACAATATAATAATATTAATCATTAACAAAATAAGTACACAACAAAACATTAACAATTTGCTCCACAAACTTTCACATTTAGACATTTTACAAAATTACAATGTTTCTGCGCACATAGTGGCTTTGTCAATACATCTGCTAGCATGTCATTAGTAGGTAAGTATCTTACAGTTATGTTTCCTTTTTGTACTAAGTCCTTTACGAAATGGTAACGCAAATCAATGTGCTTCTTTTTCTTATGCGAATATTCTTTTACAAGTAATAATCTTTGAGCACTTTGATTATCGTTGTATTCAATTACATCAAAAGTTTTGTTAATAATTTCAGACAGGAAATTCTTCACAAAACAAATGTCCTTGCAAACGTCACTTATTGCTAAGTACTCTGCCTCTGTACTTGATAAAGCTATACTACGCTGTTTTCTAGCTTCCCAATTGATCAAGCAGTTACCTAATTTTATAACAAATCCTGTGTAGGACTTTCTGTCTGATAAGTCATTAGCCCCGTCGGCATCTGCATAAGCACTGATATTAAAATTAGCACCTTTTGTAAAATGAAGACCATAGTTGATCGTCCCTGCTAAATAACGAAGTACTCGCTTTGCTGCGCGCCAATGACTCACGTCGAAACATGTACTGTGTTGACTAAGTTGACTAAAAGCATATGAAATGTCCGGGCGTGAGCACACACTCAAATACATTAAACATCCCAACAGTTGTCTGTATTTGTATATCTCATCATCAAGACACTTCCCATCAGATTTTTCTAACTTACAATTTACAGGTAACAGTGTAAGTACTGGCTTGCAGTCACTCATATTAAATTTAGCTAGCCAACATCTTATATAATTAGACTGGTCTAGCACAATTATATTATTATATCTAGTGACATTCATACCTAAACAATTTTTTAATTGGCCTAGATGGCGTATTTCAAAGTTTTCTTTCAACAATGATAAAACATTCTTAATACATCCATTATGAAATATATAACAGTCGTCGACATGCAGAGCAATTATTATATAATCTTTATCATTTTTCTTTATATATACACACGGTTCGCATTTACTTTGAGTATATCCATTATTAATTAAAACATTATTTATTTTTAAGTTCCACATACGGCTAGCCTGTTTGAGACCATATATACTTTTATTCAGCTTACAAATTTTACTTTTATCTGAACAAAAACCTTCTGGCTGCTCCATATATATAATCTCATCCAGATCACTATTTAGGTAAGCTGTGGTAACATCAACATGGTCCATCTGCAAATTCATTTCTGTTGCAATGGAAAATAAAATTCTCAATGTGGAATGTCTGACAACAGGAGAAAAAGTGTCATTGTAGTTTATACCTTCTTGTTGACTAAACCCACGGGCAACCAATCTAGCTTTATACTTATCTAGTTTACCTGTGGCATCGTGTTTCCTTTTATAGACCCACTTGCACTTTACAATGTTTTCACTTTCCGGTCGATCGACTAATGTCCAAACATTGTTCTTAATTAATGAATCATACTCACATTTAATGGCGTGAAGCCACTGTTCACAGTCAGTAGACTTCGTAGCTTGCTCGTGTGTATTAGGCTCATTTTCCAAACTCTGCTCAGTTAGCATAGCCGATAAGTCGTAATCATTATATTTTAGCGGAATTTTACCTCTATTAGTGCGGACAGGACGCGAGCCAGAGGCAACACTTTGCACATGGTCAACCTCTCCTCCTCGAAGTGTGGCATCAGGCAGAGAAGACACAGCGTCCGTACAGACATCATCTTCATCACCTACATCACCCTCGTCACCAGTACAGTAGACCAGGTCCGTCAAGGGAGACCGCACCGGAGGTGTTATGTCACTCTCAGATCCTGAAATAGGTGATTCCGTAGTAGACATATGACTAATTTTATCACAGACATTATTAATAATTTTATCATTCATTTCATTTGCATTATTATTATCACAGTCAATATTTAAAATTTCATTATCAATATTTGTATAATTATTATTATTTATAATGCATTCATGAGAGATAAAATCGGGAACACCCAAATATTCCGAAATATTTTATTCCGAATTTCGATATTCCGATTTTCAAAACTCCGAATATCATAATACCTAAAAATTACAATCAACAATATCTATTATTAAGAATCTCGAAATTTATTTGACCGAAAGTCGTATGTCCGATTTCTTCGTTTTCCGATTTTCACATATTCGAAAAATGTATTGCTCGATGAGTTCTCATTCCGAAAACCGAAATTCCGATTTTCAATATTCCGAATAAACTGTTTTTTTTCGGAATATTGATAATCGGAATTCCGTTTCTCATTCTACAAAGTCAGTGACAGAAACGAATTGGTGCAAAACCGGCTCCACGTAATTTTGTCTACCGTACTCCCAGAGTGATAATTAAGCCTGTGTAGGCACGGAGTGGCGAGGCGTGTCCTCTTAACTTTCACTGCTTGCCTTCAGGATTTTTATTGTTAATAGGAGAACTTAGGATCCAAGAGCGTGCGAAACGAGCTCGGGACTTGGGGCACCCCGACTCGGACAGGTTAGGTTCGAAGGGGATGGCGGGGTCTGAAAGACCCCGCCATCCTCTTGGTGTTAGGTTACTTTAAACCTTGCAAACAGAAATAGGAGCCCCGCGAAGCGGGGCTCCATCGACCTGCCTTGGTAGGTGGTAGTCAACAAATTGACCAAGGATGCAAGAGCGAGCGAAGCGAGCTCGGGACTGGGGACACCCCGACTCGGACAGGTTAGGTTCGAAGCGGATGGCGGAGTCTGAAAGACCCCGCCATCCCCTTCGTGTTAGGTTAATTTAAACCTTGCTTACAGAAATAGGAGCCCCGCGAACCACCTTATTGGTGCTATAACTCAGGATGCAATAGCGAGCAAAATGTGTCTTGGGGCACCCCGCCTCGGACTTTTCGACCTGACGGACCCGAATCGGAATTCTAGTAATCGGAATTTTAATATTCGGTATTCGTGTTTTTGATGTTTCGGAATATATATTAAGTCGGAATTTTTGATATTTGGTCTATTGAAATTCGGTATTTTGAAAATAGTAATTATAAACGTTAGGAATTTTGAAATATCGGAATTATTAAAATAGGAAATAATAATGATCCATCGGAGTTGTTTTATTAGGAATTTTGAACCATTCGGAATTATGAAAATCGGTATTTTGAAATTGGTATTTATGAATTTCGGAATAAAGTTTTTCATGTTATCGTAGTGTACCCGATAAAATCACTATTCTTGCTTTGTGTTTTAAAGTGAAGTCCTCCAATAAATTCATTTTCTAAAAATGTAACATTTCGCGAATAAACAACCTTTTTAGGATATATATGGTTTAGCTTTAGCGTCAAGTTTACGACGTTTTTGTTATCAGGGGCAGTAAATGAAGCACTAATAAGTTGTTTGAGCAGAGTTTATTTAAGAGTATTTTTCTCACAATACAAAACGTTGCATAGGTTCACACACCGTACACAAGAGAGTCGCCATTACACATACGGACAGGAAGTAGGAAGTGCTAACCAGTGTTGCCAAATATTAACATTGTACATCAACACCCTCCCTCAATGTTAACAACTTCCCTGTCCCCATACAACTCATTTTGATAATGCCCTACGTCCACAGGTTTTTCTTATTGTTACGCTCATTAGCTTTTTTGAGTCACATGTGACTCACGAACGTAGGGCGTTAATTTGTCTTTACCACGTTCAATGAGTCATATGTGAACACACACACACAAATGCATTTATTGAGTGACACTAACAATACATCATCCGTCAAATGTCAATCAACTGTCATAACTACAATTAGATTAGAAAGTTGAATGTTCATTTGAGGTTATAATTGATATTTTATTGGAAAAAGGTCTGTTTTGTGGTTATAAATTGATATTTATCTAGAAAATGGCTTATAGAAGATATACAAATGAAGAATTGTTGCGGTATTTAGAAAATTCAGATGAAGAACCATTTAGTAGCGGAAGTGACGAAGAATATCAGCCCAACAATGAAGAAAGCGAGGATACCGAGGTAATTGCAGATTTTATAGCAAATAGTGCAGGCAGAGGTACTGAGATTCCGTCACCCACTCCAGCAAGTTCATCGTCATCCGATCCATCTGATGCCCAATGGAAAAGAGATGTTTTGCCTTTAGGGAGAGAAACGTTTATAGGCAATCACGGTGTACAAAATATCGACGCAATTACTGAAGATGGGCGAGTTAGTTTGATCAAAATTTATGCCTATTTTGTACCTGATGATTTAATTGATGAAATGGTAATTCATACCAATAATTACGCTCAGTTGTTGAAAGAATTACGAACTGTACGATTTAGTCGAATGACAAGATGGAAAGACGTCACTAGAGAGGAATTGAAAACATTTTTTGGAGTAATAATCTACATGGGTCTCAATCCTAAGCCGTCAATCGAACACTACTGGAAATTAGACGTGCTTTACTATAATCCTCTTATACACAGAATAAATATGTCGTATAACAGGTT
The DNA here is from genome assembly GCA_954870645.1 of Agrotis clavis. Classification (NCBI taxonomy): domain Eukaryota; kingdom Metazoa; phylum Arthropoda; class Insecta; order Lepidoptera; family Noctuidae; genus Agrotis; species Agrotis clavis. Next base: position 5,101,263 of record OX940925.1, read on the forward strand.
CAGCTCCATTCTAAGATGCTGGCACTTTACAGAAATCCAAATAGGTGTCGTTGGAGAGCAAAGAACTCATAAAATAGACCCACTCATACATAAAATGGTAAACAATTTTCGTAGTCTTTATCTACCTTCCGATATTGTTGTCGTTGATGAGTCAATGGTCAAATTTCATGGAAGGTTGCTAATAAGAACTTATAACCCAGCCAAAACAGATCGCTACGGTATGAAAATATATAAGGCCTGCACAATAAATAGCTACACATGGTCCTACCAACTTTATAACGGGATTTCGCATCAATTAGAGGGTCTTGATAAACCTGGTTCAACATACCAGTTTGCCTTTGGCCGAGTATCTAAAAGGTCGCAATACTGATTTATGCGGCACTTTACGTAAAAATAAAAGAAATTTGCCAAAAGAAGTAGTAAAGGCGAAGTTAAGAAAAGGAGAACAAATAGCTAGACAAAAGGACAACCTCTATACTGTACTAAAATGGCATGATAAACGCGACGTCCTTATGATCTCAACCTGCCATGGAGACGGTATGTCTAACGTCACTACTTACCGCGGCGACATTATGAAACCTGATGCAATCATCGATTACAATGAAGCCAAAAAAGGCATCGATATTTCAGACCAACTTGCTTACTTTCATTCGCCGTTACGTAAAAGTTTATCGTGGTACAAAAAGATAGCAATAGATTTGCTATTTCAAGTCGCCATTATCAATGCCAGATGCATCTACAACGAGTTGGCAGACGGCCCTAAGTTGTCAGTTTTACAAGTCCAAGAACATCTAGTCCGACATTTCCTTGGACCTGCAGCATTAACCACAGAAAGTAAAAAACCTAAAAGATCTTCAATCTCCTGTAACTCTCCAAGACCTTCAATAGCCTCTTCAAGTCATTCTGGACATTCTCTACAAGAAATACCTCGAAATGCAAACAATAAACTCGTCCGAAAAAGATGCACTGGGTGCTATGTCAAATTGAAAAACGAAGGATTATTGGCAAGAAAAGCTAAGCAAGTACACACTGAGTGCAAAAGGTGTGAAAAAGCATTCTGTTTAGAATGTTATAATGAGAAACATGCTTGATTTTATAATATTTTCTTGTAATAAAATCCTTACGTTGCAGTACCCATTTGCGTTTTATTTATGGCAAATTTCTATAGTGATTAAATGATAAATATAAAAAAAATCGCGAAATTTTCTTTTATCATTGTAAACATTAGGCTTTTTGCTATACGTCCACGTACGATTTAAATAAATATCATGTCACGTTCATACCGAAAAATGTGCCTCAAATTGTATAGAGAAATGAGTCACCTGTGACTCATGAACTTATTCTAGTACGTTCCTATGAGTCATATATGACTCATTGGACAGGGAAGTTGTTTTACAAATACAAAAAAAAAAAAACTAAGCAATAAGCCCTAACATTCCTCTAAATTTTTGAAATTTTACTCTACCTAACGGCTTGGTTAAGACGGTTGAAGGTTGTTCATTAGTTCCAATATGCTTCAAAACAATTTTATTAGCAAAAACTTTTTCTCTAACAAATAAAACCTTAATCTATATGCTTGAGTTTATGGTGAAACTGTGGATTCTTACAGAGGCTAATCACTGGCAGATTATCTTCAAAAAGTACAACAGCTGACTGTGTACCAGAAAAATCACAATGCAAATTGCTCAGCCAACAGGCTTCGCTGGCCGCCATACTTAATGCTATAAATTCTGATTCAGTTGATGACAGAGAAATAGTAGGCTGCTTCCTAGATACCCATGAAACAGTGCAACCCAATACTTTAAACAAATAACCTCCTGTAGACTTTCTGTCTACTCTGTCACCAGCCCAGTCAGAGTCAACATAACCAGTTATAATATCAGTACCACTTACATTTCTATCAAATACTAAGCTTAATTCTAGGGTTCCCTTTATATAGCGTAAAACACGTTTTAAAGCGTGCCACAAATCCAAACTTGCACATGATTGATATCTGCTAAGAATGCTCATTGCTACACAAATATCTGGTCTAGAACACAACATGGCATACATTAATGAACCTATTAATTTCCTACATCTTTTCTCAATATCCTCATTTTCTGATTTTTCCCTTTTTAAGAAACTGTGATCATAATTTTCCTCCATAGGAGTAGATACAGAATTACATTCAAACATACCAAAAACTTTTAATATTTTTTCAAGATAAGCACTCTGACAAATAGTAATTGTTCCCTCCCTCAAATTTTGAACAATATTCATACCCAAATAGTTTCTTATCATTCCTAAGTCCTTTATTTTAAAGTTTTTATTTAATAACAATTTCAAGTTTTCAATTTCACTTTGACAAGTTGAAGCAATTAACAAATTGTCAATATACAAAAGTAAGTATGTTTTATTACTATTTTCAGTCTTTAGATACAAACAATATTCAAAGTTACTTCTTACAAATCCTAAGCTAGTTATAACATTGTGAAACTTAACATTCCAATTTTTTGGTGAATCTTTTAAACCATACAGAGCCTTTTTGAGCTTACAAACTTTTCCAATCATTTTATCACAATATCCAATAGGTAACTTAATATAAAAATCACCAGCTATCTCACCATAGAGAAATGCACTACAGACATCTAATTGGTATATACAAAAGTTACTCTGATTACAAAAAGCCAAAAACATTCTCACTGAAGTTAATTTTGCTACTGGACTATATACTTCTGAATAATTTAAATGTTGCTGGAAACCTCTAGCTACTAGACGAGCTTTATAAGATACAATATTGCCTTTCTCATCTCGCTTTTTCCTAAAAACCTATTTAGTATCAATGATGTCACAATCATTTGGTTTTATTACATAAATCCCAGGTGTTATTTTCTTCTAGTGCTTGAAGCTCCCTTGCAATAGCACCTTTCCAATTTTCAGCATCACTAGAAGACATAGCTTCAGTGTAGGTGCTGGGATCACCGTCATTTAATGCTGTAAATAGACCCAACTCATAATCTTCTAAGTACCTTGGAGGACGAATATTCCTCCTGGGTCTCAAATTCTGTGGCCTCTCATCTTCATGTGTCACATTCTCAGTTTGATCTTCCTCTGCATCCTCAAATGATTCCTCTTCTCTAATTTCTCTTACCTCACTATTACTTTCCTCCACAATCTCAATCCTTGCTTCTTCTTCTTCTTCTTCTTGCTGGCCATCTGCCAATACTGTAATTCTCTCTTTGTCCTCAGAACTATCTGCATCTATAACAAGAACACCAGACTTTTCTTTCCTTTCAGGTACTGGTTGTGACAAGAAGACAACATCACGATGCACCTCAACTTTCATGGTAGACGGGATTTATATTCTGTACCCCTTGACATCATCATCATAACCTATGAACAAACCTATCTTCTTCTTGGGATCTAACTTGAGCCTCTTTTCTTTAGGTACAAGGACCGATACTCGTGCTCCAAATTCTCTTAAATCATTTAATTGCAGTTCTTTGCCATAAAAAGCTTCAAAAGGAGTTTTACCTCTAACAGGACTTGGACCTGTGCGATTCATACATAAGCCGCCGTGTTTACTGCTTCAGCCCAGAAATGTTTAGGCATACCAAATATCATTGAACGGGCAGCTTCAACTAAGGTACGCATCTCTCTCTCGGCTCTCCCATTTTGCTGCGGAGTATACACTGTGCTTCTCTGATGGGTTATGCCATTTTCACTCAAATATTTGCGTAAATCAGTATTCATGAACTCCAGTCCATTATCACTCCTTAGAACTTTCATTTTGTTACCAGTTACTCTTTCAGCTTGTGCGATATAATTTTTAACCAAGTTCTTCGCTTCGTCCTTTCGATTCATAAAATACACTTTGCGATATCCTGAGTAGTCATCTTTCAGAAGCAGGAAATATCTGGCTCCTCCGAGCGATTGGGCCTCCATGGGTCCACAGATGTCTGCATGAACTAATTCCAGCGGCTCAGAAGCTCTAGACGTACTGGGGGAGAACGGCAAGCGATGTTGCTTTCCCGCCAAGCACTCCTCACATGTGACAAAATCTTCAACAAACTTAATTCCTTTACGCGACAATATCTCTTTCACATGCGTAATGTTCTGATGACACAATTTACGATGCCAAACACTAAGATTTTCAACCTTTTTGGACAAGTTTAATAACCCAAAGTTCGCAAACTCACACTCGGCATCAACAACGTTCAATGATTTGCAAATGTCAATGTCAGATTCAGAAATGTCACTTTCGCGTTTGGTTGTTGCACATGTCATTGCGAACGCAGTAACCATAGACAGTTCCGATTGCGTTCCAATTACCGAAAACAACATGTAAAACATTTTGTTGACGCGTTTCGATATTGCACGAACTTCACCTTTATTGTTTACAATTTCACAGCGATCTTTGTTCGAAACTAAACACATACCTTTGTCCAAAACAGTTCCTACCGAAAACAGATTGAATTTCAGTTCAGGCACAAAAAGCACTCCACTAAGTATTGTTTTTATAAACTCTACACCATTCCAAGCATACAGTTCCACAGTGCCACGTCCACACACATCAAGAAGTTTACCGTCACCCACAGTAACTTTCATTGAGCTCTTCACATTGTCTAATCCCGTAAACAGTTCTCTTCTGCTGCACATATGCTCACTTGCACCTGTATCCATAAACCAGCAGTCTCCTTGGCCAACTTCTTGACTCATACCCATGAAGGCGTTCACGTTCGGAGCCTTTTTACCTTCCTTGGACTTTAACAATTTGCAATCTGACTTTAAATGACCTCTCTTCTTACAATAATTGCAGCTTCTTGTTTCTCTATTTCCTTTTTCTTTACAGTCCTTCGAAAAATGGCCTTCCTTACCACAAGTGTAACAGGATAATTTTTGCTGCCTGCTTACACTAGCCAAAGCTACCTCTGGCTGCTGATCTGGCTGACTGTTTCTTTCTTCCTCAATGAGCAATCTTGAGGTCAACTCATTTAGATTTTGCTTCTCAATAGGGACAGACTCCCAAGCTGAGCGGAAATGTTTGAATCTCTCCGGCAATGACATCAACACTTTTGTGATTATCATTTTTTCTGAAAGTGGTTCACCTGCCTGCTTTAACTTTATGTTGATTTCTTCTAATTTCGACATAACTGTGACCACTGAGTCATCACCAAACTGGAGTGAGAAAAACTTTTGCTGAAGTAGATGGATGCTCACAGCAGACTCTTTTTCATAAACAGACTTCAGCTTTGCTCACATGCTAGCAGATGTTGTGCACGACAGCAGATGCGTGAGTGGAGCCACCTCCATTCGTGTGACAATAAGCTCCTGCGCCTTAGCGTCATTTGCCAGCCATGATTTCAACTCTAATTTTTTGTCCTCCGTGGGCTTTTCTTCTATGCCACAAACGATATTGAAATAACCTCTTCCTCTAAAGATTACTTCCATTTGAAACTTCCAAACCGCCCAATTGTCCCCACTAGACAACTTTAAAAACTGATTGGGCGAAGATTGCTCCATTATGCCACGCCGGTCTCTAACCTCAAATACTCTTTGATCACGAAAAATAACACTGCCACGACCTGAAAAACAGACTTATTGGCCTGGGCCCATAACCTGTTATCAGGGGCAGTAAATGAAGCACTAATAAGTTGTTTGAGCAGAGTTTATTTAAGAGTATTTTTCTCATAATACAAAACGTTGCATAGGTTCACACACGGACACACCGTACACAAGAGAGTCGCCATTACACATACAGACAGGAAGTAGGAAGTGCTAACCAGTGTTGCCAAATATTAACATTGTACATCAACAGTTTTACATCAGGAATGTGAGAAAATGCTACACAGCCATATACGCGCAAATGACTGAGGTCGACTGGCTGTCCAGTCCACTTCCTCTCAGGGATGTCATCCGACAACGCGCTGGTAGGAGACTTGTTCTTCAGATATATAGCAGTCATCACTGCTTCTCCCCAGAAACGTTCAGACAGACCCGCGTCATGTAACATGGCCCTAGCTTTCTCAAAAATCGTCCTATTGACGCGCTCCGCAACTCCATTCTGTTGTGGACAGTAAGGCACCGATGTTTAATGTATAATCCCTTCCCTTTTAAGAAAATCAATCAACGTTTTGTGTTACAGTATTCAGTACCGTTATCGGTTCTTAAAATTTTAAACTGCAAACCTGTTTGTTTTTCAACCATATTTTTAAAGTTAACAATATGTGAACTCAACTCGGATTTTGTTTTCATTAAATAACCGAAGGTTTTTCTAGTGCAATTGTCCGTCAGAGTCAAAAGATAACGGGCACCGCACCAACTGCTGACTTGAATGGGCCCACAGACGTCGGAATGCACAAGCTGGAGTGGCACGGTAGATTGGCTTCCCACAAGCTTCGGATAAGGCTTCGTATGCATCTTTCCAGTTAAGCAGGGAACACACTTGTTTGGCGAGTCGTCATCCTGAAAAACGACACCACAACATATACCACCACCCCGTAGGCTATTCATACCTTTCTGGTCGATATGGCCTAAACGCTTATGCCAGACTGCCGCAGACACCAAAGCAGTATCGACACTCTCTGGCTGTTGCCAAGGATGCACCAGCATGGAATGCCCCAACACATGCGGCTTGCACTGCTGTATCTTATACAAACCGTTCACATTTGTAGCAGCTAAAATTTGGTTGCCAGTTAAAGAACTTATTATAAACATGACACCCATTTTTATCAAAAACTACTGTAAAACCATTGTCACACATTTTACTTACAGATAATAAATTCGTTGACAGATTGGGAACAACTAAAACATTTTCTAAAGTGATATTATTTTTGTCAGTAGACAAAACTAAATTGCCAATGACAGACATTTCTAATTGACCACCATTTGCTATAGAAATTGAGTTATTATTACAACTTTTAAAATTTCTTACTAACCTAGCATCATTGATCATGTGAGCCGAGGCCCCGCTGTCGATGATGACATCATTATGCTGTGCGATGTAAGCTGATGCATAAAAGGTATGCTGTTCTTCTTTCTTCTTCTCATCCCTTTTTTTCTTAAAACATCGCTCGCTGTATGTCCTGGTTTTCGGCAGTAATCACATTTGAAAAGTTTGTTCTTCTTTACATGAAAGGCTGAAGCATCATTATCACTTTTTCCATTTCTTCTGTGTTTCTCTTGAAGCAATCTCGTTCTCACTAGTTCAGAAGTCAGCGAGCTAGTTAAATTGGCAGTTTCAAGACCGGAGACCAGTGTGTCAAATTCTTGCGGTAAGCCGCTAAGTAGAATTTCAGCTACCTCACCGTCGTCTATAACTTTTCCTATGTATGAGAGTTGCTGAACTAATCCAGTGACATTTTCTATGTATTCAGTCATGCTGCTAAACTTACTGTAGTCAACTCGATGTAACTGTCTAAGTAGCAGAACACGGCGATATAGACCTTTGTCCTCGAATGTATGAGCTAGCTTCTCCCATGCTTCTTTAGCTTTTGATGCTGATCGAACTACATATTTGGTACAAGTTGGGTTGTAGTGCCAGGCAAATACGCGCCAAGGCGCGGCTATCACGCACGGCGTCAGTATCGGTGCCGATCACGCAATCCCACAAACCTTCTAAAGTGAGTAACATCTTCAATAAAAACTTCCAGTTCGGATAAGAAGAGATACCACTCAGCTTCTCCACGTGATTATTGATGTGTATCGCTGGTTGCGTCGCCATCTTTCTTCTTTGAAAAAATTAAATCTGGTCGACAGTGAGTTTTTGGTGATACATTCAACGGTGATTATGCGTAGATCCCTCGTTGCACGCCTTTTTCTTTTGGTACAGAAAATATATATAAATCTTTCTTTTTCACTGGGCCAAAACCTGTTGGTGCAGGCGTTGTGATACGCAATGGAATGTATGGCGTGTCAGGCGTGATCAACCAAATAAACACTTCGATTGAATATCCAGACTTTTATTTATCAAAATACAAGCAGATATTACACGTCCATTGTAAATTAGATATGATGAATTTGGATTAATTATTAAATTAGACAATATTGGAGACAACACAAAAACGTTTATAGAGGCTAAGAGCAATGAGCAGGAAGTATTGTCAAAAGACAATGAATGACAAGTGACAGCTTCAAAATGTCATTTAAGACGAAATGGTATCGTGGTCGCGTAGTTTGGCAGGGGGTGAAGCAGACGCGGCGAGGAAATCGGCGCGCGGGGCGCCCCACCCTGCCGCGCTCGCCGCCGCACCGCGCCCGCCGGCCGGCGCAGAATAAGTAGGCGAATGCAAAATTCTAATACGCTAGTTTGTTGAAGTTGTGTTTGTAGCAAGTGTTTATAGCGATATATTTATTTTTTCACAATTTGAACGAAATAACGGAAATACAAAACAAATAATAAATATGGTAAATGTCCTATTTACCTTAGTAATAGTTTCTATGAAGTACATAATAAATAGTGCAATAAATAAATTAGCCGTACCCGTACCGCGACCCCGGCAGGCTTTGCCGTTTAGAGAGCCAAAGCCAGCCGGGGTCGCGGGATATATCGCATTAACGTGACCCTGGAACGTAAAGGGCTATTGAAGGACACCGTGGATTTTAGTCAGTACGAGTCTGACAGTATTCCGCCCTGCGCTGGGTTGAGGACTCATTTGATGATTTTACCACGATAAAAAAAGGATCTACTTATTTGTTTGTGTGAATTATTTGTACTTGGTACTTACATTAGGGGCATTCATTAGTGTTTTCATTGTTGTTGGGTCCACCTATTTACCAGATGGCTGTTTGAAAGGGGTGCCTACAAATTATTATATCGACAAAACCGGTTTTACCAAAAAACCGGTATTTGCAGAAATGACAAACTGGTGTATTAGGTTTTGTAAAATATGTATATTCAATCAACAATAAAATAAGGCTTATTCAATTTTTTTCAGAACCTCTAAGAGGCATCCCACGATTTCTTCTGGAATCTACTAACTCAGGTAGAATGTGCGAGTTGTAAAAGTTGACGAGTTTCGACTCCATTTTATTTTTCCAGAATTCGTCATCTTTCTGGATGTATAGAATTTCCATTTTTGTTTGTTCTCCCCATATACCAAAAATGCATCGCTGCTTGCCCGTCACCCGAAGCTGTCCTTGCGCCTGATAGTACCAGTTGCTATTTTTATTTATGGTCACCTCGTTACTCTTTTTATTATATTTTAGAATTTGGACCTTATTATTTTTTATAGCATTTTCTATGCCGTTTTTATAAGCAGCTACTGGACATTTGACCTCAATTATGGTATCGTCTCCTACAACACCGTCCGGTGTAGCACCAATATATGGAAATTCTTGGTCCACAAATAGTCCACAGTCCTCGATGAGTAAGTTTTCTTGGCTGCTCAATTGTTGGAGAGCAAACTTTTCATTTTTGAGCCCATGGGCTACCGATGCGACGGATGAAATATTCAATTTATATAATATGTTGTTCACCAGGGCAGAAAAATTTTTTTGCCTCTTTATTATTGCCCCAAAGTTTGATGCTGTTATCATCAACCTTCTTATTTGCAACCATTCAGTGCTTTCGCGTTGCTGTGTGGTTCTTTTTTGTATGCCCTCCCGGTCTTTTACCAGCGTCTCCAAATTTTTCATAAAATCTGTAGACGCTGCGATGTACTCATCGGCAGACAAGTCTGGTGCAGCCACTTGTTTGCCATAATCATTTTGCTTTACAAATAGCTTAGATCTATTTTTTTTTCTTTTCACGGCATTGGCTCGTTTTCTCTGCTGTTCTCTTCTTGTTTCTAGTTTTTTTAAGTTGCCTCTTGGGCTCTTACCCAATATTTTTTTGTGCACGGTGTAAAGAGGTCTTTTTGTATTGTAAGAAACAACAGCAGCCGAGCATCTCGCTTGATAGGAACGACGAGAAGCAAAATTGATTCTTTTGCCTCCAACAAATTTCGCAATTATGCTGTTGAATCTCTCAACTGCATTAGTATCAACGTCTTCAAGAAGACTTCTCGATTTTGCTGCCACCGAATTTAAAATAACTTTTAGCCGGAACCAAAATGTCGAATTTTCAAGCTCTGCCACAGTTGAAGACAAAATTCCTTTATCTTTCGTACAACAATAATCTTTGCAACGTCTGTGGTCCCCGTATGCGTGGTTCAGAGAATTTGTTATGTCTCCATGAATTTGTTTTATGGCAATGTCTCTGGGATTACTTTTATTATGTTTGATTGAAGTCGTGACAACTTTTCTCATGCTCATCACTTTTTCATCGGTCATATATTTTCTGTGAGCTTTTGGATATTTTGTATCTTTGCTTAGTGCACGCAGCTTGTTGCACATATTACGCAGAACGTGGTTTCGGCATTCTATTTTAGATACTACGTAGTCTGAATAGGGATTTGACGACAATATTTTGGAATAGGTTGCAGAATCACCATCAGCCACAATGTTGCCATAAATAAGTCCATACATGTTGATGGATTCCTTGAAACCTTCACATACAATCGTCGCTTCCATTCCGCTGGAGGACCCTTCATAATTTTTATAGCATTTGTGATTTTTGGGGGTTTCCTGACGTTTCTCTGCCCTTGCACATATTAAACAATATTTATTTTTGACACCAATGAAAATAACTTCTCCAAATTTTCGGCCCACAATTGCAGCAACACCAGACATTGCTTTATAGTTGTTCCCATAAGAACGTTTGCACCATGCACCATCCGCAAACACGTCAATGACGGGTATGCCATTAACCACACGCCCTTCTTGGATTGCTGCTTCACGTTCAGTAGCAGCAGCTCTTTCCATAGTCTCCAGTGCTGTAGCCTCCCATTCACTAAACATGCTATCCTGAATTTTCGCGTAATATTTTTCACGAAAAATAGGGATGTCCATGGCACTCATAGTTTCCTCGAATTGAGAGTATCCAATCCCAGACGATACTATACCCGAGACTGCTGCAGTATTTATATCTACTCTATTATCACAGCCCAAATCGTCAGTACACACTTTAAAGTTCTTCATGCATATCCTGCATTTAAAATTAAAATATGAAACCAGACCGACACGCTTTTCTGTTTCTAAAACTAAGCAGCTAAAATCACATTGAAAGAGAGGTTCGTGTTTTTGTTGTTGCAGTTGATTAAAAAAATAAACTATATCAACAATTCTACGACCGGTGATTTCTTTCCTAATCTTTGTCACACGCTCATGTTCCACAAGATAAGGCAGGTCTTCTTGATCGCTGAAACATTGAAAAAAAAAGCGAGTAAATGTGATGACCTCAACAAAGCTGGAAAACTAGGAAAAACTGGCTTATCAGTGTATGATTATTTATAGTCCATCCATACTTACTCCACCAAATAAAAAATAATTTTGATAAACTCAAAAATATGTATATGCATCTATAAGCTTATGCAAAACTAAAATTTTACTAGAGGATAAACTTACTCAGCTACACCACATGGCGGTGGTGTGATTGGCACTGACGGTAATTCTATATGTGCTCCATGAGATAATTCTGGTAGGTTTTGTGAGACTTCCTCTGTTCCAGTAATACCCAATCGTTTTTCAGGGGTACCTACTGAAAATATGAAATAATTTTAAAAATAATGAATATGTACAGAATGATTTTTTTCAACTGGGCGTCGTTTGCGGATTTCAGAAACATTGAAATAATCCGGTTTAAACTGGTACCGGTAAATAAAATACCGATTTTTGGTAAAAACCGGTATTGACATACCGGTTTTTATCATAAATTAGTACCCTATTCATGACCTCTTACATAAAAAAAATATTTATTTTCAAAGGTTTTACCTGAAATACAGGGTCACGTGAAATTAGATACCTATCTTACTCACAGAATTATTATGATGTAACACAATGCACATAATATATATATAAATATACAAATGATATACACCCACATCGAAACACTCATCAAGTTTGTGGAGTTTGGTTTGCCGATGTAGTTTGACCCTGTTGATGACATAAGTAGGTATGTAATACCACTGCGAGGATCCCCCGGAGGACACGGTAGAACATACGATGCAGGACTGCCCAGCTTGGGCAGAGCACCGCCGTGTCCTCACGACGGCGATGGGCGGAGACCTCTCGCGCCCGGCATTGGTCGAGGCCATGCTGCGGGGCGTGACGGAGTGGGAAGCGATCGCCTCCTTCTGCGAAGCAAGAATGCTCGCGAAGGAGGAGGCGGGCCGCGTGAGGGAGAGGACAGTGTCCTCCCTGCACCCCAACCGCAGTGGTAGACGCCCACGGCGACGGACGTCGGCAGACGATCTCCGGCTACCGTAGGCGCGGGCATGCGGGCGGCGAGTAATGGGCGACTCGCTGACCGACCATGGACCATGCCCGGGTCGACGGCGCATTGCGTTCCACGCGCGCCTCAAATAGTGTCAGCATAATGACGGGGCCCCACTCTAGAGGGCCGAAGCCTGCCGGGGTCACGGGACTTACCGAATTACTGTGACCCTGGAACGTAAAGGACTAGTGGATTTTAGTCAGTACGAGTCTGACAGTATGGGTGGGGAGGACTCATTTGATGATTTTACCACGATAAACAAAAAGTTGATATGTAATCGAGCTTACTCAAAAATCTTGGTTGATACTGGTTGAAGTTCTACTAGTGCCCCATCAGATGTTTCTGAAAATTGTGGTGGAGCGTCAGTTTCACTCATTCCTTCTGAATCAGCTGGCAACTCCGCAATGTGAGACTCAGTGTTGGTACGAGTTCTGTAAATGCACAGTAAAATGAATGATGGAAACTCGTGCCGACGACGGCGACGATCAAATTAGCTCGCTAAAAGTTAGTGCACGTACTTAGAATTTTTGAGATAGATAGATTTTAACTTACCTATTCAGGTTCATCAATTTCAATTTCTTGAGCTGAAGTCGTGATATCTTTTTCATTTTATTACGTTTATTCACCATTTTTATGACTTAGGTATCACTTGACACTTCAATATTCTCTTTGGTAGTCGGCGACAGCGAGCGCAATAAAGTTGTACACGAGTGCTCTCTAAGACGCGCTGCGGACGACTGACGAGGTACGGGAGCCGTGATATGACCGGCCCGCGCCGCCCGCGCGCAAATTTATTGCATGCTTTTACAAATCATTTCTTTTTATAAATTCTAATGGTTCTGTTAAATAAAAAAAAACCAAAAAGCACTAATGTATTTAATAGTGAACATGTAGACGAAATTGTATTAAAATTGGGCTAAGTACAATCGAATAAAACTGGTTTTTCTCATCATGGACAAGTATAAAAATGCAAATTTTAGGAAAACTTTGCGAATTTTTTGTATCGAGCCAAATTGTCTCAACCGTGTTTTGACGCTTATAATTCACTAAGGAATATCTTTAATTTTCAATATAACGAAAAAAAAAAAATTTTTAATGTAATTTATGAGGCCAAAAATTGATTTTGCGAGCAGTCGAAATGCATCAAAATGTGTTTTTTGAGACCCATTTCGCCTTAAATTAATATGGCTGCCTTTCAGCTGCGTTCATGTAGAGCTTACACAATTCCTAATAGATACCTAGTACAATAAAAAGAAGAACTTAAATCGGACTTGTAGTTCCGGAGATATGCGAACACAAACATAATTTACCAAATCAGTCGATGCCAAGTCCTTACTAGAGGAGTTGTACCTTCCATTATCAGCTCAGCTACATGAGATGATGATTACCATACGCAAATACTTAAATAACTTCATAAAATTTGCGAAAAACGATGTGTGGGCCTATAAAATTTTAGGGTTGCCCTCGATTTCTCCAGGATCCAAGCATCAGATCCTGACATGGTGACAATGGGGCCACTCCTGAAGTATCTCCTTTAGCAAGTGATACGAGAAACCCCTTCATTGCAGCAAGAAGTAACCGTACCCCAATACTGCAATTGCTATTTTTAGGGTTCCGTAGTCAACAAGGAACCCTTATAGTTTCGCCATGTCCGTCCGTCCGTCCGTCCGTCCGTCTGTCCGCAGTTTAGCTCAGAGACGCACAGTACTAGAGAGCTGTAATTTGGTGTAAATATACGGATTTATTGTGCCGAAAAAGTGGTAAAATAAAATTTCGTAAAATATTTTTTTTTAGGGTACCTCCTGTACTTACACGTAAAGTGAGGATTTTTTTTTCTCGCGTACCCCTTAGTGTGGGGTATCATTAAATAGGCCTTTAAAAAATAATGATAGTTTCCATTAACAGTTTTTTGATAAAAAAATTCTTTTGTGAAATATTAAGCTTTAAAGTGCTAAATTTTGCTCGATTCGAGTGTCCCCCCCCTCTACCAGCTAAACGGTTATGTTTGGGGGTGTGAAAAAATTCACAATAGTAGTATATATAACGAAGTTTACAAGAAAATTATCATGACTAAGTAGGCTTTACAACTTTACGAGTAATAGTCGACCAACTTATAAAATGTACTTGGATAATATGTTTTCTTAAACAAAATGTATCGGAGAACATGTTCATCAACTGCAAATGTAAGTTTGTCAACTTTATTTTTTCAGCTTTAATAGGTATGTTTTTACGGTATGTTTTTGGAGATAGGTAGGTTTTTATCGTCAATCTTTTTTTAACTAACTTCAAAAAAAGGAGGAGGTTTTAAATTCGTCGTTATCTTTTTTCTTATGTATTTTCCCTGATTTCTCAAAGACCTGGACCAATTTTGAAAATTATTTTTTTTTAAATTAAATTCAGCGAATCAATTTAGTTAGTTCGCATAAGTATTTTGATGGGCAACTACGGAACCCTACACTGTGCGTGGCCCGACACGCACTTGGCCGGTTTTCTTTTTTTGATGAAGCTTCGGACGGGTGAGTCGAACGAAAGACTCAGCGTACTTTTCAGAATGAGTCGCCGTACGCTCGAAAGGAAAATGAATACTGTGCGCAAATGTTTGGTACAAGATTTCGTACCAAGGCACAGGTGCCTTGGTACGAAATCTTGTACCTGAATCATATTTCAAGAAATGAAGTAGTTGCGAAAAATCTGACTGTGCCAAATGGTCTTTTTGGAAACCCAGATGCACCCTTACAAGAAAGGAAAGCTATTCTGGTGATAGATGGAACCAACGTCTATACTCAGAAGTCTTCCAACTTCCTTTTCCAGCGGAAAACATACAGTTTGCACAAATACACGAACCTGTTAAAACCATTTCTCATTGTATGTTGTGATGGCTACATATTAGATGTTACTGGGCCTCACGCAGCAACAACATCGGATGCCGTTATAATGAAAGGTCTTATTAACGAAAGAGAAGACAATCAATTCCATTACTTTTTTGAAGCAAACGATGTTTTTATCTGCGACTGCCGCTTTAGAGACGTTATTGGTGACATGGAATCGTGTGGTTATGTGGCACGTATGCCAATTAGCAAACGGCGTGGCGAAGACCAGTTAACCACGATAGAAGCCAATAAAAATAGGGAAGTGACGATATGCCGCTGGGTCGTCGAGGTCGTAAACGGACGTTTTAAGCGCGATTTTCGCCTATTCAGGCAAGAATTTTTTAATCGTGCTATGAGCCACATGATGGATGATTTCCGGGTGGCTGCTGCGCTTATTAACGCTTTTCATCTTTTAATCGAAGATAACGCGCATGCGGAAGAATATTTAAGAATCATTAGAGAGAGATTGCATGTACCAAATCAATTGAGAGCATATGTTACAAATATAAATAGAAGGCGGGCAAGTTTTCCAAATATTGAAGCCGACGCCATAGGAGCAGATGAATTTCCTGTTCTGACTCAAGAAGACTTGACATTGTTTGCACTTGGTTCATATCACATAAAACTTGCGCGTAGCTACTATAGCGAACACGTACGCAATGGCGTGTATCAGATTGAAGTAGCAAGAGATGGAGCATTTAGTGAAATAGTTGATTTTGGCATTGAACCTGAAAACGCTATGTTGCTACGCGCAAGAATACAATCCCGACACGCACGTGCAAGACAATACTACACGTATGTAAATATAAAATACTACACTATGTATTATTATTTGGTATTTTGGATGGGCGAGACACCAACCCACAATTCTACTTCCAGCTGCGAATCTGGACAATGTTATTGTTGATGAAGACATAAGAGATGTATTATTTTAAGGACAGACTCCACACTGTGAGACAGGAATAAATAAAACTTGTGTGAAATATTTTTGTGTTTACATTCTTCCCAGTATTACAAATATTTTAAAATAAATATAAGCATTGTAAAGATAGCTATAAGTCCTTTCATTTGATTTGATACCCCACAATCCCACATGATAGGGTTTGATTTTTTTGACGTAGCGAGGTACCTACCGCGACCGCCATATTTTTTATATTTTGGCTCATATAGCTTACCCACCAAAAACATTAAATGTAAAAAATGCCAAGTCTCTCGATGCAGTCTTTCCATCGTAAAAAGTTTTGAGATCTCACAGAAGCCAATTCCTATTCAAATTATTTTGTAGTTATAAATCAACATTTAGTAATTATATCAATAGTTTTCTTTATATTATAACTATAGTGACTTGGCAATGAGCACAAGTAAAAACAAATAAAACGGCATATTTGGAGGAGTTGAAAATTACACACACCATTAAAACGCGTAAACATTCTCTTTTACTTTATAATATTCTCTTAACATTCATCATTTACTTTCATAAAGCGATGGCCCGTAAGGTATTCTTAATTATTGTATTGGAACATGTAGTCGGTAGTGACCCTCATGATTCACACATAACAAATAATCTGATCACAGGTCTCGTCAGTAACATTTGCACATAATTCCAGGCAGCAAGTTAATTTGTGCTCATTGCCAAGTCACTATAGTTATAATATAAAGAAAACTATTGATATAATTACTAAATGTTGATTTATAACTACAAAATAATTTGAATAGGACTTGGCTTCTGTGAGATCTCAAAACTTTTTACGATGGAAAGACTGCATCGAGAGACTTGGCATTTTTTACATTTAATGTTTTTGGTGGGATCTCATTTATTTTTTGTAAGTGTATTTCTTTCTTTTTTTTAGGTGTCCTCATAATTTCTTGGACTTCAGCTACTTTTTTGCTTAGGACCCATTCTCTATCTAACAAACTAAATAGAACTAAACTAACTAACAAATAACTAAATAAATATATATCTGCTAACTTACAAACTAAATATAACTAAACTAAATAACACGTAAACAACTAGATATGTAACTATGTCTATGTTATATTAATTAACTATTTTCCTAAATAACTGTTTCAGTAACAATAATAAATCTACTCCGAATATCGCTACAATGTTTTTTTAGTTTCGAAATGGTTGTTCATAGATAGATGGCGCTATCAAATGAAAATTATTGAATCATTTTAAAGTACTACTAAGGGGCTGCCTCCACGAGCGAGAGAATCGCGGCGATATTATCGCCGTGCCACGTTTTTCTATACACTCTCTATGGAACCGTCTCCACACGGCGATATTATCGCCGCGATGCGACGAGTGGCAACGAGCGCGCAAAACGTCATTACATCGTCGCTAGCCCGCCGCGACTAGCAACGCGACCGCCGCGCGCTCGCGGCGCTCTCGCGACGAGCGCGCGGCGGGCGCGCTGTCAAACGCAGCGTCATTTCAGCATTGCCTCTCGATAAGCGAACTTGGCAACGTGACGTCAAGGAAACGCGGCGATACCGTTACGAGTCGCCGCGGAATCGCCGCGATACCGTAACGACTCGCGACGATACGCGGCGGAATTATCGCTCGTTCGTGGAGATTATCCGACGATATAAGGGCGGACTCGTCGCGATTCTCTCGCTCGTGGAGGCAGCCCCTTAGACTGCGCTCTGTAACGAAACCATAGCGCGATTCAGACAGGTACAACGCCATCTATCGAGCGCGCATACAATATTTATCGCAATACAATGGAGTTTTAGCTTTATTAATTTAATGAATTATGAACTTTATGTATTAATTTATATTAATTATAGTCTATGTATTACATTTATATTATTCCTTTCTATTCTATGTATGTATTCATCCAATTGAATACTAACTTAAACAACGAACAAAGTTAACAATGCAGTCAAAATCCATACACAATGTTCTTGCCAAACCGCAAATATAAAATTGTTTTCTATGGTATGTTATTTTTTAATGTTTTTATAATTTTTCCTTTATATGTGGCTAATGACCTATCTTGGTGCAAAATTTGAAGTTTCTAAGTCTGCTAGAAGTACCTTAGATTTTTGATGATCGGTCAGTGAGTGAGTGACAAAATGGTGTAACTTTGATCCACCGTTACTCCTAAACTATTCATTCAATTGGCATGTAATTTCGAACTTAAGCTTGTTCTAATGCCTACTATTATTCACCGAAAACCTAAACTCCTAGCTTTGTCCACGTCGAAGTTATAGGGGGGGCGAAACAGCCGCGAATCGCTTCGAGAAAAGATGGTACGGCCGTGCCCTTTTGCTCGAGACTTGGCGGGGCACTGCCGTGCCCCCAGATATCAACCAGAATAACGTATGAATTACAACGAAATGTCATACACCTAAATCAATTGAGTAGTTTAAAAGATATAGTGAAATAATGAAGCGTTTTTAAATTGCAAGTTTTCATGGGGTCATAACTTTTTACTGAGTAAATATTTTTGGTTGCGGTCTTCTTATAATGATTCAGAACGCAGTGTTCCATCATAATTATTATGTCATAGTTCTTATTGATGGTGGAAATTTGGACCAAGCTCCATATATTTTTGCCCATTCTTCTTTAATTAAGTGTTCCTAATAGTTGTGAAAATTCTCTTATTTTGCAAGTACTAATTTGTTTAAAGAATTTAATTCTATCTAGAATGGCTATTTGTTTTTGCTGTGGATCTGACAATGTGAGGTCTGTGGAATTTAAAATAAAACCTAGATATTTGCATGTTTGGCTAGGTATTAAAACACTTTTTTCATTTTTTTTTATGCTGGCATCTCGCAGGTCAACCTAGAAGAGGTTGTGAGATGACTCTAAGGCCTCCAGCCAGGGGCTAGGGGCGAAGCCACGCACCTTGCTTTTATAGACGAGCCAGGGGGTAAACACTGAAGTAAGAGAGGATTCTCCTTACAATATTATTATTTCGTAAGTATGTACTAACTGGTTTGAGAAGTTTTGTAAAAACAAAAGGGGCTGTGCATAGGCCATATGGTAGGGCAATGAATTCATATAGTAATCCATCATATTTGAACCTTAAGAATTTTTTACTATTTGCAGATATTGGTACTGAAAAGTAGGCCTCCTTCAAATCTATTGAAGCCATGTAACAATTTTTTGACATTAATTTACATGCTGTTCTGATATCTTCTAGCTTGAAACGCTCTGTATCTATGTATTGATTTAATTTCTTTAAATTTAATATGAATTTAAATAAACCATTGGGTTTAGGTACTAAAAATATGGGAGATGTAAATTGGTCTGCACAATGAACACTCGGAGATTGCTCCTAGAAGTATAAGCTTTTTAATCTCAGAAGAGATAATTTCTTTCTCAGTTTTTGGCCAGTGTTGTGGCTCAGTGTCATGAGATGGTGGTATTTCACTAAATGGAATATCATAACCTTGTAACCATCCTAACACTACAGGGTCATTTGTAATCTGCAGCCAATTATTTAAATAGTATTTAAGTCGGCCTGCATGTACCTGATTTTTTCAGCGGTAGTGCCTGGGCTTGGATCTGATTGGAGGGCGAGGTCTGGCCTAGTCTGGTCTGGTCTGGCGAGGTCGATCGAATCGGGGCTGTTTCTTGTACGAGTTCTGTTGAAATTGCCCACTGCGAGCTTGCTGATATTGTGGCTGATGGTTCTGCAGTGGGCCCCTCCAGTTTAACTGTCTCTTTGTTGTTGATGCAGCCGGTTTGGTCTTCCTGGTTTCCGCAATCTGTGTACTTGTTCTTTGTATAGACTGTGCTGCTTTAATTTTGTCTGCACAGTCTGAACCAAATAAAAATGTATCTATTTATGTGTTTTTGACAGCTTCCTGGATCGTTTTATTGGCTCCAGAGAGGGCAAATAATTTCTTGGAGGAGGAGTCTTGATGATGTATTTCAGATGCTATTTTGGCGGCATCATTGATTTCCTCAATTAGCTTTTTGCTGTTTATATCGCCCTTCAGTATGTTTGTTAGGGTCACGCATTTGGGCATGCAGACAGCGAGTAAAGGGCAACTCGCTGTCCGACCATGGACCATGCCCGGGTCGACGGCGCGTCGTGTTCCACGCGCGCCTCAAAGAGCGTCAGCAAAAATGACGGGGCCCCGTCTCAGAGGGCCAAAGCCTGCCGGGGTCGCGGGATTTATTTCCTTACCGTGACCCCGGTACATAGAGGGCTATTGAAGAACACCGTGGATTTTAGTCAGTACAAGTCTGACAGTCCCTCCCGCCCTGCCCGGGGTGGGAGGACTCATTTGATGATTTTACCACGCTAAAAAAAAAAGGGTCCCGCATCTCAAATGCTTTTAGATAGGATTATTTCGTTTAGCGCAATTTCAGCATTTAAAATGCGTGGAAAAACTAATATTCAATTAGTTTGATTGCGGAAGTATCCTTTTTGATCAATAAACATCAAAATATTAAAAAAAAAGAAAAAATGTGTCGCTAGTTGTACATATTTGACAGCTCATAACTCGGAAACGTGACGGTTTAAGAGGTTCTGCCCCTTACATTTTATGTTTGTATTGGATGTGATCTATCGATTTATCAATGTTTCATTCTTGTACGCCGTTTTGAAAAAAAAAAAACAAAATGGCGGATGGCACCTGGTACACGGCCCATACAAAAAAGTTCAAACCCCTTTGATAGTTTTAATGTCGAATACAGAAAAGTGTTTACTTACCGAGATGTTGAGAATTTTCTTCTTCATCAAAAAATGGCTGAGTATGTAATTGGTCCATGGGATCTGTTAAAAATAATACTGTGTTTACCGAATATTTACCGTCATTATCAACTCAGTTTCGCCAAAAACATATTAGATACTTGCCCATTTTGTATGTTTTTGCAGCGGAGCTTATTGATGCAATGACATAAACAAACGTCCGACCCGAAACCAAAAAAGACTTAGTACTGAATAAAAATTGAACAGCATGCGACGTCTCTTTTTCTTGATAACGGTTTGAAAATTTAACCGATATCCGAGCCCTGGGTGTTTCAAAGAAAACCCTTATTTAGAAAGGTTAAGGTAACGGTACTGATATTATTGTAAAGGTTATGGTACTTGTACACGCCGGTACTTTGCTTTTGTGGAATGGCGAGGATGTGTGTGGAATGATGAGCCTTTCTTGAGTTATACGTTTAATAACGTTTACAGTAATAATATTACAAGAAAAATAATTGTTGGCGCGTGATCACGGACGCGGTTTTTCAGTCGAGTTGAGTGGAGCGCGGCGGAGGGCGCGCGCAGCTGTCAAACCATAGACTATTGCATAGACTGACTCGATGATACGTCGTGTGCATGGGTGTCTATGGTAGCACATCATGCTAGGCGTCAACATGTTGCCGGCCCAGGAACGCAGTTCTGATCCATGACTGGAAGTGGGCACAATCGATTAACCTTTAACTGTGGACGTTCCATTTTTGTTACACTACTATGGACGTGCGGTCTCAGAGACCGCTATCTTTACGGGCTGATTTCTATCTTGATGCGTAAGAATTGTGTATTTTCTTGTTTTTATCACTTAGAAGAGTTTTTAAATATACATTAAAGATGTAATTTCAATGAAAAATATATTTATTATAAACTATATGTAACGATATGACAATCAAATGCGCTATTCAGACTTTTTAGCTTGAGATCACTTTATAGGTATATTACCGGAGAAAAATGACTTTTTTAGTTAGCTTAAATTCTTTTACAATAAAATATAAAGAACAAAGGACATAAAAAAATTAAATTAATTTTCTCAAAACTAAACATAAAAATTTTGACAAGGACCCAACTTGGTCATATTTATTGACAGAATGATTGACAGTCTTTGTATAGCGGCTTAGAGCATTGCCTACATAAGTGTGGGTCCTCTTTCGTTTTAATATTTGGTGGGCACAGATTATACGTTTAGGAACTTCATTTACTTCACTTGGTGGCCCTTGGGATGGCATAGCAGGGCCCAAAACTCGTTTCAGCCATGTCACGGCAAATGAGTGTTTATAACTCGTCTTTGTTATGTGGAACCACCAGATATCGTGGAAATTTCTTCAGAAATTGACCTCTTTCTAGTTCTTTGTCTTGGTGTTGATTGAATAGAGAGTAGGCATTAATTCCACACAAGTCCAGAACTCTGTGGAAAATCACCACCAGGCCATCTTCTTGTTCGACGACTGCTCGAATAAATTGAACATTTCTTGTACCTTTCATCTAGCCCCCTTTGGTGGAATTATCCGATCTTCGTATGTCACCGTCGGCTCTAGTAGTACTATCACTCTCTTCAATAATCTATCGTTCACTCGAGTGATTTTTTTCAATGTCAGGTTCATAAAACAAACAATCATCAACATCCTCATCTCAGTCGCACTGAACCAATTCTAAAAGCAATCGTTGACTCTCGTTTTCAAAAGAATGATCATCTAATTGCAATATTTTATCGGCCATCTAAGTAGACGAACTCGATGTTCGTTTGCCTACAGTCGTTGATTGATCATTTTTTGACATTTCAGCTTATAAAATTTAAAACAAACAAAATCATCGTCAGCGTCAATGTATAACACAAATGTGGACGCGCGGTCTCATAGACCGCATTCAAAATATAAAGCGAAATTACTCACGCAGTATTTAGCCGATTACGTAACTTTCACTCTTAACTGTCGTTTAGTAACTAAAACCGAAGCTACTGAGGCGTGTATACGTGTAGGGTACACGGGAGGAGAGGGGCACGAGAATCACAAAATGCACGCGGTCTGTGAGACCGCATGTCCATAGTTAAAGGTTAAAGGCTCTTCGAAGAGTTCCCGAAGTGGTGAGCACGTCGGCCACACGGGTCACGCCGTCGGAGCCGGGGTACAGGCGAACTACGCGCCCTAGCAGCCACCGGGTGGGAGGCAGCCGGTCATCTTTCACCAGCACCATTTCTCCAAGCCGGAGTTGATCTCCTTCCTTGCGCCATTTCTGTCGTTTTTGCAGTTCTGTAATATATTCTAGGTAGTAACGTTTCCAGAAATGGGCTTTTAGTTGCTGAATTCTCATATATCGTGAGAGAGAAGGTATCGCCGCAGGGTCAGTGTCCTGAGGAGAAGGCAACGCTGTGAATGGACGTCCAATTAAAAAATGTGATGGGGTAAGCGCCGTGAGATCTGAAGGGTCTGATGATAAGGGAGTGAGAGGCCTAGAATTCAGAACACCCTCGATCTGTACTAGAACTGTATTCATTTCTTCATAAGTTAGGTTAGCTAAACCTAAAACCCTCTTCAGATGATATTTCACAGATTTTACGGAACCCTCTGCTAATCCGTTAAAATGTGGGCTATACGCTGGTGAAAATTTGAAATTAATATGAGAATTAGATGCTTGAGAGCTAATTTCGTTAGAATTTGACTTTAAAAATCTGGCCAACTCATTACATGCGCCTACAAAACAAGTACCATTATCTGAATAAATGGTTCGCGGTCGTCCTCTACGGGCAACGAACCGGTCTAAAGCAGCTAAAAATGTTGTGCTGCTCAAGTCAGTGACAAGCTCAATATGCACCGCTTTATTGGCCAGACAAACAAATATACATAAATAAGATTTTATGAGTGTGCTTCCTCTGCCCTTTTGATTCAGTATCATGACGGGACCGGCATAGTCGACCGCCGTGTTGTAAAACACATACTCTGTGTGCAGGCGATTGGAAGGAAGGTTGCCCATGATTGGTTGAATACCCTTTCCTGCAAAACGACAACATTTAATACATTTTTGAACTATCTGTCTGGCGAGGTTTCGACCATTAATAAACCAGAATTTATGACGAAGCGTAAAAAGTAATAATTGCGGCGGCGCGTGCAATAAAATTATGTGATAATGCCTAAATATTAATGTGGCTAAATGATGCCGTGAGTCAAGCAGGATGGGGTGTTTTGTGTCAAAATCATAAAATGGATTTTTAAGTCGACCACCTACTCGCAATAATGTGTCATTTTCGTTATAAAATGGATTTAAATTAAGGAGTTTATTCTTAACCGACAATTGTTGATTGCTTTTTAATAGTGTCCGACCGAAACTGGTTTTTCAGCCGAAACCGAAACCGAAACCGAACTTTCGGCCTTGCTCTCGGTTTCGGCCGAAACCGAAACTTTTTAACACATTTAAAATTTCGATTATTTTCTGAAATTCACTGTTTTTACCGACTTTTTAAACATTTATTAACACTTTTTTTTAAAGTGGTAAAATCATCAAATGAGTCCTCCCACCCAGGGCAGAGCGGAAGGGACTGTCGACACTCGATGTTATGTTGACACTCTTTGAGGCGCGTGTGGAAAACAACGCGCCGTCGACCCAGGCATGGACGATGGTCGGACAACGAGTCGCCCATTACTTGCCGCCCGCATACCGGCGCCTACGGTGGCCGTAGATCGGCCGACGATCTCGCGTCGCGTGGGCGTCTACCACTTCGGCTGGGGTGGAGGGAGGACGCCGTCCTCTCCCTCACGCGGCGCGCCTCCTCCTTCGCTAGCATGACTAAGAAGCATGCTAGCATGAAAGAAGAAACCGTTAACTTATACTTCGAAAACAGTCACTGCCTTGACGATTGATAATTTCTTTTAATCATTAACGAACGTACTCGTAGCAAATATATTTTATTACGACATGAACATACTCGACTTACTCTTGGCAGTAAACTCAAAAACCTAACCTCAACTCACGATTAAATGGACAGGGGCGAACTGAGCCGGAGCCCCGCCGGCGAGCAAGCACGTGTTAGCTACGAATTTTACCGAACGACGCACGAAAATGTACGAACACTTGAATTTCGGCGGGGCCGAAAGTTTCGGCTATATTTTGGCCGAAACCGAAACTAAGGCCGAAACTAGATTTTTTGGCCGAAACCGGCCGAAACCGAAACCGAAACCGAAATTTCGGTCGGTCACTACTTTTTAATAAGTTGTACTCTGAGTTGAACATTTCAAGTTGTACAAATCTGCACAGTGAAGTTAATGATGAATTTAATTCATAGATTTTTATAAATCCAGTCCGTTTATTTTGTGGGTGTAAACAATTGTGAATGAACCGATGCACATATACAATCACACGTTGTAATTTACTAAAATTAGAAAAACTCTTTATGAAAGCAGAGTAATGAGTAACATAATCGGTACAGTCAGCAGTCAAATTGCATTTAACCTTAAACTCTAGTAAGTCAGGCTCTTGAACATGTGTCGGTTGATTAGGCCATGACTGTTCGTCATGTAGAAGGAATGGCGGCCCTGACCACCACAAACTACAGCTTTGTAACTGTTTGGCATCTGCCCCACGTGACCCAATATCAGCTGGGTTAATTTTAGTGGGCACATAACGCCATTTGCATGATTCAGTTTTCTCAGATATTTCACTGATTCTGTTAAATACAAATGGTTTAAGTAGGTGTGCTTTGGGTGAATGTATCCAACCGAGGACAATAGTGGAGTCGCACCAATAGACGCACCTATGAATGTTTAATCTAAGTGACGATTTCACTTTATCTGCTAAGCGCACGGCGAGGAGCGCACCGCACAGCTCTAGCCGGGGCACTGTTATGGGCTTCAGGGGAGCCACTCTGCTCTTTGCAGTCACTAAATGAACAGACACAAGATTATTATTATTGACACTTTTTATATATACGCACGCGGCATAAGCTTGTGTACTTGCGTCACTAAATACATGAAG
Source organism: Agrotis clavis (assembly GCA_954870645.1). Classification (NCBI taxonomy): domain Eukaryota; kingdom Metazoa; phylum Arthropoda; class Insecta; order Lepidoptera; family Noctuidae; genus Agrotis; species Agrotis clavis. The sequence continues at coordinate 5,127,092 of OX940925.1, forward strand.
TTCGATTAACATAGGACTATCAACCAAAATATATCTAGGAATTCGAATATTATTTATTTGAGTAAGTGACATTATAAATTTGGACCACATGTCTGCTATATCCAAAGGCACAGAATCATCCCACGCTATCTGTGAAGACCATAGTTTTTGTAAAATATTCTTAGCTAGCAGTATACATGGGCTTATTAGACCCAATGGGTCAAATATTTGTGACATAAGTGATAGTATTGTACGTTTAGTTACAATTTTGTCTTTATCAATATTGACTGAGAATAACAAATTGTCCTCTTTGGGCGACCAAAGTAAACCTAACGTTTTTGAATAATCATTATTACATAAGTTGAGTAATTCGTTGCTAGTACTTTCACCAACGATTTCAGTGACAACATAAACACTATTTGATTGGAATTTACGTAAATGAAATTTTCCATTTTCTAACTGTCTGATTACACCTTTACAAATGTCTATAAGTTGGGATTCAGTAGCGGCACCTGTTATTAAGTCGTCCACATAGAAGTCATGTAAAATGACTTCTGAGACGGCTTGGTCAGAGCATTCGTTACCAAGCTGCGTCAAACACCTTGTCGCGAGATAAGGAGCGGACGCGGTTCCGTATGTGACAGTGTGTAGTTTATACTGCCTCAGTTGCTCGTGAGGTTCGAATCGCCATAAGATTTGTTGAAGGATTTGTTGTGATGGTTTGACATTCACCATTCTGTACATTTTCTCGACATCTGCAGTCACGAGAAACCTATGCTGGCGCATTCTAGTTAAGATACTAATTAGGTCATCTTGGACTGTTGGACCTACCATTTGAATTTGATTGAATGAGACACCAGAGGTTGTCACTGCAGAAGCGTCAAACACTACCCGTAACTTTGTCGATAAGCTTGAGTCACGTACTACACCGTGGTGTGGTAAAATATAAGTGGGAGTATCATTTTTAGGATTTTCATTTAATGACATATGATTTAATGAAATGTATTCTTTGATGAAATTACAATATTGCTCTTTAAAATATGGTTCTCGTTTGAATCTGCGTTCCAACGATAAGAATCTGGACAAAGCTTGTTCATAAGAATCGCCCAGCGTATCAGGCGAATCCTTTAATGGAATCGTCACTTCGAATCGCCCATCAGGCAACCGAGTGGTATTATTTATAAAACTTTGTTCACATTCAAGCTCTTCCTTAGATATTTGTTTGCGTGAAGCAACTGTTTCTAGTTCAAAGAATTGAGATAATTTATTATTTAGTTGATCGTCATTATTTTGTAAGGCAACATGATTGCAGTGGACTGTATTAATAAGTTTTGTATGTTGTGTTGGCACGGGGCCTGAGATTAAGTAACCCAGTTTAGAGTTATTTAGTATTGGTTTATTTTTACCCAATGATATATTTTGGGAACCTAGTATGGTCCAGAAAATATCAGCACCAAGTAGCATATCAACTGGAGCAGGTATGTGGAACTTGGGGTCCGCCAACGTTATGTGAGGCGGTATGTTTAGTGTTGCGCGGTCAACCTTTGTAGTTGGCAACAACTGAGTGATGCGTGGAACAACGTAGCAGTGAACACTCTCGCTATAATTATTAAATAATGACGATATGAGTACGTCACAACGCTTTGACAAGCAAGATATTTGAGAATTTAACCCTTCGACTACGGTCGAAGTGGAAAATGTGGTTATGTTAAGTCTGGCACATAGGCTTTCAGTTACAAAACTGGAGGTACTCCCGCTATCCAATATGGTACGGATTTTATGGCATTTACCATTATTGTCTGTCACATGAACTAAGGCTGTGGATAGTAAAACACAGTTGTTATGAGTGGCTGACAGAGAAATGTCCTGAGGAGGACTAGGAGGTTGCCCTTGAGTCTCAGGCTGTGGCAAAGAGTGTAACACGACATTACTTGTTGAAGGTACAGGCTCAGATGGAGCAGGAGCTTCATGCTTGTGTAATAAGCTATTGCGCCGCAGGCCGCACAAGCGACATGGCCCTAACTTGCATTCATTGTCAGCATGACCTTGACGTAAACAATTTAAACACAATTTAAGTGCCTTAGCCTTTTCAACCCTGGTTGCCAAGGGTAACGATTTGAATTTTTGACAAACAAAGTGCATGAGCACCCTTGCAATGAGGACAAGGGTACCTGCGAGTGGCTTGAGTTTCTGAGTTTGCCACAAATGTTTTATGACGAACATGTGCAAGATCACTTGACTTACGTTTTTTATGAGTATTCTCCATTGTTTCCAAAAAATCTGCACGATCTTTAAGAAAGTTATTAAACATTTTGAGAGTAGGGAACTCTTTCACTTTGTTACGATAGGATTCCCACTTACTGCTTGTGACTATATCAAGCTTGTTTGAGAGGACTTGTATTAATAGTACATCCCAGTGTTCCGTAGGGAGGTTAAGTGTTTTGAGTGCTCTGAGGTTCCTATTGACTGTATCGATTAAGCCACGTAATGCTTTAGGTGATTCCTTTGTCAAGGGTTCCAAATTAACAATGGCTTGAGAGTGATTATTGACCAATGACCTTTCATTATTGAAGCGGTCACAAAGTAGTTCCCAAGCTACTTCATAATTACTACTTGAGAATTCTAAAGACTGAATAATTACAGCGGCACTGTCTTTTAAAGCAGCCCGCAAATAATGAAACTTATTTATATTAGGTATTGACTTGTCTGAGTGAATGAGACTGCTAAACGTGTCACGGAATTCCAACCAGTCATGATACTGACCCGAAAAGCTAGGCAAATGAATAGTAGGGAGTGCAAGTTTTGGCCCACCTTCCTGCGCAGTGCAACATGAACCCGTCACAGACCTGTCGCTGCCCGCAGGGTTGACCGGAGGCAGCAGATTTCGAGCACGTGCGATCAGCCCGAAGTACTTGGTCTCGAAAGCCTCGCGTTCTTTGTACTGCTCATCTGGAATATCCGTGCAATTTTCTATATCACACTGAATTGAATCAAAGTCGGTATAGATTTCTTCAAATTTTGTTAAACGGATGTTCAATTCACTTATTTGTAATTTACTTAAGTTGTCACAGCTCTCAACAGTTAATAAATAATTTTCAAATATTGTCAGCTTAGCTTTGCATGATGCACGCCTTTTAATTAAAGTTTTATCTTCCATGGTGAAGTGTGCGAATATTTTTGAGTAAGAATTGAGATTAATGTTTAAAGGCGACTATTTACCACAAAGAAAGCTGAGTCTAAGCGAAAATGAGAATAGATTGCATGTATATTTACACCAATCAATGCGATGAAATGAGTTGCTAGAAGAATCACAAACCAAATGCAATACAGTTATAGTTATGAAATGGAACGATTACTTAAAGGATTATATTTGTATGGATGAAGCAGAGTGAGGGTGCGCGTAAAATGTGCGACAATCAAGGAGCGGGTGGTGCGCATGCAGCAAGCCAGCAACAGCGCAGCTTGCCGGTCCGGCCCGAACCCGTTCTCAGCGCAGGCGACAATCGAATGCACTAGAACATGCAAAATAGCAATAGTTAGTTTAGCGATAATATACAGTTCCCGTACACACCAAAGGTATCTGAAATGCCTAGAACCTCTGAAATGAAATTTACATTAGGTTATGAGTAATACTTCAATTTTATTTCATAACGAAATAAGTTTTATACATGTGGGTTTTTACTGAGATTGAGTTACTGAGCGTAATAAATGAGTAATAGGTTTAAGGATACTTATGAGCAATGGGTTGTTTAATGCGCAATGCATTATATTGGGCAATGAGTGCATGGCTTGTTAGAAGAATGACGGATCTCTAACGTGCCTACGAAGTGGTTCACAAAATGAAGGATTTGTGAATATTCATTGGATTATTTCATCACTAAATGAAGGATTAGTGATTGTTTAATAAATTATGAATTGGTACATGAATCACAAAATGATGGATTTGTGACTATGAAAGGGGCTCACAAAATGGCGGATTTGTGAATTTATTTACGGCTCAAAACATGGAGAAATTGTGGGAGAAAATTGGAACGAACTCACATTAATGCTTCCCTCAGGACTCACGTATGACCTTCCTTTTGTTGCAGGTAATCCTCTTTGCGTCAGCTGCTCCCAACTCCATGTTTCCGTATTACGTACTCCGTATTAGTATTTTATTTTATTTCAAGCTCGCTGTCCGTGCAATTTTTCTCCAAAGCTGAGATGAGATGCCTTGTAGAAATAATTAATATCGTATGATGTTGTATGACTCGACTCGTTGAAACTTGCAACACGTTGAATTGGATCTTCGCGTAATGGCCGCCATCCACGCAGCGCAGTATTTCCTTTGTGCTTGAGTACTTGAGGTTGGAATTATCCGGGATCGCTGGACCAAAATTGTACACGCCGGTACTTTGCTTTTGTGGAATGGAGGATGTGTGTGGAATGATGAGCCTTTCTTGAGTTATACGTTTAATAACGTTTACAGTAATAATATTACAAGAAAAATAATTGTTGGCGCGTGATCACGGACGCGGTTTTTCAGTCGAGTTGAGTGGAGCGCGGCGGAGGGCGCGCGCAGCTGTCAAACCATAGACTATTGCATAGACTGACTCGATGATACGTCGTGTGCATGGGTGTCTATGGTAGCACATCATGCTAGGCGTCAACAGTACTTCTACCGAAATGTACCGGTATAAATGTACCTTAAAATTCGGCTACTTTAAAAAATAACGATATCGTTACATATCGGTTATCGTTACTTAACGGTATGTATGACGTCATACCGAAATTTAAAGGTACCTTTATTTTTGAGTTATTCAGTCCCTGGAAAATTATTACAATTTAAATTGTTTTGAAATTGAATTGACTCTGTGCTAATGTTTCAAAAATAGGTGGTGTCCCATACAAATCCTGGTTCATAGATTTTTGTTTGATTGAATAAAATAGTTATCAAGCAGATAATGTTTTAGTTAATTACAATGCCAATTAAAGTTCAAAAATATAATAAATCAATAGTATAGACTCAACTGGTTATATGTTGAACTATTCAGACTAATATTAATTTATTTTCATTTTATATCCAGTCATACGCCATGGAAAGTAGTTTTAATTTTTTTTTCTTATTGTTTAATGCAATGTCTTAAACCTGTTTTATTTTTTGTTTTTAAACATGTATAAAAAACACTGTTTAATTTCAAACTGTTTCAAAACAACTTGTTTTAATCTAGCCAACCCTGATGTAGATGCTTCTTGTAAATAGTCAATAGCTCAGGATTCTAGCAGTATTATGAAAATAGAACGTAAGGAATTAAGATTCTAAATGTATACCGGAACACCAAAGGTGACCTTTGATCCCCATACCCTTGAATGAGTTTTTATCACGACGTGGTATTACTGCAAACTCCCAGAAGAAAAGCAACTGAAAAGGCAACCTCAGTCGAACAGGTCGCAAGCTATAACGGTATTGACATAGGATATCCTTAGTGGCCTGGAGAAATAATAAAATTGTGCACCTAGTATTCAACTTTGCTGGCCAAAATCCAACATCTGTCGTTCGTAGATTTAAGAAGTCTCAAAAAACATACATCGATGTGAAACGCCCCTTTATTGTCGCAGAATACAATCTACGGGGAGGTGTAGACTTAATGTATAGCGTAATGGGTCATTATAAAAATGAGGCTTCGAAGCAAACGTTGGTTTATGCGACTCTTTTACCATTTTCTTGACAACCATGTGTAATTATGGCTGCTATATAAAAGAATTCATGCTGACACGGCAAATACTGGCAGTGCTCAATTCGGCTGATTTCGCAACTAGAAATTGCTGGCTTAGTCAAGTATGAAAGGGTGAATCGAAAGCGCACTAGTGACGTAGAATCACTCATCCGAACAATAAGAAGAAAGGGCCTTGTCAGTACCTATATCCCGCCTAAAGACGTCAGATTGGATCAGTTAGGGCGCTAGCCTGTTTGAACAGTCCAAATAGAATGTGAAAAGTGCGGCATAGCCTTGTGTTTTAACAAAAATAACAACTGTTTTCGATCCTTTCACGTTTCGTAACATTTATATGTTTTAACACCATGATGCAAATATGCATGAGTAATTTTTTTTAAAATAAATGCCTTTTCTTACCCTTTTAAATAAATATTTTTTCAAGATATTTCTTATTATTTATCTCTACTCGATTTTTCTGGTCTTCCATCATGAAACTCTAATTTACATATCATGGGACCACCTTTGAAATAATATCTTCTTTCCAACAAAAAAAAAATCATCAAAACCGTTTCTTAAACGAAGAAGTTATCCGCGAACAAACAAAAAAAGAACATATATACAGCCGAAATGAGAAACCTCCTTTTTCAGATAAATAAAACACTAGCGAATGGCATCGCGGCGGCGGCAGCGACGCAGGTACGTCCTTTTTGGCAATCTACGTGCGCAAAAAGTTTTAATTTTAGTTGATGCGATCTATTTACAGTTTTTTTTCCAAACACCTAGACAGGCAACTCAACAACACGCTGTGTTTTGACATTTCGCGCGCTACTGAACGAAATACCTAACAAGTCGCGACATGTTTGCGCGCACATAGCGCTACGCTCAGAGATGCCAACTCAGCACTTTGAGTGCTAGATTTACCACTATTTTCATGTGCCTAGCACTGAAATTTAAGAAACAGCACCCAGCACTAAATCTAGCACTAATTTTCACTAGCAACAATTGGGAAAATGTGACTGTTATAGTAAAATTTTGGGTTGAAGTATCAGATTTTAAGGACGTCAATAATGAAAATTATTATAGCGAGCTAGTTTCCTTGGCTTTTACAGTGCTAATATTACCACATTCAAATGCCGACGTTGAGAGGGTGTTCAGTGTAATGAATATCGTTAAAAATAAACTAAGAAATAAAATCAACTCGGAATCTTTAAATTCAATTACATATTCGTTTATGAACTGGACTCAAACATTTGAATAAAACTTGACACATATGACATACCTCAAGATATCCTTAAAAAAATAGGCAAGAAAGATATGTACCTACACATTTAAATCGCAAAAAAATAAATTAAAAATAACTATAATAATAATAATAATTTTTATTTGTCATCATTTGTACATGAATAATGTAGACACAGACATAGTACTTAAAAAAACAAAGATAAAAAAAAAAATTGATTAACGACCCCCATGCTAGGACAATCCTGTGTTATGGGAATCATTCAACCGTCCAAATGATATGACAGCGGTGTTTTCAAAAGTAGAAAACCGTGACCGATATTGTGCTAGCCGTGGTCGTGTGCCACCTACCTAACGAAGATTGTGTGAAACAACCGCAGGTGGCACACGACCACGGCTAGCACAATATCGGTCAAATTAGTATTGTTCTTGTTTTATACTTTTCAGTGCACGTTTTTTTCGTAGTCGGGTTTTAGTTATTTTTAACTTATTTTTTAGCGAGTAAATTTCAAATGTACTCCTTAAGCCTTTTCATTTGATGAGCAGTGGTGGCCCAGTTGTATCGGTCCCGACTTACGAGTTGTAGGTCGTGGGTTCGAACCCCGGCAGGCGCATTACTTTGTGTAATTTATTTCATCACCACTGCTCTCAAAACGGTGAAGGAAAACATCGTGAGGTAACCGGCATGTCCTAGAACCTAAAATTCGAAGACATGTGACATCCACCAACCCGCACTGGGCCCGCGTGGTGGATTATGGCCCACTCCCTCTCATAGAGAGGAGGCCTGTGACCCAGCAGTGGGAACATAATAGGCTGATGATGATGATGATTTGATACCCATGTTGACACTATTAGAAACAGGCAAAGTAGCTATTAATGTATATAAAAGCTATATAAGGTATATATATTTCAAATGTGCACATCAAGCCCTTTAATTTGATACCGATGTCAATACTGCGCGAAAAAAAATTTTTTTTCGGTCATGACTTTACATCACCTAGAGGGCGCCATATTGGATTTGGTGACACGTCACCTACCCTATAACCAGCGGACAACTGAGACGCTTCTAACGACACCTCATTTGTCATGTAATGATAAGTAGTTTAGAAGATATGAGGGAACAGACAGACAAACATACATACATACATACATACCGGTCAAAATCATAACCCTCTTGGCTTTGCCGTAGTCGGGTAAAAATTCGCTTTAAGTGTAAATGAGCCACAGCCATCCACCTCAACAGCTGTATACGGAACCACAGCAGAGACAGACGAAACAAGTAGTGAGGATGATTGGATTTAAAGATAATTTTAATTTAGTATTTCCAATTTGTGTTTTTTAATTTGTAATATTTAATGGTTACATTTTCCAATTTAACTATATCTTTGTTTGTTTTTGTTTTTTAATATAACTTTTAGATATAAATGTAACAATAATTCGAAAGTAAAAGAACACATAACAGAATATGTTTTACATATTCTGTTATGTGTTCTTTTTTATTAAATTCATATATTTGGCACTATTTTTGAAACTTTCTAGCAATTTAGCACTATTTGAGATGTTACTTAGCACCCAACCGTGGCATTGAGTTGGCAACCCTGGCTACGCTGCTTCGTCAGTCGGTCCACGTGTTTCGAGGCGACCAAACGGTTCTTTCGAAAGTGAAGTGATCAACTGGTGCCATGGAACAAACGCGTAAAGGTATGTGCATCAACAGTATTTAACTTTTAATCCGATTTTTGCATTTAAAGTTACATAAAGGAACAATAGAACCAACTAGTAATTTAGTAAAAAAAAGTTATTATTTCATGATTATTGGACCGCAACTATTTTTTCACCTCACACGCTCGGAAAGATTCCATTTCTCATTCAAAATCTGAGCGCAAAACCACAGTCTAATAATCCTACAGTCGTCCGACGAAGACGTCTAGACAGGGCAATCGTGCGGGGTGTGAGTAGGGTTGCCAACCCTACTATATAATATAGTATCCTACTAAAGCCCGATCTGTGGGTCTACGGCGAAATATTCCAAGCTAAAATGAATCTTATTCCAACGCTTTACGAAACGTTTCGTTGTGTGCGTGCCGTGGCGTGGATCGCGCGCGAAAACAATAAAAAAGACATCATTTTCTTCTTTCAATTCCTGCAACATCAGCATTCACAGAACGCATATTTTCTGTGATGAAGACGAAGTGGAGAGACGCAAGCGCAACGGGGCCTCTTTAAATTTATTCAATTTTGAATTAATGGTGTTTTTTTTATATAACAGAGTGCAATCAATCTTATGAAAGTTTCTTAAAAAGTAAAAATTTAATTATTAAGGCACAGAGCAGCAAAAAATATTCTTTTAAATAAAATTTGCGAATTTGCGATCCCATGGAATCATCATCATCATCATCAGCCGGAAGACGTCCACTGCTGAACATAGGCCTCCCCCTTAGACCGCCACGCCGAACGACAATTCGCCACTTGCATCCATCGGCTGCCCGCGACCCTCACGATGTCATTTACTATATTTTTTAAGGTAATAATTTCAAAAATACTATATTTGATAGAAAAAAAGTTGGTAACTCTAGGTGTGAGGGGTGAGACGCGGGTAAGTCGAGCCCGAGTTGCGAACAGAACGATGTTAGTGTAACTCGGGCTGTATCATTCAGGGCTATCGCGTGTGACGTGCGTGTTTATTTTTTATTTGTTTATTTAAAATGGTGCGTACGACGTGTTCTGTGAGTGATTACAAGTCCTCATCTCGTTTAAATAAAGATCTGCGGTTTCATCAGCTTCCACGTAATGAAAAAAGGTAATTAAATCTGTTTTGATTTTGTACATACATAATTTTATTTGTAATGTCGTGTCACGTTGATAATGCAAATAAAATGGCCGACCCGCGCACGCCTTTTTTTTTTAAGCATCTGTTTGGAAATTCTACTAATGTTATATAAATATGACTGTGTTATAATTTGTATGTTCCATGACAAGATGGTGGACTTTTTTTTGTTAATTACCAAGGGTGAATTTCGAGATGGCGGACGTAATTTTTTTTTTATTTACTAAGTACGCGTATCAATTTAGAGTTTATTCGGGGTCCTTGTTACAAAAAAGCCATCCTTTTTGAAATCCAAGATGGCGGATAGTCATTTTCTTAAAATTTGATATGGATGTCAATTTCGAGGTTAATTGAGGTGCTTGTTACGAAAATGCCATTCTTTTTGAAATCCAAGATGGCGGACGTCATTTTCTTATAATATGATATGGGTGTCAATTTCGAGTTAAATCGGGGTGCTTGTTCTGAAAAAGTCATTCTTTTTTAAATCCAAGATGGCGGGCGTCAATTTAAATGTATTACGCCAATTCCGTGATAAATTGGGGTGCCGGATACGAAATGCCATCTAAATAACTTAAATCTTGTTGTCATTCAATTTCTTAATAATACACGCACTCACGCAGTAAAGAGCGGGTTCAAACTTGTTTTCATTATTATACAGGGTGAAATTTTAATGGTTGTCTTTCCACGGCAGGACGATTACCCATCAGTAGTACTATCGAAACACAAAGTTAAAGTCAAGTTCAAATCTTTAAAAAAGTATTCATAAACTCGAAAGAGCGAGAATCAATAGTAGTGCACTAGACATGATGACGTAGGTAGGTACCTACACGAAACTCACGACGCGGCAAACTACAAAAGAGCGAATAATAAATGTTCAGAACAAAATAAGCTCTCGAGCATAGTGATACGACATTAAATAGCCTGCACGAACGCGGCGGTAAGGGGGGCCGCGGCCTCCCTCACCCGCGCCCGCGCCTCTGCGTTTACGTTTAGTTTAGTCCTTCCGCGAACGTCATAAGTGTAATACGTTATCGACATCTTTTCTGTGGTCTATCGTGGTCTGAGCTCAAACACCTGGTGTATTGTGAGGTATACATCAAACTCGTGACGTGTTGTTATGTGCGATAGTGGACGCTTTCAATATCGTGAGACTTGATAAAGACACTCTTATCAAACTGAAAGACAACCAGTTAAAACGTACTCGTTTGTGCATTGAACATAGTGGTTTGCATTTCGAACAATTACTCCGCTACCGGGAAATGTAAGTACTCACTCGTACCTCGAAAATAAACATTGTAAATAAGTTGATTCCATTTTTTTAATACGCCTCAAATACTTAATTATCTAAATCAGACTTTTTAAAAGATAATTATTTATGACGGTCCTAAATCCGTAAAAGTATGAAGGGAAAATTGGAATAACTTATTAGGTTTTGTGTTTTATTAAGTCAGGACTCAAAGTATGATCAGCTGATTTAAAAGTGCAACGACCCGTGCGGTCGATCGAACCAACCACGCGGCCGCGAGCGTTCCGCGTATCATATCGCGCGATGCACTAATGTTGGTTCAAGTCACTTTCGAGTTTTGTTTATCACAATTGTAAATCTGCCATTTGCTGAGTCTAATTTTTTTTTATAAATATTAATCGATTGTATTACCGATACAAACTCATTTCGCTTCGGAAAGACAACCATTAGAATTTCACGCTGTATAAGTGTTTAATATTGTTTTCATTATTATATACGTGTTTAATATTGTTTTCATTATAGTTCTGCTATGCATGTTGATCTGCAATAAATAAATAATTTCATAAATATTCTTTACTTGTGACAACCCTGGCCGATGCATAACTGTCTAGACGATGTCGGCATTTTACCCGAGATCAAAGGCGTCGTCCTACGATATGATTTTTATACTGTGGCAAAACTCCATTTTGTGCTCTACAGCACAAAGTGTTGTTCAAACACGCATTGTATTCGTAAGTCAGTAGTTCGTTGAAGTCGTACCAGCGGAATTTGAGAACCGTTGGCATCTTCTCGATGATTTGTTTCACCATTTCTGGCGAATGTAGATACTGGGGCTTCTTAAATCCTCTGATGGCTGCTACACTGTTGCTGATCTGATTCGCGAAGACACATATGCCCCTCGAGTTCTCTGATATCTTCGGTTGTGTCTTGATCTTCTCTAATTCCGCTAGCACCAGTGCATCCGGTCGCCCGTATCTTCTTCTTAATGCTTGCATAACTTCCAACGGAGAGGCTTCTGAGTACAACAGGCTCTTGATTGCTTCTCTCGCATTCCCTTTTACTGCTCTTCTTAGCCGTGATTAAGCATTGGCGCAGTATCTTCATATACAACTTTGAAGGCCAACCATTCGCTGCTACTGCCGTCGAAGAACGGTAACTCGTGTATGTACTTGGGCTGCGATGCTGGTCCTTCCCTTGTGGTAAGAGCTTCCTTCAACACCGACGCCAACGCTTGAATTTCGATCGTAGCTCCTTCGGTTGAAGAGTTCTCTTCGGGTTTGATATTCTTCGACTCCTCAGGAGGGCGTTGACCTCGTAGCTCCGGTTGTTCTTGCACGTCTTCATTTATACTGACGTGTCGATCCAGTTCTGGACCTGTGCTGTTAGATCTTCTTGGGCTTCATCGACGGAGTCCTCATCTTCGCATTATGCCAGCTCCAATCTGACACGTGCTAGCTTGGCCGCAGCCTGGGCTTGCTTCAGCTCCAGACGTGCTAACTCTTCCTTGGCTTCCAGCTCGCGTCTTCTGGCTGAGGTGCTCGTTTTCTTCATTGACCTGGTGCGGCGACTGACCCCCATCGGCTTGAGAGTGGTTCTTGACCCATACCACCACACCACACTCAGCGGCACGGAAAGTGGCCCAAGTGCGTTATTTTGTTTATTATCAAAATGAAAAGCGAAACAAGGTTTTTTTGTTGTTGTGAAACTTAAATGTTTATTCAGATCTTATATGCTAACGATTAATTTAACAAAAAAGTGAAATAACTTTAATAAAATTTCACAAAACCAGAAAAGGCAATGTGCGCAACGCACCTTGGAGCGGTATCGTGCCAACGTTCTCGACATGGTTGGGAAGGGCTACGCCGAGCTGAGTCCAGACGCGCCCACAGGGCCACGTATTTGGTACCTGCCTCACTTCGGCGTAGTCAACCCAAACAAGCCTAATAAGCTGCGGGTTGTGCACGACGCCGCTGCCAAATCCGAGGGCGTTTCGCTAAACTCGTTGTTGTTGCCAGGCCCAGATCTACTTCAGCCACTATTGGGCATTCTTTTCGGTTTAGGGAAGGCAAAATTGGGTTAACTGCGGACATTCGGGAAATGTTTCCGGAAATTAAAATTCGCTCTGAAGATCGCGACGCGCAGAGGTTTTTGTGGCGCGATAGTCCGCGCGAACCGCTGCGCGTTTACCGGATGTCGTCGATGATGTTCGGTGCCGCTTCTAGTCCCTTTACGGCAATTTACATTAAAAATAAAAAGGCAGCCGAGCATCAGCCACGTTACCCGGACGCAGCGCGTGCAATCATTTGCGATCATTATATGGACGATTGCATCTGCAGCCTTGACAGCGTGGATAAAGCAGCAAAACTGGCCGCTGATATTTACGCTGTCCACAAAAACGGGGGTTTTGAAATGCGTGGCTGGGCCTCCAACAACGCCTCGGCCCTGACGTTGTTGCCTAAGGAGACGTTGCTGGAGGCGCCGGTGACGTCATCCGTAGACCTGGGTCATCTGGCCACTCCTGTAAGAACGCTTGGTCTTATTTGGCAGCCCACTTCAGACTGTGTCGGTTTCAATGTTGGATTAAAAAAGGGTGGGTTGCCAAAAAAGCTTACCAAACGGGTGGTTTTGGCCCACGTGATGCGGGTTTTTGACCCTCTCGGTATTCTTGCGCCTCTAGTAGTGACCGGTCGCATCATGTTCCAAAATGCGTGGCGCAAGGGTATCGAGTGGGATGAAGAACTTTCACAGCAGGACAGTGCAGCGTGGAGGCTATGGTTTCAGGATTTGTTTGGGGCTGCCGAATTGCAGATCCAACGGCTGCTACTGCCTAGCCGACTGTGAAGTGAATCACTGCGAGCTTCATATTTTTTCCGACGCCAGCGAGTCTGCCTTTGCTGCGGTGGCTTACTGGCGGTTCGTACTTAAGGATGGAGAAGTCAAGCTCGCACTGATTTGCAGCAAAGTCCGTGTAGCTCACCTAAAGCCGGTTTCGATTCCACGGTTGGAGCTGCAGGGAGCGTTGATCGCCGCGCGCCTCGCTTCAACAATCTGCGACTCTCATCGTTTCAAACCTGTCAGGCAAGTTTTTTGGTGTGATTCAATGACGGTGTTGAGTTGGTTACGAAGCGAGGCCGCTCATTCAAGCCCTTTGTTTCGCACAGAGTCGGCGAGATCCTGGAATTAACGAGTGCGAGTGATTGGCGGTGGGTGCCTAGCGAATTGAACGTCGCTGACGATGCAACTCGGTTAAAACGCACTACGTTGTCCCCAGAGTCTCGCTGGATCACTGGTCCAGAATTCTTGCTTTCTTCTGACTGGCCTATTGAACCTTGTAGTTCCTCAGAGTACACAAGTGTAAATGAAGAGAGTTGGAATCCAGGATATACCATTGCAGAAGTTCACCTCATCGGTAGCGTTGAGAGGCATGTGCCTGTCTCAGCTGATCCCAAGCTGTTTAGCTCTTGGCTGAGATTGGTACGAGCAACATTTAGAGCTCATAAATATTTAACTCAGATCAGAATCCATTCCTTGTCACGTAGGGGACTTCATGTAGAGAATTTAGTGCGTGAGCAAGGGGGGATATTAACGTTTTCTTTTCAGCCGTCAAGTTCTTTTGGCTCTCTACACTCAACGCATGAGACGGCTGCCGATATGCGCCTAGCCGAGACGCACATTTTGCGCCAGGCACAGCTGGACTCATTTCCCGACGAGATGATGCGTCTAAGCAGTCTTTCACCCCTGCCCATACCTCGCACCAGTCGGTTGTTTCGACTGTCGCTGATTGTGGATGAAGAGGGCCTTCTACGCCTATCCAGCCGAATCTCCGCAGCCGTGGGAGTGCCTGAAGCCACAAAGAACCCCATCGTCCTCGACGGGAAGCACCCTGCCGTCCAGCTACTGGTGGACCACCACCACCGCCGAGCCGCTCATGCCAACACGGAGACCGTGGTCAACGAGCTTCGCCAGAGCTTCTACTTGTTTGGCTTAAGAAACGTCGTCCGTTCCGTTGCCTTCCGTTGCCAGCTATGCCGCATCTTCCGGAGTCACGTTTAGCTCACCACAAGCGCCCATTTACATTCACTGGGCTAGACTACTTCGGGCCCGTTCAGGTGACTATTGGTCGAAGAAAGGAAAAAAGATGGGTCGCTTTGTACACGTGCCTAGTCGTCCGCGCTATCCATTTGGACGTTGTTGGAAGCTTGTCAACAGATTCTGCTGTAATGAGTCTTCGGCGCTTCGTGGCTCGCAGAGGAACGCCGCGCCGTCTGAGATCTGGTCTGACAATGGCACCGCTTTTATCGGGGCAAAAAGAGAACTCCGTGCACTCTACGGGGACGCAGCTATGCAATATGCTGCGACGGAGAAAATCAGTTGGCGCTTCATTCCTCCGTCGGCTCCGTTTATGGGTGGAGCATGGGAGCGACTGGTGAGAAGTGTGAAGACAGCACTCCGAGCGACCCTCACCGAGGGTGCCCTCTATCTGGCAGAAACTTGTTGCTCCGAAACCTATTTGGCAGAACTCACTTGGCAGAAACTTTTTTAAACGAACATTGTTATGGTATAAAAAATATTTAATATAATTGTTTTTTGGCCTAATGTTTTTATGTCCGAATTTAAATTGGGATACTTTTAAGATGGCAGAATTGTATTGGGCATTTTGCATATTTTCATTTAGCATAACGTTTATTTAGAGCGCCGATTATTTGGAATAATTTGACTAAGCATACTTCGAAGATCACAGAATTTCAGAATAGAAATAATTTAATAGTCAAAAAAAAAAAAAAAATGTTTTATAAAATCAATATGGTGTGCTACAAAAGTTAGTGACAGAAATGAATCGCTGCAAAACCGACTTCACGTAGTCTTGTCTGCCCTACCCCTAGAGTGTAATCTAAACCCGCGAAGGTGCGGAGGGGCGAGGCGGCCCGCGAGCTGAGGAGCAGGTGGTTTTAACGCACAGCGCCGCGGCTGAGGCTGGCCGGCTTGCCGGCCAGCAAGCCGAGGCTGCGGTGGTGGGCGTAAAATCATCTGCGACGATTAGCTCGCGTGGGACCGCCGGAGACCCGCAGCGCCGGAGCCGTGACAGAAGCCATGCCTGCTGCCATGCCTGCTGTGAATTTTCTGCGATATGATGGTTATACTTTGATTATTATGGATATAAAATATATGCCAAAAGATGATTCTGGTTGTGAACTTTCTACGATATGATGGTTATACTTATTGATTATTATGGAAATGAAATTTATGCCTAAAGATGATTCTGACTTACAAAATTATGGGTTTCGGTGTTATGGTAAATGAGTGTATGCCAAACGATTTTCTGCGAAAAGAGGTTTATGCTATTCGTTGCTATGCAAAATAAAATTATGACGTAAAAAGTTCTGCTATAAAGGGTGGACCCCCTCACCGAACGTGCTCCAACAGAAGAAGTTCTCCGAACTGTGCTGGCAGAAGCAGAAGGCCTCATCAACTCCCGCCCCCTGACGCACGTCTCGGTAGAGCCCGGCAGCGAAGAGGCGCTCACTCCGAATCATTTTCTTCTTGCAGCTTCGTCGGGGCGTCCTATTCCAGCAACCTTGACGGATCGAGATCTCGTGTCAAGAAGCGGCTGGCGCAAAGCGGTCAGACTGGCGGATCACTTCTGGCAGCGCTGGGTTAAAGAGTACTTGCCGAGTCTTATTACCAGACCCGGGCAAGGTGATGTTCCAGATTTGGCTGTGGGCGATCTGGTCCTGGTGGCTGACGGCAACCTACCGAGGGGCTCTTGGCCGAGAGGGCGTATCTCAGCTACTTATCCGGGTCGCGATGGGGTGATTCGAGTGGCGGACGTCAGGACCGCAGCGGGCATACTGAAGAGGCCCTTGAAGAAGCTGCTCAAGCTGAGGGTTTAACAAGGGGGGAGGAATGTGCGCAACGCACCTTTTTACAGTTTTATTCTTTTGGTATATTTTTGTACAGTGTTTTTTTATATTTCGAATGTTATTTTTATTTGATAGTTTTTGTTCTATTTTGGCATGAGTAATAAATGAGTCTTCGACCGAGCACCATCCGTCTTTTTCTTCACGTTAAAACAGTCCCAGTGTCCAGCAGTGGTGATACAGGCCCAGTTCGCTTTAGGCAATAAGCATGCTGTGGATTATTTTTTTAATGTCCACTTGTGGTAATTTTTCCCAGGTGGTCACCAGAGCGGTTTTCAATTGACCGATAGTCTCAGGAGGGTTGGGACTGGATCGGATGCATCTTTAAATCATGCGTCACCAGCGGCGAAGCAAGACACGTGTGTACACAAGAAAATAGTGGCGGACGCGCCGTCGGACATCCACTACAGTTTTGGTCCTTCGAAGAACCGGATCCCTGTCGGAAGTAAGAAGAAGGTGGTGCCAGAAGAGGTACCCAGAAGTGTACAGAAGATAAGAAGATTGCAAGATGCCCGTTACCAAGGATACTCCCTTATGTCCCTCGTCACGTCCTTCCAATAAGGACGCGACAGAAGATGCGTCAGGGGGAGAAGGGGTCACGTCTGCGTCAGCGTCATCGGGAACAGCAACTACGTCAGGCACAAATACCTCTTCGGGAACAACGACTATAGAGGGGACCACGGCAACGGAAACCACGAGGACTACGGTTGCGACCACCACCACAGCGGCTTCAGAAAACAAGAAGGAAGCAGAAGCCACACGTAAGGAGGCGACAAAGAAGATCCCAGATCAGGCCCCGGCTGAGGAGTTGTCAAAATACCTATTCCTAATATAAGAACGATCTGGACCGGATTGGTTGTAATCCCTATTACTCATCAAGTACTATAACAGCTGATTTGGATGGGTGCAACGAAGTGCCAAGGCTCCCGACCTAAGAGTCTTATCCGTAATGCCATGCATTATACATACTACCGCGCGGGCGCCCGCTATCTCGCATTGGTTCGCTAAACTTAGCTTCTCATAATAGTACACCTCAATGAGAGAGCTAAAGAAATTAATGACTTTTTTAAAATTAACCAGAATAATTTATCTGAGTTTGCATCTACAGAAGGTATACATTTTAATTTCTCACCAACTTACGCTCCTCACTTTGGCGGAATTTTTGAGGCCGGTATCCGCTCAGCAAAATATCATTAGACGAATAATGGGTAATTCTCATTTGAGCTTTGAAGAGCTTCAGACTCTTTTTACACAAATAGAAGCTACTTTAAACAGCAGACCCAAATGTCCTTTAACATCCTCTCCTAACGATTTTTCCTGTCTCACTCCCGGGCACTTTCTCATTGGTCGGGCTCTCACTGCACTGCCAGAGCCTGCTCTAGAAGATCAAAATCCCAAAAACTTGAAGCGCTATGCTAGACTGCAGCAAATCCATCAACATTTTTGGCGTCGCTGGCAGCTAGAATATTACCGAATTACAACATCGTCGCAAATGGAAGACCAACAACACAACAGCACAACAACAGTACAACAGTCAAAATTGGCGAAATGGTTTTACTCCAAGAATATGGCGTCCCCCATCTATGTTGGAGGCTAGGACGCATTTCAAGACTGTTCCCTGGACCAGGCGGGATATCACGTGTGGCCGATATAAACACGATACGGCGCCCTCTGGTTCGGCTGTGCCCACTTCCAACTGAGGAGGAGTTGCTGGAGTGTTGAACCTGCAGTTTAACGGGTGGAGGATGTTTAAGCCCGTTCTGCACGTCATCGATTGCGACTGTGTTATCTGTGGCGCGTCGCCAAAACCAGCCAATGGGAGGCTAGAACACCGACGCCGGTCTGCGCGCCGTTTTACTTTGTCACTTCACTTTACCCACTACTCAACTTCAGCAAGAGAGTTTTTGTTATAATTATCCAAATAAAAAGTTTAATATTACACTAAATTCAAAGTTAATCATCTTTTATTATGGAAAATCCAAGTACAAACAATAGGTAATATATTTTCCCGTTTAAATAATTGACGGCTTTTAAACTCGATAATTAACCAGTAAACTTACTTGAAACCACGGGTAACTAAAACGTTGAGATTCTAAACTGGCTTCAAAACGAATTACGGACAAACAAAGGAAGCATAAAATGTTGGGCGTGTACTTACGTTTTAATTGTTCTTGTCACTTCTGAAGTATAATAAAACAGTAGGCGGCGGTACTTGAAGGGAAACTCCAACGACTTTAAATAGGTTTATTAACAACTTCGTTACGTCAAGCACTATTGCATCAATATTGGGACAGCAACCAACTTAATAATAAAATTTGCGAGACGCCTTCGACGTTCAGCACCAGAAATCAGAATGCCCGCTCGGGCACCAACTCCTGACCAAGAATCCCGCCGTAAAGGAAAATCCAGCGCTCTGATTGGCTCACGACACGCCACGTCGGTCTCGCGATCCAAACAGAGAGCTGCTTCATAGGATATTGACTCGTAAAAATTCTGAAATCTAACACCATAAAGACGTATCTGTGTTAAAAACAAAAGCTAGTACTGTTTTTTAACCGGATGACAAAAAGTCAATGAAATAAAAAATAAAGTCACCGACTTTCGAAAGAAAAGTTATTTTGTAGGTTATTTTGAACTTTATTGTGGTTGTTTTTGAAGTCGGTTACATTTTTTTTTTAAAGTTTTTTAAGGAATGCTGGTTTGTGTTGTTAGCTTGAAATACATTTACGAAACTCTTGTGGAGCAAACCAAAGAACTGAAATACCTACGTCACTACATATAGAATATGCTAAGACCACATAGAATTATTTTTTGGGGCAATACGTATGCACGGAGGACACAACGATCATCCTAATGCAAGGCAGTTAAGAGGAATTTACAGAAAACTGTTATGTTACATGAACTGAAACTAACAGACACCGAAAAATATAATATATACCATTGGTGGAGATTGCTATTTTAAATTGTTTTTCAGCATTAACGGTAATTAATTCAACTACAAAATCACAAAGATTTGATGAGGTAGATGAAGATATCAGTGGTCATCAGGGTTCAAGTAGCGATAAAATTCACAAAGGGTTATGTAGCTTACTTGATCAACCCGGATCTCAGAAGTATTACCGGTAAGTTGTAGGTTATGTAGCAGGCTGCATCGTCCTACAACTAAACCGGAAAATCAAATGCATGTCTTGCAATGAAAGTCTAATACTCGTAAGCAAAGAAAAATTAGACTTTCATAAATTAATCGGACTGTCGGACAAAGGAAAAATTTATTCTTGAAGAAATGTTTTTACTGTGTGCTGGCTATCAGAGAAAATATTACGGAATCACTTAAAAGAGAAACAAATAGTCAGAGAAGCAGATTTGAAATATGTCATTATAAAAATAATTACGGGCTTGATTGGCATAACGTTGTTTTTTTTGACGAAGCTGAAAATGCATGCGACCGTCATCATGTAAATAATATTGTTAAACTAATAGTGGAAGGGTACGTAAAAATAAGACTTTTGTATATTGCAAAGTGTGAAAATATTTTAAAAAGTATGCAGTCTAAAAAAGACAAGTTTTAGGAAATAATTGCTATTTCAGGGTTTTTAAAAATAAAAACTTTGCTCATGAACCTTTTCTATCCCATACGTAATACTCGTATGCAAAAAATAAACAACGATGACTGAAATTGGTTTTACATAAAACCGATTTTTTTTTTAAGAAGAAATATTTCCCAGGGGTGGTCCCATGATCATCAGATCGAGATTTTTTCTCAACGGAGGCAAATTATGTTTAACACGTTAACTCCCAAGATAATATTTTATAGATCCATTGATGTTCTGGTTTAAAATGAAATTATGTATAAAAAAGGGTTCCCACTTGTTTAATTAAAAAAAAAATGAATTCTCCAAAGACGACTCAAGGGCGAAGTCACTGATTGCTCAAAGTGTTTTTGATCGCTACATCGAGATCATCAAAGACGGTAAAACTGCAAAAGAAATGACAAAATTACTGGAAAATACATTCGAGTGAAATAGTGTATACAAGAGATTTTACTTTTATATTTTTAAAGAAAACTAATTACAATAAAATGCAACGAGCCCTTAGAAACCTATCTCATCAAGTTCTCGTCGAGTAATTAACAATGATCTCCAGGCTATTGAAGTAAAAATTGATGATGAGGAATAAAATTTGTTACATGTTGTGATCACTGCCCAAGCAATATGATCCAGTTATTACAACCATCGAGGCAAGCATTGTACAAAGCCCTAGTCCAACATTATACTGCCCTTAGAACCATTATAAGTGTATACAGTCCGCTTACTTTCATTTACAAGCCTTTATTAGTTGGGTCCATATCAGTTACAAAGTGACTTTAAGGGTTAAACCTAACAAACAGAATAGGAGCCCCACGAAGCGGGGATGCAAGGGCGAGCGTACTACCACCTACCAAGGTAGCTTGATGGAGCCTAGCAATAGAATTCTAATTGATAAAACTAGAACTCTGCAAAAACAAACTTATCTAAGTCCTTATGGTGTGAAACAATTCATGTGCTGCATATCAATTAAACAGACCTCCATCATAGGCAATCAACTTTAATACACCATTCTTTATAAAGAACGGACATAATGATTTATCAAGACTGAGAGTCTTTGGATCTAAAGCTTGGACAACGATAATACCGAAACAAGACAATTAAAGCAGACGACTGACGCGAATGGTTGGTTATAATATTGTTGGTTACAGATTTTGGAATCCAGAAGATAACACTATAATAGCATCAAAAGATTTCATATTTAAAGTACCTAAGTATTTATTAATAATTACATATAAAAAAAATACGTTGCGTTGGGGGACCGGAACAAAACGTAGATAATTAATAATTATGAGCGGTTCTGTGTTTTGAAAAATTCTAGCACCTTTTCCCCTGTCTTGTCCACCTTTTCCCCTGTCTTGTCGTCTATTCTTAGTAAGTAAAGCTTGTTGTAAAGACACATCCCTCAGACCACAAATAAACACATCTTTTACCAGACTGTCAGTGAATTCCCCAAACCCACATTTCTTTGCTAGATTCTTTAGCACTGTCATGAATTGCTCGCAGGCTTCATCATTTTGTTTTCGTGTTAAGAATCTTTGGTATGTAATGTCCACTTTTGGCTGAAAGTGTGTGTCTAATCTTTTCACCAATCCGGAAAGTTTTTCATTCTCAACCTTTGGCAATGACAGTATTACTTCCCTCTTAGAGTCTCTCCCTTCCATGGAATATCAAAATTGAAACTTTTCTTTTTTCTGACGCTTCTTCATAATATGCATCGATGTAACTGTTTATGCTATCACTAAATCTTTTCCAGTTTTCAACCATGTCGCCTCCATTCTCTAACCGCTCCACTCCAGCATTTGTATGCACCTCCGCCATTATGCAAATGTCTAAATCTTGATGATTTTACCACAAAAAAAAAGCATGTTGTTTGTGAAGCCCATTTTCACCCAGAAGATCTTAAAAAGTTGACAAACATACACAAGTGGAAATAACAATCAACAAATCAAACAGAAACAACTAGTGCTTCAGGGTCAAATGAAATTGATTTAATTATTGCCACTTCATCATGCCAAACAAATATTATCATTCATTCATCATTACATCACGGATAACCTAACTCAAACTATTCCTGGTTTTTCTGCAAGTACTCCATGCAAGAGGAAACTAAGATCTGAGTTATTAGAATGCAAAAAGCCTTTACGAGCAAATGAATCAGCAAATGTTTCACAAGAGATGTTTTATAAATTATGTTATCATTTTTTGCCTAAGGACTTTGCCGAACTTGTTAAAGCTCAAACAAACATAAAATATGCTAACAAAGGAAACAGATACTCAATAGTCTACAAAATGTTTTGCTTAAATTTATACTACGTAAGTCCACAAGCTTACCGTTTACTAGAAATAACTCTTTGTCTGCCCTGTAGAAGTACGTTAAATAAGTTATACATTGTCTACTCAATCACCGATGTCTACTCAAGTAAACGAAGAATTAATGACAACACAAAAATTAATAGTAAACAATATGTCGGAGAGAGAAAAACATTGCACTTTAGTGATGGACGCTATGAGTTTAACGTCTTTAATGATACATTAAACGACAAAATAATAGGCTTTCACGAAATAAATGCCGTTCAATCGCCGTCACCAGCAAAATATGCCTTAGCGTAGGTATTTTTGTGAAATGGAGCCTGCCAAATTGGCTTTTTTAAGTGGTAAAATCATCAAACGCGTCCACCCCCAGGGCAGGGCATCAGAAGGGATTGTCAGATTTGTACTGACTAAAATCCACGGTGTCCTTCAATAGCCCTTTACGTTCCAGGGTCACGGTATTCGTTATTCCCGCAACCCCGGCAGGCTTTGGCCCTCGAAGGGGGGCCCGTCATTGTGGTGACGCTCTTTGAGGCCCGCGTGAAACACAACGCGCTGTCAACCCGGGCATGGTTTATGGTCGTACAGCGAGTCGCCCATTACTCGCCGCCCACATAGCTCTGTTTCTCACACACAGACGAGGTAATAAAATTTACGAATACTACATAGGATTTACAGGTGGTTTAACGGCAATTCAGTGTTAATTTTCTAATAATGGAAGGCAAAGCAGGCAAATTCTTTGCGTTGAAAGAAGATCAGATGAAGAGCCTACTGTCGAATCTAGTGGCCAAAGATGATGAGAAATTATTGGATTAGGGTTAATGATGTCATCTGGGACTCTGTTGATGCCATTCGGGATGCTACCGCCTACCTGGGGTTTGATCCGAGGAAGATTATCCAGGAGTTTCTCAGGAAGGCTAAAGCAGAGCCAGTTAAAGAGGATGATAAGCCCCAATGGATCTGAATTTTACCTTTATGAGAGGTGTCATGCAGGCAGTGATTTGCTATTCTTAATAGCCAATTGGCTACGCCTTATTATCGGAATGTTAAAGCCGGAAAGTCGGAATGTTGATATATCTGATAACTTCACTCGCCCGCCTGACCGCCGCACAGTGTTCGGAATGATTATATTACGAGCTACTTTAGTTAAAAACATCATGGCAATATAAATTGAAATGTGCAAGCGAATAGGGTACAATAGTCGATAGTCGTAGAAGAATAACTGAGACGAAAGGCGAAGTTAAGCTGCAGAGTTTGCTTGATCATACATCACAAAGACTAGTTGAAAGTTCAGCTAGATGTAATAGCAGGTGTAGTGATCGATGATGGAAACAGCAAACTCTACCTTAAATCAAACACACCAAATGAGAAATTAAGATCGACAAAACGAGGAACAAGCTGAAGAGCAAGCCAATGAATAAGCAATTGCCGAACAGTCAATTTCAGTGCCAACGCATAAAAGGTAGGAAATACTTTTCGTCACTGTGCGTTTTATAGATGTGCAAATCAAGATCTGCATAGAAAAATTAAAAATCATTCATTGATCGAGCACAGCTTACATGTCCCTATCAGTGCAAGGGTTTGTAAAAATCATATCCGGACAAATGAATGGAACCATATAAAATATGATTGTGCAAAAACGACATTTTCACCAGACCAGGGCCCCAAGTCTGCTATTTTTTATAAATTCGTCATTCCAACACGATCCCATTGTAATTTTGATAAAAGTTTGTAATTTGCTAAATTCATAATGGTCGATCACTGGTCGGTCAGTGGTCTCGTAATGGAATCGTGGCAGAATGACATTGTCGTATTGCCATTATTATAAAACCCGGTAGTAGAAATGATTTTCGAAAAACTACTACTAAATTTGAACATTGACTCATGCCAGATTTCATGTAAATATAACAAAATGGTGCTTATAGAGCAAATTTCGGCTCTAATTGATTTCATGGAAAATCACCAAGACCTGGCGCTTGGCTACTGCAGCCGCACCAATGAAGGGCGAAGTTTATGCAAGCGATACTGGATGGAATACGCCCAAATTTTAAATTCCATATCGGTGGACTGCCCCAATAAAACGCCCGCAGAATGGCGCACAGGTTATTTAATAATAGGTATGCAAAATGTATAATTAATATAATTTTTGCACTTTTTTGGTTCTACAATGAATATAAAAGCAAAACATTAAAGAAAATTAAATCACAGAAGAGCGAAATAAGTGCAACAGGTAAGCATTCTTTTCTTCTGGCAGCCTTGCTGAATTATAGTGGAAAGCATATAGTAATAATTGTATAACTTGCATTTAAAGTGGTGGTACTGCAAAAAAAAATTCACTAACCCCACTCCAAGAGCGTTTATACACAATATTAGGGCGAGATGTAGGAGAGCCACTTCCAGGTGTCCGACACAACCCACTCACTGTAAGCGTTAGAACATTGGTTCTATCTTTTATTATCCATAACTGTTGTATTGCACGTTATGAAGTACTTCTAACTTGTTAACAAAACTAATATGTTGTTTACACAGTTGTTTAATAATTATGTGCTTTTTTATTTGCATGCTTACTCAACTGGGCACGCCGCAATCGCGGCGGTAAGACCCCTCTTTGAGGAGTGGCTGGAGAGAAGTCATGGCGTCCTTACCTTCCGCCTGACGCAGGTCCTCACCGGGCACGGGTGCTTCGGGAGGTACCTGTGTCTAATGCGGAAGGAGGAAACGTCTGGGTGTCACCACTGCGAAGATCGCCCGGAGGACACGGTGGAGCATACGGTGCAGGACTGCCCAGCTTGGGCAGTGCACCGACGTGTCCTCACGGCTGCGATAGGCGGAGACCTCTCGCGCCCGGCATTGGTTGCGGCCATGCTGCGGGGCGAGACGGAGTGGGAAGCGGTCGCCTCCTTCTGCGAAGCAGTAATGCTCGCGAAGGAGGAGGCGCGCCGCGAGCGAGAGAGGACAGAGTCCTCCCTCCGCCCCAACCGCGGTGTAGGACGCCCACGGCGACGGACGTCGCGAGACGATCTCCGGCCACCGTAGGCGCGGGCATGCGGGCAGCGAGTAAAGGGCAACTCGCTGCCCGACCAAGGACCATGCCCGGGTCGACGGCGCGTTGTGTCCCACGCGCGCCTCAAAGAGCGTCAGCATAATGACGGGGCCCCCCTCTCAGAGGGCCAAAGCCTGCCGGGGTCGCGGGATTATTCCCTTACCGTGACCCCGGAACATAACAGGCTATGAAGGACACCGTGGATTTTAGTCAGTAGAAGTCTGACAGTCCCTCCCGCCCTGCCCGGGGTTGGAGGACTCATTTGATGATTTTACCACGCTAAAAAAAAAAAAAAAAAAAAATGCTTACTCAACTAGCAAAAGATGTCGTAAGAATGCCAGCAGCACGTTTCTCATTCGGCTATTGATCGTGAGAAAAAGTCGAGAGATGGATCCAACCACGTTCTCTCGACGCAATTTGGGCGCACTTCTCTCAGCTATTTAGTGCTGTGAACATCGTAAGATTATCTTTGAATAGCCAAATTGTCGAAAGAATATAGAAATAATCGCAACTCGAAAGCTATTTAGTATCATATATTATTAATCGGAAGAAGCGCTTTCATTCGACAAATTTATCGTAAGATAGCAGTGCGGTTGCAATCTCTCGACTCTTTGATCGAGTGAATGCATCCAACTGGCATTCTTACGACATCTCGATCGGCTCTCGATCTGCGCATGGGTGTTTGTAAAAAGAAAATTAATCATTTAATGTAGGTATTACATTATTATTTGTGCCATACAATTTTAGTCTTAGATCGTGACCTAAAGTTAGCTCAAAGGTGTTACTTTCATGTGCGGGGTAAAATTTTTCGTCTATGTTCCTTACATTTTAGTTAATATTTTCATGGGCCGTAACATTTCTTAGTAAATTATGAATTAAAAATAATATTAATTTAATAATTTATCCAATTCGCTATTATTAGCAATTCACTTAATCATCACAAAGCATTCACTCGGCTTTTTAGCTGAGAGATAGAAATGCGGTTTCCATCTTACGACTTCTAGGACCGCCATTGCAGTTATAAGTTTGGGGTTCCTTAGCGTAAAACGTTAAATCCTTAATATTAGATCAAAGAGGAATTGGAAAGAAAATTAGATATAAACAAAATATTTTAGTGATTTATATTATAATATGACTGACTTTTTCATTAGATTAATAAAATTATAAGTTAAGTAATTTGAATTTGGTTCAGTGATTGGTCGCTGAAAGTGTAAGTACCTACATAGGTACCTTTAATCTTATACATTGCTTTTTTAATAAAGGTGATAATAAAATGGTAGTATACTTAGATGTGGATAAATTAATTACAAAAGTTGACTTAAAGAAGCTTAAGGAATCGCAATGGCCTTGGAAAGAAACACAATTTTCAATAATGCAGAAATGTTATGCTATCGGAATTACAGCCTTGATCAGCGGCGATATTTTCAAAAGTGGAACTAGTTGATGGTTTGCAAATTTCAAACATATTATCTACAGAACCCGCCCTTATATTTAGTTTTGTTTGCTCTTCTGTGGATGCGGGCAATGCAGATTCACTTTTCGCCGGAACCCTCCGCTTCTTTTATTGTTTTTTCCACTGATTCTAATCCATATTTATTCACTTAACGCAATACGGTAAGCGTACAGATGTCGTAACAAAATGGCGTTTCACAACCACCATTAGGTTGTAATAAAGCTTTCAAATTATGTTTTGAGCACCTTTTGGCGCTGAATTGATAATTTGAAAGCGTTTTCTCAACTTCAAAAATTTAGCGGAATGAAAGCCGTGTGAGAAGCTATCTTAGTAAGTGTCGGTATAGTAACTGAGGTGCTATTTTGTCGAATGAACAGCGTTTTCTCGATAAATATGCTGTAAGAAATACATGTCGAAAGATAGTATCATGAAAGCTACTCTTACGACAAATTAGCGATTCAGTTGCTTTCAAAGAGCTTTCATAGGACTTACGGTTGGTTGCTTACAGAGCTAAAAAGCGCTGAAGGGTAAAATGTCGAGAGAGCTGCTTTTAAACGGCTTTTTGAATTATGGAATCTTTCATACGACTGTCTTTCGATCTATAGTCGTAAGAGTAATTGCTCATAGGATCTCTTTGCTAGTTGGGTAGGTATCTATATTATTTATTTGTTCACCATCACATTTTGTGGACTTGCTTACTGTTTTAATAACTGT
Source organism: Agrotis clavis (assembly GCA_954870645.1). Lineage (NCBI taxonomy): Eukaryota > Metazoa > Arthropoda > Insecta > Lepidoptera > Noctuidae > Agrotis > Agrotis clavis. The sequence goes on from OX940925.1 coordinate 5,155,104, forward strand.
TTTTTTTTTTTTAAATAGCCTTCTATCACGCTTCCTGTGGTGCCTGCTAGTCCTACTACTAGTACTAATTTTCAATTTGAGAACAATTCTTTCTCGTAAGTGGTACTACCTTGGTAACTACTTTCTTAACTATTTTGATTACATTGTTTTTTATTATTACAGAATATTAGACAATCATGAAGTGCCTGTTACAATTGTCACAGATGAGCTTGTGGAAAATGTAGAAATAAGGTATATTTACTACAACTTTTTGCAAATGTGTCTAAATAAATAGTATAACACTAATGTCATTGTAATTGTTTATTATTCAGCATGGAACAGGAAATTTTGGGTCAGCCATCTACCACCGACCAGCCTCCAAAGCGACGCCATCGCCAAAGATCTGCACGGCGTTATGCAGCGGAAGGTAAAGATCTTGCAATTATTTGTTTTGACCATTTATTGCCGCACTAGGGCAAAGTGTGTTGCCTGATGTAACAAAATATATATTTTTTATAGATAGAGATGGAGACCATACAGTTCTCGAAGCTGCTCAATCAAGGCTGGAGGCTATTGAAGCCAGGAACGCCGAGGCTACTTGAAAACAGGCTCAGGCAACCAATAACCTAGCTGCAGCCATTGAACGACTGATTAAGATTAAAAAAATTTTTATTTCGGAACCATAAAAAAAAAGAATAAATACAACAAGTAGATCGATGATAGCTGCAAAAGTATAAAACTGCAGCGCAGCTACCAACGCCCTTCTACAGAAACAGAATGGAATTGATGCTCCGTGCAAAGTATTACTTAAATTTTATACAAATAATAAAGCAAAACAGAAAAAATAAAAAAGTTATAAAAGGAAAAGAATGAAATCAAAATAGGACAAAATATAATCATTTGGGGTGTGTGGGTGGGTGTGTGTCAATGAAGTGTGTTGTGTGTGTGTTTATGACATAATGTGTGTTGTGTGTGATTTTGTAGGGGTGTGTGAGAGAGTGATGAATATTTCAAACCTCCACAAGTTTCTCTGTGTCATCGTAATTTTGCGATTTTAACCATGAGACAAGTTTCATTTTGCATTTGGTTTTTTTTAATGGGTAGATGTTAAGGCTTTTGTTTAGTTTATTGTATATTTTAGAACTTATGTGTTTGTAATGACGACTTGCAACTAAGGTTCTACGAGACTCAGTGTTACAGACCCTATTCGAGCGGCGGGTAGAACAGCATCTAGGGTCAAAGGTAAGTTGGCTGTGCTTGCGAAGAACAGTCCGAAGGACAAAAAGCTGCCTGACTGTGAGAACCTGGCAGAGGGTATACAGAGCGGATGTAGAAAAACGAGTCGGTTTCCTTGCCATCACCTTCAGGACAGCTCTCTGCGCTCGTTCTGCCCGTAGCATCACTGTTTTTCCAGCGCCACCCCAGACTGTTAGGCAATACCCCAGGATAGATTGAGCAAGTGCAAAGTAAACAGTTAATAAACAGCTGAAATCGGCCGCGCCTCTAAGTTTTTTGAAAATAAATATTAGTTTTCTCACACGAGCCACGGTTGAACTAATATGTTGGTTCCATTTCAGGTTGCTGTCAAGAGTGATGCCAAGATATTTGATAATGGATGTATTTTCTAACTGTTGACAGCCACAATTTACTGTTAAGTCTGGGCAGGTGTGCGCACGAATTCTAATCGGTGTTGAGGGCTGACCTGCCTTCGTGGGGGAGAATGTAATAAATTTAGTTTTATTGACATTTAGAGTAAGGAGATTTGCGGTCAGCCATCTCATGACGGTGCTCAGCGCAAACTCTGCGTTGAGTTGAGTTTCTGTCCAGTCCCGGCCATGGACAATCAGTGCTGTGTCATCGGCATAGGCTATAATTTTGCAGTTGGGTAAGGATAACTGACACAGTTCATTCCCAAAAATGAGAAAAAGTGGGGGACCCAAAACGCTGCCCTGGGGGACACCAAAAGTAATAGTCTCCTCTTTGCTGAGATAGTTTCCAAGCTTTAAAATTTGTTTTCGATTGGTAAGATAGCTCTTGAATAGATCGTGGGCCATCCCGCGAATACCAAGATGCTCTAACTTTGAAAGAAGTAAGGGAATTGAGACAGTGTCGAAGGCTTTGGATAGGTCTAAAAAGATTGCAAGGGTTTTATATTTATTTTCCCAATGGCCAATAATTGTTTCCGTAAGTTCTAGTACAGCGTCTTCGGTGGATTTTCCACTCCTAAAACCAAACTGATTATTTGAGAGAAGGTTGAATTTATCTAGATATTTTGTGAGTCTACGATTTATAACTTTTTCGAATAGCTTTGAAAGGGTACTTAACACCGAGATGGGTCTGTAATTAGCAACGTTATCCTTGTCTCCCGATTTATAGATAGGGTGGACAATTGCAGTTTTGAAAACATCAGGAAAAGTTCCTGTTGAAAAGCACAAATTAAAAAGAAATACGAGTATCGGAATGAGAATGTGGCGAGTCCCCTTCACGATAGCGGAGGAAATACCGTCAAATCCAACAGCAGAGTTGTTTTTGAGGCTAAGGATAATATTTTCAAGCTCAACATCATCTACGCTCTGGAGGGCCATTGATTTTGGCAAGGACGGTGTGTGAGGAACCTGGGTCTCGAGGTTGGGACGACTATCTGAAAGATGTTTATAGAGGACAGAGTGTTTGATTTTAGCAGCCAAGACTCCGCCAACATTCGCAAAATAATTGTTGACTTTGTCCACGGTCTGTGATGGTTCTGTACTGCAGGTTAGCAGCTCAGAGGCCGAGTCTCTGCTTTGACCCAGACATGCTACCCGTTTAATAAGCTTCCACGTAGCTTTTGGATCATTTCTGGCCCGCTGAAATTCAGAGCGGTCATATTCACGCTTGACTTTTTTTAAGAGATTGTTGCAGAAGGTGCGATAGCGACAGAAGATTAATTTGTGTGTCTCAATCTCTGGATGTTTTTTAAATTTGCGATGCAACTTATCCCTGTGATGGATGCACCTCAGCAGGCCAGGAGTAATCCACGGTGTAATTATGCGCTTTCTACTGGGGATCTGTGAAGCATGTGAGTGTGATTTGATGGCTAGGGATATAGTGGAAACAAGAGATTCCGCAGCCTCATTTGGGTTATGACACTGGAAGATAAAGGAAAAATCCGTGTCATTAATTTTCTGAATAATCAGAGGTAGGTCAATTTTTAATCTAGTAGGGCGGGGTGTTTTGGTTTTTACATTGAGGTTGCAGAAAATAATAATAGGGGAGTGGTCAGTGATGAGAGAATCAATGATAAGTGCAGTAGCAGAGTTTGGAGTGCGGAGTATTACATGGTCTAGGCAGTTTGAGAGTCTAGTTGGAAGAGTGTAGGCAGGCAGCATTGCATAGGATGCTGTGAGATTGAGATATTCGTCAGCGTTTGGGTCGGTGCTCCCGTCTGTGATGTTGACGTTAATGTCACCAATGATGGCTACAGTTTTAAATTGAGTTAGAGCATTAAGCAAGCTCTCTAAACTGCCAAGGAAATTAGACAAATCTCTGTATGAAGGAGAACGATAAACTGCAATAAAGGCAGCTTTGTTTGAGAATTTAAGAAGAAGAACGTTTGCCTCATTAAATATAGGCATTTCGACAGTAATTTTAAAGCATTCCCTCACATAGACAACCACGCCCTCATTCTGAGTTTTAAACGACGAAGTGTGTGAGTTGTATCCTTTTAGTAAGGGAGTAGTTGGGCATTTGCTCAACCAGCACTCAGTCAGGATAATAATGTCCGGCAAGTACGTCAGTCTACTCATAAATACCACCAAATTATCAAAGTTGTGGTTAAGGCTACGAATATTAGTGTGCAATATTTTAAGATCATGAAGAGAACAATTTAAGAACTTATCGCTTGCTTCCGGGGAACAAGTATAGCAATTTGAGATTGCAATTTGCTCAACCTCATTTGTGATTACTGTTAGATCATCCATTTATTGACTATAGTATCAAAAAGGTTACAAATTTTTAGGATAGGTCCATACTTGTGGCCGCCATGTAACAGCCGTAGCTTTATTGAGTCCGCAGAAGAGTGACTTAGTGAATGGTTTACTAAGCAATAGTCTGCTAAGTCTTTTTTTTCGGGGGGATAAAAAGAGTTTATGAATGTTGGAGAATTGGGTGCGAATGTGTGAGAATGTGATTTGGTGTGAAAGGTCAGTAGTGTATACATAAGAGGATTGAACAATAGTCCCAAATTCAAAATATTTAAACTTATAACAATAGATTTGCAAACAATATAAAAACATTAACTTTATAAGGTAAAAAGGAAATAAAGTTGTAAAATAATAATAAGCTTGCATATAATATAGTCATGCGGCTTTTTTAATACGACTAAGATCCGCTTCGTTATGCACTTGAAAATAAGGACATCCGGGTTTTTCTCGTACTAGGATCTTTCCATGTGAGACCCAACAGAACTGAAACTCGTTTGTTTTTGCAGCGTCTCGGGCCAGAAAGAACAGCCTTTTGTTCTTAGATGATAAATTTTCAGAAACGTAAATTTGTTTTGCAGGACCAGCAATTTTCAGATGTTCCGTTGTTAATTTAAAACTATTCTTGTTGTGATTTCTGAACTTAACTAGGAATTCTTCCTTCATAATTACAGTGGTAAAATCTACAATAATTGTTTTATTGGCAGGATCTTTTGTTTTTATGCGATATATGTCCTTCACATCCTTTGGTTGAATTGGAACGTTCAGTAGGCTACCAGCATCAATGACAGTATTTACTAGAGAGGCCTTTGATTCTTCTTTGGCACATGGAATATTCCGTATCTCTAAACAGGAGGACCTCGAACTCTGCTCCATTTTATCCAGTTTATTTTCGAGGTTGCTGATATGTGATAGATTTTCCTTGCGCGCCGTTTCGAGCAACTCAACTTGAGCTTTAAGGTTGTCGTGCTGAGCTGAGAGGTGGTCATAGGAGTCACGAATGCTATTTACTAGTGAAAACAACTTTTCGTATCTCTCATCCTGGTGGGTCTTAAACTCTAGAAACATTTGCTTCATTTCTGACATAAAAGTGCATAATCTGCTCTCTTCACTATTCTCCAGTCGCCTGCGCTTAGCATTTCGGAATTTTATGTTTGGTGAGTTGTCATCAATAGGTGAATCCGGTCTTGTAATTAAATTAGGTTCAGAAGAACTAAGTGGAGTGAAAAGCGCCTGTTGGGAATTGGCTGGCAATGTCGGTGTCGGTGGTGTGCGAGTTAACAGACTTTTATCGGTATTCATGTTTTTTTTTTTTTAAGTTGATTATGTTGACTATGTTACTAAGTCGCCCTCTGTCGGCACGTTATTAACTTATTTGATAGCCGATGTTCTTAGGTAATAAATATGGTGAAATTAAATCTCGCAAAAAGTCATCAGTTGCGTGCCTTGGGTTTGAACTTGCGACGCGGGAGCGAACGTCCGTGTTGTGTAGGTGGTTAAGCCTCTCAACCACGAGGTATTTATTAAACCAAGTTGAAAATAACTATTGTATGGTAAGGGTCAAAATTTTTTTCTTTTCAAAGAGGGTGATACGTTTGTCTATTTTGACGAGACTTTTTTTTTTTCTTCACTTGACGTAGGTACACGGTACACCTTTGTTTGATACACTAATTTAGACACATAATAATGTTGTTGCTATTGAATAAATGTTCACATTGAGTACTTTTGGGTGATTAATTGTGTTTATTTTGGTACTCTCACTGTTGTTTCACTTTTAACTGTCACAGATGTGGTTTGTTTATAATAGCCTAGGTTGCTATTTTATTACAAATTATTTATGTCGCTTCTGAATTAATAGCTTGGATAACGTTTGCACTTGTTTATTAGACTCATATACACGTATTTTAATTATTTTGAGCACCAAAGTAGGGTTTTTTATATTTTAAAATTGAATGTAAACACGGAGCGTATTTAACGAGGTGTCAAGCGGGGCAGCGCCATCTACCCAATCAATGACTGAGCTCCACCACAGAAAACATGGTGGACCTTATTAGGCCAATTTGTGACATCCGTGCCAAAAAAGGTAATTACTGTTGATTTATAGCTAATTCATCTTTATGGTTTCACCCAAAATCTGAACTTCTACTCATCCTGTGTGCTACCACAGGCTCTGGAACTTCGGAACAAAAATTTTCGCCGTAGACTTTTGAGTTTTAGTGTCTAAACACACTATGCCGAACGTACGCGACCGAAGTTCCGCGGCTGATTTTACGTTCCAACGTATTCGGCTGATATGACACACCATAAGTGCCGAACTTACGCGGCAGAAATTCAGTTGCTTATTATACAGTGAGTTAGGTGTGGTTAACCTTTTGAGCGCCAGGGTCACAAATACGTGACAAGCGAAAACTGTCCCTGAGCGCCAACGACACAAATATGTGACAAAAACAGCGGTACATTAAAACACGAAATAAACTATTTAAACATTACTTTAATGCCTATTTATTTATATACCTGTAAAATAGAAGGTCCAAAATTTATTTATTTCCATAAAACTAATTAAATTGCATTATAAATATTGAGAAATTTTACGTTAAAAAGAAAGAAATAAACTCTGAAAAAAGAATGTCCTCACACGCCAGAGTCATAACTGCGTGACCGCTAGTGATGTAGCGCATGTTGGATAATATCATTATTTCAAATCAAAGATCGATTCGAAACTTTCCTCTGGAATATATTATTTTAGGTATAATTTGGTACTAGGATAAAGCAGCATTAATTTTATAAAACCAGTCTTAAAAATCATTCAATAAGCTACATAGTCAAAAATAAAATTTGGTTGGGTCGAATTTCGATATTCACTAATCCCAACTCAAGCGCATCCCTAACGCAACCCGAATTATCAGTACCCTGTACGCCATGGTCACGACTAGACGACAATATCGTGACGTCACAAGCGCGGCGACCAGAAATTTGTGAAGTGAATGAATAATATTTATGATTAATTTACTTGTGATATCGAGTTCAAGATTTATATTAAGTGACTATTATAATGAGTGGGAATTTAATGACTACGGAAGAACTTCTTCGCATATTAGAAGGAGTCTCAGATGACGAAGAATTTTTGGAAACAGAATATTTGGACGAATCTGATTTAGAGGTAAGTTATTTTTATCTGCTTTTATTTTAAAAATTTTGAGCAAATATTAATCTTATTAAAAATCACGATGAAATCTGTAAGTGTGGCCTAGTATTGGTGTTTGTAGACCGAAAGAAACATATTTTTTACAGAAATAAGTTACTTTTGAGAATATTATTGTTGTAAAAAAATAGATACAGCCGTTATACAGAGTTTTTAAGTTGATATATCTCGAATCGAATTGGAACGTTCAGTAGGCTACCAGCATCAATGACAGTATTTACTAGAGAGGCCTTTGATTCTTCTTTGGCACATGGAATATTCCGTATCTCTAAACAGGAGGACCTCGAACTCTGCTCCATTTTATCCAGTTTATTTTCGAGGTTGCTGATATGTGATAGATTTTCCTTGCGCGCCGTTTCGAGCAACTCAACTTGAGCTTTAAGGTTGTCGTGCTGAGCTGAGAGGTGGTCATAGGAGTCACGAATGCTATTTACTAGTGAAAACAACTTTTCGTATCTCTCATCCTGGTGGGTCTTAAACTCTAGAAACATTTGCTTCATTTCTGACATAAAAGTGCATAATCTGCTCTCTTCACTATTCTCCAGTCGCCTGCGCTTAGCATTTCGGAATTTTATGTTTGGTGAGTTGTCATCAATAGGTGAATCCGGTCTTGTAATTAAATTAGGTTCAGAAGAACTAAGTGGAGTGAAAAGCGCCTGTTGGGAATTGGCTGGCAATGTCGGTGTCGGTGGTGTGCGAGTTAACAGACTTTTATCGGTATTCATGTTTTTTTTTTTTTAAGTTGATTATGTTGACTATGTTACTAAGTCGCCCTCTGTCGGCACGTTATTAACTTATTTGATAGCCGATGTTCTTAGGTAATAAATATGGTGAAATTAAATCTCGCAAAAAGTCATCAGTTGCGTGCCTTGGGTTTGAACTTGCGACGCGGGAGCGAACGTCCGTGTTGTGTAGGTGGTTAAGCCTCTCAACCACGAGGTATTTATTAAACCAAGTTGAAAATAACTATTGTATGGTAAGGGTCAAAAATTTTTTCTTTTCAAAGAGGGTGATACGTTTGTCTATTTTGACGAGACTTTTTTTTTTTCTTCACTTGACGTAGGTACACGGTACACCTTTGTTTGATACACTAATTTAGACACATAATAATGTTGTTGCTATTGAATAAATGTTCACATTGAGTACTTTTGGGTGATTAATTGTGTTTATTTTGGTACTCTCACTGTTGTTTCACTTTTAACTGTCACAGATGTGGTTTGTTTATAATAGCCTAGGTTGCTATTTTATTACAAATTATTTATGTCGCTTCTGAATTAATAGCTTGGATAACGTTTGCACTTGTTTATTAGACTCATATACACGTATTTTAATTATTTTGAGCACCAAAGTAGGGTTTTTTATATTTTAAAATTGAATGTAAACACGGAGCGTATTTAACGAGGTGTCAAGCGGGGCAGCGCCATCTACCCAATCAATGACTGAGCTCCACCACAGAAAACATGGTGGACCTTATTAGGCCAATTTGTGACATCCGTGCCAAAAAAGGTAATTACTGTTGATTTATAGCTAATTCATCTTTATGGTTTCACCCAAAATCTGAACTTCTACTCATCCTGTGTGCTACCACAGGCTCTGGAACTTCGGAACAAAAATTTTCGCCGTAGACTTTTGAGTTTTAGTGTCTAAACACACTATGCCGAACGTACGCGACCGAAGTTCCGCGGCTGATTTTACGTTCCAACGTATTCGGCTGATATGACACACCATAAGTGCCGAACTTACGCGGCAGAAATTCAGTTGCTTATTATACAGTGAGTTAGGTGTGGTTAAATACAGAATACGTTGCCGCCGAATTTCCGCTGAACTTACGCCCGACTGAAGTTCGGCTGTACGCTATAACGCAACGTAATTTCGGCATAATGTGTCGCCAGTAATTTAAATAGCATTGCAGGCGTAATAATAATATTTTTAATCACTGTTGCGCAATGGCAAAGGAATAATCGTATACAGCCTGAAACGCCGTACTCGGTATTGCTTATTTAATTTATATAATAATTACTACTGAAACTTTTCTGAAATTAATTTTGGGAAAAATATTTAATAAAACAACCAATTAATTACATATTAAAACATTTATTTTTCAATATCCTTTTAAATTTTTCGAATGCTTGTTTTTGCATCGCAGGCAAATAAGGAAAATTGTTAAATAAATTTATCATATTGCACCAGTTCATTATTGTAAACCTCACAACGAATGAAATGAAATGATTCAGGTTAATTGTCTTGTGTTCGGTACAATGAATGAAATCAAATGAATACATACTTGGAACCAATAAAATCAATCACTTTTGACGGAACATTATTTTTATGAGCATTTTGTTCAAATTATGCATTTGTTACTAACTATCACTGAACCAAAACACCTCACTGCACCTTTGAATGGGTAATTTAGTCTTTTTTTTGCTGCCGTATATTCTCGATGGTTTATCGATCGCCTCTTTCCAAAACCGATGGTGAAGTGATTTTTCTACAACTGCTATTCTCAGGATGTTCACAGATCTTCCATCTGCATAATGAGATGGAAAAGAAAAAACATTATGTTTATAGTCCAGTCATTAAAGCCTAAACCCGAAAATAATTAGTAACTTGCTGAAATTTTAAGGGGTTCTTAAGGAAGGTAAAATAACATACCGGGTGATTTTGCAGCGTTCTGGGGTGTACGGAAAGGGTTGAAAAGGGGTGAAAAGGGGTTTTTTGCTAATAACATTGCCAAAAAAATTAGTAACACGCTGCAAATTTGGAATAAGGTTGTTCTTACGGTTTTGTAACGTGTATTAAATTTGCAGCGTTTTGCAACATACGGAACATTGTTTTTTTTTCAAAACACTGCAATTAGTTAAAAACAGGGGTAAGAAAATTAGTAACACGCTGCAAATTTGGAATTAGGTTGTTTTTACCGTTTTGTAACGTGTATGAAATTTGCAGCGTTTTGCAACATACGGAACATTGTCTATTATTAAAAAAACAATGAAATTATTTAATCACACGGGTGAAAAAAATTTGTAACTCGCTGTAAATTTGTAATTAAGTTGTTTTTACCGTTTCGTAACGTATATCGCACTGTTTTTTTAGTAATAAACAATGTTCAATTTGTTGTAAAACGCTGCAAATGCGATATACCTTACGAAACGGTAAAAACAACTTAATTACAAAATTTACAGTGAGTTACAATTTTTTTTCACCCGTGTGATTAAATAATTTCATTGTTTTTTTAATAATAGACAATGTTCCGTATGTTGCAAAACGCTGCAAATTTCATACACGTTACAAAACGGTAAAAACAACCTAATTCCAAATTTGCAGCGTGTTACTAATTTTCTTACCCCTGTTTTTAACTAATTGCACTGTTTTGAAAAAAAAACAATGTTCCGTATGTTGCAAAACGCTGCAAATTTAATACACGTTACAAAACCGTAAGAACAACCTTATTCCAAATTTGCAGCGTGTTACTAATTTTTTTGGCAATGTTATTAGCAAAAAACCCCTTTTCACCCCTTTTCAACCCTTTCCGTACACCCCAGAACGCTGCAAAATCACCCGGTATGTTATTTTACCTTCCTTAAGAACCCCCTAAAATTTCAGCAAGTTACTAATTATTTTCGGGTTTGGGCTTTAATGACTGGACTATTAGTATAACAAAATATGAACCTCGGAGTGATTCATGAGGGTGTTTTATGTAGTTTAAACCAGTTGAGTTTTATGAAAACATTAATGTATTCAGTAATACATATTATGTTTGCATGTATCTGTACAATGAATTCTCTTAAAAAGATCTATGAAACTAAAGGAAGAATATATCTCTATGCCTCCTACCACGCGGTCAAAATCTAGCACCTATACAAAATAACAATTTGCAAAACGTTTCTTTTTATACTAGCCATTGCCAGCGGCTACGCCCGCGTTTATTCCGAAAATTAATTACCAATAATTTAATACTGGGATAAAAGGCAACAGTCTGGTTTACAAACATCCATCTATCCTTTGGTATTTATAATATTAGTTAGAAGTAAGGTTAAGGAAGAAAGAACTAATCATAACTGATGTTTCATCATAATATTTACCGGTATATTGCCGAGTTGCTGTTCCACTCAAAATCTCATCTTCAGTAAACAGGGAAGGATAGGCACTGCCAATGAGACGAGATTTAGACGTAATGAACTTCTTTTCGAAGTGTTTTTGAAAACAAAAAGCTTCATCATGGTTTAGTTTAGAGTTTAGACACTTTAACCACACAGCGAGTCACCAAGGAGTCTTCTCTCATTAGGTACACGGGAAATAATGCAAAATAGCGTCCTGTCGCGAAGATTTATAAACGGCGCCATATTAGATTTGGTGATACGTCACCTACCCTATAACCAGCGGACAACTGAGACGCTTCTAACGACACCTCATTTGTCATGTAATGATAAGTAGATTAGAAGTTATGAGGGAACAAACAAACATACAAACATACATACCGGTCAAAATCATAACCCTCCTTTTGGCTTTGCCGTAGTCGGGTAATGAAAATAAGTAAGTAAAACGCACTTCTATCAGTAGACTAGCTACTGTCCGCGGTTTCACCGCGTTTTGTCAGGCGTTTGGCCCAAGGCAGTAGACCTCGTCAGTTTCCTTGGGGAGCGCGTGGAACCAGACGTTTCAACGACTCTGGCTTTGTCCTTAGTCGGACGGCGACCTACCTACATTACTCGCCGTCCGCAAGTCAATGGGTACGGTTAGCCGATACAATATCTGAGAAGCACTAAAAGAAAAATGGCGTATGCTGAGCAGCATAGGCTGAGACAGCTGTCAAAATGCTTCACTCTCGTCTGAACTCAGCATGGTTTCAGCCGATAATTTAGTCAGCATAGGCTGAATGCTGTTCAGCACTTTCGATTTCTGTTCAGATTTTATATCGGCTAACCGTACCCAATGCCTATGGTAGCCGGATATCCGGATATCTGGACGATGTCCGCCGCCCTGGGCGTCTTCGGCGGTTGTTGGTGAGCGAGTTTTTTTTTTTTGCGTGGTAAAATCATCAAATGAGTCAACAGCACATAATCATAAAATCATCAAATGAGTCAACATGATTACCCCGGGCAGGGCGGGAGGGACTGTCAGACTTGTACTAACTAAAATCCATGGTGTCCTTCAATAGCCCTTTATGTTCCGGGGTCACGGTAAGGATATAAGTCCCGCGACCCCGCCAGGCTTTGGCCCTCTGAGAGGGGACCCCGTCATTTTTGCTGACGCTCTTTGAGGCGCGCGTGGAACACGACGCGTCGTCGACTGGTGAGCGAGGTAGAGGATGTCCTCACTCGATCCAATTGCGTTCCTCATTCCCTTCGCCTTCCGCGATGATTTATTTTTACTATTTGTTAGCATAATGACGTTAATCAAATCAGTGCCACACCTATAAAGGTGTGGGCTGACTGGAAAACGAAAACAAAAAAAAAAAACTTGATGATAAGGCGTAATGCCAGTGGAACTGGTGGTGGTCCAAGCAGAAGACAGCAACTTATAGCATTAGAGGAAGTAGTGGTGTAGGTAAGTAGATACTCTCTATAGTCCCCAGTCGTGTCTATGTCAAGGCGAATGAATACCCGCCATGTTTTGCTATGCTATAATATTTTATTAATTAACGTTCTTAATCCAAATAAAACGACTTTACATGGTATCAGAAGTGCTTTAAACCAAATAGGAGAGGTAATAAGTGAATAAGTAGTTATAAAATGGCTACAAACGACGCAGTATCGGGAATGAAGCCGCCAGCTAACCTACAAATTGACTCGGACAAATCCACGTGCTGTAAAGGTGGCTACAGCAATTCGAATGGTACGCTATAGCTATACAATTGGACAAGAAACTAGCAGAGGTCCAAGCTGCATTTATGGCTGTGCTAGGCTCAGATGCTATAGAAATATACAACAGCTTCAATCTCACCCAAGAAAACCAAAATAATCTAGAAGTCATCAAAAACATGATTGCAATTTTGTCAGAATAATACAAACTAGTACGACTACAACTTTACTAAGTACCATACTTTCGGGCACGCCGCAATTGCGGCGGTAAGACCCCTCTTTGAGGAGTGGCTGGAGAGAAGTCATGGCGTCCTGACCTACCGCTTGACGCAGGTCCTCACCGGACACGGAAGTTTCGGGAGGTACCAGTGTCTGATGCGAAAGGAGGAGACGCCTGGGTGTCACCACTGCGAAGATCGCCCGGAGGACACGGTGGAGCATACGGTGCAAGACTGCCCAGCTTGGGCAGAGCACCGACGTGTCCTCACGGCTGCGATAGGCGGAGACCTCTCGCGCCCAGCATTGGTCGCGGCCATGCTGCGGGGCGAGACGGTGTGGGAAGCGGTCGCCTCCTTCTGCGAAGCAGTAATGCTCGCGAAGGAGGAGGCGGGCCGCGAGCGAGAGAGGACAGTGTCCTCCCTCCGCCCCACCCGCGGTGGTAGACGCCCACGGCGACGGACGTCGCTAGATGATCTCCGGCCACCGTAGGCGCGGGCATGCGGGCAGCGAGTAAAGGGCAACTCGCTGCCCGACCATGGACCATGCCCGGGTCGACGGCGCGTTGTGTCCCACGCGCGCCTCAAAGAGCGTCAGCATAATGACGGGGCCCCCCTCTCAGAGGGCCAAAGCCTGCCGGGGTCGCGGGATTATTTCCTTACCGTGACCCCGGAACAGAAAGGGCTATTGAAGGACACCGTGGATTTTAGTCAGTAGAAGTCTGACAGTCCCTCCCGCCCTGCCCGGGGTTGGAGGAATCATTTGATGATTTTACCACGCTAAAAAAAAAAAAAAAATGCCTAACTTTAATTCTCTATTTAAATTGATTCTTCTTAAGAGCAAACCCATCTAAAATAACATTTAGTATTATTGATAAATCAATTTTAGTTATTTTTATTAGCCAAGTGAGGAACCAAATGAAAGGACGGAAATAATTATAGATGATCCAAAAATTTATAAACATAAGATTCTTTACTTCCCAGAATATGACCCTTATTAGTGTCACTACCGTTGGTGATAGTTAAATAATTCAGCATGCTATTCCTCATAGTTTCGAACTTGGCCACCCAGGCCCTGTTGAAAAATTTTTCCTGTATATTTATTTATTTAATTAGCAATGTAGGAGCTCGTGGTTAATTATTGCAGACGCATAGGCCGATCTTCCGGGTTAAGCCGTGCTTGCCGAGGCTGGTCTGTGGATGGGTGACCATCTGTCATAGCGAGTTTCCTCTGTGCCTCGGAAAGCACGTAAAGCCGTTGTTCCCGGATGTCATTTGTAGATCTTTGACAGTCGTTACTGTTAGTCAGAAGCTGTAAAGTCTGACAACCAGTCCTACCATGGGGTATCGTATTGCCCAGTTACTGGGTTGTGGAGGTCCGACAGGCAGTCGCTCCATGTAAAATACTGATATCCAGCTGCATCTGGTTTGATTAGAAGCCAACCCCAATATAGTTGGGAAAAGGCTAGGCAGATGATAAGGTTAGCCAACAATTCTTTACACAAAACATACATAAAATTGATACCAGTGATTTTAATACACGCTGTTTTTTTGCATTTTCGTCAAACTTCAGGTGGTTGTCACAAAAGTCATAAATAATCAATTGAAAGTACAGTACCGGGCAAAACTAATAAGGGCTGCTTTTTTTGTTGTTGAAATTTTACAGTATTTCAGAATTAAACCCTTAATTCAATACAAATGAAAGAGAATCACCCGACTACGCAGTCCGCGCGTACGCACACAGCGATGAGCAGCTGGTGTGCGTGAATTGAATCTACTACTCTTGAAGAAACTAGTTCACACTTACGGATTTCAGTAAAAAGGAAAAATAAAATAAAAAATACCTACCTATTTTATTGTTGATTTGGGTCGAGAATCATTAGTATAATCACGTCCTTGAATTTGACTAGGTTGCAGATCAGCACATTGTATAAGTGCATCAATTTCTTACAGGCTAACACCACATCCACTAATTATTATAAAGTTGTGATGAATAATAATAATCATAATCTAAATTTACTCGATAGTGCTTTATTTTAACATTTCTTATTCATTTACAGTAGCTCCGACACCAAAACCACCGACATCACCCCCATTGGAACTTGAAGCGACATCTGACCTAGCACCCCTGCCTCCGCCACGAACTCTTAACGAACGACTCGAACACGAGCAGCCTCTGAATTTGTATCCATCGAGCAAACCCGCCTTCGCCTGGAAGACGCCCGGGACAAGCATACACATGAGCGGGACATGGAGAATCTCAGGTTGGAGACTCAGAGAATGGGTGTCTCACAGAAACATAATGCACTATTCAGACTATTAATCAATATAGGTCAAGCGATTAGATCATTTTAATCATCTCAACTAGGTGACATTTATTTGTTTTGATTTAATATTCGATTGTTTTTAATAGTTAATTATTTTTTGGTCTTGTATTGTTTAATTTTGTGAATTTAAGTAATTATTGAATATTACCTACATTGTATAAAAAAAAAAATATTGAAAATTAAAACAAGATTTTTTTCCAACATTAAATTTCATGGATTTCCGCAAAGTAACTCTTGATTCTATGTCTCTTAGATGCGAATGTGATCAATGCTTACATTACTTACACAACAATACATCCAATTACGGTTCACTAGCATAGGGACTTTCGGCTGAACTTGGCCCGTGCCTTGACATATGGTTACACGGCCAAAACACGCACATTGGTTCAGTTTAACCCTACAAGCCTCCCTGTTTTGTGGTACCCTGGGTACCACACGAGGGACGATAGTTTAAGATACAGAATTCCAGAAATTTGTAAACATGCTGTGTCCAAGACACCCGTTACTAACAAGTAAACGTTGTTAGAAACCTTATTGCCGAAAATGTATGAAAAAGAAAAAGAACAAGTAAAATAGAAAGAAAAATAAATAATAACAGTTTTACCTCAATCACCGCTCATTATATTGAATCAAACATAGCGGAAACAAAATTGGAATCTACATTATACTGATTGGATGCATACTCGTAGAATACTCAGAGCGGCACACAAGTACAAATCTGGTTTACTTTTTAAAAATCTCCTTATGGAATGGAAAATCAATAGTAAAATTACTGCAATCGCAAGCGATAATGCTGCAAACATTTATTTAGCAATTTAATCGCTACATGGCCCTCGTATGACTACCAATTTAATGTCTGGACTTTAAAAGAGACAGTGACCTCCGAGTTTGTTTCGGCTGTTTCTTCTCAGATAAAAAAAAACTTTTTCAAAAAAGTTTTTTTTTCAATTAAAAAAGTGTTTAGGTATCTGTCTGATTATGAGCTTGGCACTATTACCAAATATTCGAATGTATTGGTCAACTGAATTGGGTATTCCTCTAATTATTATAAATGACTAGCGGCCCGGTACGTGCTACGCTACTTTGACAGCAAAATCCACATTAACAAAATGATCCACCATTTATTGAATTCATTTGTTACAAAAAATGTGACAAATGAAGAACCGCTCAACCGATTTTGAACAAAACTCACATAAACCATTTACTAAATAGTCCGAACAAATCCTAAAAATTTGGTTTGGATAAGTGAGCCCCTTCTTAATTATAAAATTACAACGAAAAGTGGCATTGATTTTTTATATATTAGATTTAAATAAAATCTGCCAGTTCCTGCATTTCAACGATGTTGACGATATCTTCACACAACACACATTGGTTGAGACACATCACACAGAGTAAATTTCACGAAATAATAAATTATCGCTTTTTATTCTTTCAGCATGAAATGGTCATTAAGCTGAACAAACTATTCCTAAGAATTCAGTGATCGCCAAATATGAGGGGGGGGGGGGGGAAACGAATTAATTACACGCTTAAAAAATCATACCAGGACAGGGTGTGCTGTTTGAGTTATTGTCTTTAATACCAACCAAGCGACCCATAAATGCTATCCATAAATGCATGTTTAATAAACTAATGACTCATAAAAAATGATATGAGGCACAAAAAGCGAAAAGAAGAGTTTACAAAAGATTATTTCGAAAAATAATCTTTAGAGACATGAATGATCCAGATTATGTTGTCATGCTCCCTTAGTTGACATTGCTTGCGGTAGCGTCGAGGGTCGGGTTGCCTCCTACCCACTTACATGGCGTGGGGGAGTAGCTGATCTTTGCGTTATACTCGTGAACGGGTGCTGCTTGTGGTGTCTGGTCGACTTGCTGATCTTTGGTTTTGTTATATGTAATTTAATTTATTTTCTAGTTGTTTTTTACTATGATGGATGGTCCTAGTTTATCTTTATGTGCCTTCTAGTCACGATTGAGGTGTAATCTCGGATTGATGTACAATGTGAATGTTCTATTAAATTGTATAAATCTTGATTCTTCTAACCGTACAGACAGATGTGTTGCTGGGGAGTTTGTTCCGCCACTTCTTCTTCCCAGCCAAAACACTAGGAAGTGTCGAAGGGGGGGCGCTTTGGGGGACTGTCTTATGTAAAATTTGACCTTCAAAAAGTGCTGATAAATCAGCCTAATTTGAATAAATGACTTTTGATTTTGATTTTTATGAACAAAAAGCTCAAAGACCGGATTATGACCGAGGATGATTTTCAGATGACAAAACAAAAAATTTCTAAAACAAATGCAACTTTCTAATCAACAAGAGAGGAAGTACAGGGCCAGACAATAGACCAAAGTTCCAGCCAAGAATGATTGGAAAACAGAAAAAGTAGGTTAAACGCGTCTGTATTAGAAAAAAATTGTAAACGAGAAGAAAACATTACCTGCGCTCCTGTAACTGAAAGTTATTGTGAAGCCGCAAAACTTGTCGAAAGACCAATCGATCTTATGGTAGAGATATTAAACAAAGAGCATTGGCCCAGTTAGTCATGCATAAAATATGCAAGCTGAAGGAGCTATAAAAAGAAAAAAAAAAAAAACATGGAGATAAAACCCTAAAAAAAGCAATAATAAAACCATGATTATTATTTCCAAATTCAGGGACAATTAAATATTACTGATGTTGATATAAGCTTATTTGCCGTATGTCCTTACGGCGACTTTCATCTAGTAGTCGTCACCATGCTTATTTGCATGGTGACGAGTACTAGATGAAAGTCGTAAATATAAAAAGAGATCCTACGTTCTGGAAGGACAAAATAGTAGGCCCATTGTCAAAATTTTATTTGCATTGACTGCTCCCTGAGCTAATTGATTCATAGGTCCACAAACGTCACTATGTACTAAGTCAACTGGCTGTAGTTCACCACGCTGAGATTAATGAAATGGGAACTTGCACTGTTTCCCAAACGCACAAGCTTCACAAACAAAATTACTTTGTCCGCTCATTTTTAAACATTCAACAACATTATATTTTGCTCTCATATTTTTAATCTGTTTTAAATTCACGTGTCTTTCATGCCATATTTGAATACCACTTTTATTGTTATGAACCAAGTTACATGTGCCTGGAACCACTGTTTTAACAGTTTATAAGTTTTTTGTGTATTTTTGCACTCATTACTACGTTATCGCCTATCAAAATTAAAGCTGTTATGTCTTTCTTTATTATAGAACAGGATTTGTGAATTATGAGACCTGAAAATAAGTTTCTTCTCAAACATGGAACATTATAAAACTCCATGCAGTTTACTAGACTTCCATTGACAATCTTTCAATTGACAATTTACCAATACCTCAGATATATCTACAGTTTGTTTGTTTCCCAATGCCAATTGCGTTTGTTTACATTCAGATAATAATTCTAAAAAGAAATCTCTTCTAAAACTCATATGGACAAAGGCACCACTATCGACAATACAGACATTATTTTCAAAATCGCTTAAATTATTTTCTACTTTAAAAAGCTAACATTTTTTTAACGTTTTTGACTTTCTTGGAAATCTACATTCCTTCTTTTCCATAATTAAAAATTATAATAATAATCTTCCATAACTATCACACAACGCCATCTAGTCCCAAGCTAAGCAGAGCTTGTGTTATGGGTACTAGACAACTGATAAACATACTTTTATATTTCTAAATACATAATATTATAGATAAATTACACCCAGAAACAGAATCGTGCTCATCACACAAACATTTGTCCTGGGTGGGAATCGAACCCACGACCTCCGGCATACCAGTCAGGGTCACTAACCACTAGACCATTAAAACCTATGTTTTGCTTTTATATTCATTGGTGTTGCTCCCATTAGCCATAATATTATCTTTATTTCTTTTTGAATTTGTTTTCTAACCCTTTTGGGCAACAAAAAGGTATGTCTCTTGTTGTTCTTCTCCAACTAAACTAGCTTCTTCATCAAGTAGGCGGGCTGTTAAATTAACTGTTGTCTGTTGCTTCGGATCTAATGACATCCACGCTTATCGCAGTGTAAAAGCTGTATTTAAGAAGCAATGTTCCCAATGTTTTCGTAATGATGGCTATCTCATTTATGCTCTTACCATTTTTGAGCTGTTTTGTCAGGATTTCCTCTTTAGATATAAGTCAGTAAAGATTTGTCTCATTGTCGTGTTTAAGTATCGTACACTAATTGCCGGGAACCCCATATAGAATAGATTAAATATTTTTTTCTATAATCAGTTATCTTGTCCACGCATCAACCACGTGAACATGTACGGACGGCGCAGGGGGCTGAGGCGCGGGCGCGGGACGATGCAGCCAACGAGCGGCGAGCGACGGCGGTGGGGGCCACTCCACGATTAGACGGCACACGCGTCTCATTACCTGTTTATTTTTTTATTATTTTAAGTAATACAGTCCTCGTTTGAACCTCGAAGTTTTATTATAAAGTTAACAATATTCACCTGGAGCTCGGCGCTTGAACATGGTCCTTTTACCGAGAAACAGCCAGAAGTAAAACAAGAATAAAGGTCGATTTACACACATCAAAAGTGTCTAGGGATCAACATATATTTTTGCAATAACTTTTCTCCTGATTGATATTAATTAAAATGTTCTTTAAGGATTCATCAAATAAAGTGTTATCGTTTGTCACAGTAACGATAAACCAAGTCACCTTTGCATTCATAAAGAAATTTGCCATTTTCCTAATAAAGGGATTTTTGACATTTGAACCACTAACATTAAAGTTCGAAAAAAAGACTGAAATAACAGTTTTCTTTAAAATTTTATTGGGTAACATATACAATTAATAATCCGTGTTTCTACCGCGAACACTAACAACACAAGAACATCGGTTTGGCATACTCAAAATGAGTTCATCCAAATCACGCTGTGGAATGGCCGCCCATGTTCGTTGCAACAACAAAAAAAGGTCTTCTTGCGACTGGATACCCTCCATATTCGGCAGAGCTCTTCTCTGTAGCATATCCCATGCATGCTCAATCGGGTTCAAGTCTGGCGACTGAGCAGGCCAGGGCAGGACATTGATGTTAGCTGCGGCGAGAGTCTGTCTTACAACTCTTGCGGTGTGCGGTCGTGCATTATCATGCATTAACTGAAATAAGGGACCGATTTGCACTTGTAGAGGAACGATGACGTCTGATACAATCGTCTCAGCATAAATTTGAGCGTTGAGGTTGCCTCTGATCCAAATCAACTCAGTTCTTCCGCCGATCCAAATACCCGCCCATACCATGATGGTTCCACCACTATAAAGCCACTATAAAGTCGAAAGGTTTTTCGAAACCAACAATTTTAGAGGCACGTGAAAGTTTGCTTTTACATGTCAAGGTAATTCATCACGAATTTCTACTTTGATAATTATGTAATACTGTTATACTGGTAATACTTCCCTCCGGTCGACCTGGGCCATTTCCTTATTTAGTTCAGCAATTTTTACGCAGCAGCTTTTACGTCAACTTTGACGACGTAACGTATCACGTTTAAACTCTCCTACCCGCTCGAGAGCACTAGAACGATTCACGCCCGATGACGTCAGACGCACAGGGTCATAAATCTTAATGGCCGACCCGCGCGTCAAGTGGTCCCGATAACATAAACAACTTTTTGCCGGCGCTCGGCTTACAAAGGGAACTATTCAAGTGTTGTTTTTATGAAGGTTATGAAAGGCCCATTGGAGTCGTGTTAAGAGTTTGTTGATAATTAGTTTCTATGTTTTGAAATGTAGCTGTAAACATTGACTACTGTTGAAAAGAACATCGCGTGAACTTTAAACAGGATTATTTCTAAAAATAGATCGATAACGTATACATTTTATGACTTTTATTGGTGGGTGGGTTATATCTCCGTACGATAAAATAAAAAACAACATTTTCCAGTACAAAAATAAATATTTACAGGCGTACAACTACCTCGAAAAATTTGCTGACGGGGTAAAAATTTTCACGGAAAGTAAATACTTTATTACAATTCCTTTTCACAAACATTCAAAATATTCAAATGTGTATGTATTCAAATGTTCATATTGTAACTACTGTGTAAACATTATGTTGATAAGTTTATCTAGTACAGAAAAATAAGTAATTGATTGAAGTAAAACCCACAATTAAACTGCGTTTATACATTTCTCTTTTGTTTTTGTTCAGTAAAGTTAGAGTAGTTACATCGTACGTAACTATTTTTTACAAGTAATTTCCTTTCCAATTATGTATCACACTTGTTATTCAATAGTTATAGAAAAAAAAAAAGAAATTATAAAATATCACAATCGGAGAAAGTTGTCTACTTTCTCCGCCATTTCTCTTTGTTTACGTGTGCAAAAATTCTTATTGAAATTTAGATTCCAATTATGATGTTTATGTTTTGGCTGAAATCTCTTGTTTAGTAAACATATAATGCGATAGTAATTAGTTTTTACTCAGAACTAGTCTCACAATTTAGTAAATTACGATAGCATTCTGACCAAGGTCAAATCTTGTTGCAAGCGTTATTACAATCACACTTATTATGTTATAAACTCACCCTCAGGTTAAAATCCACTTGCACACACATTAAATATAATGTTATTTCACTATTAAAACCGTAATTCACTCAATAACACTCATCAAGAACGTAAAAAACACTTAAAATCGGCAGCCACTTGACTACGTAAACACGCGCAACCACAGACTATCTTTGGCATTTTTTCTTTTTTAAACAATGAACTTTTGTGGAACGCGTTTTGTATATAGAGACGTAGAATTTTATAGAGAATCGAGTGGCATAGACAAAATACATTAAAATAATAGGGACTTAAAAGGAAACAGCAATATTGAGGCGCGAAGTCCCGTTGAACGCGAACGGTAGTAAACTACCGTGTGTGCGTTCTACGGAGTTTTTTGCAACGGTACCTACGGAACTACCGTTTGTGCGCTCAAGCGGCTGCAGTGGACATCTGTTTCAAAATCTTTCAAGTCTTTGATGTAGAATATCCTAAAGAGTGTCTGCAACAGTGGATTTTTATCCAGCATTATTTTGATGAGATACAAATACCACAAGATCGGAAGTTACCGAATGTAGCTGCTTTGATCGCTGAATTAATGTGATTGCTTAGCTTCCTGGTAAGTCTAATCATTATAATCATAATTATGTGATTCATAGTTACTATGATAACTGTATTCAAGCCCTTATTGTCCATTGTCGTGCTTTGGTTACAATGGATTTTTCCTATCACTGTTATGTTTGTAATATTGAATTACATTCCATTAAAAGTTTGTTCCTACACTTTAATTATAGACATAATAATTTGACAGTATATGATTGCGCACAACATCTATGTCATAGACGATTTCAGAATGCTAAAAGCTTTAAACGCCATCTTTTAACTCACTTAAAATATCATCAGGAACAATCTCTTGTAACCAATACATTTGATCATCAAAACTATGACAGTATTCACTCTGGTCAGTCAGATTGTATATAACAACCAATATGTAGTGTATCCCAACAAAATTGTAACTCTCCTGAACACCCTCCGGCAATATGTAATATTGACAGTCAGCCGATAAATGTCTTTAATATTGAAATTGATTTACCTTTACAACAATATGGTATTTCACAACTTTCACAACAGGTGCTAATAAATAAAACCAGTAATAACTCTTCAGAAATTGTAGATGAATGTTTGAAAGTTTTAGAAGAATCAGCTACAGGTTTTGCATTTTCTCTGTATAGTAATCCAAACTTAAATAGAACTACAGCAACAGGTATTCTGCAAGAAGTTACAGACATACCTAACCAAAGTTATTTGAAAAACTTTTAAACACTGTATTTCAAATACTCCTCATGGTAGCTCTGCTATTGAATCCGTTATAGATGCATGTTCTTCTCCTTTTAAAAATGTAATAACAGAAAAAAAAAATTCAGGCTTTTAGAGTCAACCGAGTTATATAATTATGAAACCTATGCAATATGTTATTAATTCTACTATGAGACCATAAATACAGGGTTCTTCGAATGCAATGCAAACTAAAATAGTTACAGGTACAAAGATCTCATTAGCAGCTATGTTTAAGTCTATTTTTGAAATTCCGGGTATCTTGAATGCTACTTTAACTAATATGAGTGTTCTTAATGCTCAAAATGGAGAAATACTTGCTAATTTTATTCAAGGATCTCTATGGAAATCAAAAATTTGTGACATTTATTCCATGTTTCCTTTATTTTGACGACTTTGAGACGGGTAATGCTTCGGGTAGCCATGCTGGAAAACAATCGATAGCAGCAACATATGTTATCTTCCCAACAGTTCCATATGAATATACACAGTTGTTAGAAAATATATTCGTCGCCACACTGTTTATTACTTCTTTAAAAAAGTTTGGTCAAGATTCATTATTTCATACACTTGTCAGTGAACTTGTAGATTTAGAAAATAATGGCGTTGAAGTGGTTATTGAAAATGAAAAACAAAAAATACATTTTGTTCTTGGATTAATTATTGGCGATAACTTGGGTCTTAATTATTTATTAGGTTTTGTGAATTAACACTAGCACTTAGCAGCTTAGAATAGCAAGACAAGCAGAACATACACGCGAGTTGTTTACCACAAAGCAAACGCGCGCGACCACACGCACGACTGTCAGACTGGAAAGAGTTACAAATTGAAATGGAAGCGTCTAGTAGTTCTCTTAGTTATTTTTTATTACTGGCATGATTAAACATGGCACCGTATGTCTTTTGTAGATGGGTTTGCTTAGTTTTTGAATAAATAAATGATTGTTTATTGATTGTAATTCCTTAACATTTTTAGGTAACTACTTATTCAGTCATTGTTCTAGCAGAATGTAAAGGCACCAGCACATCAAGCTACCCCCTAATTTTTCAATTATTTTAAATATTTTTTTTTTTAGATTTTCGACGTTACAAAAGCAAAATATATCATTTCGATTGGGAAAATTTGACAGTTTGGGGTAGTTTGATGTGCAGGCGTCTGTACAATTACTGCTTTAAAATGTTTTTTGATAAATAAATTAGTTTATTAGGTAATAAGGTACTTTATATAAGTTATCGTTCTAGCAGAATGTAAGTCGGTACAATAACTGCTTCAAAATGTTTTCTGATAAATAAATGATTGTTTATACATCTATATTTTTTATTATCACCTCTATCTTCCTAAGCACACACGCTCACGGATAGATATCAGAGTGGCTATTATTATTACGTTTGTTATTAAAACCAAAATTAATATTAGTCAATCAAAATCAAAGCATTTATTTCAAGTAGGCCAATTACAGGCACTTTTGAATTGTCAAAAGACAAAGTTTAGTTTTTCGATTTGTGTCAGAATGTTAGATTTAATTAAATCTTGTGGCAATGTTATTTTATATTTATTTATTTAGTATTCGCGACAGGTGCTATTATTATTAAAACTCGTAGCGTAATGTTTGAAATATGTGCATTAAAATTGTGATAATTTAACCTAAGTTTATAATTATTCATGTCACATGCGATTATGGTGAATCAATTTATGTTGCAATTTAAAACTTATTGCTATACATACATTGATTTCTCCTAACAACGCGTCTATGAATAATTATAAAAGTAGTTTTATTTTACCACATGACTTTTGTACATCTAACATTGCGCCTCGAGTTAATTATACATAATAGCTCGTGTTAATTTTACAGAAGATTTAGGTACATCTAACATTAGGCTTCGAGTTGATTCAACATAATAGCTAGGTCAAAGATACTAATTAATGTAGGTTAATTTTACTGCAAGATTTAGGTACATCTAACATTAGGCTTCGAGTTGATTCAACATAATAGCTAGGTCAAAGATACTAATTAATGTAGGTTAATTTTACTGCAAGATTTAGGTACATCTAACATAAGGCTTCGAGTTGATTCAACATAATAGCTAGGTCAAAGATACTAATTAATGTAGGTTAATTTTACTGCAAGATTTAGGTACATCTAACATTAGGCTTCGAGTTGATTCAACATAATAGCTAGGTCAAAGATACGTATTAATGTAGGTTAATTTTACTGCAAGATTTAGGTACATCTAACATTAGGCTTCGAGTTGATTCAACATAATAGCTAGGTCAAAGATACTAATTAATGTAGGTTAATTTTACTCTAAGATTTAGGTACATCTAACAGGCTTCGAGTTGATTCAACATAATAGCTATATCGAGGATAGTAATGAATGAAGGTTGATCTTACTGCAAGATTCAGGTATTTTTAACAAAGTACCACTGGTAGATCCGACATACAAAATTTATAAGTTTAACTTACATGTTAGGCAGTAAAACAAACTATATTCTTAGGTAGGTTCTATATTAACTTTCTCATACAATGTTGAATTTACTATTTTTTAAATAATAATGTTGAAACAACCAAACTGAACACAGGTTAAATTTACCTTTATAGTTCAACTATTTTTATTTTGTTAATTCAACAAATCATGTCGGTAGGTGCTATATTAACCTAAAATAAAGGTTGAAAAAAGGTTAAAACAACCTATTCGGTTTTTCAGTGTATGTGAAAAAGAAGTTAGTGACATTGTAGGTAAAGTTGTACTCCTTCCTTTCCAAAATAATCATGTTGCTATAAGAATGTTACATTCATAGTCCCTTTTAACCTAAAGCATTTAATTCTGTACATTGTCCATTTTCTGTAAGTTTTTGTAGTAAGTATACAACCTAGGGAAATTATTATAACTGTAATGTTCGCCGCGTTAATAAAACACACTTTGTTAGATCTCGTAGGTGAAGTAGTATATGCGTCTAGCGCACGTCCGCTCTCGCTCGCGGTTGGCGCTCGACTGACCGCGCGCCGCCCAGGCGCATACACTACATCCCTTCTTTATTTAATAAATAATTAAGTTACAATAACTTAAACAGCGATATTAACAATGAAATAACAGAATAGATTTAGTAATATATAAACTAGTAAATCAGGCATACAACATTATAATTATCATCAACAAAGTGACAGACAGATAATCATTTTAATTGCTTAAGGGTATATTGCAATACTTTAGTCCTCATTGTTCAACGACCCTGTGTCCTTATTATCATTTTCCACAACCTGCCAAGAATCATTAATTTTCTTTAATTTTCCCCTATTTCTAAATTAGAATCAGTAGCTCTTCTTTTTCTATTCCCATATTCTTTTCCTTTTTCTTTCATTAGCATATCCCTATCTCTCACATCGGAATCTATGAGTTTATTTCTACATCTGGGGCGAAAGGAACTTTATCTCGAAAGCGTCTTTTAACTTCCCCATTCATTTGTGGCCAATAGGGAATAGTACTATTGACAACGATACCGCATTCTTTGCAGAAATTGCGGAACAGATCGCTCGTAAATTGATTCCCGTTGTCACAGGTTATAGTTGCAGGAAAACCTAACCTTGAAAATATTTATTTTAGGACTTTAATGGTGTCAAGTGCAGTGATACTTCTCATAACCTTAATTTCTTTATACCGGCTATAATAGTCGACCAGAATTAGTATGTAGTCTCGACTCGGAAGTGGCCCTAGAAAGTCAATGGCCACATCTATCCATGGCTCTTTAGGTAATGATCGCCTTTTCATCGGGTGTGGTGGATTAGGGGCCGATACAAGAGTGCATCCGTGACAACCTTTCACTACACGCTCAGCGTCCCCATCGATCCTAGGCCACCACACTTTTGTCCTTAGGCGACCTTTCATTGCCACTATACCAGGGTGATAGATAACTTTGAATCTATATGCTTGAAGCCTGAGTACCCACCGTTCAATTTTCGCGCAAGGTTTTGAATGTCGTCCGAAAATCGTTTCTAACGGTTTGTGGTCGCTTATGAGCTCAAAGTCTTTGCCAAAAAGGTATATTTTAAAATGCTCAACAGCCCAAACTAATGCCAATGTTTCCTTTTCAGTTTGGCAATACCTTTTTTCACAATCAGTCAGAGCTTTGTATCCATAAGCGATAACTGTAGGACCTTCCGTATCTACATATTTGGACAAGGACAGCACCTAGTCCCACTGGTGATGCGTCAGCAATAACCTGCGTTTGGTCGCTGGGATTGTAGTAACCAAGACATTTTATATTAGTTAAGCTAAGCTTTAGAGCTTCAAATGCTCTATTTTGTTTCGAAGTCCAAAATTTGTCGACGGTTGCCGATTTTCCAAGCCCTAATCTCAACAACTGTCTAAGGGGTCGGTAAGTGTTGCCAAATTTGGAATCTATTTCCCCACAAATTTGACTAAACCGAGAAAACTTTGCACTTCTTCAATCGTGTCTGGGCGTCTACTAGTTTTAATCGATCGTATTTTGCAAGGGGTTTTATTCCATTTTCTGTAAGTTCGTGACCGAGAAACTCGATTTTGTTGGTTTTATATATGCATTTCTTTTCATTTAAAAGAACATTATTTTCTTTTGCACCTTACTCAACCGATCATCGTGTTCTTTGTCTGTTGGGATACACAATAATATCATCAATAAAATTAAATGTACCTCCACATCCCAACATCATTTTTCTAGGATTTTTTTTTTTTCCGGAGCACAAGATATACCGAACATTAATCTTACTTTCTTTTAAAAACTGCCAGGTCTTATCTGTGATTACATTGCATCTACTCCCGGAGTCTATCAACATGTCTAAGTTTACTCCGCCTATGTTGCAATTAATTACGCTGTCTTCATCTAAATGGAAAATGTAGTCAATTTCAGATTTTTGGTTTCGCGTTGAGTCTAATCTCTGTTTTTTATTTGCTGGATCCGTGGTCTTATTTTTTGTAAATCGTCTTTTCCGCCTAGTCCGGCAACATTCTCGGAAGTGACCAACAAAATCGCATTTTAAACATTTTTTTGTCTTTAGCCGGGCACTTACTTACTACGTGTAATTGGCATTGAATCACACAATTTCAACAGTTCCTGTTTTTTTATTGCACTTATTCCACGAGGACTTTCTTCGAAAGGAATATTGTTAATTAAGTCCACAGAGTCATTAGGATTGAAACATTTTTTGGTCATTACCTTTAATTCCTTGAAATCATTTGAAACATATGAGTTTTTAGCAAATATGCTTGTTGTGCCGCGTCGAAACTCAATAATTTTCAATGCCTTGATGTTGTAATCCTTCGGAAACGTCTTTTTTAATTCGTCTTTAAACAAAATCATGTTATGATGAGTGATTATTTGAACTGTCATATTTTTTCGGGATTTTTTCATTTTAACTGTATAATCTGATATGTCATACATCTCTTTTACCTTCCCAAATTTGTTTGCTATACATCCGAGTACAGTGTCAGCCGCCATATAGGTGTGACCTGGTTCAAAATATACAAACTTTATTTTTCTCTGCTGATATTAGTGACGGTGAATTAACCAATCTTATCATAGCCGTAAATAAAATTCTGTTCTTATTTTGTGATGAGCAGTTGTCACAATAAAAAATTATTTCACGATAATCGCGTGCATTATTCATGACAAAATAAATATAATTATGATGATGCAATGTTATGGGCTTTTCTCCCGCTTTCGCCTTCATGCCAAACTATGCAATATGCATCTTCATTTTTTCCTGGAGGAACGAAGGTTTCATTAAATAGTACTAATTTTCTGGAAAAGTAATAATCTTTTATGGTTAATTTAGGCATGCAAATTGCCTTTTGCATATCTACCGTGTACACTTTTCTAGTTGTGCATTGGTTTTTGAGATCATCTTCTAATGCTTTACGGGATTCCGTTTTGTTCAGTACATGATTAGGATATTCTTTGCATAAAGCACAATTACATTCAGATGATCACATACTATAAGGTTAATGGAATTTAACCATCATACAGGTCTTACCGTTACTATGTCAAACACCATGTTTAGTGTCTTGGTTGTACTGTTCATGCAGGGTTCATCCCTCGCATTGAGCCCCCTTATATGTACCACCCACTCGCCACCCATCGTCTACAAAATATCTTCCGCGAACCCTTGTGAGACAGGTCCCATGAATTCAACTCATCTAGTAGTCTCTTACAATAGACCCATACATACTCGCATCACCGGCTGGAGGATTAGGGTTATGGATGTCACTTGTGTTACGCACTTCTTCTTTTGGGGATCATACACCTCTTCTCTGCATTATGAGAGAGCATCAAATGTAGAATTCCCTAACATGGAAATGGGGCTAACGTGTCCTACGGGCTCCATCAGATACACAGATGACAAAACATTGGAAGCAGATATATGCGAGTACAGTTGGCCATCCTCTAAAGAGAAGAAACAACATGTTTGCTATATTGAAAAGGCGGATCTGCTATCTTTTGAAGGGGTGATAACTGTTGATGGTCACTCCACAACAGCATGTAAGGGATCCGTTTGTGTTATTTCACCTTCAGAGATGTTTTACCATACCAAGGGGGTTGAGCCACACAGCACAGAGCTGAAGCGTCACTATAGTGGACCTGGATTTTGCAACGATCAGCTGTGTATAGTACCATCACTAAAGGAAGCATATCCTATAATAAATGTAATACAACCCCAAAGCACAAACAACACATTTCAATATGAGAGCATATCCGGTTCCAGAGTATGGGTCGCGGCCTCTGTACCAAAGGACGAGATAGCAGCTGGAGATCTACCCATAGCAGATGCAGCAGTACTCTCCAAAATAGAAGCAATTGATGAGGATGTGGATACCCTCAGAAAAGAGTTGATGCACGTTTGCAAGAGTGTACAGATGCTCTATGCCTCGATACTCAGCCTGACGAGGACAGCCCCCTCTGTTGCTGCATCACTGTATCTGAATAGAACGGATGTCCACGCTCAATATTTATCTGGGTATTTAATGGTTTGGCCTTGTGTTGTAGTCGATAACTGGAGCCACAGAGATCAGATTGGTTGTACAGCTTACCTCCCCATCAACTTCTCCACAGCATCAGGACCCCAATCAGGCTACTTGGACCCCCAGAACAACAGGTGCATTAGGTTAACAGATTTCAGATAGGCCTCTCTGTAAACTAGATCCAGCTGGGTCAGAACAGCCCTAGTTATTGCGGGTTCCCCATCGCGAGTGTGTTCTAGAGCCAAGTATAATAAACAAATAGTCATTTATGATTAAAAATTGTATTGCATTTTTTATTCACGTTGTTGTATTCACGAAGTCACAGCAATAATATTTTCTGTGAAGACTTACACTATGGTGTTTGGCCACGAACTAGTGCCGAATCCCCAGGTTCATTAACCTTTGTTAATTGGATTTGTACCTTTATTACGGTGGTGGTGATAAAAATTTTGCTAGGCCAAAATGTTTAAGGTCTCATAAATCTTAAAAATTTTTAGAAATTTTAACCTAGGGAAATTATTATTACTGTAATGTTCGCCGCGTTAATAAAACACACTTTGTTAGATCTCGTAGGTGAAGTAGTATATGCGTCTAGCGCACGTCCGCTCTCGCTCGCGGTTGGCGCTCGACTGACCGCGCGCCGCCCAGGCGCATACACTACATCCCTTCTTTATCTATACTAATATTATAAAGAGGTAACATTTGTTTGTAAGTTTGTATGTTTGTAAGTTTGTATGTAGGGGATAATCTCCGGAAGTAATGAACCGATTTTAAAAATTCTTTCACTGGTAGAAAGCTACATTATCCGTGAGTGCTATAGGCTATAAATTATAATGATATCATGCATATTAGCCGAAATATCTCAATTTTTGTCTAGCCAGGCGGAAAAAAATTGATCTTCCAACACAGTTATTAGCATGCGCTGCCTCAACAGTTACATATAATTGAAAACAATGTATTGCAAAAATGTCCGCTTTGAATAGTTCTACAATAAAGTCCGCGACACCATATTTTTATCTTTTATATTTGAGCAGATATAGTAGCTTTTATGAGTTAAAAAAAAATATTTTCGACGTACTTGCCTTTGGACGATTTTTTACACAACTAAATATTAAACCTTATCGAAAAAAAAATTATTATGATCACAAGAATATCATAGAGATACGATTTGCCCGAAAAAGTATGTCGATTGGTTAAATAGTTTCGAAGATAACATAAAATTATTAAATCGCAAAATGCCGCCGTCCATTCACGAACCGCATTAGGACATGCTTTGTACGGACGTTTTATCCATTTACCTACAGATGGCGTTGTGCAATTATGTGTTGGTCTAAAATTGTTTTGGTTGCTCGGTTTCTTAAAACACAAATAGGTACTACTTCGTTCTCATTCTTCGAGTTCGAAGCTGTGGTATTTCTGTTTTTGGGATATCGGAAAGTTTCAGCGAATGTTTATTATGCCTAAAAGGAAATCACAACATTCCCGTCAGACATCCCAGACAAGAGCAGATCGAGTACGCCGTTCGGAAGAGTCTGCTCTTGAAAATAATCAGCGCCTTTCGAGGTATAGAGAAAATATTTCGCAAGCACGCGCTGGGGAATCTAGATCCGAGCGTTCACAGCGGTTTGCTAACCAAAGCTGGAGAACATCGCAGGTGCTCGGGAATCTAGCGCTGAACGTGCGCAGCGTCACACACAGTGATTTATGGCAGCATGTCTTTGCAACAAGGGATATAGTTTAGCGCTGAGCGCTCGCAGAGGCTCGCTAGCGAAAGCGCGAGAACATAGCAAGCCCGTACTCCGGAATCTAGCGCTGACCGTGCGCAGCGTCTCAGTGATTTAGGTCAGCATGTCTCTGCAACAAGGGATAGGAAGTCTAGCGCTAAGCGCTCGCAGTGGCTCGCTAACCAAAGAGTATGAACAACGCAAGCCCGTGCTCGGGAATCTATCGCTGAACATGCGCAGCGCCTAACAACAGAAAGACAGCGAGCAGTTACAGTCAGTATACATTAAAAACAAAACCCTCCTTTTGGCAGTCAGGAAATAAATCATTTTTATTTTATTTTTTTCGTCGTAAAATCGTCAAATGAGTCCTCCCACCCCGGTCAGGGCGGGAGGGACTGTCAGACTTGTACTGACTAAAATCCACGGTGTCCTTCGGTAGCCCTTTGTGTACCGGAGTCGCGGTATACGTATGTCCCGCAACCACGGCAGGGCTGTCGCCCTCTATAGGGGGGCCCCGTCATTATGCTGACGCTCTTTGAGGCGCGCGTGGGACACAACGCGCCGTCGACCCGGGCATGGTCCATGGTCGGGCAGCGAGTTGCCCTTTACTCGCCGCCCGCTTGCCCGCGCCTACGGTGACCGGAGATCGTCCCGCGACATCCGTCGCCGTGGGCGTCTACCACTGCGTCTGGGGCGGAGGGAGGGCGGTATCCTCTCTCTCTCTCGCGGCCCGCCTCCTCCTTCGCGAGCCCATGACTGCTTCGCAGAAGGAGGCGACCGCTTTCCACTCCGTCTCGCCCCGCAGCATGGCCGCGACCAATGCCGGGCGCGAGAGGTCTCCGTCAATCGCCTACGTGAGTACACGGCGGTGCTCCGCCCAAGCAGGGCAGTCCTGCAACGTATGCTCCACCGTGTCCTCCGGGCGGTCCTCGCAGTGGTGACACCCGGGCGTTTCCTCCTTCTTTATCATGCACAGGTACCTCCCGAAGCAGCCATATCCGGTGAGGACCTGTGTCATACGGTAGGTAAGGACGCCGTGGGACCTATCCAGCCACTCCTCAAAGAGGGGTCTTACAGCCACGATTGCGGCGTGCCCGTACCTCGGTTGCGACAGTCATTCTCTCCAAACTGCCCTGAGATCGCGCCGGAGCTCTTCCCGCCGCGCCTCGACTTCTTGAGGCAGCGGGGATACACCCCGACGCTGCGCCTCCACGCGTCACGCATAGACGCGCAAGAGGGCAGTCGCCTCCAGATCCCAGGGCAGCGATCCGGCAAGAAGGTTGGCCGATTCGCGCGATCGTCGTATAGGAAATAAATCATAGCACAAGTACTAACCGAACCACATTCATAATTTCATCACAAGTTATAATATTTACTGCCCAACGAAGTGGGCACGGGTCAGCTAGTTTAATAAATAATTAAGTTACAATAACTTAAACAGCGATATTAACAATGAAATAACAGAATAGATTTAGTAATATATAAACTAGTAAATCAGGCATACAACATTATAATTATCATCAACAAAGTGACAGACAGATAATCATTTTAATTGCTTAAGGGTATATTGCAATACTTTAGTCCTCATTGTTCAACGACCCTGTGTCCTTATTATCATTTTCCACAACCTGCCAAGAATCATTAATTTTCTTTAATTTTCCCCTATTTCTAAATTAGAATCAGTAGCTCTTCTTTTTCTATTCCCATATTCTTTTCCTTTTTCTTTCATTAGCATATCCCTATCTCTCACATCGGAATCTATGAGTTTATTTCTACATCTGGGGCGAAAGGAACTTTATCTCGAAAGCGTCTTTTAACTTCCCCATTCATTTGTGGCCAATAGGGAATAGTACTATTGACAACGATACCGCATTCTTTGCAGAAATTGCGGAACAGATCGCTCGTAAATTGATTCCCGTTGTCACAGGTTATAGTTGCAGGAAAACCTAACCTTGAAAATATTTCTTTTAGGACTTTAATGGTGTCAAGTGCAGTGATACTTCTCATAACCTTAATTTCTTTATACCGGCTATAATAGTCGACCAGAATTAGTATGTAGTCTCGACTCGGAAGTGGCCCTAGAAAGTCAATGGCCACATCTATCCATGGCTCTTTAGGTAATGATCGCCTTTTCATCGGGTGTGGTGGATTAGGGGCCGATACAAGAGTGCATCCGTGACAACCTTTCACTACACGCTCAGCGTCCCCATCGATCCTAGGCCACCACACTTTTGTCCTTAGGCGACCTTTCATTGCCACTATACCAGGGTGATAGATAACTTTGAATCTATATGCTTGAAGCCTGAGTACCCACCGTTCAATTTTCGCGCAAGGTTTTGAATGTCGTCCGAAAATCGTTTCTAACGGTTTGTGGTCGCTTATGAGCTCAAAGTCTTTGCCAAAAAGGTATATTTTGAAATGCTCAACAGCCCAAACTAATGTCAATGTTTCCTTTTCAGTTTGGCAATACCTTTTTTCACAATCAGTCAGAGCTTTGTATCCATAAGCGATAACTGTAGGACCTTCCGTATCTATGTATTTGGACAAGGACAGCACCTAGTCCCACTGGTGATGCGTCAGCAATAACCTGCGTTTGGTCGCTGGGATTGTAGTAACCAAGACATTTTATATTAGTTAAGCTAAGCTTTAGAGCTTCAAATGCTCTATTTTGTTTCGAAGTCCAAAATCTGTCGACGGTTGCCGATTTTCCAAGCCCTAATCTCAACAACTGTCTAAGGGGTCGGTAAGTGTTGCCAAATTTGGAATCTATTTCCCCACAAATTTGACTAAACCGAGAAAACTTTGCACTTCTTCAATCGTGTCTGGGCGTCTACTAGTTTTAATCGATCGTATTTTGCAAGGGGTTTTATTCCATTTTCTGTAAGTTCGTGACCGAGAAACTCGATTTTGTTGGTTTTATATATGCATTTCTTTTCATTTAAAAGAACATTATTTTCTTTTGCACCTTACTCAACCGATCATCGTGTTCTTTGTCTGTTGCCCCATACACAATAATATCATCAATAAAATTAAATGTACCTCCACATCCCAACATCATTTTTCTAGGATTTTTTTTTTCCGGAGCACAAGGATATACCGAACATTAATCTTACTTTCTTTTAAAAACTGCCAGGTCTTATCTGTGATTACATTGCATCTACTCCCGGAGTCTATCAACATGTCTAAGTTTACTCCGCCTATGTTGCAATTAATTACGCTGTCTTCATCTAAATGGAAAATGTAGTCAATTTCAGATTTTTGGTTTCGCGTTGAGTCTAATCTCTGTTTTTATTTGCTGGATCCGTGGTCTTATTTTTTGTAAATCGTCTTTTCCGCCTAGTCCGGCAACATTCTCGGAAGTGACCAACAAAATCGCATTTTAAACATTTTTTTGTCTTTAGCCGGGCACTTACACTTACTTACTACGTGTAATTGGCATTGAATCACACAATTTCAACAGTTCCTGTTTTTTTATTGCACTTATTCCACGAGGACTTTCTTCGAAAGGAATATTGTTAATTAAGTCCACAGAGTCATTAGGATTGAAACATTTTTTGGTCATTACCTTTAATTCCTTGAAATCATTTGAAACATATGAGTTTTTAGCAAATATGCTTGTTGTGCCGCGTCGAAACTCAATAATTTTCAATGCCTTGATGTTGTAATCCTTCGGAAACGTCTTTTTTAATTCGTCTTTAAACAAAATCATGTTATGATGAGTGATTATTTGAACTGTCATATTTTTTCGGGATTTTTTCATTTTAACTGTATAATCTGATATGTCATACATCTCTTTTACCTTCCCAAATTTGTTTGCTATACATCCGTGTACAGTGTCAGCCGCCATATAGGTGTGACCTGGTTCAAAATATACAAACTTTATTTTTCTCTGCTGATATTAGTGACGGTGAATTAACCAATCTTATCATAGCCGTAAATAAAATTCTGTTCTTATTTTGTGATGAGCAGTTGTCACAATAAAAAATTATTTCACGATAATCGCGTGCATTATTCATGACAAAATAAATATAATTATGATGATGCAATGTTATGGGCTTTTCTCCCGCTTTCGCCTTCATGCCAAACTATGCAATATGCATCTTCATTTTTTCCTGGAGGAACGAAGGTTTCATTAAATAGTACTAATTTTCTGGAAAAGTAATAATCTTTTATGGTTAATTTAGGCATGCAAATTGCCTTTTGCATATCTACCGTGTACACTTTTCTAGTTGTGCATTGGTTTTTGAGATCATCTTCTAATGCTTTACGGGATTCCGTTTTGTTCAGTACATGATTAGGATATTCTTTGCATAAAGCACAATTACATTCAGATGATCACATACTATAAGGTTAATGGAATTTAACCATCATACAGGTCTTACCGTTACTATGTCAAACACCATGTTTAGTGTCTTGGTTGTACTGTTCATGCAGGGTTCATCCCTCGCATTGAGCCCCCTTATATGTACCACCCACTCGCCACCCATCGTCTACAAAATACCTTCCGCGAACCCTTGTGAGACAGGTCCCATGAATTCAACTCATCTAGTAGTCTCTTACAATAGACCCATACATACTCGCATCACCGGCTGGAGGATTAGGGTTATGGATGTCACTTGTGTTACGCACTTCTTCTTTTGGGGATCATACACCTCTTCTCTGCATTATGAGAGAGCATCAAATGTAGAATTCCCTAACATGGAAATGGGGCTAACGTGTCCTACGGGCTCCATCAGATACACAGATGACAAAACATTGGAAGCAGATATATGCGAGTACAGTTGGCCATCCTCTAAAGAGAAGAAACAA
The DNA here is from genome assembly GCA_954870645.1 of Agrotis clavis. Taxonomy (NCBI): domain Eukaryota; kingdom Metazoa; phylum Arthropoda; class Insecta; order Lepidoptera; family Noctuidae; genus Agrotis; species Agrotis clavis. Next base: position 5,191,977 of record OX940925.1, read on the forward strand.
CATGTTTGCTATATTGAAAAGGCGGATCTGCTATCTTTTGAAGGGGTGATAACTGTTGATGGTCACCCCACAACAGCATGTAAGGGATCCGTTTGTGTTATTTCACCTTCAGAGATGTTTTACCATACCAAGGGGGTTGAGCCACACAGCACAGAGTTGAAGCGTCACTATAGTGGACCTGGATTTTGCAACGATCAGCTGTGTATAGTACCATCACTAAAGGAAGCATATCCTATAATAAATGTAATACAACCCCAAAGCACAAACAACACATTTCAATATGAGAGCATATCCGGTTCCAGAGTATGGGTCGCGGCCTCTGTACCAAAGGACGAGATAGCAGCTGGAGATCTACCCATAGCAGATGCAGCAGTACTCTCCAAAATAGAAGCAATTGATGAGGATGTGGATACCCTCAGAAAAGAGTTGATGCACGTTTGCAAGAGTGTACAGATGCTCTATGCCTCGATACTCAGCCTGACGAGGACAGCCCCCTCTGTTGCTGCATCACTGTATCTGAATAGAACGGATGTCCACGCTCAATATTTATCTGGGTATTTAATGGTTTGGCCTTGTGTTGTAGTCGATAACTGGAGCCACAGAGATCAGATTGGTTGTACAGCTTACCTCCCCATCAACTTCTCCACAGCATCAGGACCCCAATCAGGCTACTTGGACCCCCAGAACAACAGGTGCATTAGGTTAACAGATTTCAGATAGGCCTCTCTGTAAACTAGATCCAGCTGGGTCAGAACAGCCCTAGTTGCACCAATCTGTACCCACCTTTACACGCACATTCAAACTCAACAATTAAGATTGTCAAAAACTGTAGGAAGTCTACGAAGGACTAGACACGGCAAAAAATTGGATTGCTTATTTAGAACGAGCTAACGAAACTGCAAGAAAAAAAAAACGTAACGGAACAAAAAAAGAAGTTTGAGACTGAATTACTAAAAATGAAAGCCAGAAATGAAATCCTCGAAGCTTCTTTGAAGATAACTTACAAAAATTATGAAAATAATAAGAAAAGAGACCTGATAAAGAAAATTGCAAATAATAATTTGGTGCTAAATAGTAAAGCACAGACGTCTGTTTCGAAACAAATTGGTAATACGGTGTAGGAAGATAAAATCTGTTAAACGTATAATATCGGACTGAAAAAAAAAATATTATAGAATTTTACATTCGAGACGATGTTAGTAGGGCCACTGCAGGCAAACGTGAGTGCAAAACATTTAAATAAAATAGAGAGCAAATAAGATATCTTAATGGGTCTTTACGAGCTTTACATGAACAGCATGCAGCATTTTCAACATTTTGTCAAAGCAAACATTTTTGTATTTTAAGTTCAAGTATACACAACCGCCCGGGTCGACGGCGCGTTGTGTCCCACGCGCGCCTCAAGGAAAGTCAGGATAATGACGGGGGCCCCCTCTCATAAGGCCAAAGCCTGCCGGGGTCGCGGGACTTATTTCATCACCGTGACCCCGGAACATAAAGGGCTATTGAAGGACACCGTGAATTTTAGTCAGTACAAGCCTGACAGTCCCTCCCGCCCTGCCCGGGGTGGGAGGACTCATTTGATGATCTTACCAAGTTAAAAAAATAAAAGTATACACAACCGAAACACATGTCTCTGCATTAAACACTCAAGCATGAATTTAAAAATAGCAGCACTGTATCGTCATAAAATAATCGATTGTATGTATCTTCTGCTTTCTTAACGATGGCAAAAATTCCACTTCCTGAAACTTCTGTTTACATTGAAACACACAAACTTAATTTTAAATTACATCACTTCAGAAAAGTAATTCAAACTCCATTCTGTCATATTATAATTTCTACATTCTGTCTGAACAAAATAAAAAGAAAAATAAATATCAAACAAGTGAGAAAAAGCGCGGTAACTTTCAAGATTGTGATGCGCTTTTTTCAAAGTTATGTGATAAAAAAAGCAACTCATTTTTGCACAAATATATACAAATATATGTGGTAAAGATGGCCCGGGGCCGTGAAAAATCGGCTAAACAAGGAGAGGCGGAGTTGGTTGATGAGGGTTCAGCGTCTGACGTCGGCTCTGTAACATCCGAAGAGGATACTGATAAGTATACTCCTTTTAGAATCCCAGATAACGTCCGATATTACCCCGAAGATGGTGGTAATTATGAATATATCGTGTTTCTAGAAATATAGAAGAAGATAAACTTATTTGCTTGAGGGCTGTGATGTCCCTTGCAAATGCAATAAAGCGTTTCAACAAAGGTGTCAAACAATTGCAGCGGATTAACAAGAGAAAGGTAGGTGTTATAATATATGAAAGATCAGCACTGGCCAATGCTGCTTTAAGTAATAAAAAGTTTCTAGACGGTCACAAATTCAAAGCGTCAATCCCGGCTGCCGCTACAGAGGATAAGTGGAAAACTTATAAGGGTCGGATTGCACAGTATTTTCTAGCAAATAACATCGACGGGAAGACAGACCCTGTAAGCGAGTAGAAGACGGCAGCATCCTCCTTCTTTTTAGACGTTAAAAACTATAGAGCAGCAAACTATTTCGAATGATGTAGATGTCGAGACGATAGACCTTCGGACACTAGTGATGGGACCCAGGCGGGTACTGACACCCAAGGAGCAAAACAAGACGATAACTCAATAAGCGTTCCACCAAAGAGATCGTCACGAAAACGCCCCATTATCCTACTAATATTATAAAGGCGAAAGTTTGTAAGTATGGATGTATGGATGTTTGTTACTCTTTCACGCAAAAACCACTGAATTTGGCTAAAATTTGGTATACAGATAGTTTATAACCTGGATTAACACATAGGATAGTTTTTATCCCGATTTTATGTTCCCGTGGGATAATTTTCGAGTTGCAGCGGGTGAAATCGCTGGCAACAGCTAGTTTGTTATAAAAAGTATTTTTAGTGAATTTACATAATAGTATAGCGAATTGTATGTTCAAGTACATAGTGTAATATAATGAGTATGCTATCAAACTGACATTGTCTATGCTTTTTAAAAATTAAACCAGTTGTCACTAATAATTGCAAGTAATCAAAAGTTAAAAAAAATCCAGAAACATATTTAAGAAACAAATAATTCACAAAGTCGAATAGAATACTTAAACCGGCTTACAGAAAATTTAAGGAAAAAGATTTATCGATTATATCAGAAACACATGAAGACCCAAATAACTTTGTTAACGGCTAGGAATTAAATATATGAGCTGTCACTGAAAGCTGCTTATAAAAGATGTCATAGCAACAAAGAAAAAGATGTTTTCAAGTCTATAGCTTTTTTTTTTTTTCTTTTTTAGCGTGGTAAAATCATCAAATGAGTCCTCCAACCCCGGGCAGGGCGGGAGGGACTGTCACTGACTAAAATCCACGGTGTCCTTCAATAGCCTGTTACGTTCCGGGGTCACGGTAAGGAAATAATCCCGCGACCAAATAATCCCGCGACCTCAAGTCTATAGCTAACAATAAAGTAAAGGAATTAAAATTGTAACCGACTTCAAAAACGACCACGAAACAGGGTAAGAAACCCACCAAATAACTTTTCTTTTGGAAGTCGGTGGCTTTGCTTTTTTATTTCAGTAAGTTTTTTGCATTAGAGTTTGTGCCAGTGCTCGGTGATATGAGACTACATGCAAGAAGTACATCGTACAGGGATATTTTTTTTATAATAATTGATAGTGAGAAAGTAGAACAAGCGAACGAAACGTGTTTGTATATTTGGGAAGTTTTACACCGTGGCACAGACAGGTATTTGACCCTAAAAGTCGGGCAAAATCCATTTTTTTTGTTTTAGTTAGACGCCGTATTTTATTATTCCTCGACCTGCAGTGGTATCCCCTCCTACCAAAAGCGTGAACCCCACGCGCTAGGGCCTTTCCCCCGCTCCATGCGCTCAGTCGGAAATTACCGTTCGCTTTACGTGGTCGTGCAATTATTCGATACGCTGATATTTCATTGTTTTCAAATATTAAAGGAGAAACCCATTTCTGGGCCTAGCCGTTACACGAATGAAATATGTACCTAAAAAATCTACTATTTTGCTTGATTAACCTATTCAAATCTTAGCCTCAATTACAATGGCCAAGTCTAAAAAAAGTACATTTATATTTTTTTGTTTTAAACATCCTTTGTAAACCGTTACAGCACTTTTTTCATTATACGTCACTTACTTTGCAAACACTGGCATTAAACAACAGAGCGTACCCTAAGAATGTAATCGATTTAGCGGATATCAACAATTATAAATTATAATTGAATAATACTCCATTATTTTAGTATAATTGCTTTTTAGATATTGAAATCATTGTAAAATAAAAAATTCTGGAATCTAATTATTTTTCAACGTAAGCACGGTTAAAAAATCACTAAAGTAAATAAATAATCGAAAAAATCGATTGCAACGCGTATTGCACATGGACTGCACTAGTAAACGGCAAATGTCAATGTCAACGTCTGTCAATTGTCATCGTTTTATTTATTGTGTCATTCGCTTTTCGTATCCTTTGCGCAAGTGAATGTGTTTTTCGAATTCTCTAGATTTATTACAATATTAAACCTCTGCTCGAATACTGGACTCCGAAACTGATTGCCTTCTGACTGACCCTCGCTTGCATATTGGACACCGTAGCCTGCCACTTCTGCTGACCTTTGCTAGAAAACCGGATCTGGATACCTATTGCTCTTCTGACGATTGGTTAATACGGTATCATGAGCTTGTGCATTAATTGTGGAATAGCAACGGACCGCTGCAACACAATATGAAGGCGTAGATTGGAAGATGAAGTGATTCTTTCAATTGTACAGGAATGGGTCGCGCCTCAATCGGTTAGTATGCGATATTGTTTAACGTAACATCTTTGTAAGCATGTAATATCACCAATCTGCACTGAACCTGCATAATTAATTACGGCCTATTCCTTCTCTCAGAGAGGAGTCATGTGTCCTTGCAGTGGGAATGTAATAAGGCCGCTAATGTTTACCTAAATGTGCCACTCAGATGCTTATTGCTAAATGCTAGAACTAATAGTCAAATGATGTTTGCTTCAGGTAAATGAAAATGACTTTATCTGTCAAGTTTGCTGGAATCATGCCAATGCTGTATCTCTTGATGGAAATAGACCAGAAGAGAGTGAACAGATGCCTATAGGACACCGGCGAGTGTGTATTCACTGTGGACGTTCTCTTCTGAGAAGAGTTCGCTGCCATCAACTTAGGACTGGTACAGTTCAAGAACGCAGAATACACGAAGTTATAAGAGAATGGATATTACCACGCACGGTTAGTATATTAGTGTTATTCACAGTTTATTTATGTCATTTTTTAGTATCGTTTGATAGATAACAAAGACAATAAAAAATGGAATTGTGAATGCAGAAACATTTAAGTGAAATAGATAGTGTGACAATGGTTAAGCTCATTTGCAGGATTTCTTTAGATCAGTCTTTTTCATAGTGAGCAATAACAAATCCCACATCTCCGATAAAAAGGCATCCATAAATGTAAATAAATTATTTTCAGGTGGGTGCTTCAAGTGTTGTCTGTCATTCTTGTTGGGTGCGAGCAAATAGAGCATCCCGGCATTTTCAATCAGGTCCCTCAACATCTGGTGCAACTTCATCAGCTGTCAGTGAGCCAAATACTCAGGACATTCCTCATTCAGAAGAACCCCCAATAAGGCAAGAAACTTATTTTGCACCAAGGGCACCTACTGTTGGAACTCTTATTGTTTTACCTGATTATTATAGAGCTGTTGAAACTGAAAGTAGATGTTTTGTGGAAGGATGTCGGAGACATGAAAGAAACCGAATAACAATTACAATGCGAAAACAATTACTTAAAATGTATAACTATTATGTACCTCCAAATAATCGCCTGTGTGATATCCACTTAACATGCACATCATGGGACTTTCTCAATGATATAAGTGATAATATCATTAACACATTTAGTGCACATCAAATTCAAGACATGTTTTCATTAAAAGAGTCTGACTGTAATTTTTTAGATTTCGAAAATGTTGAGTCTATGGAAGATCATATTTTCTACCACTGGGTTGGTTTTAACAAAGAGCAATTCAGACAGATATTGAATGAAGTGCCTCAGTTTCTGAACCTTAAAAAGGGATCTACTATATTAGCTGCTTATTTAATTAAACTTAGGACTGGGGACTCAGATGATCGATTGTCAACACTTCTGCAAATACCTAAAACTACTTTAGGTACTCAACTGGGTAAAGCTAGAAGTCTTTTGTATGACTATTTTGTGCCCCATCACTTGGGACTTAATCATATTAATAAGCAGCAAATAATTGAAAGGAATCTTCTTATTCCAAATGAATTGTTTGGTAGCCATAATAATGAAATAAAACCTATTGTTGTTTTAGATGGTACATATGTTTATGTGCAGAAAAGCTCAAATTATAAGTACCAAAAAAAGACGTACAGTTTGCATAAGTATCAAAATTTTGTTAAACCATTTTTGATTGTTTGCACAGACGGATACATAATTGATGTTTGGGGTCCCTATCCAGCGACAACTTCTGATGCTGAAATAATTAAAAAAGAGTTTAGAAACGAATCTCTTCTAAGGCAATACTTTGAACCTGGAGATGCGTTTATATTGGATAGGGGCTTCCGGGATGCCTTGCCCTTACTCAATGAATGTGGCTATAGGACATATGTACCATCTTCTTTGCAACAGGGTGAATCTCAACTGTCAACCCTTGAAGCCAATAAATCGAGAACAGTGACGATATGTAGATGGGTTGTAGAAGTAGTCAATGGTAGGTTCAAGCGAGATTTTAAGATATTTCGCCAAGATTTTTTTAATAGAGCGTCAAAAAATGTAATGGTACACTTTGAAGTGGCTGCCGCTTTAATAAATGCTTTCCACCCTCCTATCGTAAACCGTAGTGATGCTCAGGATATTCTTCAAAAAATTAATCAGTATATGAATGTGGAAAATCGATTAAGTAACTATGTGATTAACAACAATATAAATCGACGTAGGGCTCAGTTCCAAGCAATAGATGTAGAAAGAGATAATGTTAGCGAGTTTCCCGTATTAACATACAGCGAGCTTATTCTTGTCTCCTTGGGCACATACCAAATTAAACAGGCCCGCTCTTACTATGGGGAACATGTGAGAGAAAATGGCTCATATGTCATAGAAGTATGTAGAGAAGTGACCGATGACCTACAGCAAGAGCTGTCAACATCAGACTCAACCTGGATGTTAAGAGGAAGAATAAAATCCAGACATATTAGTAATAGGATGTATTACGTTTATATATTAGTTGACAGCTCTTTAAGTGGAAGGGATGCTATAATCCAATATTACTGCACCTGTATTGTTGGCAAAAGAACGGTTGGGTGCTGTGCCCACACCATGAGCATAATATGGTATCTTGGTTGGGCACGGCACCAGGGTAGTCAAATACCTCCTGCACAATTCCTAGATAATGTATTATTATATTATGATAATCCTAACGAAGAAGGTGATTAATAAAACCCCATCTCAATAATACCGTTTTTTATTTTAATAAACCTATTGTTGCAATCTCAGTTTACTGATGTTAAAAATGCAAGCTATTAGTGATGTAAGTGAGCCTGCAGCTGAAGTTTTCAGGAATATTAATCTGAATTCACCGCTTTTTATGTACCTAAGTAGGTACCTAAACCTCATCATGATAGGTTGCAAGCACTATAGCTAGGCGCATTCCATATTTACGTAGAAAACAGCCTCAAAAAACATATTTTTAATTTAAATATCGTGGTGGCTGTGCGATTGGTGTGCAGCATGTAGCGGGTTCGATTCCCGCACGGAACAAATATTTGTATTAGGTAACTACATGTAATTTTTCCGGGTCTGGGAGTTTGTATATGTGAGTTTAAATGTTTGTAAACACACCCACGATACAGGAGAAATTCCTAGTGTAGGGCAGTTAAAAAATAACCTAACATTTAAACATTTACTGATTTTACCAATTTGGCCATTGCTGAGAGACGTGAAAATTGGGCTCGTGAAATCTTCCTAAGTGCTCTATTTTATGGCAAATTTCCAGCTCTGTAACGCCAGGCCCAAGGTTCTATGGAGTTTGGGTTTCTCCTTTATGGTGAAAAAGACAACTTCTTGTGAATTTCTACAATGGATCTTACACAACCAGGTATGTTCTTATTATTTTATTTAGTTTTGTTATGGAACGAGGGAGTTTTTGTATCTTTAGCTCCATTAGTAAATAATTCTTAAAAAGTCCTATCAAATACGCATTTAAAAAAATCTTTAGTTGTTTTAAAGTATTTCTGAGCATTTCTAAGTAAAAATTTATATGGATTGTTTTAGAATAGACTTTATAGTATTCTAAAACACGTAAAACAGTCACCCCAACGCACCCCTCTATTTTTGGCCATTTTTTTTTTGCATGGACTCAAATAACTACTTGTTGTTATTTTTATGAAAATTTGTTTATTTTATTTCCAGGCTCTTCTGGGATGAGGGTGTTAACTAGAAACGATTTACTAACTATCATGGAACGCTCTAATGCTTCCACTTTCAATGATAAGTTGCAATTTATGGAGTTGGAACTTCTCCGTCAATACTCTGAAGATGATCCAAACATTGCCGATGCAAAGCACAAGTTGTCAATTATACGTCACCAATTCAAGCAAAAATGGTCAGCAGCCCGCAATACCCAAGCTAGATTCCTAGAAGCGAACAAAGAATGGCTCAAGGGCACCATATCGCTACCAAAAGCAGGTACCTATTTACGTTAACAATGCTTTTGTTTTGAACATTATTACATTTCATGGAATTTTATCAGTGACTAAAGGTTTATCTTTTGTTATAGGATTAAGTCCAGGTAGACCACAAAAGTCATTTTCAGACTTATGTGAAAGGAATAAAAGGCGAAAAACTGAAAATCTTTGAACATCTGACTTAGATGTGCTGGCATATGCAACACAAATGAAATTGCGAGAAACTGGCGAAGTCGAAGCATCAAAAATCGTAAAGGTCCTTACCAGAAGCCCCCGGAAAGCAAAAAAATATGCAGCAGCGGTAAAAGAACAAGCAGCTAAACAAGAAAAAGAAGTTTCAACGAAATTGGCACATCTTCGTTCCTTGTTTATGTTTGTTGAAGCTGGGCTTACCCAGGCCCAATACGAAGTGGTCCGAGACACGAATCCAGGCTTTTACCCATGCTATTCGATTTTAAAGAAGTTGAAGAAAGAATGTTACCCCGAAATCCGCAGCGTAACTGAGACCTGTGCCGAAGTAAGAGTACAAAGCTTAATGGATCACACCATCAAGCGATTATTATTGCATCTTGGTGAGGAGGTCTTGGAGCACCTGAGTGAATCTGAAAAGCAGTCCTTTTGTAGTGACCTACTTACATGATTGTACATAATATCTATAATGTAACTTAACCTAATTATTATAATTATAAAACTAACTTAACTTAATATTATATAACTATAAACTAAATAAACAAACAATAGTATTATATAAAATCAATACTAACATTACAATTAAGTATTTACATTAATATAATCACCTCACAATAATTAATATTTATAAATTTAACTAATATGTACAAACCAACATACACGGACAAACTTTGTCATATTAGTTAAATAATTATCAGTGAGCGACGAAGCTTGTGACGTAGTCTTTTGTTCTCGACCCGGCGTCGAGACACAGCGAGCCACGCACTGCGTGCGTGCCTGGCGCGCGACGGACGACCGTCCGTCTCGCTCGCTCTCGCCGCTCGCGCAGCCCGCTGGTCTCGCGCCGGTGGAGCAGTGAGCCCACAAATCCCGTCGTGCGAGCTAGCTATTATTTATCTGCTATAAGCCACCTAGCTTTCCGCCGCGCTTTTATATGTCTATGTGCTTAACTGCTATCGCTTTATCTACGCTTATTCTGTGCTATCTGTCTGACTTTATCCTTCTGTCTTGTGAACTATTTTGTGTGTGTGACTCGTGTGTATGTGGAAATAAACTCTTTTCTTTCTTCCACTGTAAGTAGTCTACTTATTTACGGACCTTGACTACGACACCCACACAACCTACATTGGTGACCCCGACAGAACACCATGAGTCAGCAGCCATCAGAACCGAAAGGTGCAAGTCACGATGACCGCTCGGGATTCGACGTATATCGCGTCGGAGTGAGGGTACCTCCATTTTACCCCGAAAAACCGGCGCTATGGTTTGCGCACCTGGAGAGCCAGTTCGCACTGGCGAACATCACTTCCGACGCCACGAAGTACCATCACGTAATGGGTGGCTTGGACCCCATTTACGCAGCCCTCTATACAGAGAGTACATCTCTTGATCAAAGTATTAAGACACATTAAACTCTACTATTACAAGAGACCTAAGATTGTTCAAGCAAGCTCAAAATGGTGGGCTTCCAGATGCAACCAGATAGAAGAAAGGGATGGATAATATTAGCTCTCCTCTTGAGTGATATGATCCATCAAGGAAACGGGATGGGGTTCAATAGCTTTTATCTCCCTAAGATGGGAGTTTTTTCAGATCACGTCGGACTGGCAGTTTACCCAATGTACACTAAGATCATAACTGTTAACATCGGCTTTGACAACCCTTTTATGGGGAACGGAGCCCTAAGTAAGAAATGCCTCAGTGAAGGACAAGTTACCTCTACTCAGGTTCTGGATGCTAATGATATTATAGAGACTCTAATGATCGACATAAAAGAGCTGTTAGATCCCACCTATAATCGTTTCACGGCTATGTTCTGTAAGGGAATAGAGCACTTGTGTGATAGAGATGGTGACTCAGTACCAGATCATGTAGACAGAAGACTTGGGGCTTTTGACAACCCAATTTACATGAAGAATAAGAGTGAGGAGCATTTAAAGTCCATCAGAGAAGATAATGGGATGGTTGATGTTAACAACCACCTCTTGCACGGTAGAAGGAAGAGAGCGGCTCCTCTCTTAGTGATAGCAGCAATTGGGGCTGGTCTTTTTGTTTAAGGTAGCTCGATCTATTCATGGGTATCAATGAAACAGTTATCAGATAGAATATCAATAATAGAAAGAGACAATGTTAAAATAGAGGAAGCGATCAAAGAAATGTTTGGAGTACTACATGAATTCAGGAAAGCTGATGATGATATGTATCACGCAATACGAAATATCATTCCAGAACTGGCACGTCACGCTCAGAGAACAGATTGCGAGGTTTACAGAACTAAATTAGATCTATTTGTCTCATATGCCTATAGAACAAGAGAAGCAATAATAAGGGTATTAAATGCTGCTCTGATCGGGAGTGTAACAACAGAGATGATAACTGCTTATGAACTTCGTAGTGTGCTCTTAACCTCTCCGGAATTCGATCAGTCTATTTACAGAGACGATTTAGATTTATTCTATAAATTGAGCATGGCAATTCCCTTAGCTTATAACACCATACTCACCACCTACCACAAACATTCATCACAAAACATCACAAATACCTCACCACAATAACACTCAACAGGACACTCCAAGCGCGGAAAAACGGGACTTACCTGATGCCGATGATGACGTCATCAAAACGACGCCGTCAGGACGCCGCGTCCGATTTCCCAACTACTATCGCCCTTGACGGTCTCTGGAGGGGAGTGATGTAGTGACCTACTACATGATTGTACATAATATCTATAATGTAACTTAACCTAATTATTATAATTATAAAACTAACTTAACTTAATATTATATAACTATAAACTAAATAAACAAACAATAGTATTATATAAAATCAATACTAACATTACAATTAAGTATTTACATTAATATAATCACCTCACAATAATTAATATTTATAAATTTAACTAATATGTACAAACCAACATACACGGACAAACTTTGTCATATTAGTTAAATAATTATCAGTGAGCGACGAAGCTTGTGACGTAGTCTTTTGTTCTCGACCCGGCGTCGAGACACAGCGAGCCACGCACTGCGTGCGTGCCTGGCGCGCGACGGACGACCGTCCGTCTCGCTCGCTCTCGCCGCTCGCGCAGCCCGCTGGTCTCGCGCCGGTGGAGCAGTGAGCCCACAAATCCCGTCGTGCGAGCTAGCTATTATTTATCTGCTATAAGCCACCTAGCTTTCCGCCGCGCTTTTATATGTCTATGTGCTTAACTGCTATCGCTTTATCTACGCTTATTCTGTGCTATCTGTCTGACTTTATCCTTCTGTCTTGTGAACTATTTTGTGTGTGTGACTCGTGTGTATGTGGAAATAAACTCTTTTCTTTCTTCCACTGTAAGTAGTCTACTTATTTACGGACCTTGACTACGACACCCACACAACCTACATTGGTGACCCCGACAGAACACCATGAGTCAGCAGCCATCAGAACCGAAAGGTGCAAGTCACGATGACCGCTCGGGATTCGACGTATATCGCGTCGGAGTGAGGGTACCTCCATTTTACCCCGAAAAACCGGCGCTATGGTTTGCGCACCTGGAGAGCCAGTTCGCACTGGCGAACATCACTTCCGACGCCACGAAGTACCATCACGTAATGGGTGGCTTGGACCCCATTTACGCAGCCCTCTATACAGAGAGTACATCTCTTGATCAAAGTATTAAGACACATTAAACTCTACTATTACAAGAGACCTAAGATTGTTCAAGCAAGCTCAAAATGGTGGGCTTCCAGATGCAACCAGATAGAAGAAAGGGATGGATAATATTAGCTCTCCTCTTGAGTGATATGATCCATCAAGGAAACGGGATGGGGTTCAATAGCTTTTATCTCCCTAAGATGGGAGTTTTTTCAGATCACGTCGGACTGGCAGTTTACCCAATGTACACTAAGATCATAACTGTTAACATCGGCTTTGACAACCCTTTTATGGGGAACGGAGCCCTAAGTAAGAAATGCCTCAGTGAAGGACAAGTTACCTCTACTCAGGTTCTGGATGCTAATGATATTATAGAGACTCTAATGATCGACATAAAAGAGCTGTTAGATCCCACCTATAATCGTTTCACGGCTATGTTCTGTAAGGGAATAGAGCACTTGTGTGATAGAGATGGTGACTCAGTACCAGATCATGTAGACAGAAGACTTGGGGCTTTTGACAACCCAATTTACATGAAGAATAAGAGTGAGGAGCATTTAAAGTCCATCAGAGAAGATAATGGGATGGTTGATGTTAACAACCACCTCTTGCACGGTAGAAGGAAGAGAGCGGCTCCTCTCTTAGTGATAGCAGCAATTGGGGCTGGTCTTTTTGTTTAAGGTAGCTCGATCTATTCATGGGTATCAATGAAACAGTTATCAGATAGAATATCAATAATAGAAAGAGACAATGTTAAAATAGAGGAAGCGATCAAAGAAATGTTTGGAGTACTACATGAATTCAGGAAAGCTGATGATGATATGTATCACGCAATACGAAATATCATTCCAGAACTGGCACGTCACGCTCAGAGAACAGATTGCGAGGTTTACAGAACTAAATTAGATCTATTTGTCTCATATGCCTATAGAACAAGAGAAGCAATAATAAGGGTATTAAATGCTGCTCTGATCGGGAGTGTAACAACAGAGATGATAACTGCTTATGAACTTCGTAGTGTGCTCTTAACCTCTCCGGAATTCGATCAGTCTATTTACAGAGACGATTTAGATTTATTCTATAAATTGAGCATGGCAATTCCCTTAGCTTATAACACCATACTCACCACCTACCACAAACATTCATCACAAAACATCACAAATACCTCACCACAATAACACTCAACAGGACACTCCAAGCGCGGAAAAACGGGACTTACCTGATGCCGATGATGACGTCATCAAAACGACGCCGTCAGGACGCCGCGTCCGATTTCCCAACTACTATCGCCCTTGACGGTCTCTGGAGGGGAGTGATGTAGTGACCTACTACATGATTGTACATAATATCTATAATGTAACTTAACCTAATTATTATAATTATAAAACTAACTTAACTTAATATTATATAACTATAAACTAAATAAACAAACAATAGTATTATATAAAATCAATACTAACATTACAATTAAGTATTTACATTAATATAATCACCTCACAATAATTAATATTTATAAATTTAACTAATATGTACAAACCAACATACACGGACAAACTTTGTCATATTAGTTAAATAATTATCAGTGAGCGACGAAGCTTGTGACGTAGTCTTTTGTTCTCGACCCGGCGTCGAGACACAGCGAGCCACGCACTGCGTGCGTGCCTGGCGCGCGACGGACGACCGTCCGTCTCGCTCGCTCTCGCCGCTCGCGCAGCCCGCTGGTCTCGCGCCGGTGGAGCAGTGAGCCCACAAATCCCGTCGTGCGAGCTAGCTATTATTTATCTGCTATAAGCCACCTAGCTTTCCGCCGCGCTTTTATATGTCTATGTGCTTAACTGCTATCGCTTTATCTACGCTTATTCTGTGCTATCTGTCTGACTTTATCCTTCTGTCTTGTGAACTATTTTGTGTGTGTGACTCGTGTGTATGTGGAAATAAACTCTTTTCTTTCTTCCACTGTAAGTAGTCTACTTATTTACGGACCTTGACTACGACACCCACACAACCTACATTGGTGACCCCGACAGAACACCATGAGTCAGCAGCCATCAGAACCGAAAGGTGCAAGTCACGATGACCGCTCGGGATTCGACGTATATCGCGTCGGAGTGAGGGTACCTCCATTTTACCCCGAAAAACCGGCGCTATGGTTTGCGCACCTGGAGAGCCAGTTCGCACTGGCGAACATCACTTCCGACGCCACGAAGTACCATCACGTAATGGGTGGCTTGGACCCCATTTACGCAGCCCTCTATACAGAGAGTACATCTCTTGATCAAAGTATTAAGACACATTAAACTCTACTATTACAAGAGACCTAAGATTGTTCAAGCAAGCTCAAAATGGTGGGCTTCCAGATGCAACCAGATAGAAGAAAGGGATGGATAATATTAGCTCTCCTCTTGAGTGATATGATCCATCAAGGAAACGGGATGGGGTTCAATAGCTTTTATCTCCCTAAGATGGGAGTTTTTTCAGATCACGTCGGACTGGCAGTTTACCCAATGTACACTAAGATCATAACTGTTAACATCGGCTTTGACAACCCTTTTATGGGGAACGGAGCCCTAAGTAAGAAATGCCTCAGTGAAGGACAAGTTACCTCTACTCAGGTTCTGGATGCTAATGATATTATAGAGACTCTAATGATCGACATAAAAGAGCTGTTAGATCCCACCTATAATCGTTTCACGGCTATGTTCTGTAAGGGAATAGAGCACTTGTGTGATAGAGATGGTGACTCAGTACCAGATCATGTAGACAGAAGACTTGGGGCTTTTGACAACCCAATTTACATGAAGAATAAGAGTGAGGAGCATTTAAAGTCCATCAGAGAAGATAATGGGATGGTTGATGTTAACAACCACCTCTTGCACGGTAGAAGGAAGAGAGCGGCTCCTCTCTTAGTGATAGCAGCAATTGGGGCTGGTCTTTTTGTTTAAGGTAGCTCGATCTATTCATGGGTATCAATGAAACAGTTATCAGATAGAATATCAATAATAGAAAGAGACAATGTTAAAATAGAGGAAGCGATCAAAGAAATGTTTGGAGTACTACATGAATTCAGGAAAGCTGATGATGATATGTATCACGCAATACGAAATATCATTCCAGAACTGGCACGTCACGCTCAGAGAACAGATTGCGAGGTTTACAGAACTAAATTAGATCTATTTGTCTCATATGCCTATAGAACAAGAGAAGCAATAATAAGGGTATTAAATGCTGCTCTGATCGGGAGTGTAACAACAGAGATGATAACTGCTTATGAACTTCGTAGTGTGCTCTTAACCTCTCCGGAATTCGATCAGTCTATTTACAGAGACGATTTAGATTTATTCTATAAATTGAGCATGGCAATTCCCTTAGCTTATAACACCATACTCACCACCTACCACAAACATTCATCACAAAACATCACAAATACCTCACCACAATAACACTCAACAGGACACTCCAAGCGCGGAAAAACGGGACTTACCTGATGCCGATGATGACGTCATCAAAACGACGCCGTCAGGACGCCGCGTCCGATTTCCCAACTACTATCGCCCTTGACGGTCTCTGGAGGGGAGTGATGTAGTGACCTACTACATGATTGTACATAATATCTATAATGTAACTTAACCTAATTATTATAATTATAAAACTAACTTAACTTAATATTATATAACTATAAACTAAATAAACAAACAATAGTATTATATAAAATCAATACTAACATTACAATTAAGTATTTACATTAATATAATCACCTCACAATAATTAATATTTATAAATTTAACTAATATGTACAAACCAACATACACGGACAAACTTTGTCATATTAGTTAAATAATTATCAGTGAGCGACGAAGCTTGTGACGTAGTCTTTTGTTCTCGACCCGGCGTCGAGACACAGCGAGCCACGCACTGCGTGCGTGCCTGGCGCGCGACGGACGACCGTCCGTCTCGCTCGCTCTCGCCGCTCGCGCAGCCCGCTGGTCTCGCGCCGGTGGAGCAGTGAGCCCACAAATCCCGTCGTGCGAGCTAGCTATTATTTATCTGCTATAAGCCACCTAGCTTTCCGCCGCGCTTTTATATGTCTATGTGCTTAACTGCTATCGCTTTATCTACGCTTATTCTGTGCTATCTGTCTGACTTTATCCTTCTGTCTTGTGAACTATTTTGTGTGTGTGACTCGTGTGTATGTGGAAATAAACTCTTTTCTTTCTTCCACTGTAAGTAGTCTACTTATTTACGGACCTTGACTACGACACCCACACAACCTACATTGGTGACCCCGACAGAACACCATGAGTCAGCAGCCATCAGAACCGAAAGGTGCAAGTCACGATGACCGCTCGGGATTCGACGTATATCGCGTCGGAGTGAGGGTACCTCCATTTTACCCCGAAAAACCGGCGCTATGGTTTGCGCACCTGGAGAGCCAGTTCGCACTGGCGAACATCACTTCCGACGCCACGAAGTACCATCACGTAATGGGTGGCTTGGACCCCATTTACGCAGCCCTCTATACAGAGAGTACATCTCTTGATCAAAGTATTAAGACACATTAAACTCTACTATTACAAGAGACCTAAGATTGTTCAAGCAAGCTCAAAATGGTGGGCTTCCAGATGCAACCAGATAGAAGAAAGGGATGGATAATATTAGCTCTCCTCTTGAGTGATATGATCCATCAAGGAAACGGGATGGGGTTCAATAGCTTTTATCTCCCTAAGATGGGAGTTTTTTCAGATCACGTCGGACTGGCAGTTTACCCAATGTACACTAAGATCATAACTGTTAACATCGGCTTTGACAACCCTTTTATGGGGAACGGAGCCCTAAGTAAGAAATGCCTCAGTGAAGGACAAGTTACCTCTACTCAGGTTCTGGATGCTAATGATATTATAGAGACTCTAATGATCGACATAAAAGAGCTGTTAGATCCCACCTATAATCGTTTCACGGCTATGTTCTGTAAGGGAATAGAGCACTTGTGTGATAGAGATGGTGACTCAGTACCAGATCATGTAGACAGAAGACTTGGGGCTTTTGACAACCCAATTTACATGAAGAATAAGAGTGAGGAGCATTTAAAGTCCATCAGAGAAGATAATGGGATGGTTGATGTTAACAACCACCTCTTGCACGGTAGAAGGAAGAGAGCGGCTCCTCTCTTAGTGATAGCAGCAATTGGGGCTGGTCTTTTTGTTTAAGGTAGCTCGATCTATTCATGGGTATCAATGAAACAGTTATCAGATAGAATATCAATAATAGAAAGAGACAATGTTAAAATAGAGGAAGCGATCAAAGAAATGTTTGGAGTACTACATGAATTCAGGAAAGCTGATGATGATATGTATCACGCAATACGAAATATCATTCCAGAACTGGCACGTCACGCTCAGAGAACAGATTGCGAGGTTTACAGAACTAAATTAGATCTATTTGTCTCATATGCCTATAGAACAAGAGAAGCAATAATAAGGGTATTAAATGCTGCTCTGATCGGGAGTGTAACAACAGAGATGATAACTGCTTATGAACTTCGTAGTGTGCTCTTAACCTCTCCGGAATTCGATCAGTCTATTTACAGAGACGATTTAGATTTATTCTATAAATTGAGCATGGCAATTCCCTTAGCTTATAACACCATACTCACCACCTACCACAAACATTCATCACAAAACATCACAAATACCTCACCACAATAACACTCAACAGGACACTCCAAGCGCGGAAAAACGGGACTTACCTGATGCCGATGATGACGTCATCAAAACGACGCCGTCAGGACGCCGCGTCCGATTTCCCAACTACTATCGCCCTTGACGGTCTCTGGAGGGGAGTGATGTAGTGACCTACTACATGATTGTACATAATATCTATAATGTAACTTAACCTAATTATTATAATTATAAAACTAACTTAACTTAATATTATATAACTATAAACTAAATAAACAAACAATAGTATTATATAAAATCAATACTAACATTACAATTAAGTATTTACATTAATATAATCACCTCACAATAATTAATATTTATAAATTTAACTAATATGTACAAACCAACATACACGGACAAACTTTGTCATATTAGTTAAATAATTATCAGTGAGCGACGAAGCTTGTGACGTAGTCTTTTGTTCTCGACCCGGCGTCGAGACACAGCGAGCCACGCACTGCGTGCGTGCCTGGCGCGCGACGGACGACCGTCCGTCTCGCTCGCTCTCGCCGCTCGCGCAGCCCGCTGGTCTCGCGCCGGTGGAGCAGTGAGCCCACAAATCCCGTCGTGCGAGCTAGCTATTATTTATCTGCTATAAGCCACCTAGCTTTCCGCCGCGCTTTTATATGTCTATGTGCTTAACTGCTATCGCTTTATCTACGCTTATTCTGTGCTATCTGTCTGACTTTATCCTTCTGTCTTGTGAACTATTTTGTGTGTGTGACTCGTGTGTATGTGGAAATAAACTCTTTTCTTTCTTCCACTGTAAGTAGTCTACTTATTTACGGACCTTGACTACGACACCCACACAACCTACATTGGTGACCCCGACAGAACACCATGAGTCAGCAGCCATCAGAACCGAAAGGTGCAAGTCACGATGACCGCTCGGGATTCGACGTATATCGCGTCGGAGTGAGGGTACCTCCATTTTACCCCGAAAAACCGGCGCTATGGTTTGCGCACCTGGAGAGCCAGTTCGCACTGGCGAACATCACTTCCGACGCCACGAAGTACCATCACGTAATGGGTGGCTTGGACCCCATTTACGCAGCCCTCTATACAGAGAGTACATCTCTTGATCAAAGTATTAAGACACATTAAACTCTACTATTACAAGAGACCTAAGATTGTTCAAGCAAGCTCAAAATGGTGGGCTTCCAGATGCAACCAGATAGAAGAAAGGGATGGATAATATTAGCTCTCCTCTTGAGTGATATGATCCATCAAGGAAACGGGATGGGGTTCAATAGCTTTTATCTCCCTAAGATGGGAGTTTTTTCAGATCACGTCGGACTGGCAGTTTACCCAATGTACACTAAGATCATAACTGTTAACATCGGCTTTGACAACCCTTTTATGGGGAACGGAGCCCTAAGTAAGAAATGCCTCAGTGAAGGACAAGTTACCTCTACTCAGGTTCTGGATGCTAATGATATTATAGAGACTCTAATGATCGACATAAAAGAGCTGTTAGATCCCACCTATAATCGTTTCACGGCTATGTTCTGTAAGGGAATAGAGCACTTGTGTGATAGAGATGGTGACTCAGTACCAGATCATGTAGACAGAAGACTTGGGGCTTTTGACAACCCAATTTACATGAAGAATAAGAGTGAGGAGCATTTAAAGTCCATCAGAGAAGATAATGGGATGGTTGATGTTAACAACCACCTCTTGCACGGTAGAAGGAAGAGAGCGGCTCCTCTCTTAGTGATAGCAGCAATTGGGGCTGGTCTTTTTGTTTAAGGTAGCTCGATCTATTCATGGGTATCAATGAAACAGTTATCAGATAGAATATCAATAATAGAAAGAGACAATGTTAAAATAGAGGAAGCGATCAAAGAAATGTTTGGAGTACTACATGAATTCAGGAAAGCTGATGATGATATGTATCACGCAATACGAAATATCATTCCAGAACTGGCACGTCACGCTCAGAGAACAGATTGCGAGGTTTACAGAACTAAATTAGATCTATTTGTCTCATATGCCTATAGAACAAGAGAAGCAATAATAAGGGTATTAAATGCTGCTCTGATCGGGAGTGTAACAACAGAGATGATAACTGCTTATGAACTTCGTAGTGTGCTCTTAACCTCTCCGGAATTCGATCAGTCTATTTACAGAGACGATTTAGATTTATTCTATAAATTGAGCATGGCAATTCCCTTAGCTTATAACACCATACTCACCACCTACCACAAACATTCATCACAAAACATCACAAATACCTCACCACAATAACACTCAACAGGACACTCCAAGCGCGGAAAAACGGGACTTACCTGATGCCGATGATGACGTCATCAAAACGACGCCGTCAGGACGCCGCGTCCGATTTCCCAACTACTATCGCCCTTGACGGTCTCTGGAGGGGAGTGATGTAGTGACCTACTACATGATTGTACATAATATCTATAATGTAACTTAACCTAATTATTATAATTATAAAACTAACTTAACTTAATATTATATAACTATAAACTAAATAAACAAACAATAGTATTATATAAAATCAATACTAACATTACAATTAAGTATTTACATTAATATAATCACCTCACAATAATTAATATTTATAAATTTAACTAATATGTACAAACCAACATACACGGACAAACTTTGTCATATTAGTTAAATAATTATCAGTGAGCGACGAAGCTTGTGACGTAGTCTTTTGTTCTCGACCCGGCGTCGAGACACAGCGAGCCACGCACTGCGTGCGTGCCTGGCGCGCGACGGACGACCGTCCGTCTCGCTCGCTCTCGCCGCTCGCGCAGCCCGCTGGTCTCGCGCCGGTGGAGCAGTGAGCCCACAAATCCCGTCGTGCGAGCTAGCTATTATTTATCTGCTATAAGCCACCTAGCTTTCCGCCGCGCTTTTATATGTCTATGTGCTTAACTGCTATCGCTTTATCTACGCTTATTCTGTGCTATCTGTCTGACTTTATCCTTCTGTCTTGTGAACTATTTTGTGTGTGTGACTCGTGTGTATGTGGAAATAAACTCTTTTCTTTCTTCCACTGTAAGTAGTCTACTTATTTACGGACCTTGACTACGACACCCACACAACCTACATTGGTGACCCCGACAGAACACCATGAGTCAGCAGCCATCAGAACCGAAAGGTGCAAGTCACGATGACCGCTCGGGATTCGACGTATATCGCGTCGGAGTGAGGGTACCTCCATTTTACCCCGAAAAACCGGCGCTATGGTTTGCGCACCTGGAGAGCCAGTTCGCACTGGCGAACATCACTTCCGACGCCACGAAGTACCATCACGTAATGGGTGGCTTGGACCCCATTTACGCAGCCCTCTATACAGAGAGTACATCTCTTGATCAAAGTATTAAGACACATTAAACTCTACTATTACAAGAGACCTAAGATTGTTCAAGCAAGCTCAAAATGGTGGGCTTCCAGATGCAACCAGATAGAAGAAAGGGATGGATAATATTAGCTCTCCTCTTGAGTGATATGATCCATCAAGGAAACGGGATGGGGTTCAATAGCTTTTATCTCCCTAAGATGGGAGTTTTTTCAGATCACGTCGGACTGGCAGTTTACCCAATGTACACTAAGATCATAACTGTTAACATCGGCTTTGACAACCCTTTTATGGGGAACGGAGCCCTAAGTAAGAAATGCCTCAGTGAAGGACAAGTTACCTCTACTCAGGTTCTGGATGCTAATGATATTATAGAGACTCTAATGATCGACATAAAAGAGCTGTTAGATCCCACCTATAATCGTTTCACGGCTATGTTCTGTAAGGGAATAGAGCACTTGTGTGATAGAGATGGTGACTCAGTACCAGATCATGTAGACAGAAGACTTGGGGCTTTTGACAACCCAATTTACATGAAGAATAAGAGTGAGGAGCATTTAAAGTCCATCAGAGAAGATAATGGGATGGTTGATGTTAACAACCACCTCTTGCACGGTAGAAGGAAGAGAGCGGCTCCTCTCTTAGTGATAGCAGCAATTGGGGCTGGTCTTTTTGTTTAAGGTAGCTCGATCTATTCATGGGTATCAATGAAACAGTTATCAGATAGAATATCAATAATAGAAAGAGACAATGTTAAAATAGAGGAAGCGATCAAAGAAATGTTTGGAGTACTACATGAATTCAGGAAAGCTGATGATGATATGTATCACGCAATACGAAATATCATTCCAGAACTGGCACGTCACGCTCAGAGAACAGATTGCGAGGTTTACAGAACTAAATTAGATCTATTTGTCTCATATGCCTATAGAACAAGAGAAGCAATAATAAGGGTATTAAATGCTGCTCTGATCGGGAGTGTAACAACAGAGATGATAACTGCTTATGAACTTCGTAGTGTGCTCTTAACCTCTCCGGAATTCGATCAGTCTATTTACAGAGACGATTTAGATTTATTCTATAAATTGAGCATGGCAATTCCCTTAGCTTATAACACCATACTCACCACCTACCACAAACATTCATCACAAAACATCACAAATACCTCACCACAATAACACTCAACAGGACACTCCAAGCGCGGAAAAACGGGACTTACCTGATGCCGATGATGACGTCATCAAAACGACGCCGTCAGGACGCCGCGTCCGATTTCCCAACTACTATCGCCCTTGACGGTCTCTGGAGGGGAGTGATGTAGTGACCTACTACATGATTGTACATAATATCTATAATGTAACTTAACCTAATTATTATAATTATAAAACTAACTTAACTTAATATTATATAACTATAAACTAAATAAACAAACAATAGTATTATATAAAATCAATACTAACATTACAATTAAGTATTTACATAAATATAATCACCTCACAATAATTAATATTTATAAATTTAACTAATATGTACAAACCAACATACACGGACAAACTTTGTCAATTAGTTAAATAATTATCAGTGAGCGACGAAGCTTGTGACGTAGTCTTTTGTTCTCGACCCGGCGTCGAGACACAGCGAGCCACGCACTGCGTGCGTGCCTGGCGCGCGACGGACGACCGTCCGTCTCGCTCGCTCTCGCCGCTCGCGCAGCCCGCTGGTCTCGCGCCGGTGGAGCAGTGAGCCCACAACTCCCGTCGTGCGAGCTAGCTATTATTTATCTGCTATAAGCCACCTAGCTTTCCGCCGCGCTTTTATATGTCTATGTGCTTAACTGCTATCGCTTTATCTACGCTTATTCTGTGCTTATCTTCTGTGCTATCTGTCTGACTTTATCCTTCTGTCTTGTGAACTATTTTGTGTGTGTGACTCGTGTGTACATATGTGGAAATAAACTCTTTTCTTTCTTCCACTGTAAGTAGTCTACTTATTTACGGACCTTGACTACGACACCCACACAACCTACACTTTCTGCTCATCAGCAAGTGGGGCTGTGGCGGATCTCAGCAGGTTCAATACAAAATGAAATTTGAAAATGAGACTGATTCCGACGCCAACATTTTTCAAAGTTCTGTCGTACCACTCCAACTAGTGTATGGAACGGAAAGAAAAATTATATGGCAAAACCCAACTCCGTCATCACCACGATATTGCAGACCAATACGCATACGATTTGTGAAAGAAAATACTGACGTGACTAATGAGGAAATCGAGTACGTAGAAAATCAAATAAAAGAACTAAGCAAGACTAAGATTGATGATATATCCGTCAAACATAAAATAGTTTTCACCATGGTGGATGGCAAAGTATGTAACGCAGCAACCCATACCAAGTCAACCATGAGATGTTACATATGTGGCGCCACATCCTCTGATTTCAACGACCTTACAAAAGCTTTCTTTTGGCCTTTGCCCTGCAATACAGAAAACATGCGATTTGGTCTATCTTTGCTGCACGCTCGAATAAGATTTTTCGAAAGCATATTGCATGTAGCTTATAAATTGCCAGTCATGAAGTGGAGAGCTCGCCTGACTGCCGAAGAGAAGAAACTAGTGGAGACCCGAAAAAAAGCAATCCAAACCAAGTTTCGTGAACAACTAGGATTATTAGTAGATATTCCAAAGGCTAATTTTGGAAACACGAATGATGGGAATACCAGCAGGCGATTTTTCGATGAATACGAGAAATCTGCAGAAATAACTGGGATTGACCAGAATTTAATCTACCGATTAAAAGTCATCCTAGACACCATGTGCACCATGTGTAAAAATTAACATCCAAAAATTTGAAATTTACTGCAAAGAAACTGCTGAATTGTACGTTTCTTTGTACAAGTTTCACCCAATGTCGCCGACATTACATAAATTGTTGAGTCATGGGGCAGCCGTGATAAAGGAGGCGATTCTGCCAATCGGGCAACTGTCTGAAGAAGCTGCAGAAGCTCGCAATAAGCACATCCGAGCGTTTCGGCTAAACTACGCCCGAAAATTTTCAAGAGTAGCCTGCAACACTGACGTTTTAAATAGGTTGCTCTTGACATCAGACCCCTTGCTGACGGGAATGAGGAACGCTAAACATAAAAGAAAGAGCCCTCTTTCAGCGGATATCATGAATCTTTTGGAGGAAAATGATATTTGCAATATTAGTATTGAAAATGACTCTGAAGATGATGAAAATTAGAAATAAAATTTGTTAAAAATAGTGTGTCTTTTTTTTTTATTCTATTATACCTCTAAATAGAACGAAATACTTAAATAATACTATAAAACGCAAAAAATATTTTTGTCCGACTTTTAGAGCCACGTGGGTTCATCTAACGTTATTAAAAATGTTTTTTGCTTGTTCTTATTTACTGGTGCTATAAACGTTTGGGGCTTATGAAGGTATTTAGTGTTTTATTCATTTTCAGGGACTTGACACGCAAGCGGGCGAGATATTCCTTTAGATAGCCATGATGAAGACCTGACCGATGATGAAGATTATTTTTAACCGCCCGAAGGCGTAACTATTGAAGAAACAGATTTGGAGTACGATTTTTCTGATAAACGTGAAAATGAAGGGAGTCTTACTCAAGATGCATTGGAGACAGTATATCTCGAAGGTGATTTTGAATATGAATGTTTGGAAAGTGCGGAAACCATGAATGAACTTAATCTAATATGAAAGAATCCTTAATATCAACTGGTATAACGGACAAAAACAGAAAAAACAAAGGGAAAACCAAAAAAAAAAGGTTAAAAAAAAGATAAATTGACTTGGACCAACAACACAATTACTTATAACAGCGAAAATGTTGCATTTATGGGCTGCACCGATCTACCTGATAACATAATGGGCCTGGAGACGCCAATAGCTTTTTTCAAATGAGGAGGTGAAGAACAAAACCTCACATTTCCATTTAAAACATAAATGTTTTTTTTTGTGGATGTGCAAAATGATGTTTAATTGAATAAAGGAAATTAGTAAAACCTTATCAAAAACACCTCTTTTCTTATATAAATTTTCATTGAAATAGAGAGTTGCGAAGAAAACCACACTTTATACTTTAAAAAAATCAGTCTCCCTTGATTATTTTCAAAAGCTCACTTTTTATTGAGACTGTTATCACTGAGACTTCATCAAAACCACATAAAAACGTTGAGTTAATGAAGGTGTTAAACTTCTAATGCATGGTCTTTTTGCTAGATAGTTTATAGTGGTTTTATTTGATGCCAAAAATCCTTTTGGCGTGGGTTATAAGGCGCCTTTTGGTCTAACAAATAAATTTTTTGGACTATCATTATCTCCGAAACCAAAACTAGTCAATAAATTGTCGCACAGACGTTAAACTCCTGCTCTCGGGTAATAGACTGTGTTAGTTTTACTAATTTAGTCAACGAATAATTAACTGACAAAGGAATTAATATGAAGTACTTCCTACCCAGTTGCACTCGGTCTGCCGAGCTGAAAGGCACGAAAAACCACGCGCTCCGCACATAAAAATACAGAAAAATGGGTTTTTCTGAAGTAATCTTAACGTGTGATGTGTCGTTAGAAGCGGAAAATTGTGCCACATAAAGTGCCGTGATCAGTTCTATCTGATCTCAAGTTCCTGAAGTGCTATTTGTGAAAACCCTCTTTTAAGAGGTTAAGTGCAACTTGCAGAAACTAATAAATGCTATAAAAAGAAAAATTAACTTTGACCCAAGCAGTAAATATGTGTAAGGCTGCAGAAGCTATAGCAGGAAAAAGTCCCAGAAGGGGTCACTATTCAAAAATAGGAAGAAAACAAGAAAATGAGATGCTTGATTTTTATGACTTTCATATCTACGTACTATAAAATAAAAAACAACATTCTTTACAGTACAAAAATATATACATATTTACAAGCGTACAACTACCTCGAAAAACTTGCTGACGGGACAAACATTTTCACGGAAATTAAATAATTTACCACAAATATATCTTTTCACAAACATTCAAAATTTTGTTATCATCTGAAAATTTAGTTCATATTGTAACTACTGTGTAAAAATTATGTTGATTAGTTTCGCTCTAAGTAGTGTTTCGCTCTAAGGTTTGCTGTAAGAAAACCCAATTCTGGGTTAAGCTCGCCTTTGTACATGACTTACCCATTAGTGAAATGTTAGTTTTAATGATATATGTGTACAATAAAGAATAAAGGTTTATCTAGTACAGAAAAATATGAAATTGATTGAAGTAATACCCACAAATAAACTCCAGCTATCTAGGCTCATTTGATTCAAATCAACCAATTAAATAAGAAACCCCAAATCTGGATGTTTTTTTTACTGATGTTTGCCTACTTTGAGTCAGTTTTTTTAAGTCAGGACATGGTAAGTATGGCTGACGGAATCGGGAGGCGATCTAAAGAATTAGTGCTTGATTTGTGCGCAGAGTTGAGCCCGTTGATCAAGGAGCCTGTCGAGTCAACGGATTTAACCTTAAGAAAAAAAGGTATATAAATAACTTCTTGTCTCTTTAGTTTACTTTATTCATACACCTAGCCTATGTTTTGGTTTGTGAGAAAATATTTGAAAAAACTGCACACCTGAGTATATCCAATAACAACTATTAATGTTTACTAACTATAATAAGTGCACAATTATTATTGTTGTCATTTGTTCAAGGTTTTGATTGTACTGGCATTCTATTCCACAGGGTGTTAT
This sequence comes from Agrotis clavis, assembly GCA_954870645.1. Classification (NCBI taxonomy): domain Eukaryota; kingdom Metazoa; phylum Arthropoda; class Insecta; order Lepidoptera; family Noctuidae; genus Agrotis; species Agrotis clavis. The sequence goes on from OX940925.1 coordinate 5,219,355, forward strand.
CAAAGACTAGTTGGAGACTTAGCTGGTCATTCAGTGGCACAACAAACGGTGTCATAAGTATTGCATGAAATAACCAATGCTTTAAATTCGCCTCAAATGAGAAATAAATACATTGTTTTCCCAAAGACATTAGAGGAAAGGAATACCATAAGAAGAGAGTAAGATAAGCAATATTTTTTTAAGTTTATATTGTTCAGCACCAAGAAAATGTAAGATATTATTTTCTACAGCCAGGCTGCATGCCATATCATTGTGGACCGTACAGTGTCTTGATGCATTTATTTTTAGGTACAGTACTTTTGCAAGTAGGTTAATATCAACACTGCACACTTCGCCGTGGGGCGCCAGCTTAGAATTGCGCTACCCCAAATCATCCTGTGGTTGTCGTAAGAGGCGACTAAGGGACAAACCGGAGGTCGGGCAGCAGCGTCCTCCGTGTACTGCACATCCTCACTGCGATCGCTAACCCGCCTGCCAAGAGTGGCGATTAAGGCAAATTACCCCCTTATGAAAACCACAGAAACCAGGCCCCCAGTCCCCGGCAGCTCCGCTATCCTTGGCGCGGGTAGCGGCCAAGGTAACGGCGGAGAACAGAACAAAAAATATTTTTCTAAATCGAAAACGTTCCTGCTTTCTTGGAATATGAATCGTCTTAGTACTTCTTAAACATGATAATGTGAACCCCTTTGACTGGCCTACAGGGAGAATAGTGAAATTGTACCCAGAAAAAGATAACAAGGTGCGAGCATTTGATGTCAAAATGTCTAATGGACATGTGATACGCACTAGTATTACCAAAATATGCGTTTTGCCAATAGATGAGTAGGTGGGTTGTTTTTAAAAGTAAACAAACTAGGGTTTTTAGTGCATAAATACTTTCTTTATTATTTTCTTTTGCTTAACAAGGTATTAATACCTATATACTTGTGTAAATTAGAATATGGACAAGCGTTTTTTTCTTGTCATGGCCTGGCCTTGTTGTACTTCCTATATGACAAATGTAACATTTGATTTTAGTCGTGCAAAAACAAGTCACCATGATAACCACAACACACAACAACCATCCACTTCAGGCATCAAGGCTTCAGAAAAAACAAAGAAAAGAAATAGTAACACCGAAAAAACGATTTAAAAAGTGTAAACTTCAGCAAGATAGTAGCACAGATGATGATGACTATTCTTTGAGAGAATCTGATGACAATGAGTATAATATTTTGGATGAAAAGAGTAGTGATGACTTTTTTTTTTTTTTTTTTTTTTAGCGTGGTAATATCATCAAATGAGTCCTCCAACCCCGGGCAGGGCGGGAGGGACCAAAAAAGTATTTGGAAATATTATATAGGAGTTGTCGAAAACGTAACAGAAGTTTTTTTTCAAGAAAATGACGTTGTGGTGTTAGATAGAGGCTTCCGTGACGCTGTCCCAGTTGCAAAAGAATTCGGTTTTGAAGTGCATCCCTCTATCAACTGTTCGAGGTGAAAAATAGTTCAGCACACAAGCTACCTACATTTAAGCCTCGTCACTATATGTCGATGGGTCGTAGAAGAAATCAATGGCCGCCTTAATCGCGACTTGCCACACATTTTTGACGATTTTAAAGCAGCAGGTGCAATAACAAAATGCTTCCAGCTTTTGATGATAGTCAATACACGGAAGAGTTCATCGAAACTATTAACCGCAACGTGCATAAACCAAATCTGTTAGCTGATTTTGTAGAACAGAATAATCTGAATCAAAGAAGAATGGCTTTCATAAGACTCGCAACAGCGAAGAAGTAAGTGACTTCCCAAGTTGCTTACTTCTTCCCAAGCATGAAGATTTGATCATGCTATCCATTGGTACGTACCACCCCAGAATCGCACACTCTTATTGCAGCGAAAATATAAACGAAACAGATGTATATGATATTCACATACAGAAATAATAAAATTAATGTTAATGATATACAAAATAACGTTCTGTTGAATCACGGCATATACGAAGAAAAGAGTAGTGGTACTCCTTTCTTCCTATTGTTTTATAATAGACGAAATAAAGGAAGGAATGCAGTGGTTGAATACTGTCGTTCTTGTATAATTATGTTACCGGCCAAACTCGATTTCAGGACAAACTAGTTTGGCCCAGGCTAAACTAGTTCTTGCGAGCTCGGAGTTTGTTTGCAACCCGACTACTTATACGATTACCGATACTAATTATAAGGATAAAATCTTAGGTTAATTATTTTATTGCAAACATCTTACTTGGCACTTATAACAAATTATGCAACGCAAGTGAAATACCTACTTGTCGTAAATAAAAATTAAAAGTAAAAAAGTTTATTTTTTTAATAATATTTCTTCTTCTTCCTATGCAACAGCCTTCATAAAAAACAAAATTAAAAAACTAACAAGCAAGCTGCGTAACGCTTTTTTTTTTTTAGCGTGGTAATATCATCAAATGAGTCCCCCCACCCCGGGCAAGGCGGGAGGGACTGTCAGACTTCTACTGACTAAAATCCACGGTGTCCTTCAATAGCTCTTTCTGTTCCGGGGTCACGGTAAGGAAATAATCCCGCGACCCCGGCAGGCTGTGGCCCTCTGAGAGGGGGGCCTTGTCATTATGCTGACGGTCTTTGAGGCGCGCGTGGGACACAACGCGCCGTCGACCCGGGCATGGTCCATGGTCGGGCAGCGAGTTGCCCTTTACTCGCTGCCCGCATGCCCGCGCCTACGGTGGCCGGAGATCGTCTAGCGACGTCCATCGCCGTGGGCGTCCACCACCGCGGGTGGGGCGGAGGGAGGACACAGTCCTCTCTCGCTCGCGGCCCGCCTCCTCCTTAGCGAGCATTACTGCTTCGCAGAAGGAGGCGACCGCTTCCCACTCCGTCTCGCCCCGCAGCATGGCCGCGACCAATGCTGGGTGCGAGAGGTCTCCGCCTATCGCAGCCGTGAGGACACGTCGGTGCTCTGCCCTAGCTGGGCAGTCTTGCACCGTATGCTCCACCGTGTCCTCCGGGCGATCTTCGCAGTGGTGACACCCAGGCGTTTCCTCCTTTCGCATCAGACACAGGTACCTCCCGAAATTTCCGTGTCCGGTGAGGACCTGCGTCAAGCGGTAGGTCAGGACGCCATGACATCTCTCCAGCCACTCCTCAAAGAGGGGTCTTACCGCCGGTGAGGGATCTTACCGCCGAAGAGGGGTCTTACCGCCGGAGCTGCGTAAGGGTGCTTACATAAAGAAACAGGTTTCCGGTACAGACAAACCTGTACGGGTCGGTACCGACCGGCACAGGTATAATATTTCATTATAATCCATTCACTCACTTATAAAGAAACAGGTTGTAACTTGTCGGTGCCGACTAGCTGGACCGAGCCATACGGGTTTAAGCATTTATTGGTGTAGGGTGTGTGTTTAATAATATTGAAAATGGATTTGGATAATGAAGTTTTGATAGCTTTGGTGTTTGATAAAGAATGTTTATGGAACAAAACTCATAAGTTCCACAGCAACAGAAATGTTACAGATAAGTGTTGGAAAGAGATCAGTTTGGAAATGAAACAGGATGGTGAGTACTTTCAATAATCAGTTCGATTTATTTTAATTTTGTAGATATAAAATATTAATAGTATTACCTAATTTAATCATATAATAAGTGATTATGTTTGAAATATTGAACAAAGTTATTTCTGACGTTTGTAGCAACATTACTTGGCGGACTCAGTCTTTGATTGTGCCATCTTCGTCTAACAATAATTACCGAAGTCAAGTTTCGCTCAAAACCCTCTTTATCAATAATTATATTGTGCAACAAACACATCGTTTTCACGATCTTATCAGCTAGTTGAATATCCGTTTCGATGCTTTTAGATAACAAACGCCACTTGGAGTATTTATAATCTACCAAATGCACATTCCACTGTTTTTCTCGCTCGCGACAAGCGACTATTAAAATTTTGTTGGTCCACTGTTAAATCACGCCCCCCAAAGGGTTTCATTAAATATGTTTTTAAAGGATACGCTTCATCGGCTAAAAATACGTAAGGAACAGAGACTTGAGTATTAGGCAAATAAGCGGGCAATGGAATATCTAATTCCCTTTCATTTAGAAACTGATACAAATCTGATGCTCTAAAGGTGCCGCCATCACTCTGTTTACCATAGCCCCCGACTTCTACCATTACAAATTTATAATTGGCATCGGCTACTGCTTGCAGTACCACAGAAAAATATTTTTTATAGTTGTAAAACATAGATCCAGATTTTTTTGGGCACATAACGCGCACATGTTTACCGTCTATACAACCTATGACGTGAGGGAAATTCCAAATATTATTGAAATCGTTAGATATTGAATAAAATATGTCGGAGCCACCGGTATTGTTCCGTCAGATTCAGGCATCATGTGGGCAGAGTTTGGGTCTCGTGCAATGAAAATACACTGGGTGCGGTTCACTTGGTTATTTTAATTTTAAATCACAAATTAAATCGAACACAATTTAATTTAATCACTCACTACACTTATAATGGGCACAACGAATCGAGTACAGTTTCGGGATGTCTTCACACTGCTGCGGTCCGGCACTCAATGCGCTCCTCGCCGCCCCGATGAAACATCACGACTCTGTATAAGCGCGCGCAGACCACGTGATACTCAAAATGGCGCGCTTACGATTCGTTTGCTGTCCGTACTATTGACCGGATCCGACACGGCCATCCTGCGATTAACACGTCCTCGTGTGATCTTCTTCTTCTTCAGCCTCTTTCTACCATCTTGATGTAGGCCTCCTTCAACTCTTTTCACTCGTCGTCGTGTAATAATCACTCTGAAACACAAAATAGTCCACGACAGAATACTGTTCCACTCGGTCATTCCTGACCAAACTCTATATTCAGTTCTTTGGTGAAAATAAGGAAATTTCAACTCTACTGTACCATTAAAACCAATACTCTTTAACTAAATCAAACATTGGGAATAGCCAATTGAAAATACATCAATCACTACCCTAGGCCACTAACAACCACCCCGGGCCACCAACAACTACCCCGGGCCATGTACCACAGTCGTTCGAATCTACTTTCACAACTCTATTGCAAAAAACTACCGATTTTCCAGTGACCTTCAACTTTCGAGTAAAACTTCTAACGCCACGGCTCTCTAGCCGACCAGCAATCACATTGCTTTCACACATCCAATGCATGGATCAGAACTTCTGTGCGCATCCACCACGTGGATCGCCCGAGTGCATCACCCGCTGACTACACACTATGGTCTCTCAAGACCCCAACCTCCGCCAGAGCCACCCGCGCACCGCGCATCCATGGACACCAGGATGTCAATAAGATACGGACTACGGCTACGAAACAGCTACTGGTACGGTTGAAAACAATACGGCCGATAGACCGTTTTACTCGACCTCTCACCACAACTTAATCAGAATCTACGGTAACTTCGACTGGTATATGACCCGTTGGCATGTTTGTAGATACACTTAGAGTTCAAGGGTTTCAATGTGTAACGGTCACCATCCCAAAATCTTTATCACTCTAAACAGACCCTTAAACTTTGGATCTAACTAAGACTGATCGGAAATCCCAGAGCATTCAAGTACCTTTGCAATTGTATTATCACAATGCAGCAATATTATAATCAAAACAGCAGGAATCAAATTCGTGGCCTGTGGCTAACACTAGCCCCACTAACAAACCTCTGTTTGTTTCACACCGTTCACCATGAACGCACAATACACGACCTCCGCCAGTGCCATCCGCACACCGCGCTTCCATGGACACCGGGATGTCAATAAGATACGGATTACGGCTACGAAATAGCTACTGGTACGGTCCGACCAGCCGACCTAAGATTCCACACTATCATCCAACTCAACATCTCTACTTCAAAATGGTACTTGAACCTCAGGCATTCTCCCTCAAATCCACAGCTGCACAGCACTTAACCAGCACTATGCATGACTACTTACGAAGTAGTGTAAATCACTGAAGTACTTAACCAGTTCTTAACATTGTAGCGCTTAACCAGCGTTACAAATCCTATCACTTAGACAGTAATAATAAAAAAAGCTTAACCAGCGATATTAACTCACTAACGCTTAACCAGCGATAGTCAACATAAAGAACACAAGGCACCAGAGGCGTAAGTAAAAATGAAACGATTCACCTGTGTTGTAACGTGTCTGATGGTGGTTGCACGATGCAGACATCGACGCGTCGCGCCGCGCCTTGGACTGGTCCGTTGCCACTGCCGCCACTACTGCTCGTACAGCGCACGGCTATGTGACCTGGCTTGCCACATTTGAAGCACACCAAGGTCCTCGATGCTGGCTGCTGCGTCACTTGACTTGATGCTGTAGGTCTTCCCTTCGTATCCATCGCCTTACTTCTGCACTCAATACACTTATGGGCGTTTTAGCACAGTTATAACACTTAATTGACTTTATTTTTTCTCGTTTGGTGTCACTTGTTTTCGATGATTCACAGATAGTGTTCATTTTTCGCATCAGATATGAAACGACTGGCGAACGTGGGTAATGTTTCTTTATCACTTGGTTTTTCACCACTCATTTTTTTTTAATGAGGGTACCCGCCTTTGCGAAATAAATCTTGTTGTAAAAAGTACCTTAAATTCCTTTGTAGGCTATTTGAGATAGCCGTAACTAACTTCCACTGATTGTTATTGTCACTGTTCCCGCGTGTAATTTCATTAGCACGATTTGATCCCAATTCTGATGTCGGAGCCACCGGTATTGTTCCGTCAGATTCAGGCATCATGTGGGCAGAGTTTGGGTCTCGTGCAATGAAAATACACTGGGTGCGGTTCACTTGGTTATTTTAATTTTAAATCACAAATTAAATCGAACACAATTTAATTTAATCACTCACTACACTTATAATGGGCACAACGAATCGAGTACAGTTTCGGGATGTCTTCACACTGCTGCGGTCCGGCACTCAATGCGCTCCTCGCCGCCCCGATGAAACATCACGACTCTGTATAAGCGCGCGCAGACCACGTGATACTCAAAATGGCGCGCTTACGATTCGTTTGCTGTCCGTACTATTGACCGGATCCGACAAATATATCTCTTGTGGGTGTAGGCATATGTATGGTATACAGTTCCTCCCATATTGCAAGAACCGTCTCTTCTATAATGTTTGTTAATGTTGTTACTCCCATTCGAAAATTTTTTGAAAGCGATTTGAATGATTCTCCAGTTGCAAGATATCTGAAAATAAAAAACACATTTAACTATTACCTTACCTTGTATACAGGATGTAAAAAAAAAGCAAAAATTAACGCTAAATCTTGGGAGGGATGATTCTGCTCATTATTTTATGAGACAGACAGAGGTCAAATACAATTTTGTAAATATCAGGTTAAATTAATTTAACCTCTTAGGTCCCGATATACCGTAAGTGGTTCGAAAACGTCAGTTGCCGTTGAGCCCCGTAATACCGTATGTGGTATCGCGCGTACAAGCCAACTTCAACCTTATTTATATAATACACTATGGCTCAGAATCGCTTGAAAAAATTCATCCATAGAGCTACATTTTATTCGATTATTATGGTACCAAATTTTTACTGTAATCAACTGGGTGTCATTATAAAAAAAAAAAAAGCATCGCATCTTTGTCGATGTCAAAATGTCAAGTTGTCAACCACTTGAAATGTTGTTTATGTCTTATTTTTTCCATGATAGGACTATAAGTGTACTGAAATTGATAAAGTATCGTGTTTATGTTAGATTTCAACTAAAATTTTAATTGGAAAACGTAAATTATCGAGTAGAAATAGGTTTTTGTCCCTCCTATAGGCCAATTCGGTTGTCAACAATGTATTTCTAAGACCATGGAATTTCCGTTGTTTATTTTTTCGATTCAAGGTTAGTAATCAGTTGAAGAAGGTTTATGTAGTATCCTAAAAAACATTTTATAGTGATACCTGTTCATAATAACACGGATGATCGTTTACAAAGTCGTGCATTGAACTGCGCATGGAAAAATTACAGCTCCTCCTAAATAAATGAATTTTAGAGTTGGAATCTTATAGGAATAGTGTATGTGAGAATTTTTTTATTAGAATACTTGTGTATTCGTTATATTAGTTCTAAAGTTTCGTGTAAATTGATTCAGTAGTTTTATCAAAAATAAATAAGGTACGTCAACAGGTCTAGTTACGGCTGTGGTTACGGCGAGAACTTTTATCTACAGGATATTTTAATTCCGAAGTACTTATACAAGAGGTGTTTATATTGAAATACAAAGTCTCGTTACTAAGGAACACGAAACTTTTTACCGTTTGAGATAAGAGTCATTGTATCTCGAGTGATTACAATTATTGTGAGCGTCGGCCAGTGTTGACAGTCGCGCAATATTGACAAATAATAGCTCCACGTAAGTTGAATTTTGAGTTGGAATCTTATAACATTATATGTTGGAATTTTCTTATTAGATTACATATATATATTCGTTATATTAGTTCTAAAGTTTCGTGTAAATTGATTCAGTAGTTTTATCAAAAATAAATAAGATACGTCAACGGGTCTAGTTACGGCGAGATCTCTATCTATGGGATATTTATAATACCAAAGTAGTCATACAAGAATTGTTTATGTTGTAATACAAAGACTCTTTATCAACGAATACGAAACTGTTTACAGTTTGTAATTTGAGTCATTCTAACTAGAGCGATAACGGCTAATGTAAGCGGCCGCCACTTGACGCGCGCGATGACGTAAGCGCTCGTAAATGTCAAGGACGGGACGGAGTTTACGATACGCGAGCGCGGTACCTGAGAGGTTAATAGTACATTACTGCAGCGGCCAGCAACAGAGGCATTGTAACATAATGCCTAGTTGTGGCCAAGGCTTGTATAGTACTTTTCTCAAACAATGCGAGGAAATTCAATTACTGTTCAAAATCAATGATGCACACAAACAACAATAATTTTTCTCGCGTTGAAGAGTTCATTTGTTTTTTTTTTTCAATAAATCTGCTTTCTTTTTGCAAGCCAATTCGAAATTTAAATAAAACCTTTGATAAGTTACCTCCTTGGTTGCTATGATTCAGAGTAAAAGATCGTTCCAATTTTAAATAACACGACAGATATGAGATTACTATGTAATTTATTTGGCCGCTAAACACGACAGATATGGATTTTCATACAACTTTTGCCGGCCGCCGGTCGCATGTATCTGGCCAGTACAGCAATTTCGATTTATCTTGAAGAAGGTTGTCAAAATAATGCTCAAATTTCCAAGCATGTTTGAGAAAAAATACTTATTTCTTGCCAGGGTTCTATATAAGACCCAACCTGATAATTGGGATAAATAATTATTTTTAAATTGATTGAACTGGATAGAAATAAGTATTTTTAAATTAATTTACCTTGATATTTTCAACAGTAAAATTGTATTTGACCTCTGTAGGAAAAAGTTTTTACTTAACAGTACTTTTTTGTTTCAGAAAATAAAATAAGAAAAAGATGGAGATATCTAAGGGATCAATTTGCGGTAGAGTTAGGAAAGATTCCACCTTCTCGCTCTGGAGATGAGGCAACCACAGTATATCCCAAATGGCCATATTTTAAACCCTTACTTTTTCTCAAACCTATGGTGAAGGCGCGGCTAACCACTGGAAGATTGACGCGACAAAGATCTCATTCAAATAGTGCTGTGAGCCTTGATAGTGAAACAGAATACACCCAAAGTACAAATGACAATGATTGTTCTCTTTCACCTGGACCAAGCAATATGGAAGATAATGATGCGAGTGACCAACCAACAGTGTCTCCTGCTCTGCCTGTTTCTAAAACCACTTTGAAAAGGCCGAAGAGAACAATCAATGACAAATTATTGGACATTGAGCATCAAAAGCTTAAACTTTTACAAGATAAGGAAAATTCCCGACTGAATAGGATAACAAATGCAGACAACGAACATCTTTTATTTTTTAAAAGCCTCATACCACACATTGAAAAAATTCCACAGCACATGCTACTCTCTTTTAGAAACCGCATTCAAAGCGTCGTCGACGAGTACGCGTACCAATCTTTGCAATATGGTAACCCATCTAGTTCGATGTCAAACTACTCTCATTTAAGTAATGTTTCCCGTAATAGTACTCCAGAGACCTACTGCAACTAAATAACTCTAGCACAAACTTCGAGTGACAATATTGCTGTTCTAAGCAACCGATTAGCCACAGTAGAATATGAAGAATCCACCTGCAACCGACTAGCTACAGACGACTGCAATCAATCTAATAGCCACCGAGTATCTACAGAAGAAAATAATGAATCTACACAGAATGACCAATCTCTTGCCGAATTTTATAGCAGATACCAATAATTGTGAAATCTCCAATTTGATTTTGGCCCATGGGGTGCCAAAAACCAAGGTTATAGCTATAACTTAAACACAGCATTTTTAATAAGTTTGTTTGCTTTAAATTACCCATTTTGAGTAATACTTTAATTATAATTACTTTAATTTTAAGTTGACATGTGACGTATTGTATGTTTTGCCTCTCGCTGATTTTGGCTAATAAATAACATTCACTTAATTGAAATTGTATTTTGATATTTTTCATTGTGCTTAAAACTACTTACAAATAAAACATACTAGCCTACTGAATGATTAAAGGTCAGGGATTTTTTTGAACATTAGTTGTAGACACCCCGATTATAAGCGGTATAGAAGACATTTTGAAATTATACCACCCAGTATATTACGCATATTTTTATAATAAATATTATTCATTACTTACCTAATAGTGATAACGAGTCTTTCTTCAGGTGAAATTGGTTGAACATGCCAGTTACACCATTTCTTAATTAAGCGATGTTCGATTTTATTTAATATGTAGTCAAATGTTTCTTGAGTCATCCTTGTATAATCATAAAACTCCTTTTCATCGTCCTTTATATCGTTTAAGAATAAATGATAATATGTTCCATATTTAGTTCTTTTTCTGTTAATATCAGATACACTAACTGTTCTTCTCTTTCTATATTTAACGTAAATACTTTCTAAAAGTAAAAAAACATCGTCCGACGAACTGGAGGCCATGATTGTCACTAAGGACAGATTCACCTGTTTCTTTATGCGAGTGAACACTGTGCCGGTCGGTACCGACCCGTATAGGTTTGTCTGTACCGGAAACCTGTTTCTTTATGTAAGCACCCTTAACGCTAGAATTTAAAAAGGCGACAAGTTCTATCTTGTATACGACAATGATGGACCCGAACAAGCTGTTGATGTATCTCTTATATTGAGTTCTCGGCAGAATCAACAAGCTAATCGTGAACTTAAAACTGCTTACACTGAAAAAAAAACTCATTTCGAAGGCCAAATACGAAGATTTAAAGAAAATGTGCGAAAAGGGTATCATACCAGAATATTATCTGGACTGATGAAGACGAGGATGGATGACTCTTTTTGTATTTCATTTTATTAATATAGCTCAAAACTTAAAAGTACCTACTTATTTATTTTTTTTACTTTTTTGTGTTTCTTACTCTTTGTCCTTCTCTGCCTGGCATGGTATCTTGTATAAACAGTTCTATTTTATAATATTTAAGAATTATCGTAATCGAGATGTACTCATATCAGCTCTACATAATAACGGTCATCAGTTTTAACGTAAGCGACAAATGTATGTGATTTTATAGTAATAAGTCAAATCTTAACATTTGAATTAATAGGGAGGTGCCCATATAAAACCAAGTAAAAATTTCGAATTGAAGCTGTAAATATTTTGAGAAATATTTAAGAAAACCGTTCTCTTGTAAAATATGCAAAATGAAGGTTACGATCTTCTTCCTGAAAAGGCTCGATATTATGCTAGTTGTAAATATTCAAGATCGACCAGATGCTTCTCTTATAATAAAAAGGGCCAAAAGGTATCAACATACTTCAAATTACTTGGCAGAATTTGTAAGAAATTATAATTTAAATAGGCGATCAAGCATGTTTAAACGCATCGATGGGAGCTTTCCTCAGTTAAATAATATATTTCCTGTATTTAGTTACTCTGATTTAATTCTTTTCGCTTTGGGTCCATATCAGGTTAAACAAGCACGATCATATTATGGCGAGCATATTCGACAAAATGTTTTATATGAAAAAAAAAAAGTTTGTCCCGAACTGGAACACGGAAAAAATGGTTGCGGCAATTGGAGGAAATAGACCATACTTATTAAGGGGTCGAATTCAGTCGCGCACTGTTAGTCGCCGTAAATATTTTACACATAATTTTATTGATGCACAACGATTTTTAGGGGTGCTGATTCCAGTCCCGACGAATCGAACCATCTGAAAAGATGAACTTCGACGAAAATCTTACCGGCGCCAGTCGCCAACGCTACAATGTATACGAGAGCTACGGAAATTTGTTTCCGCCAGCTACCAGAGGAATTCCCCGTCCACCAAGGAGAGGACGAGGTCAAACGCGATCCCGTCAGGGATATCAAACAGCGCGAGTGGAGACGAAAAGGAAGACCGAAGGTGCAAAGACAACCATCGGTATTGATGCAATGATTAAATCGACTCTACATCCTGGAGCTAAGTCATCTGACGATTTACTCGCCAAAATCGGTGAGAACCATACCCTTAAAGCCATAACATTGTCTATTGATGCACAACCATCTAATGCTTTGACGTAATATTAGGGTACTGTTGTAACTGTCTCGTAATGAACAGAACAGTGGGATGCTGTTGCCACGTCATGGCCATAATATAGTATTTGGGTTGGGCTAAACATGAGACCAATATATCGAGACTAGCATCATATTCAGAAAATATATTACTTGTGATTGAAGAATAAAACAATAAAAACTTACCTACTTATACTACTCTAAATTTCATCACAACCTATATCATCACCAGAAACCAATACAGCAACAAACGTAATAGAAAAGGTTAACAACCTATTATCTAATATGTTTATAAAATAAAAGTAAATAAGTACTTACTTAAAAGACAATAATACAATTGTTCGATTTTATATTTGTCTTTGAGTCAAGCAGTTAATTGATATCAATTAAATATAAAAACACATGAAAAGATAGTTACAATCCATGCTATTTTATTGCTATTTGGTTTTATAATCTCATTAGAAACACCGGTTTGTCATGAGTAGGAACATATTTGGTATATTTCCAATTAACTGACATGTTAATCTGTTAACACAGGTAAGTCATTTAGATGATCATGAAGTTCCTAGTGAAAAACTAATAACAATGGTGTCTATAAACGATAAAATGTATAAAAAACCAGCAGGAAGATATCATGTTTAATGTCCAATATCTTTTGAATCGGTGCTTTAAATAACATTAAATCTAGATACGATACAAATATCGCTAAAAAGCTATCGTATGCATAAAAGGCATAGTCGCTTTTTAAAAAAGTCAACTCAACTCAATGTTACGGATTTTTACATAAATATTTTACATTACTTTCCTCCAAAACCATGAAACGGTTACTCAGTAACATAAAGATAACACCTGGTATAAATAAAATAATTTTTCAAAAGTTAAAAAAAAAATCATGAAAAGTTCGTTTTGGTGTTAGATTCTTTTGCAACTGGGACAGCGTCACGGAAGCCTATCCGGTTTTTAAGTCCATGTCCCTCCAACAACTGTTCGAGGTGAAAAATAGTTAAGCACACAAGCTACCTACAAATCAAGCCTCGTCACTTTAAAACGTTGGGTCGTAGAAGTAATCAATGGCCGCCTTAATCGCGACTTGCCACACATTTTTGACGTTTTTAAAGTAGCAGGTGCAGTAAAAAACTGCTTCCAACACCCACACCCACACATTTGATGATAGTCAATACACGGAAGAGTTCATCGAAACTATTAACCGCAACGTGCATATAATAAACCAAATCTGTTAGCAGATTATGTAGAACAGAATCATCTGAATCAAAGAAGAATGACTTTCATAAGACTCGCAACAGCGAAGAAGTAAGCAACAGCAAGATCAAGCAAAAGATAACACCTGGTATAAATTAATTTTTCTAAAGTAAAGAAAAAAAAACTATCTTGCAATTACCTGTGACTGATAGATAATGCAGCCTAATTTTTAGGGTTCCGTAGTCAACAAGGAACCCTTATAGTTTCGCCATGTCCGTCCGTCCGTCCGTCTGTCCGCAGCTTAGCTCAGAGACGCCCAGTACTAGAAAGCTGTAATTTGGTGTAAATATACGGATTTGTTGTGCCGAAAAAGTGGTTAAATAAAATCTCGTAAAATATTTTTTTTTAGGGTACCTCCTGTACAAGTAAAGTGGGGACGTTTTTTTTTTTTCTCGCGTACCCCTTAGTGTGGGGTATCATTAAATAGGTCTTTAAAAAATATTGATAGTTTTCATTAATGATTTTTTGATAAAAAGATTCATTTGTGAAATATAAGGCTTTAAAGTGCAAATTTTTGCTCGACTCGAGTGTCCCCCCCCTCTGCCAGCTAAACGGTTATATTTGGGGGTGTGAAAAAAAAACAGAATAGTAGCATATATAACGAAGAAAATTATCATGACTAAGTAGGCTTTACAAGTTTACGAGTAATAGTCGACCAACTTATAAAACGTACTTGGATAACATATTTTCCTAAACAAAATGTATCGGAGAACATGTGCTTCAACTGCAAATGTAAGTTTGTCAACTTTATTTTTACAGCAATAATAGGTGGGTATGTTTTGGGGATAGGTAGGTTTTTATTGTCAACTATTTTTGACTAAATTCAAAAAAAGGATGAGGTTCTCAATTCGTCGTAATCTTTTTTTTTAATGTATTTTCCCCGATTTATCAAAGACGCCTGGACCGATTTTGAAAATTCTTCTTTTTAAAATTAAATTCAGCGAATCAGTTTAGTTAGTTCGCATAAGTATTTTGATGGGCAACTACGGAACCCTACACTGTGCGTGGCCCGACACGCACTTGGCCGGTTTTTGATAAGATGTCCTTGACACCTCAAATATTTTATGATGCTCATTAAGACAAATTCGATGGATTTGCCACAAAATGAAAAAAACTTTGCGGATCATGGTCTTGTATGTGTATTTATGGAAGGTTTAAAAAAAACTTTAAGCAACCCTTCGCTTATTATTGTACGACAGGGCTCAAAAAATAGAATTAAAAGACTTAATTAAAACATCCATTAAAGAAGCACACGACTTAGGCCTTATTATCATAAATACTGCGTGTGACCAAAACACACACACAGTAAATGTGGGGGTGCCATCACAGAATTGGTGGATGAAACAAAACAAAAATGTCTCCAACACGGAGTGTCGATATGACCGAATTTGTTTGAATGGGAAAACCATAATCCCTCTGTATGACGCACCTCATTCAATAAAAGGTATCAGGAATAACCTATTGACCTTTTGGTCTATAGGTTATTCCTGACATGATTTACATTACAAATTATGAAGAAAAATTTGTGAAATGGGCATATTACTAAAAGCTTTATGCAGCAGATCAAACCATACGGTGAATTGAGATTATTGTATAAACTTGCAGAAGCAACCACAAAAAAGGGTAAAATAACCTACAAAACTACTCTTTCGGAAGTCGGTGACTTTTTCGTATTAATTTCATTGTCTTTTTGCCACCGACTTCCGAAAGAAAAGTTTTGTAGGTTATTTTACCCTTTTTTGTGGTTGTTTTTGAAGGCGGTTCCATTTTTTTTTGAAAAAGTTTTTATTTTACTCTTTTTAGTTTAAATATTCAACCACAATTCTTGTCAAATACGACCTACCTACATAATTTTTTTACATGAGCACTAGAATTTTGTAATCCGTAACACCGGTAATAACATCGTTAAAATCTCTTACATTCATAATTCCCTATCTCAAAAACTACTGAAGAATTACTTAAATCGGACTTGTAGATCCGGAGATATGCGAACACAAACATAATTTACTAAATCAGTCGATGTAAAGTCCTTACTAAAGGAGTTGTACCTTCCATCATCAGCTCAGCTACATGAGATGATGATTACCATACGCAATTACTTAAATTACTTCATAAAATATGCGAAAAACGATGTGTCGGCCTAAAAAATTTGAGGGTTGCCCTCGATTTCTCCAGGATCCAATCATCAGATCCTGACATGGTGACAATGGGACCACTCCTGAAGTATCTCCTTTCGAACAAAAAAATAATTTTGAAAATCAGTCTACAATTGGCGGAGTAATCGGGTAACAAACACACAAAAAAAAAAAATAACATACCGTCGAATTAATAACCTCCTTCTTTTTGAAGTCGGTTAATGAGAGTTAAGTCAGCGACACAAATCTTTAGTCACAGTGCAGTGTCGCAGCTGCAACAGAGCATTTAACTGCTAGGGGTGATCTCCCTGTGGAATGCAAAAGTTTAATTAGACATGACATTATAGTTTTTTTTTTTTTTAGCGTGGTAAAATCATCAAATGAAACGCCGATTTTTAGGGGTGCTTATTCCAGTCCCGAGAAGTCGCTTCCATTTATAATGGATTTCGATTGAATTAATCTTCCCGGCGCTAGCCGCCAGCGCTACAATGTCTACGAAAGTTACGGAAACTTGTTTCCGCCAAACAGAGGCGCGTCGCGTCCCCCAAGGAGAGGACGAGGCCAGACGCGATCTCGGCAAGGGTTTCAAACGGCACGTGTTGAAAATAAAAGAAGAACCGAAGGTGCGAAAACTACTGTGGGTATCGATGCAATGATCAAATCTACGCTGCATCCAGGAGCTAAGTCAGGAGATGACCTACTCGCCAAAATCGGTGAAAACCATAACCTAAAATCTATCACTTTGACTATCACTACACGAGGAATTGGTTTTGGTTTATGTCATTTAAATTTTATCGCCGTTTCATACCATGAGATAGTGGTACCAAATGTTTATGCGCAGTACCGCGTGTTTTTAGCAGTGCTCGAAGCCAAATTACATTATTGTTGGATAAACTTTTCGACAGTTTAAATGTCAATTCATTTAATATTCCTAATGGAAAAATTTATAAAGGACCTATCAAACGGCACTCGCCCCCCACTTACTCATGTTGTCAAAAAGTGGGATTCAACGGGAATTAAAAATGGGATCCATCGGGAATACCTAAAAAATGGGATCCAAAAGTGGGATCCAACGGGAATAATTCATCGACTTTGGATCAAAGAAAATATTACAAACAATAAAGTTTAAAACTACAAAAAAAACATGGCAACAAAATTAGATTGACGGAAACTGCTGTACCATCTGTAAAGAACTTGATTAAAACCATAGAAGGCATAGAAGCAGTTTGGAAAATTGTACACATAAAGTATGGCTTTGATACATTTTTGATGCGCGGACGCAGGATGAGACAGAGGAAGTAAACCGATACTTGGTGTGCATGAGAGCCAGTGAGTTATGGATAAAACCCAGTAAACATAGGATGCTACACTTGATATAAATTTTTTTTTTTTAGCGTGGTAAAATCATCAAATGAAACGCCGATTTTTAGGGGTGCTGATTCCAGTCCCGAGAAGTCGCTTCCATTTATAATGGATTTCGATGGAATTAATCTTCCCGGCGCTAGCCGCCAGCGCTACAATGTCTACGAAAGTTACGGAAACTTGTTTCCGCCAAACAGAGGCGCGTCGCGTCCCCCAAGGAGAGGACGAGGCCAGACGCGATCTCGGCAAGGGTTTCAAACGGCACGTGTTGAAAATAAAAGAAGAACCGAAGGTGCGAAAACTACTGTGGGTATCGATGCAATGATCAAATCTACGCTGCATCCAGGAGCTAAGTCAGGAGATGACCTACTCGCCAAAATCGGTGAAAACCATAACCTAAAATCTATCACTTTGACAATCACTACACGAGGAATTGGTTTTGGTTTATGTCATTTAAATTTTATCGCCTTTCATACCATGAGATAGTGGTACCAAATGTTTATGCGCAGTACCGCGTGTTTTTAGCAGTGCTCGAAGCCAAATGACATTATTGTTGGATAAACTTTTCGACAGTTTAAATGTCAATTCATTTAATATTCCTAATGGAAAAATTTATAAAGGACCTATCAAACGGCACTCGCCCCCCACTTACTCATGTTGTCAAAAAGTGGGATTCAACGGGAATTGAAAATGGGATCCATCGGGAATACCTAAAAAATGGGATCCAAAAGTGGGATCCAACGGGAATAATTCATCGACTTTGGATCAAAGAAAATATTACAAACAATAAAGTTTAAAACTACAAAAAAAACATGGCAACAAAATTAGATTGACGGAAACTGCTGTACCATCTGTAAAGAACTTGATTAAAACCATAGAAGGCATAGAAGCAGTTTGGAAAATTGTACACATAAAGTATGGCTTTGATACATTTTTGATGCGCGGACGCAGGATGAGACAGAGGAAGTAAACCGATA
The DNA here is from genome assembly GCA_954870645.1 of Agrotis clavis. Lineage (NCBI taxonomy): Eukaryota > Metazoa > Arthropoda > Insecta > Lepidoptera > Noctuidae > Agrotis > Agrotis clavis. The sequence continues at coordinate 5,237,740 of OX940925.1, forward strand.
CTTGGTGTGCATGAGAGCCAGTGAGTTATGGATAAAACCCAGTATGCAGTATGCGGCAGTAATCAGCACGCTCTAAATCATCCAGTAATTCTTTTCGTCATCATCATCATCATCATCATCAGCCTGTATTCGTCCACTGCTGGACGATCTTTTCGTAATGGGCATAAATCATGTCAATGGTTTCAATTATATTTTGTGATGAGAACGGCATTATTGTATACGCTTTAAATCCAAATACTAGTCACATTATGCAACCAGCCAAAGTTAGTGTATTTAGACCTTTAAAACAAGACTGGGAAAAAAGCTTTAAGATACTGGGCGGTCAAACCGGAAAATAAAACCGTGGCAAAAAAGTATTTAAGTACACCTTGGATGTAGATATGACACAAACTATTAAAAACGGATTCAGAAAGTGTGGACTATTCCCCTTTGATGTAGATGCAGTAGATGTCATAAAATGCGTAAAGAATTTTCAAGAAAGAAGGAAGAAGAGTTCAAAACTGAAACTGTCTAAAAACGAAAATGGTGAGAGGAAAATTGATGCCGCCCGATGTCAGGACTTGCTCCCAGAAGATCTGTGCATTCCAGATAACCTGAACCACTATATTACCAGTGTGGGCAATACAACAACGGTGGGAGGGGAAGAGATCAAATTTAACCTTCCTGATGCAGCCATACCACAAGCCGCTGACGGTGATATACCAGCAGGATAATTTGGCGCACTAACTCCCGAGAATCATAACTTATACGAGTGCTACATCTCACCACTCGTTACATCAAACAGGGTACTAAACTCCAGAAGACAACCTGGCGATCCGGTTATTCCACCACTTCCTGCAGCTTTAGTCCCTCCAGGAGCAGCACCAACTGCCAATCTTTTAGAACACGGCCCAGCGGATGTTTTACCTGCAGAGGCAAGGACAAGAATAGAAGGATTTGATTTTCCCGATGGCGACACAACGGCTGCGCGTTTGCGGATATGCCCCGAGCTACTGAGTCGCGTAAATACAGTTCTATTCGAACTCAGAACATAACAGAATTATACAACGTGTTTTTTTTTATTTCCCATAACTCTAGGGTATGAATGAGGGCATATAATAGGATCACTTGGCATAAGAATTATTTTTCAATCATGTATTTTTTTTGTTTTAATTTTTCATGCAAAATAATTCGGCAGAGTAACAATATTCAATGTAAAACACCCTTACGTGAAATGTGACAACGTCGCATTTTCTTAGATAAATTATGAATGATAAGGTAACTCGGATTTATCAATGAAACTTAGAGTAAGATGCGTACATCGAGAGTCCGTTGTCTTGAAGTAGGAACCTAAGCTGATCGAGCCTTATCTCTAGAGGCGGATAGCGAGCGCACGAATATGAAAAGAAGGCGATTGTCTTCAGATTCGCAATCAAAGCATGGGCTAGATCTAAACGTTCTAGAATAGACATTTTTGAGCAACGGAATGAATGACATCATGTTTTCAAATCTGATAGAGTAAATTGATTCGTTGACTCCCGTTAGAAATTATCCGACTCGGGAGATCATCTCTTCCGAAGAAAAGACTTCATCGGATGAGGAAGATGCTTTCGTTTCTTTGAGGATGGAGTCACCTAATGATTGGCACGCACCGCCCTAGGGCTCTGGTCGAACTAGATTCGGTTGATCCTGGTTGGCTTGACCTGGAGTTTCTACCTGCAGTAAAAGAGGCGGATCCTGCGATCCCAACACCGTTAGAGCATATCAAAGCAGAAGGCATTGCCTGTCAGACGTTCGGGTCAGAGGCGTAAAATCGCATAAGATATAAAGAAGTGGTAAAGAGGTTGCACGCATCTCCGGTATTTAGCACTATTTAGGTTAACGCCGAGTTGAGTGACCTCGGAATAGAGACGTCAAGACTTCTCAGCAAACAGGATGGAGTTTTGGACACAATTGTCCATGGTCTCCTTTATCACAGAAAAGCTTTGGCTGAAGAAGCTTGCAGCAGATTTTCAGCATTTTGCGAGGAAGTTTTCGAGAAAGCCAATACGTGCTCAATATTTGTCACAGTTGTGTAAAATAAAATGCAAGACTTCTTTAATGCAAAAGAGTTTTTTTTGGCATTGCGCCAAAGATTTATTGTTAAGCCGACCAATTTGGCGTTTTTTCAAATAAACATGTCTGTGGAGCCGACCAATTGGTTGCTTTCGTCTATGCTTTATTATTTGACGTAAAATGATGATTAAACCTTTGTCTATCTCACTCAAACTTGCACAGAGTCTAAATGAATGAACAAGACATTTTACGTCAGTTCAAATATTTCAAACGAACGAACGACGCGTGATGACGCGTCAAACCCCGCCTCGCGCCAGTTGAGATTTCGCACGCGCGCAGTGTAGTCGCCGCCCGTCATAATCAATAACATTGTGAATTTATTGTGTGTTTATCGTGTGATACTTGAAGTGAAAACATGCCTGGGCAAGTAATAAACATTTTTGATTGCTTATACAGTGTAGTTGATAAAGATTTCGGGCCTAAATAGTCATTTCAACAAGCATGAAACACCGTTGAAACATCGTTGATACATTTCGTGCTATTTTGGTGGTAAATCTTAATTTAAATGCAAACTGTGGCTATTACGTATGTTTTTATGTATCGTATTATAGACGTATGGCGTTTTATTTGAATATTATCGTATTTTTGTTGTGTTCAATTCAAAAATCAAATTACGTAAAACTATCTGAGCCGTTAGGCACGCGCCAGCCAATCACAGCGCAGCAGCTCGATTACAAGTACAACGAGACACGGATCATTTAAAAATGGATAGCCATCCGTGATGTCTATTTGAAGTTTTTTTTATTCGTGATTTTGAATGTTGAACGTATTGGAACTGAAAATTTAGTAGGTATGTGTTCGTGAGTATGCATGTACGAAAATATGTATTTTTTTTATTTGTGATACTAAACTGACTTTTTTTATTCGTGATTTTAACCAAATTCCAAAAAAGGATGTTATTAATAATTAAGCACGTCTTAATGTTGAACGTATTGGATATGAAAATATTGCAGGTGTGCGTGTGCATGTATACATATAATTTTTTTCGTTTGGTTGTCTCTCTGTCTGTCACAACTTTGGCATGTTTTTAATTTTTCCTCGTACTCGAAGACCACGACGCGGACGTGGACGTAGAGGCGGATCCGGGGCCCGGTCACGGTCGCGATCACCGCTGGATCGCCCGGAAGCACCGTCATCTCCAGCGCCAGTGAAAGTTAAGTTTTTACTTCTTCATTTTGTAAAAACTTTCTTGCATGTTATGCTTGATTTTTTTTAATTTTATGCAGAAGACGACCCCGCACGCGCGGACCGAGACGTGGTGGGCGTGTGCGTGTGCGAGGTGGCAGGGCTGCTGCTGTAGAGGAAGTGGTGGCGGTTGTGGCGGCAGATCGCGGTGCTACCGGCCGCGCTACCCACCGTGGTAGAGGGCGCGGAGGCCACGGAGGCCGAGGCAACTACGAGCGCCCAGGGCCCTTCAATATTGAAGAGTTAGTTTTTATGCAAAATGAACTCTTTCTTTTTCCACACACACACTTTACAATTGAATCGTTTTGAATTTTAGCCAAGACGTAGTGTCCATTGAGGACTGGCCGGAGGGCCAGGGTCTGGAGACTCCCTTGAGAGAAAGAAAGAAGCCTAGGTGGCTACCGTAAGTAGTTCTACTTCTGTATGTTAGTTGTAATACTTACTCGCAAGCAAGTTTTAACTTTTATTTTAAAATGTCCAGCTAGTCCAGCCCTGGCGCGACCGGCACCCTCAATGTCATCGGCGCCGGCGTAAGTAGTTCTACTTGTGTATGTTAGTTGTTATACTTACTCGCAAGCAAGTTTTAACATGTTTTAAAATGTCCATTTAGTTCAGACCTGGCGGTGCACGACGCTTCACCGTAAGCGGCGATGGTGCCCTCGCCAGCGCCACCTTCACCGTCGTCGGTGATGGTGCCCTCGCCACCGCTGTAAGTGGCTTACGAACTTTCTATTTTTATCTTTAAATATTTGTGTGTATCACAACACTGCATTTGTTCCAGGTTTGCGACGGTAGACTTCGAGCAGCAGGCAGCTCCTCCGTCTCGACTTCTTCCGCCACCTCGTCGTTATCGTCGGAATCTGGATGCGGAAGTTTTGGAAATCCTCCATTATGGTAAGTATCTGCTGTTTATAGTTTCGTTTAGGGCTGTGACTTCTGGTTTCCACCCGATTTTAAACCAATCTATCATTTGTAACAGGAAGCGACTTCGACGAGAGCGGCGACGACGACGAGGAGCAGGCGGCGGCGGTTCCAAGGGTGTTGGCCAGGACGCTGCAAAGTGAAATGGAAACACCCTTGGACGAAGATTTTGGAGAGCCGGGAGTGCCTGCTGCCGAGTCCGGATTACCTGCCGAAGGTGCTGCCGCTGCCGCTGTTGAAGGTGTCCCTCTAATGGCGACGGACCAGCCTAGGTGGTGGTACGATTTTGAATGGAAATCGTTTTCGAATCCCCCGATTCGACCTGAATCGAGGAGGGAAATATTTTCCGAAAGAAATGTAGGTCCGACAACTCCACGGGACGACCCATATGACATTTTCCTTGACATTTGGGATCGTCCAATTATGGAGCTCATAGCCTCGGAGACAAACAAGTATGCTCAGCTGGTAGCAGAAGAGCAATTGTCCAACCTCGGCCGCGGCAACCTCTATCCCAATAGCCGTATAAGCCGTTGGCGGAACACGTACCCCGACGAATTGTACTTATACTTTGGAATGCTATTGGCGACGGGGGTTGTCAAGTCGCGGCTGGATGAGTACTGGTCTGCTACTGCTGACATATTTTGTACTCCAGGTTTTAGCGCACACATGTCCATCGACAGGATTTTGTTACTGAGTAGGTGTTTACACTTTAACGACGTCGCTCGGTGGCATGCGTGGGCTAGACCTGGACTCGCGGCCCGCCTCCTCCTTCGCGAACATTACTGCTTCGCAGAAGGAGGCGACCGCTTCCCACTCCGACACCGTCTCACTTAAAATAAACTTAGGTAACAAATTATTGTACTTAAGTAATGCACCTAAACAATTTCGATAGGCAGACGCTACTATCAATCATCAGAACCGTATCGCTAAAAGGCTTTACGAACTCGCCTGAGACGGTTTGCTAGGGATGCATAATCGGTATTTAAACCTATAATTCTAGGATCGTGCGCGCCTGCCCTATCTGCTGTCACGGGCTTAAAACTTTAAATTATCTCTTTTGACTGCCAGAAGAATCTTCCCTTCCCTAAGGTACCGGATCAAATAGCGTATCACAGCCGACAATTATATTTTTATAATTAGACCATGGTGGAGGATCATCCACACAACCATTCTCGAAAGAATTTTTTTTTCTCTTATGTGTGCACTGAAAATGAGTTCAGCAAAGATTCAAATCTTGTTGCGTCCGCGGTGTAGCACCGTTTAACTGAAACGGATAAAACGAATATCACAACGATTCGATTGGTCGCCGACGGTCGTGGCGGCCAAAACTAAACTGCATTGTTATTGGTGCCTGTTCTAAATGGTTACTGAGAAATTCCAGTATCAAAACAATTGAAATATTAGTGTTCCCAGTTACTGAGCATTCTTATAAGCCCGCGGACAGGGTATATCGAGTAATTGAAAAAAATTAAAGAAACTTGAAGTAATTTTACACCCAAAAGAGATAAAAGTTGAAGTTGTGGGCGTATCGTCACGCATGCCGCTCATTGCCACTCGTCGCATTGCCGCGGTAATATCGCCGTGTGGAGACGCGTTTGTTAGAAAATAAAGGATGGTGTGTGATGAATAGAATGTGTATCTCTGGTTTTATTGATATTAATATTATTATATCGACTTTATTATCAAGTTTTAGATATCAGGATGGTTAATGTTATTTATTTACTGTATGTAAAGTATCTCTTATGACTTTTGTACAGGAATGGGTTTATAATGAAAAGCACAAAATCAAGACTAGGTATTTATTACCAAGCTACCTCCGTTCGCAAACCCTAGGTCCTCGTGGAGAAGAACGGAGAAACAAACTCCACGGCAACATATTTTATCAGTACACACATTTATAAAAATACATCAATATTCTCATCATAATAAATATCAATTAACTTACATTTTCATTGTAGAACATTAGAACACAAATTATAACTTTCAGCATCACACAGTTGGATTATCAATTGTTAAATCACATTAATTAAACAGAACAACACTCAGAGCACAGCTTTTACCTTATCAAACGATTGGATAATAATGACCACGAAAGTGAGGGTACATCTGTTTTTATAAACTTCGAATTGTACCACTTCCAACAAATATTGCCGCCATAATTGACCAATGGCAGATTGTCATACAATTTAGCTAAATAACTAATGAAATAAGTAATAATAAACAAATCCTATGTAGTAGAACCTTTTTAAAACTTGATTACATCATTTAGAAATTTAGTTATTATTTATTTGTCACCTTTATTAAATTCGATACAATATTTGACTAACAACTGTTTTCGTTCGGAAATCAGTTGATCGTAGTTTTAAATATTTTTCTATTATTAATTACATAGGAGCTATGAATCATAAAATCATAAATCTAACACGGCCATTCTGACAATACTTCGTTCTCGAAGTTTATACCTATTTGATAAAACATATTTTTAGTCAATTAATCTTAATACACATGATTTAACATTTTTACACAGTACATGATTTAACATCAACATACATTATGCATCATCACATATTATATACACGTAGTACATGATTTAACATCAACTTGCATTATACATCATCACATATACACAGTAAGTACATGATTTAATATCAACACAGTTTTATACTATCGGAATAGCCACAGGTAAATCCACAGGCTCAGTCTAAGTCATAGGTTGCAGTCTCAGTCATGGCCACAGGCACTGGCAACAGGCACGGGCATAACTATATGCCGACGGCACTGGCGCAGTATCAGCCATGGGCACGGTCATAGTCATAGTCATAGCCACAGGCACTGGCACTGGCCCAAGTATTGGCACGGGCACTGGCACAGCTTCAGCCACAGGCAAAGTCATAGCCACAGGCACTGCCACAGGAATATCCACATGTACAGCCACAGGCAAAGTCATAATTATAGCCACAGGCACAGCCACAGGAATATCCACAGGAATATCCACAGGCACAGCCACAGGCAAAGTATAGTTATAGGCACAGCCACAGGCACAGCCACAGGAATATCCACAGGAATATCCACAGGCACAGCCACAAGCACAGCCACAGGCACAGCCAACAGGCACAGCCACTGGCAAATAGCCACAGCCACAGGCACAGCCACAGCCACAGGCACAGGCACAGCCACAGGCAAGTTATTAGTCACAGCCACAGGTACTGGTACAGGTACGGCCACAAATATTTGCACCGGCACTGGCACAGCCTCAGCCACAGGCACAGACAGTCATTTTATTTTATTTAACTCTGGCTTCAAGGCCCATATAAAATATAATAAAGTACAATTTGGCACGTGACTATCATGAAAGTACAATACACAACCTATAATAAAATAACACTTACAAAGATTTTAGTTTGCTATGGTTTGATCTTTAGATCAGACTCAGGCTCGACTTTTTAATTTCGAAATGTAGGTACACATCAGGCTATTTAATATCTACTTGAATCAAAGAATCAGAGTTTTATTTTCCAAAGAAACTTACTGCTCGGTCATTCTGACAATTATTTTTATCATTCCAGTTGAGACCTTTTCAAAAACACGACTTTAATCGATGTGCAAAGCATACTTTTACTCGTAATTTTAAGACTTGGCTTTAAAATGTATTAGAAATCGTTCCGTCAAATTCTAGTTTCATAGTAGTCAAGATCTTGTTACATTGATCAATCTTATGATCTTATAATTAATTAATGATTTTATGAATGTCAACATTAAAATAATGTCATTATCAAACCGCCTTTTTATTTCAAGATCCGAGAAAGTAAAACTAATGTTTACAAATGTACCTACTAATTGCAAAAAAAAGTTTTTTTTTTGTTTGTTTTTAAATTAATGTATCTTTTCTTATGAAAATGACCTTTAGTTTAAGATCTGGTCATTGAACAGAGGATCTACAACTACTTTGCTTTCTACGTCAAGTTTAAAGAATTTACACCTCCAGGAAAATAATCTATCTGTATTTTGCAAATGAAATACAGAATCAATAAAGAAAAACCTCATTAGTCTTAATTTATCAATTGTTCCTTTTACTCAATGCTGTAACAACTTGTTACCGTTTTTTTTTTTTGTAAACTGTTGTCAGTTTTTCACACTTTTTTTTCACTTTTAATTTATATCCCTCCCCCTTTTTTTTAGGTTCGATAAATTTTTAACGAAGCTTAACTTTAAAAAACAATTATGAAATAATTTTCATGGTTCAGATCTCTCTGATCTTTACTACTCGCTTATAATGAGATTACAACATATAAACAGAAGCCTCTCAAGGCCTTACCGACATTAGACAATAAATCATACTGTGGTGCAGAAGTTCTCGTTCCGTTATCCTCGGCATGGCTTCAATCCTTTTCAGCAGCGTCGCAGTCCCGCTGTTCGAGATGGCAGCACGTCTTCATCGCCCTTCCAAAGACGATTCGTCCACCGGATGTCGTCACAGCTTTCAGCAGGGACGTGCAGATTGAAAGCTCCAACGTTGATTATGAAAAACAAAATAAAAGTTCATTAGAATTAATAAATAGGTTAGGGCACAATCCCGCTTCTGATGTTAGAAAATAAAGGATGGTGTGTGATGAATAGAATGTGTATCTCTGGTTTTATTGATATTGTTACGTCGGTCGAATTGCGAGACCTATCTATAAGCTTCTCGAAAGTTCCACAAGGTTCTCGACAAAAAAATGGGTCGAGAAGTTTCTAGAAAATTCTACCCTGTTCTAGATGTTTCGAGATGGTTCTGGAATGTTCCAGAAGGTATGGGTCTATGTCGAAGTCTATGGATGTTTCCAGAACATTCGACCACCTTCTAGAAACATCTAGTGGGTCCGGCCGGGGTATAAAAAGGGCGTCGATCACCAACCTGAGTCAGTCTGGTTTTGACTACGATCGAGGCGACTCGAAGTGAACAAGCGATCTCTAAGTGACTTTTACGTGTGATTAAGAGTGTGTATAAGTGTTTAAGTGTTGAGTAGTGTTAAGTGTTTATTTTAGTTTGTGATTCGTGTGTGATTAAAGTTTATTTGGTTTTAATTGGTGTTAATTAATTTATCCCAATACCCAGCTCGTAACATTTGGTGTCAGAAGTGAGGGATAAAATGCCGATTTTACCAAAGGACGACACGGACGGTATTCGTACCAGGAGTCAGCGCCAGCAAGACATGGACCAGAGGCGGTTTGGAGGTTCCCCGATACAGACGCCGGGTGGTGCTCAGCCTACGACGGAACCAGCCGCTGGTCCATCTGCAGTCTCTTCAGCACCAGCGGGTCCAGACCTGTCTGCGCTTATGGCGCTTCTGCAGGAGCAGGCTCGACGCCTGGAAGAGCAGCTACAAAAGGACAAGGAGGAGCAAGCCCGCCGCCAGGAGGAGCAAGCCCGCCGCCAGGAGGAGCAGGCTCGCCGCCTGGAAGAACAGCTACAAAAGGATAAGGAGGAGCAGGCCCGCCGCCAGGAGGAACAGTCTCGCCGCCTGGAAGAACAGCTACAAAAGGATAAGGAGGAGCAGGCCCGCCGCCAGGAGGAACAGTCTCGCCGCCTGGAAGAACAGCTACAAAAGGATAAGGAGGAGCAGGCCTGCCGCCAAGAAGAGCAGATGTTCCTGATAAAGAACCTCCACTCAACATTTGCTAAGGAGTTCAAGGTGATGAAAGAACAAGTTCACCAGCTAGAGAGTCGTATCTCAGAAGCTGAAGTTCAGATTGCTGGGATGAAGAAGACTTTGGGTGAACTTAGGACTGGAGACGGGGTTGTGTGTCCAGTGGTTGCTGCCCCTTCGGTACGAGGGTTTAAGGTGCCACCATTCGACGGAACATCAGCATGGCCGGCTTACAGGATGCAGTTTGAGGCCGTTATGAAAGCGAATGGGTGGACCAAGGAGCAAGCTACGACCGCGCTCATCTTGGGTCTGCGAGACCAGGCTCTGACTGTACTTGAGGTTCTTGGCAAGGATGTGACATATGAGCAGCTGCTGGAAGCGTTGGAATCCAGGTACGGCGACGCGCACCTGGAGTACGTATTTCGTGCTAAGCTGAAGGATCGGGTTCAACGTAGTGCCGAGAACCTACAACAGTGGGCCCTAGAAATTGAGAAGATGGTCCGGAAAGCATATCGGTCCGTCCCGGCTCTCATCGATTGCAATCTGGTACAGGCTTTCATCGACGGGATACGTGACTTGGAAGTTAGAGCAGCCGTAAGACTTGGGCATCACGAGACCTTGAAGGGCGCCTTGGCCCATGCTTTGGAAGTGGAGGCAGTGAGGCAAGACCATCGAACTCAGCGTAGTAGGGAGGTTGCGCCATCTTCTGTACGCGACCGTTCGAGAGGGTACGGCCCTAGGTGCTATACTTGCGGAGAAAAGGGTCATCTTCGCTCAAGCTGTCCAAAGCGAAGGGCAGCTGATATGACTGCCCAGCATCGCAATTGGAGATCGCATGGTAACGCTGATACACCGTCTAGAAGACCTTGTTCTGCAGACAGTAAGCAAGAGCCTAAAGAAGAAGTGCTCGTGAGGACGCTAAAAGGAAGCACGGTTCTCGGTAATGAATGGAAGGAAACCCTACAGCCTGCGCAGGAAAATGACATGGACAACTGTGTGAAAAGACCCCAGACAAACGGTAGTGGTTTTGACGAAGCGTCACTTGTTGTGCATAGCCCAGTGCGCAGGAAAAGGAAGTCCCGTAAAGTAAAAGTAAAACGGGATGGACCATACCGAGATGTGACCAGGAGCAATGATGTTCCTTACCGCATACAGAGTGGTCAAGGTGGTGCGCCTAAATTTGACTACGTTAAAAAGTTGGCGCGATACAACAACGACTACGACGGACTGTGTATACTCGGGACTAACGATGCTCGGGACGAGCATGTCTAAGGAGGGGGCAGTGTTACGTCGGTCGAATTGCGAGACCTATCTATAAGCTTCTCGAAAGTTCCACAAGGTTCTCGACAAAAAAATGGGTCGAGAAGTTTCTAGAAAATTCTACCCTGTTCTAGATGTTTCGAGATGGTTCTGGAATGTTCCAGAAGGTATGGGTCTATGTCGAAGTCTATGGATGTTTCCAGAACATTCGACCACCTTCTAGAAACATCTAGTGGGTCCGGCCGGGGTATAAAAAGGGCGTCGATCACCAACCTGAGTCAGTCTGGTTTTGACTACGATCGAGGCGACTCGAAGTGAACAAGCGATCTCTAAGTGACTTTTACGTGTGATTAAGAGTGTGTATAAGTGTTTAAGTGTTGAGTAGTGTTAAGTGTTTATTTTAGTTTGTGATTCGTGTGTGATTAAAGTTTATTTGGTTTTAATTGGTGTTAATTAATTTATCCCAATACCCAGCTCGTAACAATATTAATATTATTATATCGACTTTATTATCAAGTTTTAGATATCAGGATGGTTAATGTTATTTATTTACTGTATGTAAAGTATCTCTTATGACTTTTGTACAGGAATGGGTTTATAATGAAAAGCACAAAATCAAGACTAGGTATTTATTACCAAGCTACCTCCGTTCGCAAACCCTAGGTCCTCGTGGAGAAGAACGGAGAAACAAACTCCACGGCAACATATTTTATCAGTACACACATTTATAAAAATACATCAATATTCTCATCATAATAAATATCAATTAACTTACATTTTCATTGTAGAACATTAGAACACAAATTATAACTTTCAGCATCACACAGTTGGATTATCAATTGTTAAATCACATTAATTAAACAGAACAACACTCAGTATGAAGTACAATAATGACCACGAAAGTGAGGGTACATCTGTTTTTATAAACTTCGAATTGTACCACTTCCAACAAATATTGCCGCCATAATTGACCAATGGCAGATTGTCATACAATTTAGCTAAATAACTAATGAAATAAGTAATAATAAACAAATCCTATGTAGTAGAACCTTTTTAAAACTTGATTACATCATTTAGAAATTTAGTTATTATTTATTTGTCACCTTTATTAAATTCGATACAATATTTGACTAACAACTGTTTTCGTTCGGAAATCAGTTGATCGTAGTTTTAAATATTTTTCTATTATTAATTACATAGGAGCTATGAATCATAAAATCATAAATCTAACACGTTCATAGAGAGTATATGGAAATACGTGGCACGACGATATTATCGCCGCGATTCTCCCGCTCGTTGATAATAAAGTGTGGTTTATTTTTATCTGGAAGTCACGCCATGCCCTGGTAACTTAGAACATTTTTAAAAGCGCCATTTATCCCCCATACATAGAAGTTTTTGTGGCAGTGTTACCACTTTATTTTGCCTGAAACATTTGGTACTTTACACTAATTGTTAATTTTATTATTTTTCTTTAATTCATCCAGTTACATTAAATATATGATTTAATTACCAAGCAATATTTTTTATTTTATTTTAAGTGCTATTTTTACGATGATAGAATCTTAGGAGTAGTTTTCTGATACCAAAAACGTAGTAACACTAAGTCTGAACGTCACAAGAATTTTTCCTGTGAATTTTTCCACCGGTGTGTTTACATGCTTGTGCGCATTTTTCTTTTAATTTTTGGTGTTTTCGTGTTATTATGTTGAATTGAGCTGTAGTTCCTCCGTACATTCCAGCATATACTGTAATTGTGAAGGTGTTTGTGACAGTGTTATTTTACATCTATCACAATGCTTCGAAACGTCTGCTGTGTCCCTGGCTGCCCAGTAGTAGCAGAAGATGGTGAGTGAAGTGAACATTCATAACCTTAATGGTGTTTTATACAAATACTCTCGTGTAGGTATAGGTTGGTACAATACTCGTGCATATTACATCTTATTTTATCGTCGTCTTAATATTTATGTTAACCTGTCCGGTGTGAAAACCATGTGGTACGCTCGATCGCACTTACTTCCAAGCCCTGCCCTGACGTACACCACATGGGTTAACGCGGATTCACCATGGTAAACAATCTCGACATGTCTAAATTCACAAGACGTGTAAATATTTTATTTGTAACTTTTGTAAAATTATTGTTTAGGCCTGAATTCCTCTTAGACTGATGTCGGTCGCGTAGTCTTACAATTTTTACATCGTACGCGCCGCTGACGTCAGCGTCCCAGTATAGTGCTATAAGAACATAATGTATATTGGTACGCACGACAGACGGACGCGACCGACATCGGCGTAAGAGGAATTCAGGCCTTAAGTATTAAAATAAACCATCTCTTATGAATCATTTGGTACCTACTTGTATTTCCTTTATGAAAATAATTTTGGCATGGCCCACGATCGAACATTTAAAAGTCCCAGTAAAAAAAAACCATGTAATGACTTATGTAACATTAAATTTTCATTTATAGAAAATGGGAGCTTGCCAGAGGAAAGTGTGGACACTGCAGTATTGATAATGCTGTTCGACGACTTGTTCGACTGTGTAAATGCATATTTCCATAAAGAAGAAGGGAAAATATACAGATCAGCTGTCACACCAAACTCACCCCATTTAGTATTTTGGAACAAAACATTACTGATTTTTAAGTCGATGAAATATGTCAACAACAAAGGGAAAGAGGCAACTGTACCATCTCTTACCAGTTGGGTAAAAATTATAGAAGGTTTTAAATATATCACGAGTAGGTTAAGGTCAGAAGGAATCAATTCATTATTGTTACGTAACATAAACCAAGACCCTTTGGAAAACTTTTTTGGGGCGATAAGAGCTCATTCATGGCTAATGTCATTACATTAGCCATGAATGAGCTCTTAGTTAGGCATTCCTAACTCAGCAGCTTTCGAAACTGCTTTTAAAACATTATTAATTAATAATATAACATCTCCACACTCCTTACAAGCAAATTGTGAAAAAGATGATAGTTTTTGTTTAAATTCATTAAAATCGTTAATAAACCAAAACTGTAATGTGGAGGATGAAAAGGAAATAATAGAAATTATTTATGAACATATAAACATTTAAATATGAATGTAATATATACACAAATAATTTTAGAAAGCTGTTCTCGGGTTTATTTTGAAAAATGCGCGGCCATAGCATGTTGTAGTGGGTGGATAGCAACAAAAGCCAAAAAGTATGTTTTAAAAAAATGTAAAAGTTTGCGAAATAATTTAATTAGCTCAAATAATGAAGATTTCCACAAGTTTATAATAAAAAAAGAATATAGTGGCAAAAGATGGTTATGCTATCCTACCCGGGCATTGTTTGACTTTTTTGCCCAAGTAGAACACATCACATCGGATATTTTAAATAAATATGGGCATATAGAAAAAATTGCAAAATATATAGAGCTGATTGTAACAGTAAACACTGATTTAAATTTTATGAAGTGTAAAAAATATAACGAATTGCTCGTTATGTTTTTTACACTAAATAATTATTTGCTCCATAAAAGTGTTGTGTTCTTCATTATGAATTGGTGCAAAGATGTCAGCAATGTCCTCACAGGCAAGAGCTATCACAATTTTTGTAATGAAAGTGATGAAATAGACCCCATCTTCCAACAGGCTCGAGAACACTGTAATAAAACAAAGGGTGCAAAACGAGGGAGGCAAACAGGTGTCGAAATTAATTTGTAATCCTACTACTATTATAAAGGCGAAAGTTTGTAAGTATGGATGTATGGATGTTTGTTACTCTTTCACGCAAAAACCACTGAACGGATTTGGCTAAAATTTGGTACACAGATAGTTTATAACCTGGATTAACACATAGGATAGTTTTTGTCCCGATTTTATGTTCCCGTGGGATAATTTTCGAGTTGTAGCGGGTGAAGCCGCTGGCAACAGCTAGTTAATAATAAATTCATTCACTAACATATTATTTTTGTATTATTAATCTCATTCCATTTACCCCCATTACCCAAGATACTTAGACATGTGTATATAAAACATACATAAAAGTATGCTTACGTTAAAACAGTCTATGTATCTATTATGTGAAATCTTAGACAATATACGTATCAACTCATCGCTGCTTAAATTCAAAACCACCACAAATCAAAATTACACTTTTATAGGATAGATAATTAAAATTTAATTTAATTCCGATTCCGGTCCGCTGTGTCAAAAGGAACATTTTATGTTTGTGTGTGATGAGTTTCGTAAGTTGTCACTAGAAAATCGTTTGGCAAAGGTGAAGGAGCTTAATGTGTGCTTTAATTGTTTACGTCCTGGGCATTCAAGTAAACATTGTAAATTGTCCCATTGTAAATATTGCAATCGTAAACATAACATAACACGCTTTTACACGTAGATCAGTCTAACCCAACTGTACAAGATCCAACGCCTAATGTTGCTTTACCTAGTTTAACAGCTGACGTTTCTAGAGGTGCGCAATTACAAAAAGGCACGTCTGAAAACGTTGTGTTGTCAAGTGACACCGCAGAAAGTACTACCCGTTCTGTTTTGCTTTCCACAGCTCTGGTGACAGTGGTCAACAACTGAGGTAAAAAGTTCGACGCCAGGATTCTGCTGGATAACGGTAGCATAGCCAATTTTATCACAGAAACATTGTGTCACAAGCTGGGATTGCCTAGACGTAACGCTAGCTCCACTGTATCAGGTATCAATAAGCAAATATCAAATAGCACACAGTCTTGTAGGTTTACAATTCAGGCTCGGAATGGTGGCTACAGGGAAACTATCACTTGTATAATTTTGCCTGAAATCACTGAACACGGTCGACGACGCGCGCGCATTATATACTTATTGTACAAAGCCTAGTCCAACAATATACTGTCTTTTAGAACCATTATAAGTGTATACAGTCCGCTTACCTACTTTCATTTAATAGCCTTTAGTAGTTTAGTTATTATGTTCTAAGTGCGAATCTTCTCTCCTCTCCTGTAGCAAATCAAAATTTTTTTGAAGATCTACTAGCTCAACAAAGCATTGCCTTTTTTAAGCCAAAGAAGGACGAGTGTGATACCTGTTGGGCTCGTAAAGCTGGCAATTTAAGTGATGAAGAACACAAAATACATCTGTCTCTCAAAACAGCAGCTCACCAAAAGAAGAATAAGGAAAAGAGGCAGCGATCAAAGATTAAAATCACATAGTAATTGCTGACTTTCAAGCTGTGATGTTGTACTTCAAATACCATTTCATCCGAGATGGATTAATTGGCTGTAATGGAGGCAGTAACATCAGGTTGGATTATAAAGAGTTATTTTTGCCCTGATTTTCATAATCACGCAAAATCAACAAAAGAAAAACCATGTCTTTTATTATTAGACAACCACAGCTCCAACAAATGGCGCAGTAATGCTACTCGTATCATCATTCCAGCTTCACTTTATTCATCGCGTGCAATCCTGGGACACGTTGGTTTATGGACCTTAATGGTCCATAAACCAACTAGAAATTATTACCACGTAGAAATACATTAACAAAGCGAATGGATCAATGGATGGTAAATCACTTTAGACAAAAGATCACGATATACGAAATCCCAGGCAGTTGCACAAGGTTACCCTTTGGCGGTAACTCCATCTTATATTGTTGCAGGGTTTAAAACCTATGGAATTGCTCCGTTTCGACGTCCAGAATCAAAACGATGGTTTTACAATGCCTGAAGGTCACAACATTGGCCATAAAGAAACCGTTACAATACAGTACCGGTTTCACCCAGATCACGTGCAACGTGTTAAGCACTGACGTCACGTGATTACCCGCAAAGGGCAGCATTTTGTTAACTAAGGATGATTCGAGCGGACCCACAGGTTTTAATAAAATTTTATAGAGTGACGAGTCATCATGCTGGCGAGACGGTTATTTGAATCTGCATAATTTGCACAGTTGGCAGCAAGTAAAGCCTCATTTGATGAGAGAAGACAGGAGCCAATTTCAATTTAAAATCAATTTATGATCAGGAATAATTAAGGGCAAATAATAGGGCCCTTTGAACTACCAGCAACACTAAACGCCCCATACTCTGTGCATTTCTTAAATTATGAACTGCCAACGGTATAAGAAAGTGTTCCAGAAGACGTGCGGCAAGCAATGTGGGTTCAAAATTATGGGTGTCCGGCTCACTATGCGACAGTGCAGTAAGGGCGCAATTGCATGAAAGTTATCCTGACAGATGGATTGTACGACTAGCAGGCGCGGTTTCTTCATAGAGGCAGTTAGGCACAGCCTACCTTGCCAAAACATTTGGAACAATGTTATAAAATAAAACAAAAACATTAATAAAGTAAAAACTCCTAATAAAAAGTTAATAGCAACTGTCACCGCCGTGTGACGTCACGTTCACTTCAATACAATACGAGAACCGTTGCACTAGGCCGTCGATTCTCTCGCCTCGTTGTTTTCTATAGTATTTTATAGTAAATTTCATTCCAGAACGTATGATTTTTTGTTTCATATTATCGTGTGTATGAACGAGACAGTTGGATAAAAATGGGCGGTCCACAGGCACACTGTAGCTGGAGTTAACCAATAGGTAATGACCAACGACCAACGTCACAGAATACCCAACGTTTTAATGAATGAAAATCTTAGTGGAAACGCACTGAGCGAGTTGCCAGTTCAGGAAATAAACTTTACACAGAAACGATAATAATAGAAACAATAAAAATAACGGGGTAGTTTTGTCAAATCTACACATTCCAAAAGAAATGTGGAATTTTATAGTATAGCAAAAGCCCTTTAATTATAATTAAAAACTCTAGAAAGGAGACGTAATTTTTTTGTATGGGGGCTGGGATTTTATTCGAAATTGCTGTGAACAGAGAAGAGATTATATTTTTGTGAAAGTACATAAATTAAGGAGTCTTAGTATAAATAAATAATATTTTTTAAAGCACCCTTCCTTTTAATAGTGTTTTTAAATAATTATAATTAAAACATTAAATTGCAACCCACAGTGTTTATTGATTTTGGCAACATTATTCTGTTGGATGTCATTAATGTCATTGTGACATTTGTGACTGGCAAATTAAATGTCAAATTCAATAAAACGGACAGTCGGACACAAGTGATTGAATTTTTGTTTGTGAATATTACCTTTATCTAAGTTTCTCCTCTATCTTTATTTGACTTGGCTTTTAATTTGGATACTTTGACACTGCACGCGATTTGGACACCGACGACCGGCGATACGACCCTGATTTCTCCCTCGTACTAGGATATTGCAAACGTTATTCGTTTTCCATTTCCGTGGTCCATATAACGTTGCTGTTGGTAAGTAACTATTTTGTGTATGATGGGATTCTAACTACCGATCGAATCAAGGCGCACGGCGCAGAATAGATAGTCCACAGTCTTGTGGCTATTAACAACTACTTCATAACTCCTGTTGCGTTCAGATTTGCCTTAAAATACAATGAATTGATTTCCGTAGATTGACTGAAACCATACTAATGTTTTTATCTTTCAGGTAATCCTCACCATCATGCCTCGCTGCATTAATTGCTGGATTGCTATTCCAATTACACAACAATATGTATACAATGCAACTCATATGGATCTTGAGATTATCTCTGTATTAGAAGAATGGATTGCCAGACAGGTATGTCGCTATAAATCGTCATACCCATAATTAAAACTAGACACTGTGTTAACCACTCATCAGTTTAATTATATCGATTTTTATTTGCCATATTATAAAGTGTATAAATACTATTTATCTTTCCACATTTGTACAAGGTGACAGTAGAACGTTGCGGGGCTTATCTCATTACTGTGACCCCAGGACATAAAGGGTTATCGAAGGACACCGTGGATTTTAGTCAGTATGAGTCTGACAGTCCCTTCCGCCCTGGACGGGGTGGGAGGACTCTTTTGATGAATTTACCACATAAAAAAGAAAGGTGACAATAGAAAATCAGTCGTGTTACCTATGCCTGGCTCATGCAAATATTGAGTTATCTTATTAGCATAGTCATAACCATCATCAACTTAAAATAAAATAGTAAATATAAAATATTAACAAATTACCAAATTCCACTAAAGATTAAAATATGATGTTGTTCTTGTTACAGGTAATTGATGAAGACTACCTTTGTCAAGAATGTGTTAACCTATTGATTCTTGAAACAAATAACAGGAATGAAGGCTGTATAGGTGAACGTCAATTTGGCCATGATTCAGTTTGTGTATGTTGTGGCATATCCATTGCCAGAAGAACTGGTAGGCGCTCTCATCAACTAAATTATGGTGATGCTGAATGGATTTATGCCGCCAATATAATCAGCCCTCTTGAAGTAAGTGTACCTGCTTGTTGAATTGATTATTCCTACTATAAGAACTCAAAATGAGTAAAAAAATCTGTAAGCCATAATAATATCACAACTTAACCAGCTTGTGTGATCTACTCACTTTTTCTGTTTGTATAAATATTCACCCACATTAGAATTACTAAAACTAATTGTAACTTCAATTGCAGATGCCATCTAATGCCCGGGCATGTAATGCTTGTTGGCTAAGAGCTCATCGGCAACCACTACCAGCAGAAAGTGGATCTGGATTATTCGTAATTAGTACTGCCAGGACTGATAATGAGGACAGTCTGCAAGAACCAAATCCTATCATCAGTGGATCCAGCTCTGTTGTGGAGCCTCCCAGTTCTGCCAGCACAGACACTGAAAATGTTCTCCGAGAATCAGTTGTAAGGCTTACATTAGATGGTTATAGTCGCACTCCAGATACCACTACTCATTGTTTTGTTCCGGATTGTATGAATCACGAAAGGAAACGTGTGCCATTGTATTTAAAAAAGAATATTCTCACACATCAAAAACTGTACATCACTCAAAATGCTCGGGTGTGTGAAGAACATTTAAGCTTATACAATTGGGACTTTCTTGCTGAATTTGAATTTGTTAATGAATTCAACCAGGTGCATATTACTGAAATGCTTGACTTATTACGGAGGGATGTAAATAACACCATAGACTTTGAAAATGTTGAACACATGAATAATACTACTTGTCGATACTGGACAGGCTTGACTGTTTTGAACTTTCTGTCAATATTAACTTGCATACCTCAATTGTCCAATATATGTAAAAAACCTAAAACAGCACTTGCTATGTATTTAATAAGACTAAGGACTGGGGAACCTTTTCGACGCATTGCCTCTTTGTTTCGTTTATCAACTTATACAGTCTGCCAGTATGTAAAGAAGACCCGTGGCTGCTTATTGGAATCATATGTTCCGTTACATTTGGGCATTAATAATATCCCAAGGGCAAGCTTGTCTAGTAGAAATCTTTTGATTCCACAAGGTCTATTTGGCACACAGGAAAGTAATCCTATAGTAATCTTTGATGGCACATATATATATTTGCAAAAGTCGTCTAACTACCTATTCCAAAAAAAAACCTATAGCTTACATAAATATGCCAACCTATTGAAACCTTTTATGATGGCAACCACGGATGGTTTTATTTTAGATGTTTATGGTCCGTATGCTGCTACAACATCTGATGCCGAGATAATGAACCAGCTTTTTGCACCCAGTGGTGCTCTCAGAAATTATTTTAGGGAGAATGATGTGTTTTTGCTAGATAGAGGGTTTCGGGATGCTATAGGACTGCTTACCTCATTAGGATTCTCGGTACACAAGCCAGAGACTCTAGATGTAGGTGAAACACAATTGTCCACGATAAAAGCAAATAAATCTCGCCTTGTAACCTTGTGCAGATGGGTAATTGAAGTAGTGAATGGTCGGTTTAAGCGTGATTTCAAAATGTTCAGAAATAAATATTTTAATGTAGCATCAAGAAACTTAATGAGCGATTTTAGGATTTGCGCAGCAATGTTGAACAATTTCCATCCGCTTATAACCGACCGTTCTGATGCTCAAGCAATCTTAGACAGAGCAATGCAAAGATTGAACTTGCCGAATTATTTAGGTGATTATGTGCTTCACCATCAATTAAATAGACGCCGAGCCAGTTTTATAAGAATAGATGATGCCCGATTACCACAAATAAATATATTCCCTGTAATGGAAATGTCAGACTTGATTTTGTTCAGTCTTGGAGTTTACCAAATAAAGCAGGCCAGATCTTATTATGGGGAGCATATTCGTGCAAATGGGACATTTTCGGTTGAAATAAGTGAAAGCTTAGAAATCACAGACGTCCCAGGCATAACGTCATCACATGAGACAGTATTGCTTAGAGGCAGGATCAGGTCAAGACATCAAAGTAATAAAATATATTATACTTATGTTTTAATAAACTTAGAAGAATCAAACAATTGGGAGGAAAGAATTTCCGGATATTACTGCAGCTGTATAATAGGGAAGCGAACTGTCGGAAGCTGTGCTCATGTGATGACGATCATATGGTATCTTGGGTGGGCTCGGCATCAAAACAACATATTACCGCCTGCACAGTTTCTTGATAATGTAATTGTTAGGGAAGATGTTGAAAATGAAGAAGTAGAATAAATAAAATCAATTAAAAGCAAATACGTTTTTTCTTTTATTTCTCTACCTATTTACAAAAAGTGACTGGATTTACCAAAGCCTACAAAAGGTTAAAAGATCCAATCCAATCCAAGTGAAAACTGAAATATGACAGATTTTTAAGAAGACAATTATTTTATCACATTCATACATTCACGTCACATGTCAAGATAATATATAGTATAATGTACTCTGTGGTCAAGATCGTAGCAGGTGACGTTCTGTAGTTTCTGCCTACCCCCATAGCAATTTTTTATGTTCAAACAAACAACTGACAAGTCAACCTGACACTTGACAAGTAATGTTTTATAGTTTTCAAAAGAGGCAAAGGAATCATTTTCGTAAATCCAAATCATGCAGATAATTCGTTGGTTTTATTATAAAGCCATTTAATATGGTTTTAATAATAGAAAGGCGTATAATATTATGCTATTAAGAAATAATATGTGACAGTTTTTCTTTTTTTCAATGTACAAAAATAATATTATGATAAAAAATATCTAGATTAAAATATTTATTTATTAAATAATGGTGCTTTTAATATTTTTTTTGTTTTTGTAAGGCCGTCCTGGACAATTTTCCCTACCAGAAAAACCGCACATAATAGTTGTTCAAAAACAAAATTATTTAAAGCCCATTTCATAACGTGTCCTTTAATTTTTCTCCGTAGATTTGAGAATTTGGTTTTTGGGTACTTGGGAAAAAGGGCAACCTTGTGTGTTACTGTCAGTATAATCCGGCAAAATTATGTTAAATGCCGTTCATAAAGATAACAAAAGGACAATGAGGCTATTATAATTTTATAGCGTTTTTTGTCGAAAAATATTAAATTATAGTTTTTTGAAGGAGCCATATTGTTTCACGTGTGACGAGCAGGCTATCACGTGTGATCTTTTGTTATTGTTTTGGACTTTTGTTTTTATAATATCGTATTGAGCTTATACGTAATCCATTTTGAAAAATAAAGTAGAATATTTGTTTGTTTACTAAAAATGGTCCTAGATTGTGTGATTTGTGCTGACAATGTGTGTTTATTAGAGATTAAAAGCAATAAGTTTTCACAATTATTTTATAGTGATATGGTTCAAGTTGTGTCGAAAGGTAGATGTGTACCCGAGTTACGAGAATTAACCCAACAAAATAAAAATTCGTCTCGTACTCGTCATTTCAATCCTAAGAGTTATGAAACATATCACTCGCTGTGTGGTTGTGTACACACAAATAGATTATTTTGTTTCCCGTGCATTTCGTTCAATACTTCTAGTAAATGGAGTGAGAGATTTCTTGATTTGCATAATTTTCATTCCTCAGCAAAAAAGCATGACCTATCAGTAAAATATATAGAGGCTTGCTTAAAGTTACATAAATTTGGTAAGTCACGCATTGAAACTAGTATTAACAGCCAGTTCAGATTAGATTTAGAAAGGCATAATTCTAAATTAGATAGAAATAGAAACATTTTTCAAAGACTGATCGATGTTGTTTGCTTTCTGGGAAAACAAGAATTAGCTTTTCGCGGCCGCGATGAATCTTTATCGTCAGTGAATAGAGGTAATTATTTAGAATTAATAGATTTATTAGCAAAGTACGATGGAGTTTTAGAAACTCACTTACAAAATGCAAGTACCACATTCACGGGGATGTCGAACAGAACGCAAAATGATTTGATCTCGAGTGTTGCCTCTGTGATAGCTGATCACGTTAAAAACGAAATTAAACAGTCCGATTTTGTTTCTGTGATGGTGTATGAAACACCTGATATAAGCGGCCGAGAACAGTTAGTTTTTATTTTAGGATATTTTCGGGATTCCGAAGTAGTTGATCGATTTATTAAATACGTAGATGTCAGCGCGGATCGGACCGCTGTAATTTTAAGTTCTATAATTTTGGAAACTTTAGAAGAATTGGATTGTCATTCTAAATTAATTGCACAAACTTATGACGGGGCAGCAGTTTTATCCTCTCAAATTAACGGCGTACAGGCTTTGGTGAGGCAAAAATGTCCGCAAGCAATGTACGTATGGTGTTCAGCACATGTATTAAATTTAGTTTTATCGAAATCTTTCGAACGGGTTCCTGAAACAAAACGGTTTTTTAATATAATAAAATCAATTGCGGTTTTCTTTCACACTAGTACGAAACGAATGGCGTATTATAACGACTTTGCCGCTATGAAAAAGCTGCCTCGTGCCTCCGACACTAGGTGGACATATCACTCGCGCACGTTAAATATAATTAATAACGAGTATACACACCTTCTTCAGTTGTTTGAGGAAATGAATGAAAATACAGAACACTTGGATGGTGATACATTGTCACAAGTTACTTCTTTTTTATTTAACATGAAAGAATTTGAATTCAAATTTTTTTTAAGAACATTCTCACTCGGATATTTTTGAAAAAACCGATGTTTTATACGATATATTACAGAAAAAAAACTAGTGACATCGCGTTTTGTGTAAAAAAATCAAACAATTCGAGTCCTTTTTAGCTAATTACAGAGACAAATTCCAGATCAATTATGATGCAACTGCTCTCATTACCGGACCACCCAAAAGAAAGCGCAATGTCGATGATGTAAAAATACACTATCGGCGAATTTTTACCGAGATAATTGATAATGTACTCAGTGAATTAAGACATCGTTATATGAGTATCAAAAATTTGAAATTCTTTGAGTTACTTTCTTGTGAGAATTTTAGTAAATATAGTGAACAATTCCCTGAAAAGGAAATCAGAGAGTTCACTAATACTTATCAGGCACTATTTAATTTTGATAAATTAAAATATGAATTGCGCTGTATTTATAGATGGCCTGAATTTGCGAATTGTAGCATATATGCTATGGTTCAATATTTACATACAAATAATTTAGAAACTATTTTTTCAGAAGTTTTACGTTTAGCGAAGTTTATTGTTACTATCCCAGCTAGCAGCGCATCGGCAGAACGTTCATTTTCGTCCTTAAAACGTATTCACACATATTTAAGAACCACACAGAGTCAGCAACGACTCACAAATCTTTCTTTAATTTCTATAGAAAAAGAGCTAATGGTCGAATTACGACGCAAACCAACTTTTTATGACGATGTTTTGAAATGTTATTTGAAAAAGGATAGGCGCGTTGATTTAATTTATAAATGAGTATAATTTAAAGTTTTTCACAGATTGTAAATATGTAGTTATCTTATTAAATATTAAAATATATTTGAGGATTTTTATATTTTTAGGATTTCACTTGGAAAGATATTTGAGGTGGCCGAATCTTCCTTCTAGATAAATCTTCAGAATATCGTGATTAACAAATGTTTCGTGAAGAATGTGGTGAGTTTTTAAAATAATAAGTTTTGTAGTAGGCCGAATCGAATGTTTCAAAATGTCGAATAATCAGGTGAGTTTGTTTTTTTTTTTTTGGGAGGGATGTTTGGGCTGGGCTTTTTCTGGGGGCATCAGTGTCAAGCGTTTTTTTTACAGGAGACTTTTTAAATTAGGACTTCTAAAAAAGACTTTCGAACAGTCTAGCTTCTTCCACTGAAGACCACATAACGCCTTAAGACTCTGAGGATGATGTTCTTCTGGCAAACACTTTAGTGATACTTTTATGAACCTGCGTCAGTATCACTAAATTGACTCACATAGTCCATGCAGGTGCATTTAGAGGCGGAGTTTTTCTTCATTCGCCAGATCTTCGGCAAGATGTCATAGCGTTCATCGAGCAGGAGAGTGAAGTAGAAGAGGAGTGTGGCTCTCCTGTTCTTCAACTAAGAGATGTAGAGCAAATGCTGTTTGATGCTTTTGAAGACTTCACTCCCCTTCAATCCATTGAGGATATACAGATCGTTGAAAAAAATTTAGTGAAAGAAAATGCAGGTTGGGGGTCTCGCCCGCACGTCACATCGAAAAGTTACCGCAGGAAACGTTACAGCTACC
Source organism: Agrotis clavis (assembly GCA_954870645.1). Classification (NCBI taxonomy): domain Eukaryota; kingdom Metazoa; phylum Arthropoda; class Insecta; order Lepidoptera; family Noctuidae; genus Agrotis; species Agrotis clavis. The sequence goes on from OX940925.1 coordinate 5,263,294, forward strand.
AGCTTTTCGAGGAGCTTCACGTCCTCGACTTAATCTAGATGTTACTGTAGGCGACCATGTTCTAGTAACTTGGAACTCACGCAAATACACAGATTAAGTCTTATCAGTATCCCAGGAAGGAGCCTTACCAGCCATGCCAGCCATTTAACATGTATGAAAAGAAGTAAGATGTAAAAACTTTATAGTTGGAACCAAATAGTGTGTAAATTTAGACCTCTAAATTTAAAAAAAAAATGTTCTAGCTCTGTTCCAGAAATGAACGAGTGATAAGAACATTTTTCAATAACGTTTGTATTATTAAATTAGATAATGCTACTAGTAAACGTTGTCGTAGGTCGCTTTTTGACACAGACCATTCTATTCATCTTATAAAGATATATATTTTTTTACTACAATACTTCTTTTATTCCAGATACTTGGAATGGCCTGTTGGTCTAGTGGTTAGTGACCCTGACTGCTATGCCGGAGGTCGTGGGTTCGATTCCCACTCAGGACAAATGTTTGTGTGATGAGCACGATCATTTGTTCTGTGTCTGGGTGTAATTTATCTATAATATGTATGTATTTAGAAATATTTAAGTATGTTTATCAGTTGTCTAGTACCCATAACACAAGCTCTGCTTAGCTTGGGACTAGATGGCGTTGTGTGATAGTCGTGGAATATTATTATTATTATAATGCGGCCAGGCGAGCACGCCATCCACCTCGCCGTCCAGTTTAATGCAGCATCCGAGTCCCTCTCTCCTCTATCACCCTCGTCAGTCTGCGGGATGTGGACGTCGTGGGCCTCATCAACTGCGGTACGTAACTACTAATTTTAGTCTGGCTTGGAGCCCCAAACCAGACTAGAGCCTTGCCCAAACTTCTAGTTTCCACCACGGAATTGAAACCTATCATTTTTTATAGGCAGCGACGATGACTCTGACGGCACTAGCGACGAGGATGAGAAGGATGCTGCATTGCAAACGATGACTGCCAGGGCGTTGATGAAGATGATGACGCTCTGGTGTCAAGACGACGGCGAGGTTGATGCCGGTGACGCTGATGCAGATCCTGAGCACGCTGCTGCTGTCGCTTCTTCTTCTGCTTCCATGGACGCCGCGTCTACGGGGGCCGTGCCACACCCTGCGCCTATCGCAGAGCTTACTCCAAGTGCGACGGACCAGCCTTGGAGTTTCTTTGATTTTGAGTAGAGACAGTTTCCGGACATCCCGATTCCACCTGAATCGAGGAGGGAACGGTTCTTCCAAATTGATGTAGGTCCGAAAATTCCTAATGTTGACCCGTATGACATTTTCGTTGCCATATGGGATCGCCAGTTCATGGAGTACATTGCCTCAGAGTCAAATAGGTATGCTTAACAGGTGGTATCCCAGATGATTGACAACCACACCTTCCATCCCCAGAACCGCATCGGTGTGACACCACGGCCGGAGCTTTATATTTTTGCATAATTCTGGCGATGGAGGTTGTGGTTAAGTCACGCCTCAGTGAATACTGGGGTAGCACCCTTGACATATTTTGTACTCCGGGTTTTAGTGCACACATGTCTTTTAACAGATTCCTGTTGTTAACAAAATGTTTACATTTTGTTTGTGTGAGCTATATCTGGAAGGCTCTGAGGCACATTTATTTAAAGTAAAGCCATTGTTGTCAAATGAAAAATGCCGTTTAAATACAAGCCCTCTGAAAACACACGCCAACGAAAAAAATATACCGCCACTGAATTAGAAAATGCTATACGTGAGGTAAAGGAGGGTGCATCGATAAGGAAAACATCTATTAAGTATGGAATCGATAGAAGTACAATAAGACGTTATAAATTGAATGAAGAAAAACTAAACAAATTTGAAGAAAAACATAGTATAAAGAGTCACAAATATGTACAATGTCTGGAGCAGAAAGGGTACACACTGTGGATGGACAATTTCTACAATTCGCCATGTCTCGCTCGACGACTAAAGTCCTTGAGCTTCGATTGTGTAGGAACCCTCCGGACGAATCGCTAGTTTATTCCGGAGGCCCTACACAATCTAACTTAATACTACACAATATAACTTATTCTAACTTAACACATTGTCAATTAATATGCTTTTCAAACTGTATAATAGTCAAGATAATATTAAAGTAAAAAATACTTTTTATGCTACAATATTTTGAACATAATTTTATTGCTTTTTTTAACTCCTGCTATTGACGTTTGTAGCTATTGCAAAAATATGTTATTTGCCATTAGAGCAGAGAGTGATACACAAAAATTAACAGTTTAATGCATAATTTGGGATGTTACTTACTAGGCCTACGTTTTTCTCATTTAGGTATCTAAGTAACTATTCAAAAATTGTAACAATCAGATAGTAAAACCATACCATATTTTATAAGAGTAGCCATGAAAATTCTTGCCAGTTTTTCTCCATGGAATCGACCAACCCGAACGGAGCACCTGTTGTCGAAGTTTTATACCTAACCCTTTACACCCGACGGTATACGATAGTGCGAGTAACTTTAAAAAAATCGGAAGACCGCGCGAATTCATTTTTGCGAACGCAACCGACGACGATCGATCGTGAGAGAGCAATTGAGAGAGGTATACTTGCGCACAGTGAGGACCGACTCGTTTAATGGGTTGTTACGAGGGCGGAGTGATAAGTCTGGTAAAAATCTATTTTGGAATAAAATTATCGCAAATTGCATGTAACCTCCTTGTTCACAACTCTTTTGAGGGACTATATTTAAATTTTCAGCCAGTACCGCTGCTTAGTTTTTTTTTGAAAGCCATTAAATAAAAACAATTTAACGCATTTTCGCAAAGATGGAGAAAAGTGAATTTTGAGTGTTGATTAAACATTACTTTTTGCGCAAAAAAAACTATTACGGAAACTAAACAAAGGCTTGATAAATATTATGGGGACTCTGCTCCATCGATTAAAATGATTCATAAATGGTTTACGGATTTTCGGTGTGGTCGTACAAGCACAAGTGATGCTGAACGCCCAGGACGCCCAGTTGAGGTCACTACTCCAGAGATGATCGCTAAAATCCATGACATAGTGTTGAATGACCGAAGAGTAAAAGTGAGCGAGATAGTCGAGATAGTAGGCATCTCAGACGAACGTGTGCGCAATATCTTACACCAACATTTAGATATGAAAAAGGTCTCCGCGCGATGGGTGCCGCGTTTACTGACTATTGATCAAAAACGCATGCGAGTTACCACTTCGAAGATAGGTTTGGCGTTGTTACAACGGAATAAACCTGATTTTTTGCGTCGTTTTATAACGGTAGACGAAACGTGGATCCACTACCATACACCAGAAACCAAGGAGCAATCGAAACAATGGATTGCTAGGGGCGAACCAGCTCCGAAGAAGGCCAAAGCAGTTTTATCGGCCAATAAGGTGATGGCTACAGTTTTCTGGGACACACGTAGGGTAATCCATATTGACTACCTAGAGAAGGGTAAAACGATCAATGGCGAATATTATGCCAATTTATTGGACCAATTTAACCGAATTTTAGTTGAAAAACGACCGCATTTGGCTAAGAAGAAAATCCTCTTCCACCAAGACAACGCACGAGTGCACACCTGCGCGATTGCTATGGCCAAATTACATGAGTTGCGATATAAGTTGCTATCTCACCCACCATATTCGCCAGATTTGGCCCCTTGCGACAATTTTCTGTTTCCGAATTTAAAAAAATGGCTCGGTGGAAAAAGATTTAGCTCCAACGAGGAGATCATGCTCGAAACCAATGCCTATTTCGAAGGGTTGCCTAAGGGCGCGTACACATAGAACATCCGTTTTACAGGTCCGTTTAAACGTATATGTTATTAGCGTATGTAGTTGTATGAGCGAGTTCATACAGAATACAGTATTCCGGATCCAGTAAAAAATACTGATCCGACAAAATAAGCAGCAATCCGTTTTACAGGTCCGTTTAAACGTATATGTTATTAGCGTATGTAGTTGTATGAGCCAGTTCACACAGTATTCCGGATCCAGTAATACTATACTAATCCTTTTTATCGGATTGAAACCGCACGAGGCTTTGCACGGGGGTGCGCGGGGTGCGATGTGCTACACACAGCCGCCATTTGCCGGTTTCATTCCTAGAGTAGTGCACGTGTCCAGTGCTATCATAATCATGGCAAGCAAGGCGTTTGAAAAATATGTTGAGCAAGAAGTTTTGATAAATTGTGTTGAAAGTAGACCAGTTCTTTGGGACAAAACACTGGAGATTTATAAAGATAAAATTGCAAAAACCGCAGCTTGGCGCGAAATATGCGGTATTCTAAAGGAGGATTTTGAAGCTATGGAACAAAAAGAAAGACAAGAATTTGGTAAGTATTTATTTTATATTGTAATGGAGACATTGTTTTTTATTTTAAATAGCTTCATTCTGCCAAGAAACTGACCCAGACTCGGACACGAAATAGTTTTCGAATTCCGTTCGAACTGAATTTGCAGTTCGACCACCTCGTAGCGTTTCATCATCAGGTAGGCTATTGAAATGAAATGCTTCAGATTCGGATGTGTTGCCATCCTTTAAGCCCTCTTTTTCCCTTACAAAGTTGTGTAGAACGGTACATTAGGGTGTCCCGAAAAATTTTTTTTTTGATTTTCTTAACGCAAGAGGTCTCGAAAGTTGCGTAATTTATCGCAGATTACTACAAAAATAATAAAAAAATAATCGTACTACATCTTTAGGGCTCTACCGGTCTGCAAAGGTTTGAAAAATTGACATTTTTATTATGATATTTAGTCATCCTTAATTTTGGCTACTGAACCAATTATCATTAAAAAATATTTTTTTTGTATAAATTAGGTGTGCTACATTCACGACAACTCTACCTGCATGCTAAAACACGTTAAGTTTATCAGGTTTCGACTAGCAAATATCCCTCAAGTTTCAACGAATTTGTTGGACTTTCTTGACTTGTTTCGTCGTATCTAATTGCGATAGTTATTGTATTAATTGCTTTTCAATCATGAGTTCGAGGCGTAGTGAGACTACTTGTGAATTATTGGGGCCATACAAAGAACTTGACGATCGGCAGCTACCAAATATAAGGGGAGTCATTCAATTCATTTTGTTTGTTAAGAACGACCTGAAGTTAAAAAATAATGGGAAGGATCCATCCAATTCGGATGTTTTTTCAATTGTTTCTGAAAAGATAAACCATATTTGGACGAAAGCATCAATTCCAACCGTAACTAACGAGCGAATTATTCAGTTATTAAAATCTTATTTCGAAAAGTATCTCCATTTGAAAAGATACCCCAAAAGCAAACGAAATAATAGTTTTGAAAGCAAACTAAAGTGTTTTTTAGAGACATCTGAGAAGGTTTTCGATGTTGCTGCTTGTAAATGTACTTCATTTGAATCTTGTTTGTGTTTAAAACCTAAGAAAGTTCCAATTAATGAGAGAAGTTTTTTGTTAGATCAAAGAACGGAAAGGAAAATGGTTATATGCGGTGTTGATAAGAAAGAAACCGCTAGATTAGTAAAACGACAGCAGAGACAAACGGAAGAGTCAATGAGGGAATTAAAAAAATCGTGCAGTAGTCAAGAAATCAATCTTATCACAGCAAATTGTGGTGAAAGTACGGTGCGTGTGTTTGAACCAGAAAGAAGAACAGAGGCATCCTCTATAAACCAGTCCTCAACAGAGATGCCATCGACATCATCTAATCGAAATACATTGCAGTTGCCAACAGTAGCCAAGGTGTGTGACAGATACGGTTTATCGACGCGGTCTGCTGCTGCTGTTGCTTCTGCGGTTTTGGCTGATGTTGGGTTAGTTTCAACCGAAGATTTATCTCTGGTTATTGATAAAAACAAGATCCACAGAGCTGTGTCTAGAGCCCGGAAAGAAGCTTCAAAAAATGTTGGAGGTATCGTCATAAAAAGTATTTATTTTGACGGACGAAAAGACAAGACTCTGATAAATGAGAAAATAGGGGATCGTTACCACCGGAAAGAAGTTTTAGAAGAGCATATTTCAGTTTTAGCAGAGCCTGGGTCAACTTATTTGGGACACGTAACGCCGAGTCGTGGCACTGCAAAGGGAATCCTTACTTCGATCACAACTTTACTAGAGGGCCAAGGTTGGAATTTAGAAGATGTGATATGTGTTGGATGTGATGGAACCGCAACTAACACTGGTTGGAAGGGTGGCGTCATTCAATATTTAGAAGAGTATTTGGAGAGACCTTTGCAGTGGTGTGTTTGTATGCTTCATGCTAATGAGTTACCACTTCGACACTTATTCTTGACCTTAGATGGTAGCTCTTCAGGTCCTCGAGAATATTCTGGACTTGAGATGTGCCTGATGGCAATATTCCCACTGCCGGCAATATTCCCAATATTGCCACTGCCGGTAAAATACCAAAATTGCCGGCAACTTTGGCAATATTGCCAAAGTTGCCAGTCAAATAACACCAGTATATTTTATTATTACTGCAGGTGCAGTTTATATTACTGTAGATAATACGTTGCGGCATTAAGTCCGCCTTATAAAACTACTAAGTTGTTACTCTAAACGGTGATTTATTGATTATGTAAAAATTACCGAAACAAATGCATTAAAATAATGTTATTTTTGTTGATTATTTGTAGTTTTGACAGAGATTAATACTTCCATATTGTATAGGTACTTATACTCGTTGTTTTTGCTATGTGATTTTGCATGAAAAACTAGTAGCCCACTCAACGAACAGTTATAGAGGGAAATTCTTGGAACACGATTTTGGACTACGTTACTTTGTTTGAACTAGTTAGGAGGTGAATATAATTATCAAAAGTCCCCGCCACTAGCCCTTGAGCTGTGGGGGAGGGGGGTTTAAAGGTTCCATTTTTTGATTTTTCACTTATAACTCGGAAACCATGCCTCCTAGCGGCATGGTTTGTTTGTATGAATAAAACAAAGGCTGAATAAATTTCCTATAAGTTTTATTTAGTAACCATTTCGATATCTTGTATAGTTTTCAAAAAAACATATTTACCTTTTTGCATTCGGAAAGTCTTATTTAATATTGCCATAAATCCAGAAAGCAGCAGCAGTCTTTTCAGGCACTCCCTGTAGTACCTACTCCTCCGTGTGTTTTTGTGGGCAACTCACACTTGACCAAAAATTAATATCTACCTATACGAAAATTGTTTACAAGAAAAAAGAACTAAAGTTTCCAAATATAGTTTTTCCGCATTCCTCCTACATAGTACAGTCCTACCTAGACTGAAGAAGACGAAGAAGAAGTACGTAGTATAATTTAAAATGAGTTTCTAAGCTAATTTTTACTGCTCCCTCGGTGGAGGTAGACAAGTCATATCAAGCTTGATGGTGGTCACCGAATTTAAGAACTACTTATAGCTGGTGGGACTCCAGATAAAGATCTGGAGGCCCATATCACCTCAAGATGCAGCATACTGGCTCTGTTCATCGCAGGTGGTGAAAGGAGGGTCTGAATCAACTGCTACTGCTTTCTGGATCTATGGCGATATCAAATACAACTTTCCAAATGCGCGAAACTAAAAATGTTTTTTCCCCTAAATTACAGACTTTCAAAAGCGGATACCTCGAAAACTATGAAAACTCGAAAACCTACAAGATCTTGAAATGCTTACTGGGTAAAACTTACGGAAAATTGATTTAGTTTTTTATGTTGTTGACACACGCTATGCTGCTAGAACGCGTGGTTTTCCGTGATGTAAGCGAAAAACCAAAAAATGGTACCTTCAACCCCCCCCCCCCCCCCAGAGCTCATGGTTTTGATATGTTCACCTCCTAACTAGTCCAAACAAAGTTACGTAGTAAAAAATGTGTTTCTAGAATTTCCCTCTATGCTTTGAGCATTCGTTGACTAGATTAAACTACAACATTAAAATAAATTATTCGAATTTATGCCTTTTTATTCAATATACAATTTGATCGTCAATTCTTATCTTAAAATGTATGTGTAATTTCTTATATTCACAGTCGTGTGCGGCAACAATGGGCAATATTGCCGGTAAAATACCGGGAATATTGCCAAAATTGCCGGCAATTTTGGCAATTTTACAAAAAAAAAATTTTTTTTTGTATATAATGTAGACCATGGTCTGTAAATGCTAAATTTAAGTGTGTTACATAGTTTTCGCACTCACTTTGACTTAAAATTAAGCAATATTCCCAAATATTTCCACTCCCGGCAATATTGCCGGCAATATTTCCACCTATATTCCCACCTTGGGCAATATTGCCGGCAACGGCACATCTCTATTCTGGACCTATTGGAAAACAACTAACTGTTTGCGAGAACAAACCCACTGTATCTTTTCGTGCTTTGGCTGGTAATTTGCCTGAATTGCCAAATAATGTGATGAAAGAACTAAGCACGGATCAAAAATATCTCTACGAAATATGTCAAGCTATATCGATTGGTTTTTGTACACCTGAGCTTGCAAACCGTCAACCTGGAAAAATGGCGCACTCGAGATGGCTTACTTTTGCCAATCGCATACTAAGACTTTATGTAAGTACTAATAAGCCATCGGAACATTTGCAATTGCTAGCAAACTATGTTGTCAAAGTATACGCTCCAGTTTGGTTCAGTATCAAACAAAAGCCTTCTTTTAAAGATGGAGCGAAACATATTTTTCAGATGCTTTTAAACTCTCGATTTTTACCAGAAAAACTGAGGTATGTTGTAGATTCCGTAATCGAAAGAAATGCTTATTTTGCACATCCGGAAAACCTTCTTGTCAGTATGCTTTGTGATCACAGAGATCACATACGGGAGCTAGCATTTCGGAGAATAATTCAGGCTAGAGAAGCCAAAACCACCACTAAACGCAGGATATTTAAACCACCCAAAATTAATTTCTCTGCACAGGATTACACTGAAATAATTGTGTGGCATGAGTGTCAGGTTACAGCACCGCCGGTTCTTCAACATATTTGTAATGAGAACCTCCAAATCATGGCAAAAGATAACAGCATGGAAATTATTGACTTTCCTTGTCACACTCAAAGTGTAGAAAGATGTGTCAAACTTGTAACAGAGGCCTCACAATGTGTAAGTGACGCAGTTTCTAGAGATGGCTTTATAAGAACTAGATTGCAATCTCGCTCAGAAATGCCAAGTTTTGGACATAAATGTATGTTCAATTTCTAGTTTTGAATTATTAAGTAAGCTTTTATTTGTTTTGTTATGCTTTGTTTTGTAGATTTTAATAATAAAATCCCCTTTTTAATCGGTTTTTGTAGTTATTTTATCATGAGGTATAAACCCGTAAAAATGTTAGATTTACAAAACTTCAAGCTCAGGTAGAGCCCTTAAAATAGTGCGCAATTGCAGTTTTTTTACCATATTCGTAATCTATATAAAATTACGCAAATTTTGATACCTCTTGGGATCGCGTAGCTTGAAAAAAAATTTTTCTCATACATCGACGGGACACCCTACGGTACATGCCTTAACTATCCATATAGCTGTTGTTTTGTTGACGTCTAGAGGCCGGTGGAATACTCTCCACTTATTAGCAAGAATACCAAATGCACATTCAACGTATCGTCTAGCTCTGGTCAAACGATAGTTATATATTCGCTTATTTACGTCTAAATGCGTCCCGCTAAATGGCCTCATTAAATTTTCGTGTAAACCGAAACCTTCATCGCCGATTATGACGTAGGGAACTCTCGTTTCTGAGCCTGTTATTAATGGGCAAGGTTCTGGTATTTGTAAACTGCCATCTAGCATCATTTTCCAAAATGTCGACTCCTTGAATATTGATGAATCGCATTCTTTTCCATACGACCCAATACTAACATATAGAAAACGATAGTCAGAGTCTACGATCGCTAATAATATGATGGAAAAAAAGTCTTTGTAATTTAGGTACATTGAGCCACTTTTTGCTGGTTTTCGAAGTCTGATGTGTTTACCGTCCACTGCTCCTAAACAGTGGGGAAAATTTGCTTTTGTGTCGAATCCATTTGATATATGCTCCCATTCACTCACTGTTGTAGGAAGTCGCATAAACTCGTCATTCAAGTTGTTCCATATGCATCGTGTAACTTCCTTAATAATGTTGCTTATAGTTGACACACCGACACGAAAGACGTAATAAAGTTCTTGAAATGTACACCCAGACGCTGCATACCTAAAAAAAATAAATTAATCAATTACTATATTATTACACATATATTGACTTCCCACACAAAGTAACGTTAGTGACTGTAAGGGTTTAGTTTTAGTTAATTTTGTCTATTACTGATTATGTATAATTATGTCTATGTTTCGTAGAGGTACTTCTCTATGGTCAGACTATTAAAGATGGCTTGATGAATAAGTCTTGTTTTATTATAAAACTATAAAATATTATAGTGACCAACAAAGTTTGTATGGAAAGTCGTAATTTTTATGAGAGTTTTTAGCAAAGTCGTAAATCAAAACTCATACTTATATATATAGTACATAAATAAAATAAAATTAAACTGAACTGAACTAAATTATAAAATTACCTAATTAAAATAAATTGATTTAAACATTAGTAATACTTTTTTGCTTCCCATTATTTACTGACCGATTAGTTCTTGCACTGTCAATTTGACTTATCCACTGACCAATATGGTAATTAATTACTGACAAGTCTATTCTACCTTCTTATTCGCCTTTCACTTACTAAGCTATTGACAACCATCTTATATTATTATTTACTTGCTTCAGGAAAATATGTTATAAAAAAATGGAATTCGACTAGAGATGCCTGGATACGAACATTGAGTGAGAAAAAGAAATTGAAGAAATCTGGAGCTGCTGCCTCAAATACCAAGCCTTACAAATATCACAATCAAATGTTATTTTTGAAAAAAGTTGTCACCCCAGGTGATACACACGAGAACGTCCCTGCTAATGACAACATCACGGAAACAGTAGAAAGTAATAAAGACAACGAAGATGAACCTGATCAGATTACGGAACAAAGTGGTAGTGACAGACAAAAGGAAAGACAAAATTTAGCCCCGCCGCAACGCAAGGCAATCAAAAGAAATGTGAATGAAGTAGACGCCAAAATGATTGAATACATGAATGATCAGTTAAAAAAAAGTAAAAATGAGTTTGAAGATCCCAATTTATCGTTCTTTAAAGGTATTTTGCCGCAACTGGCTTCACTTAATGGCGATCAAATTTTAGAATTTCAGTCTGGAGTGATAAACCTTTTACAAAATATTAAAAGTAGAAGATATGGTCAGTCAAACTACGAGTGGCCTCCATATTCACAAAGTTCTAGCACTCCTCACTACCACACCCAAGGTTATTTTAGTAGGCCACATCATCTTGACTCTACACCATCAGTAGAAGGTTCGCCATCAGTAGAATCTACATTCAGCCAGGAGTCAGACTTGCCAGATCTGTCTATGTTTTGAAATAAATCTTCATTTTTGTAAACCTTTTTGTCATTTTAAATTTTAATTGATAATAACAAAAATTAAAGTTCTTACCTTAAAAATATCGCTAGTTTTACTTCAGGGCACAAGCTTTTCCTCCAGTTTGTGTCTTTCTTTTTTAAATCCTTTTCTAATCGTTTAAGAAGGTCATCAAAAGTAGACGTCGTCATTCGGAAATAAGTAAAAAATTTAGATTCGTCTTCTTTCAGCTGACGCACAACAGCACCACGACAAAATCTTTGCCTTAATAGTGGATGTATCCAATAACGCCGGGGCTTCCTCCGCCGCAGACGACGATAGTACCAATACAACACGACAACGTCCATTCTCGTAGAAAGTAGGCGATACACTGAAGAACGAAAGTCCAGTAGCGTCGGATCTGTTAAAATCGGTCCTGTAAATGCTGTGTGAATATTACCTCCAGTAGCGTCGGATCTGTTAAAATCGGTCCTGTAAATGCTGTGTGAATATTACCTCCAGTAGCGACGGATCAGTTAAAAAGGATCCTGTAAAACGGATGTTCTATGTGTACGCGCCGTAAATCATAATTTACGGAAGGGATCGAAAAGTTTGAGAAACGCTGGATGAAGTGCATTGAGATAAATGGAAATTACGTTGAAAAATAAATCATAATTTTTAAAAAAAGTTGTTTCCTTATTTCATTTTTACCAGACTTATCACTCCGCCCTCGTAGTTAGTCACAATTGGAGGTACAAGATGGCTGCGTATTTTGATCCGAGTGGTGGCACGTGTAAGTATTGTGTTTTATTGTTTATTCTTATATTTTGAATAATGATTTTACAATTTAAACATAAATCAAATGAAATACAAACTATTTTTGCTAATTTGTTTTGTGAATTAGAAACAAATTGTACCTAAACTGTAAGTATCACGATCGTGGCCCTTCGGTCGTAACCCTATAAATTGATTTTAAAATCAATCACCAACAAAACAAATCAATAACCAAAAAACAAAACACTACGTTAACGTAGTGTTTTGTTTTTTGGTTAAAAGTTGGTATTTTAGCTAAGTATTTGGGTTTTTGTTTTTTTTTTAGTGCTTCCTATATCTGATGATCGTATCTTGGAACTCCTTGGCGATGGAACCGAGTCAGACATTGAAGAATTCACATATACATACACGACGAAGAAGATTCAGAAACAGCGCGCCCGTGTTCTCGCTGAACTGGTGGGCGAGGAGGAATGTTCTGAAGCTTCAAGCGATGAAATAGAACCTGAAAGTAGACATGGGTAGTTCGCGAACGATTGAAGTAAATGAACTAGTTCATTTCCCAAAATGAACTTTTCATTCATTCACTGGCCATTCAAATGTGTCTTTAGTTCAGTGTTTCTTTTCGCTTACTTACTCTATTCACCCTAATAAGTATGAACTTTATTGTAATAGGAATATAGTATTTACGGGAAACGGTAGGTCCATTTCCCGTAAAGACTATATTCGTATTAAAGTTTGAAGGAATATCGATATTCGTATAAAACTGAACTAGTGATTCAGTGAAATGCATCATTTCTCTTAATCACTAGTTTAGTGAACTAGTCCAATGAACTAGTCCAGTGAACTAATTCAGTGAACTAGTCCAGTGAACTAGTCCAATGAACTAGTTCAGTGAATCATCTCATTCAAGAACTCGTTCTGATTTGTTGGACTAAATGAAGTACTGAATGAATGAATGAATGAACTACTTCATCAAGTGAAAAGATATACTTCATTCATTTTCTTTTTACTGACACATTTTGCGCATCACTACCTGAAAGACTGAGCCTATAAATAACGTCCCTAAATAGGGGGCGCTCTCATAGTACTACTTCGCGGCAAATTCGAAACAGAGGTAGGTCTCGTGGTACTACTTCGCAGCGAATACAATCACGCATAGGTCGTTCTCGTACTACGGCGACTCAGCGAAATCTGCAGCAACGTGGTCATGGAGAAACCTGGAAAAATATTCCTTTCACCAAAAAACAAAAGTGTTATTATTTGAATAGCTTAGAATATTTTACTAGTCGGTATTTGGTTTTGGTTGTTCAAAATTGATTGTAACTGTAGTTTATTCACTGGTTTTTTCGAGTGTATCAGATCTGATACATTGCCAGATAAAAAATATTGTAGATATTTTTGACTATGTATCTAATATGTTACATTGCCAGAGGTGTGTACAGATACATTTATTAAGTTAGTATTTATATTTTATCATTACAGATGGTTGGTCAACTAACTATGCAGCAACAAAATAGAGCTCGACAACTTGTGGCACTTGTACCGAAGCCGGGGGCAAAATCTGATTTGGACGAAAGTAAATCATCGGGAGATGAACTCCAGTATTACGAAGGCCCAGCGCATTCCGACAGTAGTTCACCACCGCTCTCATTACCATCTTCGATGGAAAACCTCCATCTATTATCAGACGACGATGCTGAGGTAAATCATATTGCTGCTTCAACATCTTTGGTGTTATACCAAAATTCATCGCCGATAACCAACCCTTGTTCGCCATCAATTTTATCGCCAAACGTATCTGCAAGTAGACAGCTGCGTTCGTTGGAGACCATACCATTGTCTCCAGTTCCGTCCACATCGAATCAAGTATGTTTACCATCTCCACTGGCATCGTCCCCGCAAGTTTCTGCACCACTCGTCAATAACTTGATGCGTCGTAACCAGCTGTTGTCTCCATTATCAGCGGCTACCCGCTCAAGTAGACCTAGAGTTGTCACGGTACGGCGAAGAGTAATACCACCGAGAAGGTTAGCACCAAATTGGCGATGCTGTAAATTTACTGGTTCCGCAGAAGTAGAAGATATTTCATTTGAGCCTCGTGAAGAAAAGAGTGCCATTGAATACTTCAAGCTGTTTTTCTCAGACGACATCGTGTCTCATATAGTGGAACAAACAAATATTTATAGCACACAGATAAATGGTACATCTATAAATATTACAGAAGATGATGTCAAAGACTTTTTGGCAATCCTCTTGAATATGGGAGTCGTTAAAATGTATGCATATACAGATTATTGGTCTAAAATTCTACGATATAATAAAGTAGCTGACATTATGACATTAAAGAAATTCCAACTACTCAGACGTTACTTACATTTCAATGATAATTTCAAAGACGATGGTGACAGATATTACAAAGTGAGGCCAGTTCTTCAAAGAATTCGTGAGAACTGTTTACAAGTAGAAGAAGAGACGCGTTTCAGCATCGACGAAATGATGGTGCCTCACAAAGGAACAAGAGCGGGTACCCGAAAACAATACATAAAAAATAAGCCTAAGAAATGGGGCTACAAAATATTTGTGCGCGCTGGTGTCTCAGGTATCGTATATGACTTTTTAATTTATGGAGGAGACGACACATTTAGATTTCATTTTTTCACTGAAGAAGAAAATAGTATGGGCCTGGGAGCGAAAGTTGTGCTCGCTTTGACAAAGTCTATTCAGAAACCTGCATGCAAAATCCTATGCTTCGACAACTTCTTCACGTCTATTGAGCTCCTGCAATATTTGCGTGACGAATACGGCGTATTCGCCTTGGGAACAATCCGAGCAAACAGGCTCCGAGGAGCGGAGAAAAAACTACCTACTGATAAAAATTTAAAAAAGAAAGGCAGAGGATCTCACGCACAAGTCGTTTGCAACAAAAACAAGATAGTGGCTATTAAATGATATGATAACAAATGTGTTACAGCTGCTAGCACATATGTAGACGCCCATCCTACTCAGACTGTGTCTCGTTACAACAAAAACCAAGGAAGAAAAATACCCGTGACTTGCCCAAACATAATTAAACAATACAACACTAATATGGGTGGAGTAGACCTAGCAGATATGCTGGTTGCTCTGTATCGTACGCCGTTCCGTGGTCATCGCTGGTATTTGCCAATCTTCTCACAAATGTTAGATATCTGCGTAAACAACGCCTGGCTTTTATATAGGCGTGATAAAAAAGCTAGAAATGATACCAAAAAACAGAAGTCACTAAAAACATTTAGAATAGAAATATTCGAAAGCCTACGCAAATTTGAACGAACGAACGATATCAGTGGACCCCCTTCCAGCTCAACAGTTACGATACAGAAACCAGTAGCTGAAAGACCCCCTGATGCTGTGCGATACGACCAGGTTGGTCATTACCCTAAAATAATAACTACCAGGGGAAGGTGTATGTACTGCACAAAAGGACAGACGAATTTTTTTTGCCAAAAATGTGAAATACGACTGTGCTTATTGCCCGAACGCAATTGTTTTTTAGAGTACCACTCTAAGAAGTAAAAATTAGTTAGAAATAATAAAAAGAAACTCTTGAGACTGATATGTATAAGTACGTATTAAGTAGTTATGGAAAAAATTGATCTCATTTTATTCATAAATAATGCTTATTAATTAGGTAAGACTTAAAGGCTGATTGTGACTGATAATTATGTTGATTTTTAGAAGGTTTTATATAAACTTGTTGGTTATGAAAACAGAATTTATATTATTTTTAGTTTTCCTATATTCTAAGCAATGTGTCAAATATGATACGTAGTTTTTTTTCAATTGATTATTATGAACCTGGCAATGTGCCTAATGTGATACATACAATAAAACGTAAACTAATTAATTACAATTTTTTAAATTATTTTTTGCCTTTCCAGTGAACACCTAGGAACACAAACCAGGCATTTTTTTTCAAAAATACTGAAAAAAAATGCCTGCCAAGTATAGGGTTAATATAAGCAATACTTTAAGATAGGTAATATGCAATACTAATAAAAAAATATTAAAAAAATAAAATGTTTCATTTCCAAAATATAAAATAAATATTATAAGTAGAAACAAGAGGAAGTCACTAGTCAAGAAACGAAAATTAAACCGTAACGGACAATGGTAACAATTTTACCACCAACATCAAAAATTTTGTAGTCATGAACGGATAATGGTAAATTATTTACCACCAGAAAAACTACCCCATCCCCTATTCTTTTTTAAATTTTGATTTAAAATATGAAATCAGTGACCCTCAATTAGGTACCTAAAATACAATGCAACCTTAAACCTTAAACCAAAAAATGCATACCGGCTCGCGTTTGTTTAAGGGTTAAGTTCCAAACAAGTTCCATAATGATTGTGATAAGCTTTACCTAATTATTAGGCAATTTTTAACAAAGATTTAAGTTTTGTTATGCAAAGTTTATTGGTAAATTATTTACCATGGTTGTAATGATTGATAATAATAATAAAAGTAGATTTTTAAGCTAAAACTCTTTGTAATTTTAATTTATAACAAAACATGTTATTTCTTATGTTGTTTTTATGTATCGAATATAAAATTACCCTGAATAATTTAACTATTACAGTGTCTTATTTGTGAATGTAACGCATCTTACAATCATAACTCAGAAATATAGAGACCTAAAACATAAAAGGTCTTTTAATAAAATCCAGTTTCATTAAAATAAAAACCAAAAATGCACCGTGATTTAAAAATGTTTTAAATGATATAATTTTATTTATTTAACTTCATTTATTTATCTTTACATTATAATAAAATCGTAGAGCTGTCATTCCTGTACATTGACTATTTTTTTTAAATATTTTTTTCGAGATAAGGGATCGATTCTGATGCCAAATCAACTTTTTTTTTATACGAAATATTTTGTTTTTTTGATTTGATATATCCCCTAAACTACTGTAAAATTGTCGATCAAATTTTCCTCAAATATTCCCAATAATATGCTTCTGTTAATAGGTTATGTATTATTTCGCTATTTGCCCTGGGAGATAAGCAATTTTGAATTTTGTTGTTTTAAAATGTTTGTTGGGAGTTGGAAGCTAAACCACTGGATATTATTTATTATTTTTTTTCTCAAAGTATTCCTTAAACTGCTCTTCAATTAATAGGATATGTATAATTACGCTATTCCCCTTGGGGGATTAGCAATGTTATAATATGTTGGTTTTCAGTCATTGTTGACATTTGTATAAGAACCGCTATTTGAAAACTATTGTCAGCATACTAGCCAGTCTGGTTGGTAACCTGCTTGACTTTCGTGCAAGGGGTCTCAGGATCAAATCTTGCAATTTTCTTTTTCACTTTTAGTGTTTCATTTTTTTATTTTATTTGTCCTAAGAGTTTCAAATAATAAAAAAAAAAAATTGTTCATACTTTTACTTCAATATTATTCGCAATTTTAATTCGTTACTATTTTTTTTCAATAGTTCTCTAGGATATAAATCTACACTGATTTTAAATTGTAGGTAGTAAGTTGGTTTTTTTTTTAACTGTAATTGTTTCGAGGTGTAGGAATTTGAAAGATTCGAAAACAATCAGTGTTTCTATTATTTTTTGTTTATTTATGTTTTGAATTGGTGCTCAAACCAGTGCACTGTACTCATCGAGTCAAATAATTAGTTATTTTTTAGTTATCACGCGCAGGGTTGGCATGATTAAAACAAGTTGTTTTAAAACACATGTTTAAAACAGTGTTTAAAACAGTTTGAAATTAAACAGTGTTTTTTATTACATGTTTAAAAACAAAGATTAAAACAACTTTAAAACATTGTATAAAACAGTACGAAAAAAAAACATGTTTTAAAACTAATTTTCATGTCGCAATAACTGAATATCAAATGAAAATAAAATAATAAATATTTGAGTCTGAATAGTTCAACATAAAACCAATCGAGTCTCTATTGCTGTTATATTTTTGAACTTTCAATGGCATTGTAATTGACTTAATCATTTTTTTTTTATAAAACGTTGCCCCACTCTAGGAATTTCTACTGTGTCGTGGGTGCGTTTACAAACATATAAACTCAAACATGCCGCCAACATTATTTTTATGTTATGTAGGTATTTCATTCAATCAAACAAATATCTAAGTACCAGGATTTGTATGGGACAAGATAGCACCTATTTTTGAAACAATATCATAATAATTTCAAAACAATTAAAATTGTAGCAATTTTAATTAATAAACAACATCTATACTTAATATTATAAAGAGGTAACATTTGTTTGTAAGTTTGTATGTAGGGGGTAATCTCCGGAAGTTATGAACCGATTTTAAAAATTGTTTCACTGGTAGAAAGCTACATTATCCGTGAGTGCTATAGGCTATAAATTATAAAGATATGATACATATTAGCCGAAATACTGCCCAACGAAATGGGCACGGGTCAGCTAGTTAGTCTTAAATAAAAAAACGTAAACTTCGATCCCTAATGTCGACTGTCGAAAGAAATTTGGTAATTCCCTTATTTTTTAGACATAAGTAGATCGGTGTTTCTCAGTCCATTGTTCATAAGGTAAAGCCCCGCACCTTGGCGCGGGGATATACCTTATGAACAATGAACTATTCTACGAACGAATAGGAGGCGCACCGTCTGTCCCGCTAGGAAAGTCCCTACGTGTCGCCCAATATAAAATCAACATTAGAACATACCTACCGGGTGAATGTGAAGCGTTTGATTACGCAACATACAAATAAATGTTATCTATTGATCGTTTTTTTGTAAATATTTAATTTAGTAGGGCGAGTTTATAAAGATCTAGCCTAGAAAAGAAACATAGTCGAATTAATTTGAAATAATGCCCTAAACTAAAAAAAAACAAAAAAAAACACTTGTTTCAAACATTTTGCACTGTTTGTTTTATATAATTAAAAAAAAAAAACTGTTTTTTTTTCCAACCCTGATCACGCGGTATGCTAAAGGGAGAAGAGCAATGCTATCGTACGTTCAATTTGCAGCGATACTGTAAATCGACCAAAAAATTATGGTCTAATGTTTAAGATAAACACGGATCTTTGAAATTAATGTCGCTCAAATAAGGATGTTTCCTATGCAAACTATGTACCTAGGTATAACATTATTGATCTAAACTAATAATAAAAATGCAAGTATGTTTGTTTTTTTACCTTTTCACGCATTACCGTCTACTGAATCGATCGTCCCAAAATTTAGCATATACGTTGTCAGGAGTATAGACACGGATATAGGGTATCTTTCATCCCGAATAACAGAAGAGAGCTGTTGCCGAGAAAACAATTACGTTCATATTCCAGATGGCGCCACTTACACGATCCGTATTGTTTCTCAAATTCTAAATTAACGCAAGCGAAGCCGCGGGCAAACACTAGTTTAAAATGATCTAAGTAAATAACTAAAGTTTGATATAAAAATAACAATTTCATAATACTTTCAAAATTCAGTCGAATATCTTTTGTTTTTTTCCTACAAGATTGATAGACTTGTGAATCTTTATGCCACGCTTAGGGGAGAGTAAGGTAATGGGAATCAGCGGGCAATGGGAGTCACCCACACCACCACGAAACACAACATGAGACCGACGCGTAAACAGCGTCCTCAGCCCCCGTTTCGGGCCCCCGCGCCGCCACGAACGACTCGCGCCTGTCGACCCGTGCGCCTCTGAGAAACGACCGTGTTTTGTTTTTGCGCTCCGCCGATGTAATTTTACGTAAATGCAAATTAGAAGGTAAGTGCCAAACCTCTTGCAGTATGCGATTATGACATTTACGCTTACTTAGTTTAGACGTTTCAAATTGTGATGTGCAGTTCAGATTATATCAGTGTATTAGTTTTTTTTTATTTTTAACTCATTAGTGTAGTTGTGGGTAATGAGAGTCAGGTGACTCCCATTACCCGCAAGTGATCACTATTGCCCACAACTGTGCGTTACTGTTGAATCATGTTTTTATTATTTCTTTTTAGATGCCGAAAGTACGCGTCAGGACAACTAAAAAGGCTTCCTGGTCTTCTGATAGCCTAGATAAAGCTATACAGCTCATTGATGGCGGTTCTTCCATAAGAAATGCTGCTAAAGTAATGGGAATCCCTTTTTCAAGCCTTCAGAAGAGGATAAAAAAAGGTTCTACCTTAGGACCACATCTAGGACGATTCACTGTCTTTAGTCCTGAGGCAGAAGCCGAGTTAGCGAACTTGGTAAAGAAAATGGCAAATATTTTCTATGGTTCTACTTCTAACCACTTGAACGCCAGGAGACATTTGAGTGTAAAAAAATTTTTTGTAGTACAACGTTACGGTACACTACAGTGTCGACTATAGGAATTAATGAAAATCAGCTTTACAGGGCTATAATAAAGCTCCTTTTTGCAATACTACTGGCGTTTCGGACGCGGAACTAAACGTAGTTGGCACTGACATGTGTAAAAAGTTCAAATATTTTTAATCTGTATTTTTATTTGGGTGCTAATTAAGGCAGCTTCTTTAAAATGTCATTCTCGTCTGCAAATATATTTAGTTGTCTAATGAATTAATAGGTCAGCGACAAACTTTTAGCGTCTAATAAATGGTTTATAAGCGACCATATATTGTAAAACAAGCTACTGTTAATATGACGCAACATGGTGATAATTCTTAAGCAACTAAATTTGTGATATATGTCTACTCATTGCCAGCTTCGAATAAGTGTATCAACTTCATCTATAAAATAATATCAACGTACTCTAATTTCATAGAGTCACCGTTATATATACCTAATTTTGTCTGTGTTCCACCAAATATACTGAATGTGCACCAAAATATGTTCATTAAAAAATGTCATAACGAGGTGTAATAAAAAAAATCTACCTAAGCAGGGTCGACGAAGCCCCGCTTCGCGGGGCTTCTATTTCTGTGTACAAGGTTTAAAGGAACCTAACCAAACCGAACTTCGGGGTGTCCCTGAAATCTTGCTAAAGCGAGTTTTAGATTTGGTACAATATATAAAGTAGCTCACTTACAACATTAGTCGCTGAGTTATCAAATCAGAAGTAAATATATTTATCGGTAGCTCGGAGTCATATTAATTTACGCTCGTAAATTGACGCTGGTTTCTTGATATTTTGTTGGAATAGTAAAGATGATGAATTAATATAATTGAAGCTGTTCTATTAACTCGTCGCTCACATATAAAAAAAGACGCTAGGTTGCAGGTGCTAAAGAAAACTTTTGTTGCCGCACATATAATTTCCCTTTTTATTTTAGTTTGAAGTTTGAGTGATTTTGTGTGTGCGTCACTGCGAGGAGTGTCCGCAGTTATGTCGTAAGTTCTTTTTTCTTATTAGTTAGATCGTATAGTGTATTATATCAAGATATTCCTTAAGATTTGCTCGTGTCCATGATATAAAATAATCATAGTTTCATTGGCGTCATGGTTTAAAAAATGTTGTATTACATTGGAGATGGTCCGTCGTATGTCAAAATGGCCGCAAATTTTAAGTGATAGAACTTATGTGAACCCATATTTTGTGATTGAATTTATGCCATTCGTTTAATTATACTATTTAGATTTACTATAAATACATACTTTTAATACAATTAATATAATACACAGTGATTACATGCAAATTCAAAGTAAGTAAACACGGCGACTGCACGCGCTCACGCTGCGTACACTGGAGTGTACTCTAACGTTTACAAGTACAAGGTCTGTGCAGACGAGATATTATCGGTGTTGGATTTTTGTTTTCCAAATAACTTAATTTGTTTTACTGGGCTGTTTATATTAACGCATGAGTGTTTTATTATTTTTCGCATATACATGCACGTACTTAACACACTTTTTTACTTTAATCGACTTTTTTTTTTTCATTAAGTATAGCACTAAAACCACTTTTAAGCTTTACTGCTTAGTATTGGCGTGCGGAATGGTGTATTGTGATGCAAATTTTATTTCACCATGAAAAGTATGTATTACATACAACTTAAGTGCTATGCATATATTTTAGATCAAACGAGCAATCGACTTCAGGCCTTCAGGCTGAGGGTGGTGGTAGAGAGAGAGGAAGAGGGCGAGGAAGAGGTAGAGGAAGAGGGAAGGGGAAATCTGCAGATCCGTGAGTAATTATTTATCTTTGCACCTTCTGATCATCATTGCACACAATACAACATATTATGTTACTTACAATGTAGACAACCTCACCGCTAGAGTGATCTCTTTTACACAACCTTTTGCTAGTATAATTCAAATACTGATTATTTTTGCAGCGATAATCTGCTGCAGATGATAAGAGCTGAGCGGCAAATTACGCAGAAGCGTATTGCAGGATTGCCGCCAGCTCAAAAAAAAGAATACCAGGAGCGGAAACGGGCGGCTGAATTACAGCGCGTTCTTCTACCCGACGCGCCTCCGCGGAAGAGACGAACGCAGTATGTATTTAAAATCTCACCTATATTATAAAACCTCGATGTTATTTATTAGTGAAAACTTAATTAGCCATCTTATTACTAAGCTTCGTGAATTACCCTGTATGTGCTAGCTGTAAGTTTCCCGAACAGAATAAAATATATTTCTTTTTGTTTATGAACAGAAAACCATCTCCAGAGCGTGAAGAATGTGATTTTATATCACAGCCATTGACGTCAGCATCGAGACTGCCATCTCCGCAGCCATCGACGTCAACATCGAGACTGCCTTCTCCGCAGCCATCCACGTCAACATCGAGACTGCCTTCTCCGCAGCCATCCACGTCAACATCGAGACTGCCATCTCCGCAGCCATCGACGTCAACATCGAGACTGCCTTCTCCGCAGCCATCCACGTCAACATGGAGACTGCCTTCTCCGCAGCCATCCACGTCAACATCGAGACTGCCATCTCCGCAGCCATCGACATCGGCGCAGAGGCTGTCATCACCACTCGAAGATAGACTTATTGTTGTTCCAGCGGAAGTGGAATGTAAATATTTCTATTTAATATTTCACTTCTTGACTCACTCAATCATTGGCTGACTCGCAGCTTACATATTAGATTAAATCAAGTCGATTGCTTAATCGTCATCCCTACCTAGATTTGACTCCATTTGTAGCACAGAATCATTCAGCTAACTGTCTAATAATAATAATGAAGTACATATTTATATGAAGGCTAAGTGTATTTAAATGTGTATATTGTTGCAGTCATGGAGCGTCCACTGGACGAGAACCTCGAGTTGCTTGGCCAGTTTTATTTCGACGCAATAATAGGTACGCCTGATGCCGATACTGTGCCAAATTCGCCCAGTTCAATGCAAATCCACACGACAGGCTATTCGCATACGGGCAGAGACTCCTTAGGCACGCAGTGCCTAAGGAAGAGTTTTTGCCCGTATCCCAGGGTGCACCGGTCCGAAAAACTGGTCTTCCCCCCGGACGTATCCGAGAGGGAACTCCAGTCCACGGGCGCACGTGGAGGTTTCCTGTCTTAGCACCCCACTCAAAATGGCCTACAAAAAAGAATGTGACTTAATTTTAAAAAGCCATCTAGCAGAAAAGATAACCCCTTACGACGTAGCATCCTTGGTAAGGAAAGCATTTAATAATGTTGCTTCTATTGGTAAAGGAGAATCGGGGTTTAGATCAACTGGAATATTTCCACTAAATCCGGAGGTATTCACAGAAGAAGATTTTCTCGCTGCAGAAACTCTCCAATCTGAGACCGTTGTAATCCAAGACTGCAATGAATCTCTCGCAGCTACCCGTGTGATTCCCAGCACATCAAAAGAAGACTCACCAGTTCCGAGCACGTCGACACAAATTGTTTCACCAGATCTCGTGATGTCTAACCAAGAAGTCCCAGTTGAGTCTGAATCAGATGTTGTACCACAAGTTCCTGGCACGCCTAACCAATATAATGTATTGCATGAATTAATAAAAATGCCAGAGAAAACATCTGTTATTAAAACAAGACAGGGCCGAAAGAAGCAACACGCTACAATTTTAACTTCAACGCCACTCAAAGAAAATCTGCTAGAAAAGGAAACTAATAAAAAGAAGAATAAAGGAGGTAAAGGAAAAGAAAAGACATGGAAAGGCAAAGGCCAAGGAAAACAGACAAAAATACAGAAGAAGGGTCCTGAAAAGGCAAAGCGCCAAGTATTACAAGAACAGAACGAAACTTCTGTATCAGATGTTGGCACTGACGACTTATGCCAGGACGATGAGGATGATGACGCAGAAGATGCTGGAAACAGATGCCTAGTATGCGGCGAATTCGGAAGAAACAACGAGATGTGGTACAGGTGTACATCGTGTGGACTATGGGCTCATGCGGAGTGCACTGTGTGGGCTCACCTAAAGGTTATGTTTGCGATGTATGCTAGATTTTATTTGACTCCGATTGCCCCCAGGGTGATCACCATTACCCCTACGTTGGTGTTATGGGAGTCAAATCTGTTTTTTTTTTACTTGTATAATTTCCAAAGTTGATTGCCAAAGTGACTGAAATTGATCTCTAATGATCGTTTAATAAGTAAATTATGTTAAAAGGCGGTTGCAATAAATACTTTCTTTTTAATTAAAATTTTATTTGAGTTCTCGCTTAAGTGACCCCCATTACCCTCTTTTACCCTACCAAAAATTAGCGTTTCCTTGTTGAGTCTCTATAATTCTAAGGGTGCGATATTTACAAGTTTTTAATGGATATTTTATAGTCGATTTTTTTTTTAGCATAAATGTCACAGATATTGTTTAAACAAGATAAATAGAATATAAATAGAATAGAACGGAACTTTCCGTCCCCACTCCAAGAGGTTTCTGATTTTAAAGAATATAAAAAAAACATCAAAATCGGAGCTGTTCTTGAGGACAGGTTGTTCTGACTTTCGAAGATTGCCTGTTTTATGTATTCATTGCCGCAACTAATCTGTTAAAATAGGTTCGTGTGGGTATTAGTCCAATTCGAAGGAAAAAAACACACGCTTCATTTTGTTGGACAAATAATGTCAACGGAAAACTACCTATTATCAGGTTTTCGTTGATACATTTTTAAGATATAAATGAGAGTCTGGCTTATTTGTCTGGCAAGAACCCGAGGATGTGACGTTGACTATGATAAATGATATTGTTTGCATATTGCCTGAACCAACACCTACCCAACGAGGTGAATTAGTTTTTCAGTTTGATTTTGGCAAAACAAAATATTTTTTAAAGGTTTTTTTCCATCATTTAAGTAAAATGTTATTATGATTAGACTGACTAGTCATTTAGTGTTAAGATCTCAGAAAAATAAATAACCTAAGAAAATTGTTGCTGATTATAACAAAGTTTATGATTAATAATAAAAAAATATTCAAATGCACTAGTTTTAATTAGTAAGTCCTAGAAATAACAGTCGTGCTCCAGCAATTTGCCCTGATAGTCACAAAAGTGGCGACGTTGTCACAGACGTGTGCTCCAATAGTCACTAACGTGGCGAGGTTGTCACAGACGTGGGAGCTCATTTTTTCAGATGTCTTTTTTCAGGCTTTTAAAGGATTCTAAGGTCAGTCACTGAGTACCTACGTCTCTTGTTGACTTGAATGACCCTGGCGGTTGAGAGTGTGTCATGCTCACTCAAATGTCTCGCTGATGGTGGCACGTGTGTCGGATCATTTGGCTCCCTTCAAAATGGTTGAGCCGAATGGTGCTGATGCATGTGTCATGTTCGTGAACGGGCGCTGTCAGTTGCGACTGGTCATCTCTTAGCTGCCACGGTTTATTTTAATTTATTGATTTTTTTTCTGAATTGTCTTTGTTTTAAATTTTACTATGGACACTTTTAAACTTGCTACATCGTTCTCACATAATGTACCATCTAAGAATGAATGATGTAACAATGATTCTGTAATAATTTTGGCGATCTGAAAAGAGTGTCCATGGAGTTTCTTGCACGTTCTTCTCCATAGAGATCTACGACTTGGAACGTGCATCTACGGTACTTTCACAGTTTTTATGTCTTGTGACTGGGACTGTAGCACCATAACTTTTTAGTGTTTAATACTTAATATTCCTTTAATTGTCTATGACAATTCAAAAGTGCCTGTAACTGGCCTACTTGAAATTAATGCTTTGATTTTGATTTTGAGTCATTTATGTCAGTAGACATATAAAAAGATCATCTACATATTTTTAATTAAAAAACTTCAGATATTAATTTGAAATCTTTTTAAATCCAAAATGAAAATGGTCCTTATTTTAAGTCCCATAACTCGCCCTCCTAAATTATTCTGGCAGCTCTATTAGGACGGAATGACTGCTACAACATCATACTGTATGTGATTACCTATAATAAATGATTAAACTTATTTTAAAACTGTTACTATAATTATTATATAAAATACAATAGTAGATTTTATATACACAAAAAGAATTATCCATATACTCCGGTCCGTTATTTTTCTATGATATTAACAATTATGCAGAAAATCGTGAGAGTCGAAATGGCGGGTGTACCTAAACGAATCAAATCCTCATAGGTTTCAAAAAATTGTACCAAAACTGTACTATTCAGTACCTGGGTTTAAAAAAATAGTACCTTCATCAGAACAAAATTATATCAAAATGTAAATACACCCGCCATCTTGACGTTAAGATGGCGGGTGTATGTTGATAACTCAAAATATACCCATTATTTATTAAATGTAATTATATCAAAAAAAAGTACCTAGAATAAACCATTAAGTCGTTGGTTTAAAAAAAGAGTACCTTCCCCAGAACTAAAATAATCACAAAAATTTTTACAATCCCGCCTTATTGAAAGTGGAAGGCAGATATTCTACAGTTTTTATTATTGAATTAATCATTTCATTCAAAATATACTTACTCCAAAATATTGTACCTTAAAAGAACTTCAAATAAAAAGAAACACTAACTTGATCAGTGGGATAGTTCCTGAAATATAAAACAACCGTCTCGTTTACTTATGTTGTTACTAACTGTTGCCAGCGGTTTCACTCGCCATAACTCGAAAATTAACAAGAAAATCGGGATAAAAACTATCCTATGTGTTAATCCGAGTTGTAAGCTGTCTGTGTACCAAATTAGATCCAAAACTGTTCAGTGGTTTTGTATAAAAGAGTAACAGACGTCCATCAAAATACACTCTCACGTTTATAAAACTGGCTGTTGCCAGCGGTTTCACCCGTTACAAAACAACTCGAAAAATATCCCACGGGAAAATCGATGTAAAAACTATGTGTTAATTCAAGGAACAAACTATCTGCGGACCACATTTCATCCAAATCCGTTCAGTAGTTTTTGTGTGAAAGAGTATCAAACATCCACCCAAACAAACTTTCACGTTTATAATATTGTAGGATAGGATTAGTAGGGGGTAGGATTATGATGAATTAAGAACATTTTTTAGAGCAGTGGTGGCCCAGTGGTATCGGTCCCAACGGTCCCGACTTACGAGTTGTAGGTCGTGGGTTCGAACCCCACCAGGCGCATTACTTTGTGTAATTTACTTCATCACCACTGCTCTCAAAACGGTGAAGGAAAACATCGTGAGGAAACCGGCATGTCCTAGAACCAAAAATTCGAAGACATGTGGCATCCACCAATCCGCACTGGGCCCGCGTGGTGGATTATGGCCCACTCCTTCTCACAGAGAGGAGGCCTGTATCCCAGCAGTGGGAACTTTATAGGCTGATGATGATGATGAAGAACATTTATTATATTTTAGGGATTATTAACAAATAAACATATATGTTAATAAGGAGTCAAATGACATGGCCGGATTCTGCCCTCAAAACTCAATCCAAATTTCATACTGTACATTAATAACAATTATATGAAAAATTCTTCTAAAATAAATAAAAAATAGTCGCAACAATTACGATTCTCTAAAACAGGCGAGGAAAATTCCTAAAAATTAAATGTTTTAAGGGTGATTTCCCTTTTGATTCATTGCTAGGAAGAGACAATTGCATCGACGTTTGGATACACGCTTATGACAATCAGTGTACCTATGTAAACTATGCTTGATGGTCATATTAAAATACCTATAAACCGGGCCGTGACTGTTAGAATTCTACATGTACGTAAATGATTTTATTATTAGGATAATTTACCACTTTTCGAACGGCGCGCGTCTTGACGCGACTAACGCACTACTTTATAAATCGATAATATATTTAAAAGTGCGTATCCAAATGTCCTAGACTTATTTTGACGTTTCTGCGACAGTTGATCTTAACCGTCAAAACTGTCGAAACTGTATAGTCTTACGTTGATCATAACACGTATTACTGTGTTCGTTAGGTACTGTATTGGATTTTAGATGTTTTAACCCGGCTCCACGCTATCATTAATCAGACTTTCGTTTACGCTTCCAAAGTTAATAGTATTCTGCTGTGTAAAATGGACTTGTATATACGTACGATTTGGATTCTGACGGTCACCATGTCTAAGTGTCTGAATTGTATTGTGGTCACTTATCGAATGCGACGGTATAATGTTGTAACAGCTTTAATACCGCAGCTACAAAATACATTGTCTGAATGGTTACGCCGGATCCACACATTGGCCCTGTTGGCCGAATAGAAGGAGACGGCGCTATACTAAGAAACGAGATAGAATTATTTGCGTCTTGCTTTCTGGTATAGCGCCGTCTCCGTTGGTACGAGCGTTGGGGCCAACGTGTGGAGCCGGCCTTATCCTTAGAAGAGGTACGTACCTAAATCGTAATTATATTCATATTACGCATTTTGATACCACACACTTATAGAAATCAGTACATAACAATATTTTTTCATGAGGTTAGCGTGTGCACTACACTACCTGTATTATTTCTTCCATTTACTCTTAAAATGTCCATGTTACAGGATCGGAGAGCAAATCTGCAAGTATATCATCCCTGTTGGATACAAGCTAATCGGCACTTGATATTAAATATACTTAAACAGGCTGGATGCCTAACTATATAAAAATGAACCTGCATTGTCTGAACCACTTCCAATTCTACCAACTGCTAATCCTGCTATCGCTTATGATCCACCACTACCTCCACTACCGCTACCAGCTGATAAACCTGCACTCAATTATATAATTAATAAATAAAAAATACAAATATCATTTTAGTGTTTTATTGTCTGTTTCTCTGCGTCTGTCCCTGCTTTGGCGACCTGAAACTTTTGAAAAGAGTCTAACAAAAATAGTTAACTGAGCATTAAGACGCGGCCCCACCGCAGTGCACGGAGAGGCTACGCACGTGTAAGAAAGCTTCGCTTTGTAAGAAAATGTATGTGGTTGTGTCCACTGCAACCCACGGAGAAGCTACGCACGAATTGACGTCATTGATACACGCGTGGCTTGCTCACATACATAGTCGTGTGTACTCCAGTGGAAACCTAGATCCACGTCGTCAACTAAATTAATACACGCAGCTAAAATGCGCCGTATGCCCGTGCACAGCATGCGCTGCGGTGGGGCCGCGCCTTTAGCCACACGGAACTGACCAGTCTGTATGAAGAGACAAATCTAATACGCGCCTAGTGAAGAAACGGCCTCTATCTACTGAAAATACTAATTCTCCTATTGTTCCGCCTGAAAAAAATGTGCCTGAACATTTTGAATAGCAATCGGAAATTGCTACTCAAAATGTTCAGGCACTTTTTTAAAATCCTGTTTACAGTATCTCTCGCTTGTTCTCTGTTCATAAAACTTAAACTACTATAAATAAATACCTGTAAGCTTTAATATGAGGTACTGTTTGTCAATGTACATTAATATTTTTTGTCAGGACATCGCTCTATACAAATTCCGGCCATGTCATTTATTATACAAGTAATCCTTTATTTACACCCTTAAATAATACAATTGGCTATAAGTGTTTTCGGGGTTTTGGTTATGAAGTCTTTCAGGTCATCGTAACATTTCCATTTTTCATTGCTCCTACAGTGAGCCCGATAGTGGCCAATATTGTTAATGTTATTCACATCGCCGCCGCCGCCGGACGGTAAAAACTCAATTATACCAAGAACTTGATATTCTGTCTTATTTAATTTTATTTGACTTGGTACATCTTTTACATAAATGAAATCAGTTTGATTCAGCTCAAACGCTATCGTTTTGGAAAGGCCATAGTTTAATGTACGTGGAACTCAAATGGAGTTGGGCAGGACACCTGGCAAGGCGCGGTGACGGCAGGTGGAGTAAAGCTGTGACAGAGTCAAGTGGCGTCCAAGAAATGGAAAAAGGAGTGTTGGTCGTCCGGCGGCGAGATGGGCGGACGACATTGTTGCCATTGCGGGAGTGTCCTGGATGAGGCTGGCGCAAGACCGTGGAGCTTGGCACAAGCAAAGAGAGGCCTATACCCAGCAGTGGGTGAAGACGGGCTGTGGATGATGATGATGCCGTTGCATTCTTTGCTTCGTCGACTTGGTACTTTATTGTTTTCCTCATGAAGCATTGACTCCGCCGATTCATTCAACATTGATATATTTGGCATATCTGGGGGCACGGCAGTGCCCCGCCAAGTCTCGAGCAAAAGGGCACGGCCGTACCATCTTTTCTCGAAGCGATTCGCGGCTGTTTCGCCCCCCCTATAACTTCGACGTGGACAAAGCTAGGAGTTTAGGTTTTCGGTGAATAATAGTTGGCATTAGAACAAGCTTAAGTTCGAAATTACATGCCAATTGAATGAATAGTTTAGGAGTTACGGTCGATCAAAGTTACACCATTTTGTCACTCACTCACTGACCGATCATCAAAAATCTAAGGTACTTCTAGCAGACTTAGAAACTTCAAATTTTGCACCAAGATAGGTCATTAGCCACATATAAAGGAAAAATTATAAAAACATTAAAAAATAATATACCATAGAAAACAATTTTATATTTGCGGTTTGGCAAGAACATTGTGTATGGATTTTGACTGCATTGTTAACTTTGTTCGTTGTTTAAGTTAGTATTCAATTGGATGAATACATACATAGAATGGAAAGGAATAATATAAATGTAATACATAGACTATAATTAATATAAATTAATACATAAAGTTCATAATTCATTAAATTAATAACTCCATTGTATTGCGATAAATATTGTATGCGCGCTCGATAGATGGCGTTGTACCTGTCTGAATCGCGGTATGGTTTCGTTACAGAGCGCAGTCTAAGTAGTACTTTAAAATAATTCAATAAGTAATTTTCATTTGATAGCGCCATCTATCTATGAACAACCATTTCGAAACTAAAAAAATATTGTAGCGATATTCGGAGTAGATTTATTATTGTTACTGAAACAGTTATTTAGGAAAATAGTTTATTAATATAACATAGACATAGTTACATATCTAGTTGTTTACGTGTTATTTAATTTAGTTCTATTTAGTTTGTTAGATAGAGAATGGGTCCTAAGCAAAAAAGTAGCTGAAGTCCAAGAAATTATGAGGACACCTAAAAAAAAGAAAGAAATACACTTACAAAAAATAAATGAGATCCCACCAAAAACATTAAATGTAAAAAATGCCAAGTCTCTCGATGCAGTCTTTCCATCGTAAAAAGTTTTGAGATCTCACAGAAGCCAAGTCCTATTCAAATTATTTTGTAGTTATAAATCAACATTTAGTAATTATATCAATAGTTTTCTTTATATTATAACTATAGTGACTTGGCAATGAGCACAAATTAACTTGCTGCCTGGAATTATGTGCAAATGTTACTGACGAGACCTGTGATCATGATGGTCACTACCGACTACATGTTCCAATACAATAATTAAGAATACCTTACGGGCCATCGCTTTATGAAAGTAAATGATGAATGTTAAGAGAATATATAAAGTAAAAGAGAATGTTTACGCATGCGGTGTGTGTAACTTTCAACTCCTCCAAATATGCCGTTTTATTTGTTTTTACTTGTGCTCATTGCCAAGTCACTATAGTTATAATATAAAGAAAACTATTGATATAATTACTAAATGTTGATTTATAACTACAAAATAATTTGAATAGGACTTGGCTTCTGTGAGATTTCAAAACTTTTTACGATGGAAAGACTGCATCGAGAGACTTGGCATTTTTTACATTTAATGTTTTTGGTGGGATTATAATTAAGAGGCAAAAAAGGAATTTTTCTTTGGACTTTGCTAATGCCACATTCAGTACATATTTCTCTTACAGAGAGGCACTGTAAATTGCGTCGATTAATATATTGTCAAAAATATAACTTATGTTGCATTCGCAAGATATAAAAACTTTTTCATTAATAACAGTTTTTTTGAAATATGGCTTAAGGAGTTGTGCACGGTGCTTATATAGATCTGTTCGTGTAGTTTTTAAATCAATCATTTTTCTAATAAACTGGTAAAATTCATTTCGTTGATTCAGTACCTGCGTGTTTAAATAAAACCCCTGAACACACCCTACTGCAATTACTTGGGCCACTGAGTCGAATGCGCAGGTATTCGACACGTGTGCATTTTCCATGTCAGTTCTTAATCGTGTTCCATTTAACAGTAGCGGCACAGGTTGCTTCATTTTTATTCTTTTTTTTTTCGTGGCGTTTCGAGCGTCTCCTCTGCCCTTCCAATTCTCGGAAAACGTGGGCTTTTTTGAAAAAATTGAGTCTGTTGGGAAATCTTCTTCTGTTTTATTTACTTTTGCTTTCGTATTTATTCTTTTTTTCAAGTCATCCTTTTCTATAGTTTTTACTTTACCTATAGCTTCTTTTAATTCTCCGTCTATAAAATCTGCATGTCTGATTATAAATTGGTCTAATCTCAATCTATTGGATTTTACGTCAATATGACATAAGTATCTTTTGAGGGTTTTAAAGTAACTTTCGACGTTGGACGAAGACGCAGTTTGGTTTTCTGAATGATATATAGGAATCATCACATTTGACCACAATGGAAGGTGCTGTACTAACCGGGTTAGTGTTGGTATAAAAGTAGGCATGTAAAATAAGTTTTCGTGAGATTTCGCGATCTAATTTGTCCTGGTACCATTTGGGGAACGTAAGTTCGTTTTTGACGTCATCAATCTCTTTCAATATAAGTTGTTCTGGCAAATTATAATGATCTAGGTCTTCATCTGGAAGATTCGTGGTTTTTCCGAAATTTTTTAGCCTTGTTTTAGCTTCACAGCATGGAGATCCAATGTTATCGTATTTATTGAGAGCTACGGTTATTATATCTGAAATTGTTTGTTTTGCAGTTCCGTAGTCATCTAGACTTTTAAGATACACGATACACTTACAATAAAACGCTTTAGTTCTTTGGTCCACATTCCGAAAACAGTTAAGGTTGTATATCGTTTTTAAAAAGTGACTTGTGTCGATGCGTACATATAAGGCGTCGGGTAATATCTCATTAGCGTCAAGTTTCCTGAAGGATTCTTCAAGATAATCAGTAGTAGTAGCATGTTCAGTAAAAGATTTGATCGTGGCTCCTATTAGCGCTGAAGATTGGTCCAAAATTACTTCGTTAGGAATTGGTTTCTGACCTTTCCAAGTTTTTAACCAGTTTAATATAGTATCCATCGTCTGAGAACTAGAAATCACTTGAGCAACCGGAACACTTCTTTTATTTTCTTCGCTGTACATAACAGCAACGTACAGCAAAGTGTAATTTTTGACAATTAAATCATTTTGTTTAAAAATACTACCAGTTGCGTCGATGCTCAGTATAACTCTGTGGTTTTTATGATATTGATTGTAGTATATTTCTTGTGGCGTAGACCAATAGTAAATTTTAAAAAAAGGATGTATTGTTATGTGTTTAACATAATCGTTATAGGGTTTTACGTTTTGGGCGATGTACAATAAAGCCAAAATTTGATCTTTATGGTAATATTCACTAAGATTACCTTCATGTCTTATCTGTCGTAAAGTTCCATGTGAAGGTAGATGGGATGGCTGAGGATCCCCAACTTCCATTGCGTTACTAATTAATTGTTTATGAACTGTTATCGGAGCCTCATGTTTCATATCTTCCATGAATTTTTTGCGCGTTATAGGTGACAATTTTATCCGTTTTCTTAATTAATGTTTAACATTTCATCAAAATCTGTAATTATACTGGTGCCAGAAGCAATATTTTCTGTAGGATATGAAATCACTATTTTTATTCTAGCATTGCATTCTTTACATTCACCGAGAAAAGTCACTCTTTCATTGCATTTAACATAATAGGTTTTAAAGCACCAACTGCAAGGAGATTTAGTTTTTTCCCAAATTTTTTCCCTGATCAAGTCTGCCCACTCATATTTAGGCAATATCCACTTTTTTTGTTGAACTGCATCGTTAACTCTCATACGAACGGAGCATATTGATATCGGCCGAATTTTCCTCCATTGATATAAATCAAGTGAAAAATGAAAAGATTTACCTTTTTCACTACATGTAGTTTTATTCATGACGTAAAAATTTTCATCGTTATTTCCTGCTTCAATCTCTTTTTCTGAATTAAAATCTCTCGTAATTAATATCTTCATCTTCCGTTTTATTATCTGATCCCACATAATAAAACGGAAGATGAAGATATGAACTTATGGACTGGTGTATAGTTCAAAGTTTCGCGCCAATCGAGTTTGTATACTTTTTTTTTTAAGGTGATTGCTTCGATGTAGCCCGCTAAATTCAATTTTTTTTACGTTTTTTGCAATTTGCAGGCCAGTGACATGTTGTAGCTTTATAAATATATGAGTTGCGGTAATAACAAGTATTATTTTAAATATAAAAATTATCAAAAAATTCGCTCCATCAGCTCTCACATAGAAAAGGTGCATCGTAGTTAGATTTCGGAGATTTTAACTGGTTGGAGCATCCCCCTTAATCTCTTTGTGACAGTATTTTTTTATGTCTATGGCATGGCTACTAGGCCCTTATGCCAAAATGACACATACCTACAGCTCCAATAAAAAAATAATTCAATCGAAAAAATAAATGGAAATCAAAACAAAGGGCAATGCAACTTTTGCCATGTGAAACCTAGGCCATATGTTAGAGGATTATAAGAGAAATCAATAGCAAAAAGAACTAGGTCTACCAACCACAACCGTACCAAGTTAGAGAGTGTTTAGTAGATTGCTATTGTTTTTTTATCAGGCGTTAGTTTTCCATTCTCGTTCGTTCGTTTGAGTTTCGTTCGTTCGTTCGTTCTGATAAAAAAACTTAAAATATTACATACTATGTAATATTTTAAGTTTCCCATTGTCAAATACTACTCGCCACTCGGCAACTCTAATGAATCATTCCGCGTCCCCCGCTTCGTACCAAGTTAGAGAATGTTTAGTAGATGGCTATTGTTTTTTTATCAGGCGTTACTTTTCTTAATTAAAAATACTCCGTGTGACCATGTGTAATATTTTAAGTTTCCCATTGTTAAATACTACTCGGCAACTCTAATGAGTCATTCCGCGTCCCCCGCTTCTGCATACGACAATGGGCGCGGTAGGCCAAGTGACTCGTTTCAGTTGTCGCGTTATGGATTAAGTGAGTTGTTAATGTTATATTTTTACCCGACTGCGCCAGGAGGGTTATGTTTTTCGAGTGTATGTATGTATTAGTGATGTTGCGAATATGAATATTCAGTTTTAAATCAATTACGTTTGATAAGTTAGAAAATACAAAAAGAAACACTTTAATGTAACTTTTTAACTTATTTTTATTAATTTTTTTACTTCCTGTCTGTAACGAGAATGGAAAAAAGTATGCAGGGTGATTTTTTTAAATGGGCGTGGTTGGCCTTATGAAACTAAAAGGAATGTCGAAAAACTATGAAAGGAGTCTCGAGGCCGATTTTGACGAGAACTAAAACTGTTTTTTTACTTCACCAGAATTTGATCCTTGCTCCAGCTGGTTCGATTCCTGGCCAGGATTACTGATTCTGCTAAAATCCCATGATGCATTTTTAGTTTCAGAAAGAAAAACAGACAGAAACACGTTTATCTTAGCATGGTCATATTTATGATTAATCGTTGTGATTGATTTGATGAACATTAATATTGATGAATGGCGAGATAAAGGCAGATTAAACAAAAGATGAATGGAGAGGACGACAAAAGATAAGAATGAATGGAGTGTGTGGAAGAAGTAGTACTAGATATTGGTATTTTTTCAGTCTTTCGTATTCGCAAAATATTCGCATGAATTTTGCGAATGCGAATGCGAATGTACAAAAATATGCGAATATCCGCATGATGCGAATGCGAATGCGAATATTCATAACATCTCTAGTATGTATGTATGTATGTTTCTGTGTGTTGCTCTGCAGCCTAAACGGCTTGATGGATTTTAACTTGAGAGGTGTCGTTAGATTCGTTTTAAGCGTGAGAGTGTCACTGGGTACATAAAACTGGCCAACTGCGAGTCGAACTCGTGTGCAAAGGGTTCCGAACTAAAAATATTTTTTTTAAAATCTCTCAAATTCTATCAAGTGGGGTATCAAATTAAAGGATTTTAAAAATGGTTTACCAAAATATATATAACTTCTATGTTTCAATTTAATTTGGACTGATAAATGCTAACAAATACTAAAAATAGTAAAATAAAATAAACATTAAAAAAAAACAAAAAACCCGACTGCGTAAAAAAACTAAAAAGAAAGAAACAAGGCCAGTAGTTTAGAACTCACTCATTCACACTCACAGTCGGGGCCCCTTGGGAAGATTTGATTGGTATAATTTAATGGGCCCCGACTGTGAGTGTGAATGAGTGAGTTCTAAACTACTGGGCTTGTTTCTTTCTTTTTAGTTTTTTTACGCAGTCGGGTTTTTTGTTTTTTTTAAATATTTATTTTTACTAAAACACCTTTGCGTCTGATAATACATTCAGTCCTTACTGAGTACTCTGTTTCCCGATAACTACAACTGGAGCCTTCAAATGAAGCGTAGTTTCGCATTATACATATTGCGCACGCGGTGTCAAGACACGCCGCGTGTTTCTAAACATCCCCACGCGAATGAAAGAGAATAGCATATCATTGTCCCTCTCTATCCCATGCTTGCAGACCTCTTTGTGTTGCTGCTGCTGGCTTGGCTCACTCACCTTTCTGCCTTCGGATTGCGTGCGTTGTTTCTGTGTTCTTACCGTTACTGATTTTACCCCACAACTTGGCTTTGATACATTGGATACCGTTTCTGTTTTAACTTGTGACTTGGCTGTGTTTATGGGACTTGGTTTGTGTTTTGAAATGAAGTAAATTGTGCTGGCTACAATGTCTAATAGACCTTGTATTATTTGCCGGAGAAGTACAAACCGCGTTGGCGGCAGAGGCGTTAGAAGGTCATTTCTACTTACACCTTCTTTTGTCGGAGAACACACTTTTATTTGGGATTATATTGAACACATCGACAATTCCAGAGAGATTAGTAAAAAAATATAGCAGTAACAACCAACTTGAATCTATTTTATCAATGGAAATATCAAAATATCACGTATGATTGTATTTTCTTGGAAAAATAGATCAACGCCTGACAAAAATATACTAGCAATACTTCAATATGTATCTTCGTTCGGTTAGGGTTTATGGACCAGGTTCTTTTTGCTATTGATTTCTCGTATTGTCCTTTAACATATAACCTAGGTTTCATTTCTGGCCAAAGAAAAAAAGTAAAACATGCCAATAGTTTGCATACCCCAAGCAGGAAATATTATTTATAATATAAATAATATTATTATAGTATATTTATAAAATTGTATTTACATTGTAAGTACTAGAATTAACCAAACAAACATCAAATAGGTACAAAACAATTTTTTGAATTAGCGTCAAGTCTTAATTTCAAAATTTGAATTAGGAATGCGCTCGCTATTCGAAATAAAAAGCATTTTAACTTTTATTATTGATTTACTTTTGTATATATGGCCGCTGTACACATTGGGCCAAGGCAGTGTACCAGCGTGTACTGAACTACTTGGCAGTATGTTGGTAGTTGGCGGCGAAATGGGCCGGCCAACCGAATGTTGTCGGTTTTTCGTCCAGCAATCTTCAATAATTAGACCCAACATGCTGGCCCAATGTGTAAACAGCGCCATTTGGAATTCATTATTTAGGCGCCACTTGCTGGCCCACTGCCTTGGCCCAATGTGTAAACAACGCCATTTGGAATTCATTATTTAGGCGCCACTTGCTGGCCCATTGCCTTGGCCCAATGTGTAAACAACGCCATTTGGAATTCATTATTTGGGCCCAACATGCTGGCCCACTGGCTTTGTCTTATAATATAAGTCGATGTTGACTTCATTTATTTTAAAATAACATTAAGAATAATACATTATATTATACAGTGTGTCCGGGCACGGGTTAGCGATATTTGAAGGGGATATTCTAGGCTCTTTTTCATCGACAAAAATGCTTTAAAAAAAATTCTTACTCCAAAACTTCGCGAATGGCAGCCATTTTAATTTTTTGATCTGTCGAACTGGGGTGTGTACAATAAAATTCAAATATCTTTAAATCCAAGAGACCTACATTCATGCAAATGACTTTATTGCAAAGTTAAACGTTGAGGCTTATCAAAAACTTACGAAAGTTTTCTAAATAATATGTAAAAATAACCAAAAAACATGGGCAAACACGAAATTGTACACAAAAATTACTGAATAATTTCACATTTTTAACTCTAGCTCGATAAGTACCCCTGAATTTTGCTAGGGTTTTTGAATTGCGTTAAAAGTGTTTGAGTCAGGCTATAAAATGATATCAAAATTATCACTCTACGTTAATTATCTTAGGATTTATTCTCACTTGAACATCACCCTTCCGTCTCGCCCCGCAGCAATAATTCCTAGACGTGGTTTCATATAATAAAAAAAATGTACCATTTCAGTTTATGGATTATGGTGGTCAATAATGCCAGCTGATAAATATTCGTTGGAACGATTTAGCTCGCCCAAAGAATGCGACGCCTGTAATATTGGGGTACATGCGCTAAGGAAGGGTGATGTTCAAGTGAGAATAAATCCTAAGATAATTAACGTAGAGTGATAATTTTGATATCATTTTATAGCCTGACTCAAACACTTTTAATGCAATGCAAAAACCCTAGCAAAATTCAGGGGTACTTATCGAGCTAGAGTTAAAAATGTGAAATTATTCAGTAATTTTTGTGTACAATTTCGTGTTTGCCCATGTTTATTGGTTATTTTTACATATTATTTAGAAAACTTTCGTAAGTTTTTGATAGCCTCAACGTCTAACTTTGCAATAAAGTCATTTGCATGAATGTAGGTCTCTTGGATTTAAAGATATTTGAGTTTTATTGAACACACCCCAGTTCGACAGATCAAAAAAATAAAATGGCTGCCATTCGCGAAGTTTTGGAGTAAGAATTTTTTTTAAAGCATTTTTGTCGATGAAAAAGAGCCTAGTATATCCCCTTCAAATATCGCTAACCCGTGCCCGGACACACTGTATAATTATATAGTTACTTATTAAGAATAATATAATAAATTAGCATTATTAAGATTCTAATATAATTTAGTTTCGACTATTTCTGTAAATAAAATAAATTTGGATATACTACTTTGCCATTTATAGGGTTCCGTAGCCATATGGCAAAAAACGGAATCCATAAAGATTCGTTATGTCTGTCTGTTTGTCCGTCCGTATGTCACAGCCACTTTTTTCGAAAGTATAAGAACTATCCTGTTGTAAGTCGATGTAATAATGTGAACCGCATTTAAGATATTCACGAAAAAATAAAAAAATATTTTGGGGTTCCCCATACTTAGAATTGAAACTCAATTTTTTTTTCATCAAACCCATACGTGTGGGGTATCTATGAATAGGTCTTGAAAAATGATATTGAGGTTACTGACATAATTTTTTTTCTAAACTGAACGGCTTGCACGAGAAACACTTCCAAAGTAATAACAAACAGGGACACACATTTTATTACTTCCAAAGTAATAAAATGTCCCTGTAGCTACCAAAATAAGAGAATGATAAAACTAAAAAAAATATATGATGTACACCATGTAAACTTCAATTGAAAATTGGTTTGTACGAGATCGAGTAATTCGTTTTTTTTAATACGTCATAAATGGTAAACCACAATTTACCTTGCAAAGTTACAACCAACTACAAGAACTTTTATATTATTTTACTTGCTGCTACGGAACCCTTAATGGGCGAGTCCGACTCGCACTTGGTCGGTTTTTTTTGATTAGTGAAGTGATTGACCCCCTCCATTTCAGGCCGCGACCGCGCCTGCGTAGACCTAGACGGTAGCCACGTTTACTAACGGTCATGACCGTTTGTAAACGTGGCTACCGTCTACGTCAGTTCACACCGAGACGCGACACGCCGCGACGTGACGCAACAATACTGGAAATGTGTATATCTTATTGTGTTATAAATAAAGTTTGATTTTGAATAGCTATTAAAATGCAGCGTGGCGCCACGCTGCGTTGCGCTGCAATGCGAAAGAAGAATCTTTTCGTGTAGGAAATAGAGTTCTATTTTGAGTAGCTCTTTTGAAATGTGCGGCTTAGCTTCACGTCTCGGCGCGGGCGGTCTGAGCTGACCCTAAAGTTATAATTTAGAACTAGTGAGGGAAGTATGCTGTGTCGCACTATGGGGCTCACTGTAGGAGCAATGAAAAATGGAAATGTTACGATGACCTGAAAGACTTCATAACCAAAACACCGAAAACACCTACAGCCAATTGTATTATATATGGGTGTAAATAAAGGATTACTTGTTTAATAAATATGATTCCCTAATAACATATTATAATTTATTTATTAATAATCCCTAAAATGTAGTAAATGTTCTTCATCATCATCATCATCAGCCTATAAAGTTCCCACTGCTGGGATACAGGCCTCCTCTCTGTGAGGAGTGGGCCATAATCCACCACGCGGGCCCAGTGCGGATTGGTGGATGTCACATGTCTTCGAATTTTTGGTTCTAGGACATGCCGGTTTCCTCACGATGTTTTCCTTCACCGTTTTGAGAGCAGTGGTGATGAAATAAATTACACAAAGTAATGCGCCTGGCGGGGTTCGAACCCACGACCTACAACTCGTAAGTCGGGACCGACACCACTGGGCCACCACTGCTCTAAAAAATGTTCTTAATTCATCATAATCCTACCCCCTACTAATCCTATCCTACAATATTATAAAAGTGAAAGTTTGTTTGGGTGGATGTTTGATACTCTTTCACACAAAAACTAATGAACGGATTTGGATGAAATTTGGTCCGCAGATAGTTTGTTCCCTGAATTAACACATAGTTTTTACATCGATTTTCCCGTGGGATATTTTTCGAGTTGTTTTGTAACGGGTGAAACCGCTGGCAACAGCCAGTTTTATAAACGTGAGAGTGTATTTTGATGGACGTCTGTTACTCTTTTATACAAAACCACTGAACAGTTTTGGATCTAATTTGGTACACAGACAGTTTACAACTCGGATTAACACATAGGATAGTTTTTATCCCGATTTTCTTGTTAATTTTCGAGTTATGGCGAGTGAAACCGCTGGCAACAGTTAGTAACAACAGTAAACGAGACGGTTGTTTTATATTTCAGGAACTATCCCACTGATCAAGTTAGTGTTTCTTTTTATTTGAAGTTCTTTTAACCCTTTATAAGTTAGAGGTGATATTTTCACCACCATGATTTTTATTTTTTTTTCGCCGAAATTACGTCCCACCAGCGGTATTTTTCATTCAGGTAAGTTTTATGATTGTCAATAGACATTTTGACAATGACAGGTTTGACAGTTGACATAAATATTTTTTTCATGAGAGCACAGAGAAGTTGTAAAAGTGTACTTTTTTTTTCGACTAGTTTGAAGCAGGGTTTATCTCGAAGATCTACAAATTTCGAAAGGTAAGTTCTTTTATTTATGGTTTACGTGAGCTTCTTCTAATAAAAAATGTAAATATTTTCAAGTTTGCTTGATTTTTTGTGGTGGGTTGTATATTCCCTTTGCCCTTCTGCGGCAATTTTACGGTGGTTTGAATATTCCCTCTGTCTGTGTGGCGTTCGTTTTTGTGTTGCTTGGTATGGCTTGAAACTCTTTTTTTTTGCTTTGTTTTAGAAATGGATCGTCACTTGAAGGATTACGAAGTAGAGGAGGCCCTTCAAGACATGTTTGGCCTACCCGATGACCCTGATCAATCGGACGATAATTTAGAATCTGACGACGAATGCCCAAATTTTAGTGTAATCCGCCTTCAGCACATTCTAGAAGATATAGATGACCCTCGTCCCGCAAATTTATTAGTAGATAACATACCAATACCTAGTCCGTCGTCTGTTGATGAACAGATTGATCAGCCTTGTTCGCCTTTACTAGTTCAGGAAGTTGATAATAATCCCGATAATTTCAGTCCAATTCTTGATTCAAACAGAAGAATAACACGTCCTCGGCGAGTTACACCTATTCCCAGTACTTCCGATTTACAAAGACCAGTACCATCAGTACCAGTCCTTCCTGTTATTGATGATTTTTCTGATTCAGATCAGTCAGATACTGAGGAGGTATTATGGAAAAAAAAACTTTTACTACAGTTAGCAGACCAAATCCTTGTAGCTTTGACGAACCCCGAATGCAACCAGTCCAAGGGTTCAATAGCAAAACCAGACCAATTGTTTATTTTGAAAAATATTTTACCGAGGAAGCATATGATCTGATAGTATGCCAAACAAATTTATACGCTCAGCAACAAAACTTTGGATGGTGGACACCCATTGATAAAAATGAACTGAAGGCATTTTTAGGCATACTTATTATCATGGGTTACCATATTCTTCCGAGCATTGATTGAAAAAACTTGATTTTTTGTAATAAATAAAAAAACTTGATTTTTGTAAAGATGTTTATTTGATATACTACCAAAAAAATAATTGTATATTACTGCAATAAAATAGGTCTAGCGCGAGAAAAGAGCATGCAATAGAGATTAGTTATTGATAGAATCTGACCGGTAAAGGGAATATATTTCCCACCATAGAAATATATATATATACATATATATTTATATGTACATATATTTTTAGTTCTATTATATACCCATAATCATAATAATTATTTTATTTCCACTGTCCACTCCTTATGACCTTTAAAGGGTTAAGGTACAATACTTTGGTGTAAGTATATTTTGAATGAAATGATTAATTCAATAATAAAAACTATAGAACATCTGCCTTCCACTTTCAATAAGGCGGGATTGTAAAAATTTTTGTGATTATTTTAGTTCTGGGGAAGGTACTCTTTTTTTTAAACCAACGACTTAATAATAATAATAATATTCCACAACTATCACACAACGCCATCTAGTCCCAAGCTAAGCAGAGCTTGTGTTATGGGTACTAGACAACTGATAAACATACTCGTACTTATATATTTCTAAATACATACATATTATAGATAAATTACACCCAGACTCAGAACAAATGATCGTGCTCATCACACAAACATTTGTCCTGGGTGGGAATCGAACCCACGACCTCCGGCATAGCAGTCAGGGTCACTAACCACTAGACCAACAGGCCAGTCAATGTTTATTCTAGGTACTTTTTTTTGATATAATTATATTTACTATACATGGGTATATTTTGAGTTATCAACATACACCCGTTTGATATAATTTTGATTTGATGAAGGTACTATTTTTTTAAACCCAGGTACTGAATGGTACAGTTTTGGTACAGTTTTTTGATACCTATGAGGATTTGATTTGTTGAGGTACACCCGCCATTTTGACTCTCACAGAAAATCACCCGCATACCATATCAAACGGTGCTCTAAACGATCCGCTATCAAAGCGTTGAGAAATGCATTGCTTGGTACCAGTTAATCACAAATCTTACTATCACTTATAATGTAGTAACTGTTGTGTCCACTAAAAATAAAGTACTTACCATTAATGTCAATAAAACCAAATTCATGATATTTAGTGCTAAAAATAAAAAACTTCACTCAAGTTTAATTAAATATGAACGGTCAAACTTTATTACAAACAAATACTGAAAAATATCTAGGTCTTACTCTTGATGATAATTTTACTACCACTGACTGGTGCACTTAGTGGAATTGTCCAATATCTCCCACTACGGGTCAAATATATTATTTACAAATCGATGGTTAAACCTCATCTCGATTACCTAGTCGAAGTATGGGGAAATGCTGCCAAAACTCACCTTAAAAAACTACAAATATCTCAAAATAAAATTATTAGTCTTATTCAGTTATGATTATTTAACATCTTCTCAATAGGTTTTAAAAGAAACAAAACTAATGAATATTGATCAAAATAAATATAACACCTGCATACTTGTACGAAAAATAATTAATACTAGAGACATACATATACAAATAACATTTACAAAAAGAATTCAAATTCAAAAACGCATGACAAGGCAAGCTAACCATACAATTTTAAGAGCACCTTGGACAAACTACGGTAGAAAGACTATTGTTTATGAGGGAGCTGAACTCTATAACTCTTTACCTAAAGAAATTAAGGAATCAAAATCACTTCCCACTTTTAAAAGGCTATTGAAACACCACCTGACTAATATTTAATCACTGTAAGTTTTTACCTAATACAATAAACTTATCAATAACAGAACAATAGTGAAATTATTTAAAAATGTTATTTTAAAATAACATACCTTACAAATACAAAATAATTCAATTACAAAATAAAATTTGTCCCATTTTATAAGCATAAGAATGGCATCAGGGATTAGAATGACATCAGAGGGTATCCAGGCAAAAATATATTAGAAATGTTACCTAGCTGTAGATTGTATTAAAATACAAGGATTAAAACAATCACTAGAAGTGTG
This sequence comes from Agrotis clavis, assembly GCA_954870645.1. Taxonomy (NCBI): domain Eukaryota; kingdom Metazoa; phylum Arthropoda; class Insecta; order Lepidoptera; family Noctuidae; genus Agrotis; species Agrotis clavis. The sequence continues at coordinate 5,308,235 of OX940925.1, forward strand.
TGACATATACAAAAGCTAAAAAAAACAAGACTACCACTTAACACAATAAGAACCACAGCCAAGTGACCAATACCGTTGTTGCAGACAGACATTTGTGGCCCAATTAAGACAAAAACATTATTGTGACGTGAACAATTACTTCTTATATATCATCGAAGACTAGTACACCTATTTTACTAAAATCTACATATAATAGAGGGATAAAAATGAATGCATGACATTTAAAAACTGCATAGAATATTTTGAGAGAGAAAGAAGTGAAATATTATCAACCATCCACCAAGACCTGACAATGAAGACGAGTACACTATCAACAATTAACAACATCCTTAAATAAGATTTATGGTGCGCTACAAAGGGAATGAAATTAGATTATGACAATCCACTTACTTTTTTTCGATTTCATACCAACACTTCTCCATTCAATTATCATTGCTATTTGTTTTCTAGAATTATGAAATTTGTGGTGGAGCAATCTACTGAGCAACATACACACTTCATCAATACTAGCCTTTGTTGTACTCTAAAGTTTAGGTATCAGGAATCTAAAATCAACCAGATGAGAATTGCATACAATAATTATATCTAATTATTAATGTTTAATATCTCTTCAACAAGTTTAGTTGACTCCACTTACTTATTTTAAGTTATTTTTTAAATATCAGCCGGGCATGGCATTTCGCTTGACAATCAAGACTTCAAGAGCATTTCAAGAAAGTATTGCATTGAAATTGGTGAAAATAATTATAAACAGTCACATTTCCACTCACACCTTTCCTTGGATTGTTAGATTAGGACTGAAAACCACCATTAAGATGCAAGACGCACGTGTGAAATTAAACCTCCAGACCAGACCAACCAAATCGTTATGTTTCCCAAAAGTCCAAGACTCCAAAAAAAAATGCACAATCTAGGTATATAGAGATTGGAAAGTTGTAGGAAATAAACTTCACTTGATGCGCTGTAGATCACATCTCATATCCATTTCCCTTGCTTGCACGCCTTGCTCTTCTCTTTCTACGCCTTGCACCCAGGGTCATCAATCTTCTAACTAAAAGCCTGGCATGACTTAGATCATTATACTAAAAAATTGTGGAGTACCAAATGTAACTTATAAATCTTCTTAGAGATGTATTTTTTAATTTAGTAGTATTATAATACGAGAGTTGCGGTCTGCTGACAATAGATGTCGCTACTATAGCTTTATACTATTATTTATCATGTATTTTATTACGTTTCTAGTTTAATGATGTCCCTGTCGTTTTTCAATATTTATATAAGTATGTTTTTCTATTTCGATATTTTCCCAAATTATTAATAGAATTCTATAATTATTTGGGCTACCTACTGGTAACTCTAATTTTCACTCATTCGCACCTTCGGTGGAACAAAGACGTAGCAGCTCATTTTTAAATTTTACAGGAGAAGACTTTTTTTTTGCATGTTTTTCCTCGGTTCTGGATAACTATCTAAAGAAGGTTTGAAATCTTCACATTTAATTAATTGTTTTTTAGTTGGCTATACTTACACGTAAAAATCTTGTATTTAATGGGAGGTTTTCTTTACGCACTTAAAAAAAAAATAGTTTCCAAGAACTCTATAGATGGCGTTGAACTGACGGTGTTACTCTAGGAAAAAGATGTATGCCTTCATTTTTGCACAAATCCACGAGGCACAGACTTCTCTTCTTTTTCTCTTGGGACATTTTCTTTCTGGCGTGGAAAACTCATAAATTAAAAAGACTGGTAAATGAATATTTTTTTCTTTTTCCTTGTTGTTATTTATTTTTAAAATGCTATTTGTGTGATGTGATGTGACTGACAATGACATGACATGTACTTTTTGTTTTACGATCTCAAAATTACATCCAAGTGAAAAACATCAAAAAATGACGTGACGTTCGTTTATTGCAGTAACATATCAAGTTCAGTGCCATCTATCCATTGATTAGGGAAAACATAAAAAGAAAATCCCTCATTGCCAAAGAAATCCTAATAAAAGAATATAACAAAAAAAAAATGTCCTGAGCTGTGACTTTGTTGCACCAGAAGTTATTTAGTTTTATGACTGTTATGTTTTATGCCTTTGTTGCTCCAAGATTTTGAGCGAAAAAAGACCTCAATAAAGTCGCGGGCGAGGGGGCACTACTTACAATGAAACGGTGTCGGCCCAAAACGCATGGAAAAACCGCCAATAACAAAGCACTTCTGCCATCTAGTGTAGTTTCGAGATACTTTCGCGGATGTCTTTGTTGCCCCAAGTAAAGGCATGGTTTAGAAACAATTTGGCATACTTAGGTCGATTTTGCAGTTTTGGCTATTTGTGACTTTGGTGCACCGAAGGTGCGATGTCTTTTCAATAAGTCAATAAATGTCAGTGTCACATTGGACTTAGCAGAAAAAATTGGATTCTCGTTTGGTGCGGCTCGTTATTTTCCTGCATTTTCTGCTTTTGGTCCTATTCTAAAGTAGTGTATCCGTGTGTTATTTCCATGCTAATAAAATTCTCACTGGAAAGCGAGATACTATCAGTGACACCGATAAATATCAAGTGGCTAGAAATAACTGTAAAAAACACTGTAAAAGGCCTCATAGTTGGTGAAATAAATATAATTACATAACAAATTTGTTTTATTTTTTTACTAATGTAGGCATATAATTATTATTAGTCAATTAAAACACTAAAAGGAATGAGCAAGCTTTGTATATACCTATATACAACCTATATATATATAACTATATACAGAAATGTTTTCGTTCGGGAAAACTAGATGTCGCTGTTGTCCATTGCCCGAAAAACCCGTGAAGTTAGATCTCTATGCCCTATTAATAAAAGTACTCTGTGCTTGCACCCATTTGCACCTATGCACAGACTAAGTAGAGAGTATACACCAGGGGGCTGACAGCTTTAGTTCCAATTTTATAGTTTTGGCTCTGCTGTCGCGGTATGGTCGCCATATTGACATTAAACGTCATTGTGTGTATGTACGTTTATGTCATTGGTCATTTGACAGTTCACACATAAGGTCGGGTAAATAAGATAAAAAAAGTGACATTCAGTGTATATATATAAGGTGTCATCGGCCATTGTCATTGTTTTGTGCAGCATCGAGTCGAGCAGGTTACCTTGTGTTCTCTCCGTTGAGATACTTGAGAAGCCACCCTCCTCTGTTGTACAATACAATTCCACGCTTTGTGCTCCGTGATTCTTTCACTGTGCTCAATACTTTCTCGTCATGGCGCCCAAAAAGTGTTGTGTTGGTGGTTGTGATTCAACAAGTAACACACACAGACTATTTTGCATGCCAATGAATGATAATTTACGCAATTTGTGGATGTCGTTACTAGTTCCGACAAACTCTAATCTACTTGGACTGACAAAGAAACAAATAATGACAAAACGTGTTTGTGAAAGACATTTTGATCAAAGTCAATTCGACCAGGCAGGTGTAAGAATCCGTTATTCTTATCCTTGCTTGTTTACGGAACTGGAAATTGCTCATGGCGTACCACTTGCTAAGGGTATGTACTTTAACCTTTAATCTAGCTTAACAACATGACAACCACAAAAAGTACCTAATTTATTGTACATTAAAGTCTATTTTCCACACAATCATTATTTCACTAACCCCTAAGGCTACCCACTGACCAGTATTCATAGTATCAAAAGGATGAAATTGGCAGTGGTTGTAACTTGTTATTGTCTTCCTAAAGCCGTGTTTCCTGAGCGTGTTTGCCCCTCTTACTACACAAAACATAGTTTCAATACACAAGTTATCTCCAGTTCAGTCGCATCAACATAATACAACTAAGCATTAATGCTTTGATGTTTTTGTTTCCAGGGTGTACTTTTCTGGATGAACATAATTATTGTCAGAGCCAAGAACAACATGATGACAATTCAACAGGAGAACTAATTACCATGACAGGTAAGAAAAAAAATACTTCACAGAGCCTATGACAGAAACAGACAGCAATGTCAACCCTTTTGTAAAATTACTAGCTGATGTATCAGACATTGTCCTGCCCAAATTCCATAGAAAGAAGTACTATCAGTTTAACTAATTATTAAACCTTATTCTGACTATTATGAACTTTGGTGAAAAAAACAAAATGCCAATTTGGTCCAGGTCCAGCCGTTCTCAAGTGATGATATATTCTTCAGTCTATTTGCCAACAAAATGGCAGAGATATCTTTTTAATGTCCACTTTCCCTCCTATTGTTTCTCTAAGGCAAAGGTGACATTTTGATACACACTATAACTTGTGTATCAAAACCTTACCATTCAAATATATTTTTTTGCAGGTGACATTTCCCGGGAACATGAATATTCACTTCCTTCAACAAGCCAATCAGGAGTTTCTCTTCATTTGCAAAATGAAGGTTTGTGTTTTCATTTATTAAACAAATATTGGGCCTTACCACACACAGTGTGGCAAGTCAAAGATCGCCATGGTGTTTTAGGGAGGTAGTGTTGAACATAGCAACCCGTTGTCAATGTTATGCAAGTGCTGAAATATTTGTGTAGCATAAAAGTGCAACTTTTTCAGTCATGTCATCAGAAATAGTACTACCAATGTTTTCATTTACCATCTTACCACAAAAAATTAAACACCCGTTGAACACTTGTCTAAAAAAATTGACAACGTCAAAACAACATTTCTCCTAGATATAAGGGTTGTATTGCAGTTACACTTTTTGTAGACAAGTGTTCAACGGGTGTTTATCTTTTTGTGGTAAGCGTTTTCATTTTTAAAGTCACACTTCAAATGTACATTTTTCTTTTGTTTTAGGTTGTATATTTGCTGGTGTGATAACCGAAACCACAGATATTGAACAAAGAGAATCAAACACAGAGAACAAGGAGATTCAGATTAGCACAGGTACTATAATTGAATCACTAACCATTCATAATGAAGAATCTTACTAAATTTATTTTCTCACCATTGGTTTTCTCACCCTTTCTCCATCATTATATTTGAGTATTCCTGTGCCAATCGGGCAACCTTAAACTGAATAGGAAAGATGTCAAAACATTTTATTTTGCATTCTACTCATACAATAAACTTTGATTACAGAATGTCAACCTGTTTCTGAAATGGTTGAAATTAAGAAATCATCACAGAAACCCAAATCAAGTAAGTAAATTGCTTACTAAAAATTTACTAAAATATTATACAATGTGTAACGTTAAATGCACAAAACCTCACGTGGGGTAACTCAGCCCATGTTACTGAACAATGTTTGTTCTCATTTTGTATGAAAAACCATTTTTTTTTCTGCGAATTTCCAAAAGTCTTAGAACAAACATTGTTCAGTAACATGGGCTGAGCTTTTGCGTAACTTTAACCGTTTACGCAGCCTACGCAGTGGAAGCTCTCAAAAGGAAAAATTACCCCCGATTTTGAAACATTGTTCATTAGTGCTGCACTCCTATTAGTCTTAGCGTGATGATATATTATATGAACGAATCTTTCAAATCAAACGAGTGTTTCCTGAGATTAGCGAGTTCAAGCAAACAAGCAAACAAACTCTTCAGCTTTATTAGTAGTATTTAGAGATAGATAATCTAAACAATTTTTTTATTATTGTTTTCAGGAAAGAGTGCAACACAGTGTCGTCCTAAATCTCACCGGTATTTAAAGCAATGTACAAAAATTGCTTCAGATAGTCTGGGTGACACAAATGCTCAGAATCTCCAAAATGCATACAAAGCCGAAAACCTAGAGCTTCTACAAAATTTTGAAAAACTTAATAAGAAAGCTAAAGCTTTTTTATTGATGCAACTAAGACTTGCTAGAAGAAGCAAAATGGCAAGACGATTTTCTTTAGAAGACAAATTATTCGCCCTTGCTCTGATGAAGCAAAGTCCAAAGGGTTATAAGCTTTTAGAAAAAATGTTTTCCTTACCTAGCAAGAGGACACTGGCTAGACTCTCAAATAAAATTGAATTTGAATGCGGAATAAATAAAAATATTTTTGAGCATATCAAACACACCACTAAGGATTGGGACACAACAAAAAAGCTTTGCTCCTTAGTTTTTGATGAGGTAGCATTGTCACCACATCTCACATATAATGAAAGCAAAGACAAAATTATCGGATTCGTAGAGATAGCAGAAGAAAGAAAACCAAAACTGGCTGACCATGCCCTGGTTTTTATGATTAGGGGTATATGTCATTCATGGAGGCAACCCATTGCATATTATTTTTGTGAGGGAACAATTTCAGCACATGAGTTGATGAGAATTTTAAAAGAAATTATTCCTTTGCTCGTTGAAACTGGTCTAAAACCACTGACTCTTGTGTGTGATCAAGGATCCACGTTTAGATCATGTTTTAACCAATTAAAAAAATCGACTGCACAACTTCGCAGCAATCAATGCAGAGAAAATGGTAATTTTGTGACTATTTATACAGTTTCATCACATAACATTATATTGTATTCCTTTATTTATTTATTTTTTAATTGTTTCAGATGTTACAGTTAACATAGCTGGACAAGATCTTTTCATATTTCACGATCCACCACATCTTTTAAAGAGTGTCCGCAACAATTTCATTACCAAGGATATTTTATATAATGGAAAAAGAGCATCATGGGCGGATATTTCATATATTTACGACCTAGACAGTAAATCAGGTCACACCAGAGCATTACCGAATTTGACTGCACGACATGTGGACCCAAAACACATAAATAAAATGAAAGTTAAAGCAGCCACTCAAGTGCTAAGTGCACGAACAGCTGCAATGCTTAATTATACTGATGCTCTTCGTAAGTAGCACATATTTTAACTTTAAATTGGTATAATTGTTTGAGAAATGAATAAATGTTTTTGTAATGTTTGTGTGTACATTACAACTGTTTCATAGACACAAATGTAATAAGCACTTGTACACTATATTTTTTTCTAAAAATGTAATGCTCTAAAGTCTACCTAACCTATCTACTATCTGCATATATGCTAGGTAGTGACATTATTGAAGCAATAAATGTTGGTAATATTTATTTAAAGCAAATTTTATATTTCAGATAAGCGGCTCAACACTCCTATAGAGACCATGGAGACAACAGCAGTAGTGGTGTCATTTTTTGATGAACTATTTGATAGTGTCAATGGATCGCCAGGTCAACCAAGGGGCAAACTTAGATGCGCAGTGAAACCAAATTCTCCGCATCAAGAATTTTGGCAGAAATCAATTAAATACCTAAAAAATATTAAATATATTGATACCAATAGTAAATTGGCTAGGCAGACTGCAAAACCGAGACATGTGCGTCCTCCGTGCCTTGAAGGGTGGATCACTACGTTGCAGAGTTTTCTGGGTCTTTCCAAATTATTATTTACAGAATTTGGAGTGAAATACTTTTACTCCAGATTAATAAATCAAGATCCTCTTGAGAATTTCTTTGGTCGCATAAGAGCTATGAATTATCGCAATGTTAATCCTGATGCAAATAGTTTTATGTACGCCTTCAAGTCCTTAGTGATGTCAAATATATTGAGCCCTCACTCAAAATTTTCAAATTGTGAAGAAGATGACGGCGACACATTAGTTGATGTAAACTATCTTTTTACCTGCGGCGATAAAAAAGGAAATGACGAAAATATTTCGCCTAATTTAATTTTAAATACGCCGTCATCTTCGAAGGGTTCGACAGAGTCCGAGGGATCGTTAATAAAAACTGTAATATCGGAAAAAGTAAGGGTGCAAACATCGGCGTATACTGCGGGATACATATGCAGGAAAATCACAAAAAAAATTAATTGTTATGCATGCACAAAAACTTATGCAACTAAAGAAATCCAAGGGATCCATGAATTTATACAACACAGAGAATACAAAAGATTAAAAAATAATAATTTGGCTTACCCAGTTGGGAAACTACTGTGGCTGTACAGAGAAAATTCTCAAACCATTCACGATTATTTAAATGAAAATGGTTACAAAAATAATGTAAAGAAAAATCTAAAACTGCTAATTGCTAAACGCGACATGTCTTGGTTGGGTTGTAAAAATCACAATAAAGATGTAATTAAATATTATATGCAACTTGTGATTCGCCTGCAATGCCATAATTGGTGCACTATAATGAACAAAATTTTAAGAGGACAAATTGAAGAAAAATATGTTTTGAAAATGCAAAACATGCAGCAGTTAGCATTAAGAAAATATAAAACCCAAAGGCAAAAGAAAACGAATAAATGACCACAAAGTATATGAAATTTGTTTTATTTATTTTTTATTTTTACAAAACCCCTAAACAGTAGTATATTTTATCGATATCAGGTACATCACTACACTACACTAAAAATCTCGATAACGGCCATATTGAATATCTATTTAGATTGAAAGCACTATTATATATTATTTTTGCGTATGTGTTGTGTCCATGCACTGACGTATGTGTGTCCATACCGCGCCACAAATGAAGCGACAACAGCGCCATAACTGTTAATGTAGGAACTAAGCAAATTCGACTGTCACATCTGTAGCTTGCTACATATAAGTAATAGCTTGCTACATATAAGTAATCTGTGGTATACACTCACCTATGCCTTGCACAGACTACATTTACTACACCTACTGTTAGTACTGTTGTTAGACTCTGTTAGACTATAAAATGTCAGTGTCAGTCGTGTCAGTGTTGCCGTTAAAGAACAGTGAGTGTGGCCTTTAGTAAGAAAAAAGTTGCCAGTTTTGTAATTCCGCTAGAAGTGGTTAAAAGTGCTTTTGGTCTGTTACTGCTATCCAATTACTATTGATAAATATTATAATTTCGGCATGGGGGATAAATTATGGGTTAATTACAACAATTTTACTACTTAGTATTTATTATTTGTTAAAAGAAAACACGCAAAACGTAAAGCTAGTGAAACATATTGTCAATTATTTGGTTTAAAATTAAAAATAATTTCAAAGTCTACAATGTCATTTGGAGATTCATTAATCTCTTCGTCAATGGTTGATGATGTGGATGGTAATTCACTTTGTTTAACCGATTTGACCATTTTTGTGACTTTGTGGTAGATCCATGGGTAGATTTCGATCCTAATCACAGAAAATCCCTAAATTAAATAAATCCTATTGTGCCCTTTAATCATTGATTGCCACAGCCACAAGTCAGACATATTGACATAGACTTCTATATTATATTGTCATTGGTTTTGGCACCGGGCGGGCGAAAGAGATGACAGGAGGACAGGGAAAGAACGAGGGACGCAGGGTACTACCCCCGTTACCCCGCGTCCCTCACTTTAGCGAATTTTCTGGCCGGTTGAAATAATGCCGAGCTTGTGCCTACACCATGGGCAACACTTTACCGTAGACCGACATAGGTTACATGCCACGGTTACATGGGTTACATTACATAGGTTACGGTTAGCCGATACAAAAATCTAGACAGCACTGAAAGAAAAATGGCGAATGCGGACTATGCTGAGTAGCTAGATAAGAATAAGGCTAAGACGGCTGTCAAAATGCTTCGCTCTCGTCTGAACTCAGCATGGTTTCAGCCAATAATTTAGTCAGCATAGCTGACTGTTCAGCATTTTCTGTACAGATTTTGTATCGGCTAACTGTACCCAGACTACTTGTTTGAAATGGTTTGAAACAAGTAGTCTGATCTGACAGAACACTGAGTTGTTTCCGTTATGCTAGTAGGTCAATGATATTATAAAGAAAGATACGCCATGTTCATACTAAATGGCGTTCAGATTTCGTTGCGTTGTTATTATCTTGTACTAACTTAAATGTAGGTATACAGTAATTTAAAACGGGTGCTAATTAAGGCAGCTTCTTTAAAATGTCATTCTCGTCTGCAAATATATTTAGTTGTCTAATGAATTAATAGGTCAGCGACAAACTTTTAGCGTCTAATAAATGGTTTATAAGCGACCATATATTGTAAAACAAGCTACTGTTAATATGACGCAACATGGTGATAATTCTTAAGCAACTAAATTTGTGATATGTCTACTCATTGCCAGCTTCTAATAAGTGTATCAACTTCATCTATAAAATAATATCAACGTACTCTAATTTCATAGAGTCACCGTTATATTTACCTAATTTTGTCTGTGTTCCACCAAATATACTGAATGTGCACCAAAATATGTTCATTAAAATATGTCATAACGAGGTTTAATAAAAAAAATCTACCTAAGCAGGGTCGACGAAGCCCCGCTTCGCGGGGCTTCTATTTCTGTGTACAAGGTTTAAAGGAACCTAACCAAACCGAACTTCGGGGTGTCCCTGAAATCTTGTTAAAGCGAGTTTTAGATTTGGTACTGATTTGGTACAATATATAAAGTAGCTCACTAACAACATTAGTCGCTGAGTTATCAAATCAGAAGTAAATATATTTATCGGTAGCTCGGAGTCATATTAATTTACGCTCGTAAATTGACGTTGGTTTCTTGATATTTTGTTGGAATAGTAAAGATGATGAATTAATATAATTGAAGCTGTTCTATTAACTCGTCGCTCACATATAAAAAAAGACGCTAGGTTGCAGGTGCTAAAGAAAACTTTTGTTGCCGCACATATAATTTCCCATTTAAAACTACGACAGCGATAGATAATACGGAACGTATAAGATAGAAAGAGATAGCTAGTTTTAGTGTGTTGCGCTTGAAGTACAGTCCACACTACACTAGAGTATCATAGAGTTTGTCGATTCACCACAGAAGAGACATTGAATATAACAAATAGGCAAGCGCGTGGGGTGCGCGCTTGGTATAATTATTTATTATTTTTATGCCGATTACCAATGTACAGCTACTAAGTACCTACTGCGAAGGAAAATTTATCTTTTTACAATATACATATTATATTTTAAATACTGTCAAATATTTGTATCAAATTTCTGAAGACAGTTTATTTATATTTATAGTTTAGTCGAATACGTAATAGCTGTTAGTTACATTGGCGACTTTCATAAAAATGAAATAAATGTGTAGGATTTTAATAATTAATAATATACTTCAACACAAGCGCCTGTGAGAATAAGTAGATTTCTTATATTGGTACCGAGTTCGTAATGAATGATGTTTTAAATAAAACAACAAGCAAAATTGAATTCTATTTATGACTATAACTTTATAACTATAACTATAAATCTGTAACTATAACTAACCTCATTCTATATAACATTAATCATAAAAAATTTAAAGCGCAACGCTATAATTGTGCCTACCATTTCGCTTATGTTTGAATAATCTATGACCCGACTTATGACGGATGCTATTTGTCTCTATCACGCAGCAGATTGCCATCCTATTATCTATCCTTTTCGAACCATTACGTCAATAATACGAAATTTATTTGAAAATGAGGAATAACTCGTAAAAAAAATACAAAATTGATATATTTTTAATAGACTTGCATAAGGTATGTCACTCCACAACTCTTATTTTTCTTGGCACCATAGTTTTTGCACTTTCTGAAGACACAACTTGGCGTTTTTGTTACTCCGCGCACACACGTTACCTCGCTCGCTGTTGTAATCCGACTAAATCAAGGGTGCTACAATTGTGTTACATTCTCCTCAACATTTTGTGCGTGCTAGTGCGATATCTACCTCTTTTTATTTATAATATCATTGTAGTAGGTAGTGTTCTGTGTGGTGCTGTGGTTTGTTTAGAGCTGGGACCGATGGGACTTAATGCTACGATATTCTATAGTCGATAATTTTTACAAAATCAAAGCATTTATTTCAAGTAGGCCAGTTACAGGCACTGTGCAGGCACTTTTGAATTATCATAGACAATCAAAGGAATATTAAGGTAAACGCAGACTTAGCCGCACCGCAGTCTCCGCAGTCCCCGCATTACGAATTAAGGATGACTCACGCTAGACCAACGACGATATAATACTAGACTCCTAATAACAGGCGACCGATGTCTGCTAACACATTAGGCAAAAAAGTCTTATATCAGTCTAATTTCGACCAATCCTGTGAGCCGTAAACATACGTTGAGACAGAACAGACCTTGAGTTAGCCAATCACAACGCAGTACCCCGTCCCCCTCGCTTACGTAGTACCTCAGCGAGTTGGCAGAATAGTTTTGTTCGTTAGATCGTGCAATGCGTAGTCTAGTATTATATCGTCGTTGCACTAGACCGTGTCGGGTCCGAGCCGAGTGTCGGCCGTAGCACGGTCACCGAGCCGGTTCCGTGTCTGAAATTACTAAGACGGGCCTCGACCGGGCAATCATCGTTGCGCTGTGATACAGTATACTCGTCCGAGAAAATCAGTGTTGTAACTAAACTACAATCATGTTCAATTTTAACGATCTGGAATTAGCGGCTATTGCGATCGCTCTGGATGACGAAGAATCTGAAGAATCTTCAACTACAAGGAAATGGAGTGTGAGCCGAAGCGGGACCGAGTTGTTTCCGAGCGTTGTCCTTTGCTCGGGCGTCACTCGGTTGCCGCTCGGTATAACGTGAGTGTGTTCATACAAAATATCTATACTAATATTATAAAGAGGTAACATTTGTTTGTAAGTTTGTATGTTTGTAAGTTTGTATGTAGGGGGTAATCTCCGGAAGTAATGAACCGATTTAAAAAATTGTTTCACTGGTAGAAAGCTGCATTATCCGTGAGTGCTATAGGCTATAAATTATAAAGATATCATACATATTAGCCGAAATACTGCCCAACGAAGTGGGCACGGGTCAGCTAGTATGTAATATTAGTTGACCGTGTTACGGCCGACACTCGGCTCGGACCCGACACGGTCTAGCGTGAGTCATCCTTTCTTTGTACGAAGTTCTATGAAACCTCGCATACTCACCCGCATCGCAGTAGCCGCAGAATCGTACGAAAACGATGACTGTGGACTGCGGTGCGGTTAAGTCTGCGTTCACCTTTATTAAATACTACAAAAGTTATGGTGCTACCAGGTGCTACCACAGAATTTTTATTAGTACCTGTGTTATAGTCAGTCTCAAGACATAAAAACTGTGAAAGTAGGGATGTGACATTGTACCTAAAAAATCGATTATTTATTCATCGATTTTTTTTGTAGCATGAAAAATCGATTAATGAATAATCGATTTTTCTTAAAAAAATAATTGATTTTTTGAAGAAAAATCTATTTATTGGGTTTTTGTTAATTTGTCAACTAAGTTCAAAATAAACGCCATAAACATTATATGAATAGATTTATTAGAAATCCGTAGGCAAGGAGTTTAAGAATAACAGCTTTGGCAAGCGTTTGGATAATATACGGCTCCTTGCCTTCGTTAATATGGCAATAATAATATCTAAATGCCTTATTGATGCCAACCATAGAGTATAGTAACTATATGGTGCTAGATAAGCACACTCACTCCGAGAGAACCCGCGAAGGCCGCGAACCACGAGTATGGATGGTTTCGCAGTCGTGCTTCTCGGAAGCTCGAATGCCAACTCGTCCATACTCCCGGAAGATTCGCAGTTGCATTCGATAGACCACCAAAAAAAGAACGATGATCGCGAACTAGAGTTCCTTTAGTGTTATTATGCAAGAAACCGTGCTTCAGCACATCCTTTAGGAATAAACGTAACACGAGTACGCGTTGCGGACAGGCGAGGTGCAGATGTATGGGCGATACGCTCCCAACTCGACTCTTTTGCATGTTTTTCGTCGTGCGCAACGCCTACAAACATTTTACATGAAAGGGACGCTGTAGAGACAAGTGTTTTCGCCCCGGCCCCAGTAAAAAAAGCGCTCGTGCGAATGAAGGCTTACTTCTTGAGATTTTCTTCTTCTGATTGCACTTATTTGTATCCATGCATCATAATTATAGACTAGCTGTGCCCGCATGGTGCCCGCGACTTCGTTCGCGTGAATGTTGGAACGTATAGTAGCCTTTTTTTTTTTGTTGGTAAAATCATCAAACGAGTCCTCCCGCCCTGGGTGGGGCGGAAGGGACTGTCAGACTCTTACTGACCAAAATCCACCCGTGTTCCTTCCTATGCCCTTTACGTTCCGGGGCCACGGTATCCTGGGTCAAGAAAAAACCCGCGACCCCAGCAGGCATTTGGGGCGAAACACGACTCGCCACCGGCCCGGGCTTGGTCCTTGGTCGGACGGCGAGCTACCCATTACTCACCGTCCGCAAGCCCGCTCCGCCACTGTGCCCTCTGCTAATCAGAGGGACACGCGTTGGAGCGTCCACACGACAGGCTATTCGCATACGGGCAAAGAGACCCCTTCCCTCTTTTCTTCCCCCTCCTTTCCCCCTTGAAAACTCTTCCTTAGGCACACAGTGCCTAAGGAAGAGTTTTTGCCCGCATCCCAGGGTACACCGGCCCGAAAAACTGGTCTTCCCCCAGGACGTATCCGAGAGGGAACTCCAATCCACGGGCGTACGTGGAGGTTTCCTGTCATAGCACCCAAACGTATAGTAGCCTAAGTTACTTCTTATTACATCAGCTACCTTTAAATAAAAGTCCCGTCAAAATCGGTCCAGCCATTTCAGAGATTAGCCATTAAAAACAGACAGAGAGACAAAATTTTTAGAAAATGTTGTTTTGGTGTGTATACCTTATATAATATATTCATATTAGGTACATGCAAGTAGTAAAATATGGTTAGGTATTTAAACATTTTAAACAGACACTCCAATTTCATTTATTTATTTTTTTTTATTTTTGCTGGTGCTTGATTTTGGGCCACTACTATGTACACTTCATAAATAAATAGTAAAAAAAAGAGTAGCTTAATGAAAACAATACTTATTAATTTTTAAAAGGGCACACTTGTGTAACTTTTTAATTTGGACTATTTGTTATTTTTGTATCGCAATGTATTTTTGTTTGAGGTGACGTTAGTCAACTTTGACCATGACTTTGACTTGACAGTCTCTCTTGACACTGACAGTTGTAAGAATGAAGCGCGTGGTGTCTGGTGATGAGTGCGTGCAGTGATTTACATGTGATTTTTCAAGTTTGGCTTTGAGTTGGTTGTATTTCAAAGTTCTTAGTGATTGTTTTGCGATTACCACCAAATGAACGCACAACTATTCTGTTTATTCCAGTTTTGTTTTTGATTCACCTGTGCTTTAAATTAATTCCGTCGTGTGATAATTTACGTTGTAATTAACAAATTCAGTTTCAGGTATTTCCTGACTCGTGCTTTATTTGTTTTGTTCAAATGTAAATTCTATGTTTTCGTCCCATGTGATGATGTGACTTATTATAATAGATTGTAACTCGTACTTTCAGTTTATTGACAATGGCGTGCCTAAAATGCAATTCTGTAATAGATGAAAATGAACAATATTATGTTGTGGATAATATGGGTCCCGAAATAATTTCTGTCATCGAGCGGAATATTGGCCATTTGGTAAGAAACATTTATGTAAGCATTTAATTTAAATTTTGTAACATAATATTGATAAACATTGCTTAACCTTTTTTTGTCTTAGGTTGATGGATGTGGAATAATGTGCTCTCAATGCTTTGTCATCATCTTGTTAGAAATAAGTAATGATAATGCACCTGAAGAGCACACCCTCCAGCATCACCACATTAGCAATGTTTGTGTCAGGTGCAGGACGTCATTGTTTAGGAGGCGTACTCACTCTATTCCGGAGGGTGTGATAAGGCAATATGTTGCTGCAGCAATTGCTCCAAGAGAGGTAAGCTCTTTTTTTTTATTCATAGAAGGTAGTCACAAATGCATTTTTCTTAATGATTAAAGACCACATTTTTGCAGAAAACAAAAGAACTGACATAAATAATATTTTTGGAAGTGCATACATGTACATATTTTATGTTATACTACCTGTTCAGTGTTCCCTGTGGTTTCACCCTGCTAATCTATTTTCCTTATTTACTGTGTCATGTTTATATAGTCTATAGCCTTCCCCAATAAAAGGACTACACAATCACAAAATGATTTTTTAAATTTGAACCTGCAGCTCCTGAGTTCAACTGAAAAAACGATTCAGCTTTGTAATAGAAGTAAAGATTAAAGTAACCAATAAGGGCTGATTTTTTAATAGACAGATAACTTTTATCCGAGAAACAAAAATAGTGGTTTGACGTATTTTCTATAGATAAGCTGTCAAACCGCCATTTTTATTCCTCAGATAAAATTTATCTGCCCTAAATGAAAAATCAGCCCTAAATCTTGATCAACTAATAAATATTATTCATGGAGATTTTCAAATAAATGTTAATTAAATGTCATTTTTTTCATTTTAGATACCTAACGGAGGCTTATTATGTTTTTCTTGTTGGATTCATACGCAGCGCACATTACAACAACAGGGAATCGCACTAGCTCCTGTTGTTGTTATGAATACAAATGAATGTGTATGGTGCCAACGGTCTCTTGCCCAAACACGCAGCCACTCCCTACCTGAAGGACCTGAACGGACCATAATAACAGAAAAAATATTTCCAAGAGAGGTACCCTTATTTAATTATCAAGTTTTGGAATTAATTAATTATGTGAAAAGCCAATAAATTGTATTTTTTTATTTTATTCAGATTCCACCAGGAGGGCTTGTTTGCTATGCTTGTTGGGTGGCAGCACGTAGAAATGTGGAGCACGCTAAAAGAAATGAAGACAACCGGCAAACTCCAGGCCCATCTAATCTTCACCAAGACTCTGTTTGTGCATGGTGTAGAACTTCGCTACACAGAAGACGAACACATGTGGCTAGTGGTCCTGTGAGAGATGAAGTTGCAGCAAGGGTTTACCCCAATGAGGTAAAATTATTTTAATTTAATAAATCACCATGTTCAAGTATTGTCACTGTGTTTGCATTAAGTTTGTCATTGTAAACTGTTTCTCTTGTTTCAGTTGCCAGTACATGCGCTTCTTTGTTCCAACTGTTGGACACGTGCACAGGAATCAGTTGGAACAGAGCAAGAAGTTGTGCAACAGTTCGCTATTGAGCCACCAAATGCAACAATAACACTTAATAGTTTTGCACACACAACACATTCAAGTGCCCGGTGTTTTGTCCCAGCATGTAATAACATTGAAAGAAACAAAGTGCCAAGAAATTTAAGAAAAATTATATTAAAATCAGTGAAAATATTTGTGACAGAAAATGCTAGAATGTGTAACGAACATAAATCTCTAAGTAACTGGGATTTTCTGACCCACAATCAGTTCTCTAAAACATTTACAAAAAATGAGATTGAGTCAATGCTGAGGCTGAGTATTCAGGATGATGGATGAAGTAAATTTACACCTACACTAATAAACAGGTATAATCCATTTATTTGTAAGTTTGTACATAGTATTGTAATGTTATTGGTAATCTTATTGTGATCAATTTCATCTTTCTCTGTGTCTATGGTTATTCGGTACCTATGGGCACAAAGGCCGAGATGCCGTATCAAATGAAGTCGGTCAAATAAAAATTATGTCGAATTGTCGATGGAATGGAAGTGTCATTTACTGGTGTCATGTTCATGTCACTGTCATTGTGTCATTGAGTGTACTTGCTACTTGTATATAATTTGAAAATAGTATTTTCCATTACTATTTTAAAAATTGCTTGTTTGGTTTGTTCTGGTCTTTATTTTATGTCTTTATTTTATGGTCGTTTATATGGTCCTTCGTGATTGTGTCTCGATATTAATTTACTCTTTATGATGGAATATTTGTAACTTGTGGTTGCCACAGTTTAGATGTACGTACTTTGCAGATTCGTGACATTGTTTGGGACTTTATAATGCTCTGCATTAATATTATTACTTCTGCATAAGAAGCTATACGCCCTTATGATGACCTACTGTTCTATTAGTGATTTGTTTCAGTTGTAAAAATTTGTATTGTTAGCTCAGTTAAAAATGCAGAGAAAAATCGCGGTTTTGGATCATTTTCGCTTTCGATTTGGAGTTAGTCTGGTTACTCTATATTTGTAGGTTGTGGAATTAGTCATCTTTTTGCCTAGAGTATTATTGTAAAAAGATTTTGAAAAGGATGAGTTTTTATTATTGACTTGTTTGATGTGTGTAAAATTTTAATTCTCTTACAAATAATTTTGGTAGGACAGTATCCTTGATAAAACTGGTTTTCTAAACTACTAATGTGAATTTCTATATGGATCAAAATGATTTTCTATAGTTTGGTTGTATTCAAACAATGATTTGGTCATAAAAATGGTTGGTCTGTCGAAGTTTAAGTAAAAATTGTTAATTTGTGGTAAATTGTAATTCACTTATCACTGCTTAATGTGGCCCCTAGATGTTCTTTCTTAAACAGTTCAAACATTATTTTGACATTTAATTTTGCATCTAATTATGTTAGAGAATGTCCTGTGTAGTGGCTTTCTTTTTGTGGAAATACAAAATACAAAATCTTTATTTCTGTATCAAAAAAGTTTTACATAAGTTGTTGATTGGAGCCTCCTTTTAAGCAAGTAGTGCCTGTATTAGGACACTCCGCTCTTCTATATCAATCTATACATATAATAAAATAGTAGGAAAGTCAAAACTGTACATTGAATATTTTTTGAAATGAATACTTGGGGTGTGATCTACAATCGATACTGAAGCCAAAAATATAGTTTTTAGAATTTTTGTCTGTTTATCTGTTTGTCTGTTTGTCTGTATGTATGTCCGGGATAAACTCAAAAAGTACTGGACGGATTTGAATGATTTTTTTTTTGTTGTATAGGTATTAAGTCTGGCCAACACATAGGCTATAATTTATCTTGGAAACTTGAACACCTGGTGCCGAACCGCAACGGACCAGCTAAACTATAAGAGATACAAAAATGGTGCGATAGCAAAAATTGTTCCACCTGATGAGCACTCTCTGTTGACGTATAAAAATTGAAGAACTGGAACTCCTGATGTGGAATACCAAGAGCCCAGCTACACAATAACATATACAGGAATGACGTCTTTGCAAAGTTGTTCAGCCTGACGATCACTCTCTGTTGACATATAAAAATTGAAGATCTGGAACACCTGATGTGGAACACCAAATGCCCAGCTACACTATAACATATAAAGGAATGACGTTTTAGCAAAGTTGTTCAGCCTGATCAGCACTCTCTGTTGACATATAAAAATTTAAGATCTGGAACACCTAATGTGGAACACCAAAAGCCCAGCTAAACTATAACATATATAGGAATGACGTCTTAGCAAGAGTTGCTCAGCCTGATGAGCACTCTCTGTTGACTTATAAAAATTGAAGATCTGGAACACCTGTTGTGGAACTCCAAGAGCCCAGCTACACTTTAACATAAAAAGGAATGACGTCTTAGCAAAGTTGTTCAGCCTGATGAGCAGTCTCTGTTGTACGTCACTATCAAAGTAAGATGCGTATTTTTTTTTTTTTGTTTTTTGTTGTTTAAGTCCCATTTGACTAAGACAACACTGCAACACTTAACGTGTTCGTAGTCATAAAACTGTGACAAAGCAAAGGTGTACAGGATTATAATGTAGTCGTCTTCCCCTGGAGGGGAGGCGACGGCCCTCCATCGCGTCTATCGAGGCGCATCGCCAGGAGAATGATCATCTCATCCGCACGCAAAATACGCGCATATGACGTGGAGTTGCGGATACCAGCCCGCTATACAATACAATCGCCAGGATGAATTCCCAGAAAGAGCTCCGGCGTGATCACAGGGCAATATTGAGAGAGCGACTGTCGCAACCGAGTTCCGGGCACGCCCCAACCGCGGCGGTAAGACCCCTCTTTAAGGAGTAGCTGGATAGGCGTCACGGCGTCCCGCCTGACCTACCACATGACGTAGGTCCTCACCGGACACGAAAGTTTCGGGAGGTAGCTGTGTCTGATAGGGAAAGAAGAATCGCCTGGGTGTCACCACTGCGTGGATCGCCTGGAGGACACGGTAGAGCATACGGTGCAGGACTACCCGCTTGGGCAGAGCACCGCCGTGTCCTCACTACGACGATAATCGGTGACCTCTCGTGCTTAGTGTTGGTCGAGGCCATGCTGCGGGGCGAGACAGAATGGGAAGCAGTCGCCTCCTTCTGCGAAGCAGTCATGCTAGCGAAGGAGGAGGCGGGACGCATGAGGGAGAGGACAATGTCCACCTCCAGCCCAGCCGCAGCGGTAGACGCCGATGGCGACAGACGTCGCTACACGATCTCCAGCCACTGTAGGCGCGGCCATGCGGGCGGCGAGTAAGAGTGCACGTTGTGTTCCACGTGATGTATTACCACGCTAAAAAAATGTAATCGTCTGAATGTATCATGTCGAACAAAAAAGCCGTCGAGGCCGTGGACAGAACACTTTGAGACATTCGCCATGATGATAGACCCGCATGGACAATATCACGGTAGGTACTGTTCTCTGTAAAATTCCGGCAGACACTGCCCGTTGTAAGAAGAATTGATAAGTTACGTATTCGGAGTCCCGTCAAGTATAACACTTCAGGAAAACTCTTGGCTATGTGATCGTGCGATACTAAAAAAATGACCGAACCGCTGCAATAAATGAAAACATATTAGCCGAAATTGTTGGGAATGATGTGGTTTACACATCATACAATAACGTCGTCAATTAGGGTGATGCCAGCAACCACCCACTCGAGATTTTAAATTCATCAACTGCCTGTGGTCCTTGAGCTCATAAAATAACCTTAAAGTAATAATAATGCTTCTAAGAAATCTAACTCCACCAAAATTGTGCAATGGAACGCGACTAATAGTTACCTACTGCATTACGGTGCGTACAGACTATATAACATAACATGTTATATAACATTGTTATATAACATTTTTCATGGTAACATTCTACATAGAGTTGTAGTGTTTTATAACACATGTTATATAACATGTTACATGGTCTGTACGCACCTTTACACAGAAATGTAAGCGAAGCTGAAATTCTCACCGGCTGTGGCTCAGGGGAAACTGCATTGATACCGTGAATACCACTCATCTCCAACAATTTCCCTTTCCAGTTCAAACTCACACAATATTCGGTAGCCGCTTACTTTGCGATGACCATAAATAAGTCCCAAGGATAGACCCTGAAGGAAGCTGATGTCGACCTAAGGTCCAACTGTTTTTCCCACGGCCAACTATATAACACATGCTCGCCTGTCAGTAATGCTGACCATCTTTTTATTTTAGCACCAGAGGGAAAAACTACCAATGTCGTATATAAAGTGTTGTGTCTGGAAGTTTTCATTTCATTTGCTTTAAAGTTTGTTATAGATTCTATAACAAACTTTAAAGTGGGACATCAGGTACCCTCACTTTCTCAACAAATTAAAAAAGAGAATATTAATTTAGGTGCTTTAAAACCAAATACAATGCGGACGAAGTCGCGGGCAACAGCTAGTATACAATAAATAAAAAACTTAGATTTAGATTTAACAGCATGCTTGAGTAAGTATGAGAGTGTGAATGTGTGTTAGTGTGAGGGTGAGTACATGTGTGTGTGTGTGTGTGTGTGTGTGTGTGTGTGTGTGTATGCATGTATATGTGTGTTAGTGTGAGGGTGTGTGTATGTGTGTGAATGCGAGTGTATGTATGTGTGTTTCATTACGTGTGTTGTAATAATGCCTCAGTGTCTGCATAATTTAGTGACTTTATCCAACTGGTTAGAACTTTTTTACACTCGTGTTTTTGTTTATTGTGTATATATATCTTCTTATTAATTCTATTATAAAGTTGACAAGCTACTGTACTGTACTGAATGGCGGCTTTAATTATGAAAAATGTTGATAAAAAGAATCCTATTTGTGCAATATTCACAGACATGACAAAAGCATTCGATTGTGTAAAACATGACGTTCTCCTAAATAAGCTTCACGGTTATGGTATCAGAGGTAATGTTTTAAATCTAATTAAATCATACCTCACGGGCCGAAAACAATACACAGAGATTTCAAGAATATGTACCAAAACTAAACGGGAATTTAAATATCTATCTAAATGCAGAGAAATTAAATATGGGGTACCGCAGGGCAGTGTTCTTAGACCATTATTATTTATTATTTACATTAATGACCTGCCTCAAATTCATCAACCAATGACACTATTTGCCGACGATAGTACGGCAATAATTGAATGTGTCGATAAAACAAAATACGCAAAAGAAATAAATAATACATTAGAAAAAATAATAGATTGGCTCAATAAAAATAATCTAATCATAAATTTAGCAAAAACAAATGTCATGCATTTTTATCAGCGTTTACAGCCAGATAATATAATCATTCAATATAACAACCAAACCGTAGACACAACTTCAGTAGCAAGATTTCTAGGTGTTCAAATTGACAGTAAATTGACTTGGAAACCTCATGCAGTGTGTGTGCAAAAAAATTAAGTAAAACTGCCTTTATTTTATACAACTTGTCAAAAAAAGTAAACATAAATACGTTAGTGATAGCTTATCATGGTTTAGTTGCTTCTGTATTAAGATTCGGTGTCATGTTTTGGGGTAATTGTAGTGAGAGAGAAAGAATATTTAAAGCCCAAAAATGCTGCCTCAGATCAATGACAGGCTTAAAGACTACAGAGAGCTGTCAATCAGTGTTTAAGTCCTTAAAAATTTTAACCGTATCCAGTCTTTATATACTTGAAGTAGCCATATTCGTTAAAACAAACAAGAATTTATTTACGTCAATGGTTGATATAAGACAACGTACAGGACCAATACAATCCCAATATAAAAATTTACTATATACAGGTGGGCATAAAACAGCCCTATTAAAAAATAATATTTTGTCCATGGGTCCTATTGTATATAATAAACTACCTCAAAATATTAAAGATCTACCCATAAAAATGTTTAAAAAACAGTTAACTAAACTGTTAATTCAGAAATGTTATTATACTATAGTATGTACCATTTAACATGGCAATAGAGGTCATTCACTCCCTCCTACCAAGTTTTTCATCACTAAAGCGATAATGACACTTATTGTTACCTAAAACTACTAATAAGCGATAGTTGCTTCTATCGCTACAGTATCGTGGTACCAGCCTGCTTGACATAATAATAATAATAATAATAATAATATTCCACAACTAACACACAACGCCATCTAGTCCCAAGCTAAGCAGAGCTTGTGTTATGGGTACTAGACAACTGATACACACATACAGGGGTTGTGAATCTTGTGTTGCTCTAATTCAAAATGATATTTTTTTATTTCTAGAAATCAAATTGTGTGCTTATAAATTTACGCGTGACGTAAAAAATGTTCCACTGTGTGTGACGGATTTAATGGATGTAGGGATAGGTAACGGCCCTTTTCCCGTCATATATATTTTCGTCCGCGCGCGGATCATAGTAGATTTTCAAAGTCGATTGTATGTTTGTTCACGATTATCTCGCGTTTGTCTGAACCGATTTTCATGCGGTTTACGGAAAAATGTTAATTACAGTCTAGGGAAGGTTTTAATATACAATAATAATGGATGTCTTGGCCCGCATAGATCCGTTTTTGTTGCTCGCTTGGATATAAATTTCTAAAGTTGCCGATTATACGAAGATTTTTGTTGAATGTCTGAAATAAAAAGGGTAAAATAAAAACTTAAAAAAAAAGTACCGACTTCAAAAACAAATACAAAAAAGTGTAAAATAACTTTTCTTTCGGAAGTCGGTGGCAATAGACAATGACATAAAAAAAAGCCACCGACTTCCGAAGGAAAAGTTATTTTACACTTTTTTGTATTTGTTTTTGAAATAAGTACTTTTTAAAAAAAAAGTTGTATCAATACTAAGGGTACAACGGCGGTCTTATTGCTAATAGCGATATCTTCCAGACAATTATGACGGACTTGAAGAACCTTAAAAAAAATGAGGGTAGACAGTGATGCACATCAAATAATAGATAACCGATGATATAAATACAATACACACAAACATTAATAATAAAATAAAATACACATACATACATAAATATAAATATGTATTATTAGAGAGAAAGGAAATGATTTAAGACTAAGCTTTTAAAAGAAACCAGTGACTTGGCTTGTCTTACTGATACAAGCAATGCATTCCACAAACGACAGCCTGGACTGTGAAAGAATCATCATAAAAAATGTGGAATGCGCAGGCATCAAAAGAATCAAATGTATATAATTATGTATATACAACGTGTAACGTTAATAGCGCAAAACCACTCGTGGAGTAACTCAGCCCATGTTACTGAACAATGTTTGTTCAAAACCTTTTGGAAAAAAAAAATAAAAAAAAAATGTTTTATCATACTGATGGGCTCGATCATTTTCTCATTTTGAATGAAAAATCGTTTTTATTTTTTTTTTCCAAAAGATTTAGTAATTGCCGATTTATCAAAATCATCAACTTTTTGGAGAACGTTTGGTCTACTCCTTTTACCTTCAGGTTGCGTTATTTTATGAGTATTTCTGTATTCACGTAATACCCGATATATCGATCTCTCACTCACCCCACATATTTCTGACGTACGTTTGACAAGATCATGGTTAGTTAAATATTTATCCTCGGGCTTTGTGTTTTGGACATATTTAAAAATATTAATAATCATAAGACGTTCTCCGCTGGTGAGAATCGTCTTCTGTCTTTTTGCTGGCGGCGATGTGAACGGAATCGATTCCGAACCTTCTTGAGGATGGAATATGTTTGGACGACGACGGCGTTTACTAGTTTCACCAGTAGATGTCCCACCTTCTGGTTCCATGCTTCTTTACAAGCAACAAATGAAGTAACAATAACAACACAGAACACAAAAGCAAAACTAACAAACTCAACAACGATAACAATAAAAGCAAAGAAATTATAGCACAGACCCAAAGAGATTTAAAAGAACCTATAGAGCGGGCATTGGGAAAATTGTCATACAAAATTATTGATGCCGTGTGTCAGTAGCACAATCTAGCGTTGCATAGCAACGCGACTACTATACCGAGCGACTTTTTACCTAGTGGTAAAAAGTTTTGGATCACAAGATTCTTCGTGATGTCCCGTCTATTGCTCGTGTTTAGTTTAATGTTGCACAGACCGAACGCAAGCGAACTTCCACACGGAATGTCAAATCTAAATGACGGCTGCTGCCGGGGGTGCTGCACCCCTGACGCGATGACCTCGTAAAACAAAAACGACATAAGATCAAAATTAGCATTTTCTGTGATGAAATAGTTTTTTTAATTTATTTTAGAAAAAATAAGGTGTTTTTACCATCCTGAATATCCTGATATCAAAATAATATTAATACACTTATATCCATACAATATGCACTAACTTTATATTTACTCAGTATTGTATTATAGGTTAATGCAAAATTATATGATGCATAATAATATATTTACTTTTTTTTTATTGTCTCAGTGTGATAAACTTGTGTAAAAACGAAAATACAATATTAAAAAAAAAATATTTCGTAGGGTACGTTTGCTAGATTTTCTATTATTTTGGGTTGTGCATTGTGTTGTTTTTGTGGTAATTTTTTATGTATTATGAGACTCAAGCGATGTCAGTTTTGCGACTGTTTGCGACAGATTTGTACGGGTGAAGAGGAAGTATCGCTAATATTGAGATATCGGGATGAAAGTCGGAGCAATGACCGCTATTGCCGTGTTAAATGGCACATACTATATAAAAGATTTCATAAATGATAAATTAAATTAAAATGTATCAGTTGTCTTAGTTACTAATTAATTGTTATCCTTGTTCTAATTTTCTTAATTTCGTTTGTTTTATAATATTGTTAATAGCATGATAATTGTTATCGAAAATTTTAATTTATTATGTTTGAATTATTCTCTACTGTAATTTAGTTTGGTTTTATAATAGTGTGACTGTGCACTTATATTTTAATATCTGTTCTCTGAATATGATTGTTTGCATGCCGCAATGTAAAATGTAACGGAACTATTTTATATTACTATTTAACACCTAATTTGTATACCTACATTTTTAGCAAATAAATGATTTCTATTTCTATAACATTATTATCAAATAAAAACCATACATAATTATTAAACAAAATAAATTCTTTAATTAGGAACAAAATAATCAAACAGTCTCAAAATTATAACGTTAATTAAAAAAAAACTAGATGCAATCTTTTCATCTCTCTCCTATAATAATGATCTATATTTTTAACTAATTAACTTAGAGATTAATTATCTGTGAAAAAGTTAAACTTACGATCATCATCATCATCATCAGCCGGAAGACGTCCACTGCTGAACATAGGCCTCCCCCTTAGACCGCCACGCCGAACGACAATTCGCCACTTGCATCCATCCGTTGCCCGCGACTCTTACGATGTCGTCGGTCCACCTAGTGGGAGGCCTGCCTACGCTGCGCCTTCCGGTCCGTGGTCGGCACTCGAGAACTTTTCTTCCCCATCGGTTGTCAGTTATACGAGCGATGTGGCCTGCCCATTGCCACTTCAACTTGCAAATTTTATGAGCTATGTCGGTGACTCTGGTTCTTCGCCGAATATCCATGTTCCGGATTTTATCCCGCAAAGAAACTCCGAGCATAGCTCTTTCCATTGCTTGTGAGTGACTCTCAGTCTCTCTAAAAGGCCAGCAGTCAAAGACAACGTTTCAGAGCCATAAATCATCACTGGTGTCTCAAGACAAGGGTGTTTAACCAGTGTGTGTACACTGTTTAAACACCCTTGTCTTGAGACACTGTAGGATTCTCGATGAGAAGATAGAATCACGTAGCTTCCCAAACGCTGCCCATCCGAGTTGGATTCTTCGGGCGACCTCTTTCTCGAAGTTGGACCTACCTAACTGAACAATCTGTCCAAGGTAAGTATAATGGTCTAATACTTCGAGAGTATCGTTCCCAACAACAACCGGTACGGGTGCCACATGGACATTCGACATGACTTTCGTCTTGTCCATGTTCATTTTAAGGCCAACCCGTTGGGAAACGATACTGAGGTCGCTGAGCATAGCATTGAGGTGCTCCAACGATTCTGCCATGATGACTATATCATCGGCAAAACGAAGGTGAGTGATGTATTCGCCATTGATGTTGATGCCGAGTCCGTTCCATTCCAAGAGCTTGAAAACGTCCTCCAACGCGTTCGTGAACAGTTTCGGAGAAATAACGTCTCCCTGTCTCACGCCTTTCTGCAATTGGATTGGTTTCGTGCTCTCTTCCTGAAGTCGGGTGGACATGGTGGCGTTCCTATACAAACACTTCAACACTTCGATATACCTATAGTCGATATGACATCGTTTGAGAGACTGCAATACTGCCCAGGTTTCGATTGAATCGAAGGCTTTTTCATACGCTAGACACAATGGCCGATTATACTCCTCTGTCTTCTGTATAATCTGGCGGAGCGTGTGTATGTGGTCTATAGTACTAAAACCTTTTCGGAAACCGGCTTGCTCGGGAGGCTGGAAGTCATCAAACCTGCGTTCGAGACGGTTCGTAATGACTCTTGAGAACAGCTTGTACACATGGCTCAGAAGTGAGATTGGCCTGTAGTTCTTCAACAAGGTGTTGTCACCCTTTTTGAAGAAAAGAACAACCACACTCCTGTGCCATGCTTCTGGCGTAGAACCTTCGAGTATGACTGAATTAAACTTACAATCATTCCCAACAAAAATAAAGATTGATTAACAATTTTAGAATAAATAATATCCCAATTTTAATTAGCATAACGTATATCACACGTGTGATATACTTATCTTCAAATTAATCCAGTTATTCTGTGTAAAAACACTAGTAACTGGAGCGTCACACAAAAACTGCACGTTCCTAAACAAACTGGTGCGAATACGCGGTTTTCGTGTCAAAACTTGTTCGTCCAAATATCCGCGGTATTGTTATTTTTGATTTACTCCTCTTCTTAATGGTCAATTAAAAATTTTGTCGCACAGGTCGACGCCAATCACAATCAGTTACCTACAGCCGCAAAATCTCATTTTTGCTTTTTTTGTAGATACGCTGTATTGAACAATGTTAGTTACGCGTTATTGGACTATCAACGATATAAACTTATAGAAATTGTATGGGGACCAATAGTGTCGCGGCAGCACTGCTGCGGCAGCACTGCTGCGTGCAGCGTGGTTCGGAATCATACCTTAAGTCTTCTATCTTCGCGATATTATCAGTGGTAACTTCAAATAGCTTTATTGAAGAACATCTTGCCAACAAAATTTCTTTGAGAGATTTCGAATTAACGATGTCCTTGCCTTCAGCCACCGCTTTATCAGCTGTTCTTTTTATTGTGCCACCTACGCCATCGGGAGCACTTTTGCCATGGCCTGGTTCCGAATAATTCCACGCAAAATATGTCACACCCGAAAACAAATGATTTATATGATGACATACTAGATGAAACATGAACTTGTTCTTGTACTGGCTGACAGGACTATCACTTAGCATGTGTATTCTATGAATGTTTGGATTGTGATTTTTAAGCCACTCAAAAACTGGTAATAAGTGTGCCCATACTGCCGTTGTATCGTGTCTATTATTTTCAGAAAGAGAACAAAACGTGTAGGGTTTTACAGTGTCATTTTCACGTAAATATAATACTCCTGTATGTAGTGTAACTTGCTGTCTTGCACCTCCGAAATGAACTGCCTGAATCTCTTTGTTATATTTGCAACAATAGTTTTCGCTAAAATCTATGTGAATAAGGACTTCATTCTCAGCTAAAGTATTTTTAAGTTTTGATATGGTTTGGTTGTATGGCCATTAAGTTGTAGAGATCAGGTCCAAAGTTCGAAATTCTCAGGGGAGTCAAACAGGGCGACCCGCTGTCTCCAAAGTTGTTCACCAGTACCCTGGAGGAAGTCTTTCAGACGCTTACAGACAAGTGGGTAGAGAGAGGGATTGTCGTCGATCAAACGAAATTAACTAATCTTCGTTTCGCTGATGATATTGTCCTTTTCTCTCCCACAGCCACAGGACTAGAACTCATGCTACAAGACCTTAGCGATGCAAGCCTTGAGGTTGGACTGAAGATGAACATGACAAAGACCAAGCTCATGACCAACAGCTCCCAAAGGAGCATAAACGTAGACGGGGAGAATATACAATATGTCCAAGAATATGTCTACTTGGGCCAAGTTATCTCTTTCCAGGCAAGACAAGACAGAGAAATTGCAAGGCGGACTGAAAATGCCTGGAAGAGTTACTGGTCCATGAAAGAGGTTTTCAAGAGCACTCTGCCCATGTCTCTAAAAAGAAAACTTATGGACATGTGTATTCTCCCCATCTTGACCTACGGTGCACAAACTTGGTCTTTGACAAACATCCAAAAGTCCAAACTTAAGGTTTGCCAACGTGGAATGGAGCGCAGTATCTTAGGTGTTAAATTAACAGATCACGTTCGAAACACTACACTGCGCTCCAAAACACAAATAATTGACGTGGCTCAAAAGGCTGCCCAACTTAAATGGAACTGGGCAGGACATGTCTACCGCATGCCGAACGAGATGTGGGCACGCATAGCTCATGACTGGTGCCCTGAAACAGCGAAGCGGGGCCGCGGTAGACCTCGAAGGAGATGGCGGAACGAGCTGGATGTCTTCCTTGAGAATTGGAAAGAGGTGGCGCAAAGTCGCGAACATTGGAAGGAATGGAGGGAGGCGTTTGCCCAGCAGTGGGACAGTTCAGGCTAATAATAATAAAAAAAATAATATGGTCTGGTACTGGTGTGCTATCGTGGCAACGTGTTTAAGGAATGAAGGCAAAGTATTTTCTAATTGAAGTACCAATGATCTCAGTGAAACCTTGATCTCTTTTAAGATAGGTTTTCTTACTGTCTTCTTCTTTCCATTTTTTTCGTAGGATATAGTTTCATACATCCACTGTTCATAAGTCACTATTCTGTTTGGCTGTGGAAGATGATACTCTACCATTTTGTTTGCACAACCTTCACATTCTCGAAACAGACATTTAGTTGAATAGACATTGCATGTTTTCATGGTCAAAATATTAGTTAGATTACAGCAAGGCAATACTTTATTTTCATTTAACTTTATGATCATCCGTTGAACATTTGCGTGGATTACACATTTGCAAGTGTTACGGTCTTTTATGTTTGCCCAAGTCACCCAAAAAGTTCGAAATCTGCAGAAAGTTGTCAAGCTTATTTTATATTCAACTGTAGTCAGGAATTTTTGATGCAAATTTTTCATGGTATCGTCCCACAGTAAACGTTTTTGTTTTACCTGTCCCTTTGACCTTACAAAATCTTTCTTTCCTGGACACATCCGAGAACTTTCGTCCTTTTCCAAAAAATCTTGAACATCCGTTTTGACCTTCATCAATTTAGCACTGACTTTCCTAGAAACGCCCTTTTTGTAAGAATCGTGTTTGAAAAACTGTTTTGATAAACTGAGTAGTTTATGCTTCTTCAAAAGATCTGGTTTTACTATTTCATAGTACTTTTTCTTTTCACTATGTTTCTTTAGATTACTGTACCTGTCTCTTAGCTGTTTAGTAATGACTTCAGATAGAAGAATCTTCTTCTTCACAATTTCAGGAACTCGGACGTTCTTTAAGAGAGCTGATACTTTAGCTTCCGGTGAAGTCTGATTATTTCTGTTTTGTCTTTGACATCTCTTACGGAATCTCTCTTTTCTTCTTGTTTCTTGTTTCAGTCTTTCCTGTAATCTGGATATTTTTGCATAATGTATTCCTCTACGTCTCCTAAGTTGCTGCCTTCTCCGATTAACTGCCAGATTACTTAATTCATCATTATTTTGCATAGGTCCTGGGCTAGGAGGTGGCGTCTCATCTAACAGTCTTGCTAAATTCTTTCGCACTTTCACTATTTTGTCTCTATATTTTTGACTATTTTTCTTCCAGTTTTTCCTTTCTGCCTTCTTTCTCGGGAACTCATTGCGGATATAGGTTTTACTT
This sequence comes from Agrotis clavis, assembly GCA_954870645.1. Lineage (NCBI taxonomy): Eukaryota > Metazoa > Arthropoda > Insecta > Lepidoptera > Noctuidae > Agrotis > Agrotis clavis. The sequence continues at coordinate 5,339,032 of OX940925.1, forward strand.
GACCTTTTTCTTTCTTTTTTAGGTATTTAATTCTTTCTTTTTCACGAAGTTTTTCAAGTGTTACAGGATCAGCTTTCATTTTTTCCCTGCGCTTTCTGTCATATTCTTGCTTTTTTAATTTAGCTTCTTCTTTGCGTATCTTCTTTTTTCTTGACATTTTTTTAACCTACAACAATATTGCAGCAATAGATTCAAGAGTTAATAGAAGCAAATAATAAAAAAAGCCAGTTAGCCCACTCAAATATCATTCCCTCATATTTCATCATTCCCTCACCATCAATTTTTATGAGGGAATGATAGTGAGGGAATGACGAAATAAAGAATAACCGTAACTAGGACTCGTGACATAACCTTACTTTTAAAAAGATTTTTCTGCTTAAGGAAATTATTTCCAAAAACCATCTTATCTGTTCAACTTATAATCAGTAAAAGTAATTACCTTTTGTTTTTTTTAGAATATGATGAAATGACGATCAAAAAGTTAATTTAACTATAAAATTAATGAATTCTTTTCGCAGCGCACACCCGAACACAATCACAGAAAATTCGCCATTTTGATGAATTGGCATTAGTGCGAACTTTCAAAAACTCATGGTAGCGTTCGTATTTTATTTAAAATGCGTTCGTGATTCAACTGCCAGTAATAGTGTGAGGGAATGATTTATTTTTGTGAGACACATATACATATTCAAATTTTTAACGCGTTTTTTACTTTATAACACTACTTTCGGTTTTTTCCCATTTTATAATATTTTTAAACAATCCAACCTACTTGAATATGATTCGAATGATTTTTGTGCTTTTTTGGTAAATCTATTACATATAATAAAATCGTAGAAGAGCAATGTTTGTGCACGCTAATCTTCGGAACTACTGGACGAATTTGATTGATTTTTTTTTTGTTGTAAAGGTATTAAGTCTGGCCAACACATAGGCTATAATTTATCTTGGAAACTTGAACACCTGATGCAGAACTGCAATAGATCAGCTAAAATATAAGAGATACAAAAATAGCTCCATAGTAAAAATTGTTCCACGTGATGAGCATTTTCTGCTGAGAGAATAAATTTGAAGATATGGAACACCTGATGTGGAACTCCCAGAGCTCAGCTACACTATAACATATACAGTAATGACATCTTAGCAAGAGTTGTTCATCCTGATGAGCACTCTCTGTTGTCGTATAAAAACTGAAGATCTGGAACACCTGATGTGGAACTCCAAGAGCCTAGCTACACTATAACATAATTATACAGTAATGACGTCTTAGTAAGAGTTGTTCACCGTGATGAGCACTTTCTGTTGACGTATAAAAATTGAAGATCTGGAACACCTGATGTGGAACTCCAAGAGCCTAGCTACACTATAACATATACAGTAATGACGTCTTAGTAAGAGTTGTTCAGCCTGATGAGCACTCTCTGTTGACGTATTAAAATTGAAGATCTGGAACACTTGATGTGGAACTCTAAGAGCCCAGCTACACTATAATAAAAATATACAGGAATGACATCTGAGCAAGAGTTGTTTAGTCTGATGGGCATTTCCTGTTGACTTACAAAAAAGAAAGATCTGGAACGTCTGGAACGTCACAAGCATCCCGTTGTTTTCCCGTCCCCTGGCTCTTAGAATTTGACATAAGACGTTTCAGATCTTCGGTTTTGACGACCCCGTTGCCGCTGGCTGGCTGGCATAAGCAACAGGATCCGCGTACGAAGTCGCGGGCAGAAGCTAGTAAAAGTAAATAAAATTGGTTCTTGGGACACAGTGAGGGAATGATTTTAGGAACATTATGGTTATGCATTTTCATTTATTTATTTATACGGCCCTAAAATCTTATGTGAAACTTTTAGGTATAGTTATGTGGATTGTATAGAAATATTAATAACATCCATTTCTTTGTTGAATTATACTATATAAATTTTCATATAAACTCCAAGGACAAGAATTTCGGAATTTCGTGAGAATTACCCCCTTATTTTTTGAAGTTTATCATGATCTTTATGATTTTGTGGTAAATGAGTAGTAATATCGCAAACGTGTTTATTCTCTAATATTTTTTAAATCTTTTACAAGGCATTGTTCCAGATATTTCCTGATTATTGTAAAATGGGTCTGTATTCCAGTATAATTCGATATCAGTCTGATTGCGGGGCAATTCCCATAAGAATCACTATAGCCAAGAATGCCTTATTTATTTTATGCCTTAATTTTATTACAGTCTACATCCTTCCAAAACTGGCTGCCTTTTAAGCATACTTGTTGGTGTTTACGACAATGAGCTGAAATAATTCATCAGGGAACGTATCCATAAAATGGTCAATGTCGTGTTTTGTAGTAGGTTGTAACTGACTACTAAAACCACGATCTTCAAAGTACTTTTGTACGATGTGAATTGAGCGTTTTATGTAAGAAAAATCTACAGCTATAAAAATCATAGTTTTTATAAGTTCTCTTAAATTTTTCTTGTTTTTAAGCCTGCGATAAACTGGCCAGTGGTAGGACTGTAGTTATTTAGACAATTTCCTCGAATGCACCCAAATAATTTTTCCAAGGGATCTTGTTGTAGCCTTCGAGTCGCTAGGCTTTTTATGGATTTATGTTTTTGCCGCAAACTCTCCCACAACATTTCAACTCCATTAAGTGTCCACAGCCAGCCTATTTGCGATGGCGCGTATGGTGTGCATTTGGAATCTATAAATTTTATTGATTCTAAGAACAATTTCATTTCACGTATAAATTTAATATGAGGCGATGAAATTTTTAAATTGGTCGCGAACGGTTTTCCTCTCCGCAGATCCACCGTGTCGCTGTTTAGTGTGTCGATCAGCTTGTCCATCCTGTCTATAATATCCGCCGTAACAGCCGCGTCAGCAGTTAATTGACCTGTAATAGAACATAATATTTCATTTTAATAAGATGATTTTCAAATTATATAATGGCAACAGATGGACAGAACGAAATTATAGGGTTCCATTTTTGCCGTTTCGAGAGACGGAACCCTAAAAATATCTAGAGATCCTTTACATACATAAATTGCAATAAATCAGGTTACCTTGTGCTATTTTAGCAAGCATGCCAGCAGCATCTGTGTGGCTCAGCACTTGAACAGCTAGTTTTACCCTCATCTTTTGTTTTGTATTAGGATTCAGATGTTCTTGTCTGAGACAGGGTGCAAACACAAAGTTTGGATTTGAGTTGACCAGTTCATAAAATTTGACAATGTGACTCTATTTGGCTACACCTGAAACAATAAATAATTATCTTAATAAGTTTTAATACATTGTAACATTGGTTTCTTCTTGAATCAAAAACATCCAGCTAAGTATAAAATGTAATGTTTACCTATTCCCTGGTTTCCATCAGCTGATGTTATATTTGTTGAGCATTGTATGTCATACTTCAAAAATAAATTTCTGAAGCACTTTATTAAATGAGGTGGATCAAAACGTGCAATAATTTTTTTAATTTTCATTTCAAATTGTGGACAGGTAGCAGTTGCCCCTAAAATGCTTAAGGCCCTTCTACGAGTATTAATTAACTCCATCCATGTCACACACACTGGCTGCTACATTAATGCCATGTTCATGACATTGTTCAAGCACCTGAAAAATAAACATAATTTGATTTTCATATTTTGCTATATTGGTAAAGTTTATGCAAGGCAACTGCATCATAGAGTCATTATATTATGGGAAATTATATGTGCGGCAACAAAAGTTTTCTTTAGCACCTGCAACCTAGCGTCTTTTTTTATATGTGAGCGACGAGTTAATAGAACAGCTTCAATTATATTAATTCATCATCTTTACTATTCCAACAAAATATCAAGAAACCAGCGTCAATTTACGAGCGTAAATTAATATGACTCCGAGCTACCGATAAATATATTTACTTCTGATTTGATAACTCAGCGACTAATGTTGTAAGTGAGCTACTTTATATATTTTAGAGATTCAACATCTGTCTGCTAATAAAATCAAAATCCAGCCTCAAAATTAGCAATCAAAGTTTTTCATTCAACAACTAAATTAATAAATCATATTCTTTTTTCGTGAAAGTTTGCAACACAAGCGCGGGAGTGTACCTGACGCTCATTGGGAATCAGAGGGGCGCGACCGGCCATTTGCACCAATGAGCGAGCTATTCGGTGCGTGCAGCAACGAGTTCACGTGTATTTGTTTACATTAATGACACGATTAAGGAGTGCTCGTATTCTTCTGGATAAAATTTAAATGCGCATCAATAATTCTTTTTGTACACCAAATATACTGAATGTGCACCAAATCTAAAACTCGCTTTAGCAAGATTTCAGGGACACCCCGAAGTTCGGTTTGGTTAGGTTCCTTTAAACCTTGTACACAGAAATAGAAGCCCCGCGAAGCGGGGCTTCGTCGACCCTGCTTAGGTAGATTTTTTTTATTACACCTCGTTATGACATATTTTAATGAACATATTTTGGTGCACATTCAGTATACACACATCAAAAGTGTCTAGGGATCAACATTTATTTTTGCAATAACTTTTCTCCTGATTGATATTAATTAAAATGTTCTTTAAGGATTCATCAAATAAAGTGTTATGGTTTGTCACAGTAACGATAAACCAAGTCACCTTTGCATTCATAAAGAAATTTGCCATTTTCCTAATAAAGGGATTTTTGACATTTGAACCACTAACATTAAAGTTCGAAAAAAAGACTGAAATAACAGTTTTCTTTAAAATTTTATTGGGTAACTTAAACAATTAATAATCCGTGTTTCTACCGCGAACACTAACAACACAAGAACATCGGTTTGGCATACTCAAAATGAGTTCATCCAAATCACGCTGTGGAATGGCCGCCCATGTTCGTTGCAACAACAAAAAAAGGTCTTTTTGCGACTGGATACCCTCCATATTCGGCAGAGCTCTTCTCTGTAGCATATCCCATGCATGCTCAATCGGGTTCAAGTCTGGCGACTGAGCAGGCCAGGGCAGGACATTGATGTTAGCTGCGGCGAGAGTCTGTCTTACAACTCTTGCGGTGTGCGGTCGTGCATTATCATGCATTAACTGAAATAAGGGACCGATTTGCACTTGTAGAGGAACGATGACGTCTGATACAATCGTCTCAGCATAAATTTGAGCGTTGAGGTTGCCTCTGATCCAAATCAACTCAGTTCTTCCGCCGATCCAAATACCCGCCCATACCATGATGGTTCCACCACTATAAGGATGGACTTCCTGGCAGGATTTTAATCGCTGTTGGCGTCCAGGGGTTCTCCAGTGTCGTATACGTCTTGTATCCGGTCTCATACCAAAACGAGACTCATCAGAAAAGCACACGAAACGCCATTGTTCTTCTGCCCAATTTCTGTGTTCAAGAGCCCATTGATATCGAATCCTACGATTGTGCATTGCTATAGGTGGTACCCGTAGCGGTCTTCGGGAATGAAGGTTCACTTCATGCAAGCGGTTTCTGACTGTTTGGTCGCTAATTAAGTTCCCTGAAGAGTGATGAAGCCTCACGGCTAACATCATGGCGGTTATTGTTGGAGCTCTTCGAGTTAAGATTTGAATGTATCGGTCTTGTCTCCGTGTGGTGCAGCGATACCGTCCTCCATGGCGCTCAGCCACGGTACCAGTGCTTCGGTAACGTGTCCAAAGTCGACTGATAACACTCTGACTTGTATTCAGAGCTAAAGCCACAGTACGTTGCCGGGAACCAGCTTCTATCATTCCCACGGCTCTGAGCATTTCTTCCCTGCTTAAATGACGTCGTCGCTCCATAATAACGTTGGTTTTAATCAGTAGTAGGGAAACAGTAGCACTAATAATGTCTTCAATGCGTTGTATGTTTTTATAGGGAAAATATTGACAGCTGATTTTCATCTTTTACTCGAATTTGATTTACAGTTCCTGATTCAAATTATGAAATGCACCAAAAAGGATCCATATAAATTTATAAAATCATAAATTTATTACAAAGCCACATCTCAATATCAAGAAATCCGCATAAAAATGCTTGATCCCTAGACACTTTTGATGTGTTTATTTGGTGGAACACAGACAAAATTAGGTAAATGAAATGGGAATAAATTGAAGTACTTTTAAATAAATTGAAGTACTTTTACATACCATCCATAGTCAATTACTTATGGTAACATTATAAATAGATAGGCGAATACATGAAATTATAGCTTTTATTGACCATTATTTGATGACAATATTAAGGAAATTTTATGTTCAAATATAGTAGATTCACTCATCAATTACTTATGCTAAAGTATAAAAATAACGGTGACTCTATGAAATTAGAGTACGTTGATATTATTTTATAGATGAAGTTGATACACTTATTAGAAGCTGGCAATGAGTAGACATATCACAAATTTAGTTGCTTAAGAATTATCACCATGTTGCGTCATATTAACAGTAGCTTGTTTTACAATATATGGTCGCTTATAAACCATTTATTAGACGCTAAAAGTTTGTCGCTGACCTATTAATTCATTAGACAACTAAATATATTTGCAGACGAGAATGACATTTTAAAGAAGCTGCCTTAATTAGCACCCTTATATTATTAACATTATCTATATATATAAAAGAACAGGGTTTTTTATTAAGACTCGACTACAGCCGAAACCGCTAATCGCAGTAACTTGAATTTTGGACAGCAGTTGCAGTCTACTATGTAGGGTAGCAATAAGACGGGATTTATCGAAAATCCTCCTCTAAGGGGGTGAAAAGGGGTGAAAACGTTTGTATGAAAAATCATATTCCTTGGGTTTATAAACTTGAAACTTACCACAAATAAGAACACAAGCAAATAAGTAGGATTAGCACCATTATTTTTTAAAAACTACCCTCCATTGGTAATCTAGACGATGTTAAAGTTTGTATGGGAAAATCATAATGCGTGAGCTGATGAATTTGAAAATCAGTATTTATATACTATATAAGAATTAATCAAACGCGTGTTTTTGTATTTTTCGAAAATCACCCCTTAAGTTGGTGAAAAGGGGTATTCAAGTTTTAAGGGGAGGATATAAAATCACTAAACGTAGAAACCTGATGCCCTTTGCCCTTTCTGAGAACCTTTTGGATGGTAGTTGCAGTTTATAATGTAGGTGAGCATTAAGAAAGGAATTTGCTAAAATCGACCTTTAAGGGGGTGAAAAGGAGTGAAAACCTTTGTATGTAAAATCTTATTCCTGGGGTTTATAAACTTGAAACTTGGTAAAAATATGAGTGTAAGTAAATAAAAAAGATAGTCATTATTAGTTTTTTATAACTACCCTCCATTTTTGAGTTTTTCGAAAATCACTTTCTAAACTGGGGAAAAGGGGTGATTAAGTTTTAAGGGAAGGATTTTACTGCTTCGATAAACTCAAAACTGGGCATAAATTATCTCTCAATCAAATAAAGGATGCGTATTTATTTATATTTCAAAGAAGGGTGAACGGGAATTAAATTCACTGAGTTTGAAGTTAGAAACACGCGCAGACGAAGTCGCGGGCAAAGTGCTAGTACATACTTTTAAACAGTGACTGTAAATTAATAACGCTTACCTCTTTTATTAGGACTGCTAATCTATCAGCAGTGACTGAAGAGCCCGATAAATAATAGGCTGGTTGCTAGGTTGCTTTATTTTTTTTCGAATCCCAGCAACCATAAATACTAGTCTAAAGTGATTTCACATGTGAGGCTGTATATTATCGGCTATCGACATCGTAAACATAAAACTTGTGCTTGAGGAAACTTTGAAAGGTTTTCAGTAAGGGTATGTATATAACTTGGTCGTGTGAGCTACGTGCATGTGTGCTAATAACTTCAAAAGGTTCGTAATATTTGTAGGCAGAAAAGTATTGGTCGACTTTTCCTGGGCTAATAAAACTTCTTGTACTTCCGGTATCAATCTTTAGGCAGGCGTCAATTTCCGGAATATAGATGTGTGGTAAACGATTTATACTATTGCAGTTTAAATTGATTACTTCCGGTGATTGTTTCCCGAGGCTATCATAGGAAAATTTTCGTATCCTTCTTGATTTGTGGCCTCGTTGGAAACAGGCTCTACATTTTCGTAGTACAAATTATTCTCAAAGGCGGTGTGTTCGTAACTATCAGTAAGGTGTACATTATTTTCACAGTTTACGTAATCAGGTTGAAAACCCTGGTCTTGGACTACATGTGTTTCATTATTATCATTATACGAGTAAAACGTATTCTCATCATTAGAGTTATTCGTGATCATATTATTTTTAAGGGAACGGACAGCGCGCATAGACACATTAGTGTCTTGTGGCTGCGGTAAATTACGTTGTTGTTGGTATTGCGGTGGTATACCGAATCTGAATTGCTGGTTTGGTGGATTTAAATTGAGTCTATTCTGTGCGTTGTTAAGTTGAGGTCTAAATCCTTGCTGAGGTCCAATACCAAATTTAAAATTGTTCTGGTTCTGCGGTCTGCCTGCAATGTACACTGATGTATAGCCTTGAGGTTGTTGCATACCCGGTTTGAAATACGTTTGGTTCGGTACACCAAATCTATAGTTGAAATTGAAACCAGATCTAAAATTGTTTTGGGGCGGATGCGGAACTTCAAACTTTAAGTTTTGTTTAACCGGATAACCGAAATTATTTGCGGCTGGTACATTAGTTTTTATTGGAGGCTGGGCTGTTTTTGTATTACTTTTATTTTTTACGTTATACTGAAATTGTTAATTGACCTTTACCATGAGGACACTGAGCGCATTTTCTAAACTTGTACAATTTTTGAGTCTTACCTTTCTAATTAAATCCTCTGGCAGATTATATAAAAACACGTTCAGTGACAAGTTATTGTAAATCACCATTTTAGCTGCTTTTATTCCCTCACTAGCAAGCAAATTGACTTTGGAGACTAGAGTGCTGCGTATTTGCTGGATTCTGTTACAGAATTCCAGATAAGTTTCGTTTGATTTAATTTTTAAATTTTCTAGCTCAATGGCCACGCAGTCCTCTGATCTGGGGTCACCAAAATGTTGAATTAATACGGATTTTAGTTGGTCCACTGTACTTATATCCTCTCTTTCACTTAATAGAGCCGCTGCTTTACCACATAATCTACTAGTAATAGCATGAAAATTATAGATTGTCTGTGCAGCATTATTAGAGCAGTTAAAATTTCTTAATATGTTCACCTTTTTTATGAATAAATTAATATATTTTTACCACCATCAAACTTAGGAATTTTTAAAACATCTTTAGGGATCATTTGGACAGCTACTCCGGCTCAGTGATGGCATGATTAAAACAAGTTGTTTTAAAACACATGTTTAAAACAGTGTTTAAAACACGTTTAAAACATTGTATAATACAATAAGAAAAAAAACATGTTTTAAAACTACTTTTCATGGCGCATAACTGGATCTAAAATGAAAATAAAATAATATTAGAGTCTGAATAGTTCAATATAAAACCAGTTGAGTCTATACTATTGCTAAGTAATATTTTTTAACTTTAAATTGGCGTTGTAATTAACTAAAACGTTATTTTTTTGTTTATATTTTATTCAATCAAACAAATATCTAAGTACCAGGATTTGTATGGGACACCACCTATTTTTGAAGCTTTAGCACAAAATAATTTCAAACTAATTAATATTGTAACAACTTTCATTAATAATAGCAATAATAACAATATAATATAATAAAAATTATGATCCCCAATGTCGGCTGTCGAAAGAAAGTACCTAATTCAAAGGATTAATGGTAATTCCCCTATATTTTTTATCTATTAGTAGAATAGTTCATAGATAAAAGGTAATTCCCTGCCGCCGGGGAATCACCTTTGAACAATGCGCCGCAGTCGCCCGCCGCGGCGCCGCCGCCCGCCGGTCCCGCTAAGAAAGTCGCCCAATTTAAAAATCAACAATAGAATATACGGGGTGAATGTGAAGCGTTCAGTATGAATGTTTACCTTTTGATAGTTTTTTTGTAAGTATTTAATTTATTATGGCGAATTTATAAAGATGTTGTCTAGAAATGAAACATAGTCGAATTAATTTAAAATAGTGCCCTAAACTAAAAAGAACAAAAAAAACACTTGTTTAAGACATTTTGAACTGTTTGTTTTATAAAATTAAAAAAAAAAACTGTTTTTTTTCCAACCCTGAGTCTGTCTCCGGCTTGATCTGTCATTTTATACTCAACAATTTGTTAAAATTATTTTATCCTACTTAAACACTTTATAACATTATACACACATCAAAAGTGTCTAGGGATCAACATATATTTTTGCAATAACTTTTCTCCTGATTGATATTAATTAAAATGTTCTTTAAGGATTCATCAAATAAAGTGTTATCGTTTGTCACAGTAACGATAAACCAAGTCACCTTTGCATTCATAAAGAAATTTGCCATTTTCCTAATAAAGGGATTTTTGACATTTGAACCACTAACATTAAAGTTCGAAAAAAAGACTGAAATAACAGTTTTCTTTAAAATTTTATTGGGTAACTTAAACAATTAATAATCCGTGTTTCTACCGCGAACACTAACAACACAAGAACATCGGTTTGGCATACTCAAAATGAGTTCATCCAAATCACGCTGTGGAATGGCCGCCCATGTTCGTTGCAACAACAAAAAAAGGTCTTCTTGCGACTGGATACCCTCCATATTCGGCAGAGCTCTTCTCTGTAGCATATCCCATGCATGCTCAATCGGGTTCAAGTCTGGCGACTGAGCAGGCCAGGGCAGGACATTGATGTTAGCTGCGGCGAGAGTCTGTCTTACAACTCTTGCGGTGTGCGGTCGTGCATTATCATGCATTAACTGAAATAAGGGACCGATTTGCACTTGTAGAGGAACGATGACGTCTGATACAATCGTCTCAGCATAAATTTGAGCGTTGAGGTTGCCTCTGATCCAAATCAACTCAGTTCTTCCGCCGATCCAAATACCCGCCCATACCATGATGGTTCCACCACTATAAGGATGGACTTCCTGGCAGGATTTTAATCGCTGTTGGCGTCCAGGGGTTCTCCAGTGTCGTATACGTCTTGTATATCCGGTCTCATACCAAAACGAGACTCATCAGAAATGCACACGAAACGCCATTGTTCTTCTGCCCAATTTCTGTGTTCAAGAGCCCATTGATATCGAATCCTACGATTGTGCATTGCTATAGGTGGTACCCGTAGCGGTCTTCGGGAATGAAGGTTCACTTCATGCAAGCGGTTTCTGACTGTTTGGTCGCTAATTAAGTTCCCTGAAGAGTGATGAAGCCTCACGGCTAACATCATGGCGGTTATTGTTGGAGCTCTTCGAGTTAAGATTTGAATGTATCGGTCTTGTCTCCGTGTGGTGCAGCGATACCGTCCTCCATGGCGCTCAGCCACGGTACCAGTGCTTCGGTAACGTGTCCAAAGTCGACTGATAACACTCTGACTTGTATTCAGAGCTAAAGCCACAGTACGTTGCCGGGAACCAGCTTCTATCATTCCCACGGCTCTGAGCATTTCTTCCCTGCTTAAATGACGTCGCCGCTCCATAATAACGTTGGTTTTAATCAGTAGTAGGGAAACAGTAGCACTAATAATGTCTTCAATGCGTTGTATGTTTTTATAGGGAAAATATTGACAGCTGATTTTCATCTTTTACTCGAATTTGATTTACAGTTCCTGATTCAAATTATGAAATGCACCAAAAAGGATCCATATAAATTTATAAAATCATAAATTTATTACAAAGCCACATCTCAATCTCAAGAAATCCGCATAAAAATGCTTGATCCCTAGACACTTTTGATGTGTGTAATTAAAATGCCTAATTTTGTGCAGAAAGAAGTCAAATAACTTTCAATGATTTTAGATCAAAAGTTACGCAATAAGTCCTACAGGAGCATCACAGGAAATAACAAGGAGGAGACAGGATAGTAAAAAGGTCTACTTACAGTCTGCTCGATCCCATGCATTCCCGTAGAGCTGCTCTTGCCGTGGACAGGAACCTTCGGCGCCAAATGTGGTCAACTTATTTATTTGGTTCGAGGATTTTTTTTTTTTTACAAACCCACCACACTATTCCCAAACCACTGCAACTCCTGAAAGCCAGAATCAACAGTGGCAACCACCAGAAAAGCGCCGAGACAATGAAGTCTCGACGTGTCCCGGAGAATGAATTTACCTGTCTTGGATCCTGCACGAAATTAATCAGAAAAGAATAGTGGAGGAGTAGGAAAAATATGTTTCCACTTCCCTCCATGCAAGCAGGAGACAGAACAAAACAAGGCCAATAGGCACAAAGGGACATTACAACTGGGAGAAGCCCAGTTGCCTAGCACCACGGGTAAAAATGACTACTAATATTAATGGGTCCTAAATTGTGAGCTGCTATATTTGATTCCAATAATAGGTATGGCAAAAACGCTTGAACGCACGGAAGTTTGTTCGAGTTTCGACAAGGTCCGTATAATAAATGACTCCAGATGTAGTCTGAACAGCATCCAACATAATATTGCGTTCGTTTTGCCAAAGAATACACTCCCAAAGAATATTGGTTCGAGGATATCCGAAGCCGCGCGCGAAACCGATTTTTGTGTGTCGAACACAGCGTTTATACAGCGGATATCCTACCGGCTGCGCCAGTTAACTCCCGGAGGCACTGCCGAAGGTTTTTTAAAATAAACTACAGGAATCTAGTCACGACGACGTTTTATTTCAGACTGGCTGGCTGACTGCCATTTTAAACTAAATCTAATACAATGCATTCTTATTCTAGTTCATAATACAATACGTTTTTATTCTAGTTATTAATACAATACGTTCTTATTCTGGATCTTATCTACGGATGCGTGGCGGGGGTTAGCCATAACATCCCGGCAGCGCTATCGTGAATACGAAGTTATAATATTCGGGGTCGACTCAGCATTCATAACTATCTCGTACACAACACTCAGGTGTTTCGGCACACAACAGACGGGTACCTAGGCTCTACTCTACGTCGTCAATGGCGAGGATAACACTTAACGTTGCAAAAAGAGAAGATAAAAGTCACAAAAAATAACATCAACATACGCTCGCGCCGGTAGACATTTTTCTTGTGGGGCTGCCAGGAACACTTGACAAAAACTTACCAACCTAATTTTGAAAATAAATAGCCTTTGCCCGATCCATTGCAGTAAATTAAATTAAATTAATTATTTATTTATTGGCTTGTTTAATAACCCTCTTGTTTATTTATAGTTACAACCTATGCTTTACGAGCGTATTTATGTTATATTCTGCATTAATTATCATTATATTTATTCAATTTTAATAACATTAACATTAAATAAATTAGTCTAAATATTATATGGGCTAATTTGTTGATTAATAATTTAACCAAAAATGTCGCTAAAATTACCATACACTGAAAAAAAATTGTTAACATACATCAAAAAAATGTTTATTGCTATCAAGTCACTTGTTAATATACGAGCGCACAAAGCTTTGTGATCCCGGGAAGCAAGTCTTCTTGATAGAGAAACGGAATAAGCAGACATAGCACATTGAAACAAGTAATGGTCGACTTAATCAAGTCTGATTATTATTTTTATCAACTGCCCTTTGTGCATGTTACTAAGACTTGATAATCTTTATAAAATTCTGTGATTACTGTAACATTGTCATATATTAACTTAAATAAATAAATTTGTAGTCTAAACAAGTACCTTGATTGATCTGATCGAGTTTAAACTAGTATCAAACGAAAAAATAAATTGTTTTTATAACGATACCTAATTGAACCTATATAGATGCATATTCGATCTAAAATATATATTTGTATTGATCAAAGAAATATATTATTGTGTTCAGTATGTATAGTTTTCTGTTTTTATCATACCATAATACTAAAAATAAATGTTATCTTTTTCAGTGTAATAAAGTGCTCTTATTAGAATCAACTAAGGTAATGTTATATTCAAGTATTGTACTTATTTAGAGTAAGTATACAGGGCTATTTGTAAAACACCGTTAACCTCTTAAGAGGTCATTGTACTCAACATTATGAAAAACTTTTATTATGGGACCACACATGAAATCGCGAAAAAAAAATCGTTTAACTCGTCAAAATGTATGAAACAGTTGATTTTTTTTTTTCGCGATTTCAGGTGTGGTCCCATAGTAAAAGTTTTTCATAATGTTGAGTACAATGACCTCTTAAAAGGTTAACGGTGTTTTACAAATAACTCTGTATAGGATACAGTGTCCCAGAAACACTACATCATAGCGTTAGAATATGAACAGTCAGTGAAACTATACTTTTTTGGTAAGACTATAAGCTATTCGCATATTTTTTTGTTTTTCAAACACATAGATTTTGCATGGAAAACAAAATATTTGCCACGGCACGAAACTTCTTCGGTGTCGGTGATGATGGCCGTTTCCATTGCGAAGATTGCTGTTTTGTCTCGGGATCAAAATGATGGACCCATGTTTCGTCCATGGTTACGAAACGAGACAAAAAGTTTTCAGAATCTTCTTGAAACTTGTCCAACAATATCTTCGAAATGTCAAGTCGATTTTGTTTCTGACTGTCGGTTAACATTCTCGGCACCCATCTCGCGGAGACTTTTCTCATATTCAAAGATTGTTTCAATATGGATTGAATACTTCCATATGAAATGCCCGTTTCTTGATTTAAGTATCGGATGGTAACTCTTCGATCGCTCAATACAATTTTCTCGACTTTCGCAACATTTTCTTGGGTGACTGACGTCGATGGACGGCCGCAACGATGTTCGTCTTCTGTGCTCGTTCTCCCTACTCGAAATTGAGAAGCCCACCTTGCAACAGTGGAATACGGCGGAGCAGACTCTCCTAATGTTGCCCCCAAATCGCAATTAATCTCTTGCGTCGTTAACTTTTTTAAGCACAGGTATTTAATCACGGCTCGCACTTCGTTTTTCTCCATTTTCGAGAACACGTTCCGACACGAAGCAAACAATTGACTACATTAAAAAAAAACAAAAGAGAATCGAAGATTTTTTTCTTTATTTAAATTTCAAATATGTATCTGAGCTATGCCTGCCAGTATTATTTTTTTTTCTTACCAAGGAGTATGTCGTTCTCACTACTTTTTGATCTCTCCTCGTAAGTTGTAATTCTTTCCTCCGGAAACAGCACTTTTATATTTTTTATCCAACTATTATATACATTGCTAGTAATGGGTGAATTTTTATTTTCCTTTAAAATTTCTTTGGTAATAGTTGATGCTAGCGAATTCCTTGCATTTTCATTGTCTAATGATTTTCCCATAAACCGCAATAAGCTTGAACTTTCAAAATTATTTTGCAATAATTTGAAAAGGACCTGGAAAAAATAATAATAGGTAAATTAGTGACCGACCGAAATTTCGGTTTCGGTTTCGGCCGGTTTCGGCCAAAAAATCTAGTTTCGGCCTTAGTTTCGGTTTCGGCCAAAATATAGCCGAAACTTTCGGCCCCGCCGAAACTCAAGTGTTCGTGCATTTTCGTGTGTCGTTCGGTTAAATTCGTAGCTAACACGTGCTTGCTCGTCGGCTCAGTTCTCCATCGTCCATTTAATCGTGACTTGAGGTTATGTTTTTGAGTTTACTGCCAAGAGGTCTTGTATATTCATGTCATAATAAAACATTTGTTACGTACGTTAATGATTAAAAAACTTATCAATCGTCAAGGCAGTGACTGTATTCAAAACATAAGCTAAGCATAAGCTAACGGTTTCTTCTTTGAAATAAAATAATGCTATTTTTTTTCAACTCAGTAATTTATTGTTTTGAATATAGTGCGATTGTTTTTGTTGAGACTTCAAGTCTTTAAATACAGTGAAACATTGAAAACAGTGAGTTTTTATAATTTCGAATACATTATGGCTCAGTAAATGTTAAATAACATAAAAATATAGCAATTTCTTAAACTAGCTATTATTTCCATAAGTTTGCCGAATTTTATTACTTCCCAGAATTTGATCCATAATAGCAACACTATCGAATGGTGTAATAATACAGGGTGTGATTTTTTTCTGCCAAGGATTATTGATGATTCGATTATTCTAGAACTAGAATGATGCAGTTTTAATTTTCGTCAAAATTGGTCTCTCGAGACTCCATTTAACGTTTTTGATATTCCTCATAGTTAAGGATATAGCCACCCACGCCCAGTAGAAAAATTCATCTTGTAAATTTGACCATTTTTATTGTGTTAATAAAGGTTAAAAAACAGTAATTACAATAATTATAAAAAAAATAAATGTTTCAAAAAGTTTCGGTTTCGGTTTCGGTTTCGGCCGAAACTGAGAGCAAGGCCGAAAGTTCGGTTTCGGTTTCGGTTTCGGCTGAAAAATCAGTTTCGGTCGGACACTAAGGTAAATAGACTGGCCAAGTGCGATTCAGACTGGTACAAAAAAATAAAAAGTTTGTATTATGGGTACCCTTTAATACAAGAAATATTTTTACTATGTATTGTTGTTACAGCGGCAACAGAATTGAGAATTCTGTAAAACTGTCTACCTATTATGGTTTACAAGATACAGCCCGCTGATAGACAGACCGACAAACAACAGTGGCATAGTAATAGGGTTTTGTTGGCACCTTATGGGTACGGAACCACAAACATACTTCTAAAAATCCCAAACTTATAAAATCAAATACATAAGTAATTTCTTTATCTACCCTTATTAGTTTTCAAAATCATGAATGTAATGAACCCTGTCAAGTGGGTAGGTACTTACTAGAGATGTTACGAATATTCGCATTCGCATTCGCATCATGCGGATATTCGCATATTTTTAGACATTCGCATTCGCATTCGCAAAATTCATGCGAATATTTTGCGAATACGAAAGACTGAAAAATACCAATATCTGGTACTCCTTCTTCCACACACTCCATTCATTCTTATCTTTTGTCGTCTTCACCATTCATCTTTTGTTTTATCTCGCCATTCATCAATATTAATGTTCATCAAATCAATCATAATAATTAATTATAAATATGACCATGCTAAGATAAACGTGTTTCTCTCTGTTTTTCTTTCACTGACGCCATTCTTAGAGCCACTCTTATACAGGGTGAATTGTTCAATGGGGTGTGGATGGCTAAATCCGAAACTATGAGGAATATTGAAAAACATTGAAAGGAGTCTCGAGGCCAATTTTGACGGAAACTAAAAATGCATCATGGGATTTTAGCAGAATCAGTAATCCTGGCCAGGAATCGAACCAGCTGGAGCAAGGATCAAATTCTGGTGAAGTAAAAATGCAGTTTTAGTTTTCGTCAAAATCGGCCTCGAGACTCCTTTCATAGTTTTTCGACATTCCTTTTAGTTTCATAAGGCCAACCACGCCCAGTTAAAAAAATCACCCTGCATACTTTTTCCATTCTCGTTACAGACAGGAACAAAAAATTTAATAAAAATAAGTTAAAAAGTTACATCAAAATGTGTTTCTTTTTGTATTTTCTAAATTATCAAACGTAATTGATTTAAAACTGAATATTCGCATTCGCATTCGCATTCGCGAATATTGGAATTGAATATTCGCATTCGCATTCGCGAATGTCAAAAATCAGATATTCGCAACATCACTAGTACTTACGTTATCCTCAAGGTTGATTGGTGTCAATTTTGGTGGTGAAGTTTGCTGCGTTTTTTCGACTCTTAGGGGACTTGTTCCACTTGTTGGGAGGTAATCTTCAATTATAACAGGGAGGTCCTGAAATAAGTATATTAAAATTGATCAAGTGTACGGTGAATATTCGCGGAACCCTATTATACAACGCATGAATTGTCAGCCGTACCGCCCATACGTTATACATAAGCCTATTCGCGCTTTGGATGTCGATTTTTACATTAATTTTCACTGGCACACGATCTGGCTGAATCATTCGTCAACTGAACTATTCATTGGCCGGTTTTAGTAATATTTATGATGGGAACCACATTAAAACGAACGAAAGAACAACAAATGAATAATCTGTTTTTAACATGGGCTCATGGAGGGCTTGCGGCGCTCTCGGGCCGGGCATTCGGTCACTGTAGATATAGGTACACTGTAGGTACTTACAGAAAAAGAAATATTCGTCAAATCTGTTAATTGATTGCTTGAGTCCAGACTTGTACACTGGTTACTTGTTGAAACTTGATTAACATTTGAGAAATCCGTTGCCCAAGCTTTCCAACAGCGAAGGAATAGGGCTCTGGGCCCCAATTGCGGAATTATTTCTTTTATATCGTCCGTTGTCAGTGCAGACAGGGATTCTATATTAATTTCATTTTCTGTAATATTAGCATAGAGATATAAAATGAAAATTAGCCAATTCATGTGTGAAAGAACTAGGCACAAAAAATAAACAAGTAGGTAGGTACTTACTTGCGAAAAGTGGCCCCAGCTCCGGGAGCCCCCAGGCTCTCAGTAAATCCATCACCTCAGAATCTTCCATTTAGAGTTCCACTCTCATTAACACTATAGTCCACCAATTTTAAAACCATAGATACAATTTAATTTTTAAAGCAATTTGCGTAAATAAGTGTAGCGTGCGGGCGAATCGAAAATGCATTCAATCATGTTGGGACTTGAACGATGCGCGCCGCGCGCCAAACGTCGGTCGTTTACGAAGTTAGTTGCAGGTAGACATTTCAAACAAATAAGTAACCTTTCAATTATAAAAGCACGCGTTCGTTCATATAAAGTTGCAGTGATCGAATGAACTATGAAATTTATTGTAACAATTATTTTATAATTATTGAAATAAATAGGTTTATTATTTATTTAATAAAAAATCTTTATGAGATTAACTAATGAGGGTTTTCCCGTATGAAGAATCCACTAGATGGCAATACGTAGGTAGGCTTGTGGTCTATCTGCTCCGTGATTGGTTAATTTTGACATTTCTGACAATGTCATGTCAAAATTAACCAATCACGGAGCAGATAGACCACAAGCCTACGTATTGCCATCTAGTGGATTCTTCATACGGGAAAACCCTCATTGTAATGAGTGATAACGATAAAGTAACTTGATAGAGCTGAATAAGTCTCGACAGGAATAAAGTAAACTTATTAAATTCAACACATTCGAATTGATAGACGTTCAATCATTTTAGCTTTACTGTGACAAAAAATGGTCAATTGTTATTTTTGACATTTTCTTGAATGATTCAGTCATATTTTTTTCAATCAAGCAAGATTTTAACTTGTTTAGCCTTGATTTTTTTGAGTGTATGGTAGCTTTTTAAGATATAAGCACCTTTTCGGTTTTACTTATGTTGCCATCCTTAAAAACGTCATTATTAGAGACCGAAGTTTTTAGGTCTCGCATAATAGAGGAGAACTTGGCAACACAGGTCTAGCCCTCGTAGGCATTCCAAGGTTTACCCAATGAGACGACCCCGCCTGACACCGCGTCTCGTGCGCGTAGCGTAATTACGATACGCTCACGAGACATCTACGCCTACGTAAATTTCCATCAATGCGTATGCACATACCCATGTGCGAAGGGGCTTACGCATTGTAACAGTGTAAAAAAAAAAAAAAAAAAAAAAAGATTACCACGCTAGCTGCGGGAAGTATTAGATTCACTGTTTTCTCCAGTGCGTTACAAGGTCTATAGGCCTTTGACCTTAACTTTCTACCAGTGCTTTAATGGTCCGAAAAGCCTTGTTTTAAATGGGTGAGTTCAAATGCAAAAATCTTTGCGATGACTTTTTTTTTATAATAAATTTTGTGACTAAGTTATTGTAAAAGAGTGGATTTACGTTATACTATAGTCGCAAATTGCTTCGGCAAGTACTTTAAGAAAACAATGGAAAAACAAACACAAGGCTTATCGACCCATTAATCGCACTTAGTTTAAGGTACATGTAAAATAATTTTAGTGATGGGAAAAATCATAAACAGTATTTTATCAGAATTTTTTTTATTATATTTTTATAATTTTTTTACATTTTTTTTTTAACTTTGTATTTATTTCTAACTCACAAATGACTTTCATAAAAACATTTCGTACAATATCCTTTATTACATTCAAGGCAATATGATTTTATTTTTTTTGTCTTTTTTTGGGCTTCTTTACTATTCAAAGTATTTCGAAGCTTATTATAACATCCTGCACAATTCCTTCTTTTTATTCCTATTTCCAATGTGTGGTTCATTTTTCGTGCAACAACATAATTATCTCTTTCAGTTGAAATCGACACCTGAGTCAAAGCTTCAATTATTGCTTCAGTGAAGTCTTTTTTTGCCATTTGAACTGGTTTTCCATGGTTGTATAGTACCCAGCTGTTTACTAATACTGTGCCAAATAAGATTTCCATCATGACTTTTCTGAAACATTTCACGCCTCTTTTCAAATTAGAGTAGTATGTGGACATCTGGTCACTATAATCTATGCCTTTTTTATTCTGATTATATGTTAGGACGCATTGCGGTTTTTAATTTCTTCTCCAGTGATTCGGTTCATCTTACCGGTAGATTTAAGACTTAAATCGTGATTTCGGCACGTAGAAATCATGTGAACTGGCCTCTTATCTGTCCATTTTATTACTCTTACCCCATTTGGGTTCATTTTGCCAACTATTTCACCTTTTTTCAATTTTAGAGAAATTAATTTCTTTGGATTTCCTTTCCGATTTGGTCTCAGAGTACCACACAAAAAGGTTTTTTTACGTAAAAGTTCCTCTGCAAGATCGATGGAGTTGTAGAAATTGTCAGTTATTATTATGCTGCCTTTATTTTCTAATCCTTTTATTAGTCTTAAAACTGTTGCCTTTCCGTGATTATTCTCTCGACCTCTATCTCCTTTGCCTGTATATATAATAACATTTCTTGTGTATCCTTCTGGAGTGCAGAGCTTGTACAATTTAACGCCATATTTGTGACTCTTATTTTTAATGTACTGGCGAAATTTTAGTCTTCCCCGCCACCGAATCATGCTTTCATCAATAATAAGATATCGACCTGGCTCCAAA